>CM066034.1:685021260-686221260 GCA_033557465.1 Ichthyophis bannanicus
GCCCAAGGCATTCCCCGTCTGACCTCATTGTTACAAACAAGTGAAAAAGGCTTGTGGACATCTGGGTAGTCCAAGGGCTGGTGATGACCATTAATTCTTCTTTTAACGTCCCTTAAAGGCTGTATCATGCTCTCAAGGTCCCCACTCCAGCGAGGACTTTTCTTCTCCTTTTGGGGCTTAATACAGTGGTTTGGCAATTTGGGCGCAAAGTTGGGTATCCAGATTCGGCAATATCCTGCCGACCCCAGAAAGGCTCTGACTTGCTTTCTGGTTGTTGGAGTTGGAAATTACTACATACTGCTTCTTTTCTTTCTCTGCCTAATCTTTACTTCATTGGGTGATACGAAAACCCAAGTATTTCACGTCTTTTGGGCATAGCTGTGCTTTGGCTATGGAAACTTTGTATCCAGCTTACGCTAGTAACTGCAAGAGATCTTTGGTGGCTAGTATACATTCACTTTCTGATACAGCAGCTATTCAACAGATCATCCACGTATTGGCGAAGCACTCTCTTCCCCGGGGCTACTGGCATAGCTTGAAAGGTCTTGATTCAGTGCGGCTTACTAAAGATGGTAGGCGAATTCTTGAATCCTTGGGGTTAATCTTGTCCAGGTAAGTTGGCCCCCTCTTCCAGAGATGGGGTCTGCTGCCATTCGGAATGCAAACAATATTTGGCTTACAGGGGCTCATATCTGCAAAACGAATGCGTCTTTTAATTCCAGTACAGTGAACATGCGGTAGCTTAAGCAGGTATCAGTCCTAGGAGGGTGTAAGGATTGGGTACGAGGGATGTCTGGTTTCCCGCTGCATTATTCAATCTCTTCAAATCTTGCACTGGGAGATAATCATCGGTCCCAGGCTTCTTTACTGGCAAAAGTGGAGTGTTCCATGGGGATTGGCATACTTTTAGTAGGCCCTATACTCAAGCAATCTTTGTATTTTTTCTTGGGTTGGCGATGGAAGCCTTCAATTGCGGCTCTTGGCGAGGGTACTGTTTGACGTGCACGGGTGTTGTAGCACGAGGCTCTGAGGGTTACAATCACTGGAGCTATATGTTTGGCTAGGCCTGGGGGACTGCCTTCTGCCCATACTCCAGGTGGTGCATCAATGCTTTTCAAAGTTTGTTCAAACTAGGTGTATTGGACAGATAATCAATGTAATACCTCCAGCTTCTTCTAGGGGAACTGTCAGCAGCATTACTCCTGCTGGTTTGGCTTGGGACTATTTACTGTCATTTGAAATTCTCCTTGTTCAAGAGAAAGATATTTGTGCTTGAAGCTTGGCTAACATATCTCGTCCCAGTAGTGGCACTGGACATTCGGGCATGTAAAGGAATTGATGAGTTACTTGCTGTCCTCCCAGAATGCATATTCGGTTTTGAAGAAAAAGACTGTGTGGCTTTGGCACCAGTTGCTCCTATAATGGTGGAAATGCTTGTGTAGTTGAAGGGGGGCTATCTTTTTGTCTATGTACTGAAAATGTGTGACTCCACAGTATCAACCATCAAAAGTCCATAATTTGGTCTTCCTATTTGGTATCCCGACCATAGGCTCCTGGAGGACCTAAAGCAAACTTGGAGCCCGGTCTGTCCTAATCCCACGGTCATTCTCATCATGGGGCTAGGTGTTTGGCCCCAATGCCTTGAATGGCTCCTCCTTCTCTACTCGCTGGAATTGTTCTCGATTGGCTCCTCCTCGGATTCGGGGACTAGCTTCGTCTTTCTTCTCGCAAATGATGGCTGCTGGTCGTCATCATGCCTGTGGGAGTCTTCGAGGTTGCGGGCACGTATCTTCTCCACTGTCAGTCCTCTCTGCAATAGGCGCAATTGGGTCACGTCCTAGTCTTCTGGGTCCGGCCTCCGCCTTGACCCCGCCACCTCTTCCTCTGGCTCCTTCGAATAGGGACACCTCCCCTTTTCTGTGCCACTATGGCCGCAGCCAAAAATCATCGCGTGCTTCTTTCATCTTTCTATCACATTCTCTCTGTCTTTCAGTATCACGAATTCACATATCACTTTATGAGCGACCTCCAGTAACTGTGTTGCATTCATTGCCCGCAAACCCTTATAAACTTCTGGTAATTTGCGTCTAATGTCCTGGTTGAGACTGGTTTACCAAAAGCAGAATTTCACCATTACATAAAACTTCCTGGTGGCCTCGGGATCATAGGGGAGTTATACATTCTGTATGCTTCAGTGTTAATATTCCTCATAAAAATCTTGCTGGGGCTTAATTTCTATCCCTTGGATAACTCCTTGGCAACTTTGGAAAGGTTCATAAGCTTTTTGGCCCCCCCCTTTTCAGGGCCTTGTAAAAAGCACCATTGGCGGAAAACGGGCTAGGGCTGTGGATCCTTCATCAGTATGTTGGATCCCATTGGGGGTCTTTTCATTCGGGAATTCTCTTCTGAGTTGCTTCTCGCACGGTCTATTATATTCTGCCCCGGTGCCGGGAGCTACAGGGTTCTCTGCCATCAATTCAAATAGCCTGCTTTTCTAATTCTTGCTCGCTCTTCTGTCGTGAAATAGGGTGGTAAGGAGCTGACGGCAATCTGGCCAAGTGGGTTGGTGAGTTTCCATAATACTAGTTACTAATTCTGTCAGCTCCTGGGGCTTACTAGTGTAGGGAGGCATAATGCGACCTCCAATTCAAATAAATCAGTTGTAGAGAAAGGGATATATACATAAAGTTAGGGGTCCCGCTACCACTTACTCATTATCATTCTTTACGGGCACTCCCGGGACTTTGCCGTAAGGGCAACAGTTTGGCTGCCATAGGTGTCTTTTGGGATCTACGGGTTATCGTCGTTTGCCTTTGCAGGAAGTAGTTCACTTGCTTTTTCTCAACAGGTTTGTGCTTTGGGTTTCTATCTCACTGCGTCGTACTAGTCGCTAGGCGCTGGCTATTCTCAATTATTTGTCACCACTTTTCCTCCTCATTCTGGGGGATTCTCTCTTTCTCCTTTCTTCGTCTCCACCTTCTGAATCGCTTTTAGGTCCTCCTCTTCTTTTCACCGATCAATTCTTCCTCTTTCTCTCCTCCGGGAGGGGGACTCAGGGGTGGGGTCCCGCCTCGGCTCTGGGCCGTTCTGGGGTTTCTGGGGCAGGACGCCGGGGCTACTCTTACTGGACCGGGGGTTCGGGGCTGCCTGGAGAGTTAATTTCTGGGGAATCAGGAATCTGCCAGGGATGGGCTTCTTTCTGGCTTTCTTAGCCTGCTCTTTCATTCTAGGCTGTTTCCGTTTTCCTGTCTACGAATCTGTTTTTTTAGCTAAACTTATCTCTGCACTGTTCCTCATAACAGCGCCTGCGCCAGGGGGGCTGGGATCTTCCACAAATACTTAACCAAGGCGAATCTATATAGGGGGGTACTGATCCGGGGTGCGCTTAATCCGCTCACTCTACGGGTGTATTTGGACTGACATAATACCCATTTTCTACATTGAACGTTCCTTCTCGGGGCCAGATAGGGGTCTAGATCGGGCCCACTCCCTAGTACAACAAAATCTGGCCAAAACGGTCGCTCTGCTGTCATTTTTAATACCCATAATCTCCTGAAGTATCCCTCTTTAAAATGTGCGATCCATCATTCTAATGGAGTTGTGGTTCTAGTTAGACCACGCCCCTCCCATTGTCGATGTTGTGGCGCCGCAAACAAACAGACAGAAAGGGGAAAACGGAGGGCGGGAACCGTGGGTTAAGGGGTCCTCACGGCCCTGGCAACGTATAAGGAGTACAAATAACAAGGCGCCAGACGGACAATCGCTTCCCCCCTTTTTGCGACGCTGAACGCTGGTCGCCCCGGTCAGGAAATGCGCTACTCAGGGGGTCTTCCGCCTCACTTGAGTCCGTGCCTGCCAGGGGCCTCTCATTCCACACTTCGTTCACACAAATTCATGCTTAGCAAACGTTATCCCAGAATGCATTCGTTTCTATCTGTTATGACTAGTCTTTTCCAATTTCCCAATTACCAAAAAGGATGGGGGTTTCACCCGTGGGCGAATTCCGCATGCGGGGTTACTCGGCCCATTACTTGATGGAGTTTGATCATGCTCTCTTTACCAATTCCCCAATATCTCGAGATTACAAAATTCCAAAAGTTCCAAGTTCCAATGGCAGGTACTGCTCTTTCTATTTCTGTCTAGACCAAAAAATTCCAAAAACTCTTACTCGCCGGATTCCGGTCCTAAAACTTCCCAAGCAAGGGCGCATGAGGTTGGGGACCTCAGGACTCCCCTCAACTCGGGTGTCGAGGCGTTGGACTCCAGCCGGGCTCGTTCACCCGCCGAGGGGTCCGAACCAGCTCCCTCCGATTACAAGTAGCGACCGGTGGCGCCAGGGAGCAGCCCTCGTCGGAAGGGCGCGATCCCGGCAGGACCAAGCCTATAGAGGCGGAAAGTCGTGGTATATTGCCCTATATACACTTTGATTCCACAACTTCCCGGCCAACGCACCAAGGAATATGTAGCAGCAAAGCGCAGACAAAACAATGATACCAGGAGTCTGTTCAGAATGTCCAAATCATTTATTTGTGCAAAAGTCTCGAACCAGTCAATTTCAAAATGGCTGAGCAAAGTTTTCAAGCATTACAACAACTTTTATAGACTTCTGTTCCATTCTAGGTATAGAAAAACATTTCATTGGTCCCGGTAACCTTCCGTACCTCCCGTACCTCTTCTATTGGTCCCGGGTACTGATAAGTTTATCCAGTTAAGTCCATCCAGTGTGCATTACACCTTCATACCCCACTTCTAGTCCCAATTACAATTGTCAGTTCATCAACTTGTTACTTTAACACTCTCAAGGTTATAGAAACAATTTGTACGTGCAGAGGAGCTGTGCTCTGCAACTCATCTGTCAGAACTCCTAATTATTTCTTTGCATATGTACTTTTTTCATCAGTAACTTTTAAACATGTCTTTTCTGTATTTTTCCATCTTTCAATCCTGCAGTTCTGCTACCTAAGCTAATTCAATACTTCTACTGAGTTCTATCTTACAATAGCAGCATATTGGGGGATGTGCAATCATATATGCCTTCTCCACGGGCCTCATTTACAGGTCAAGCTAGCCATGCTGGCCTGCTTATGTTCGGACAATGTGGGGCACAGGCCTGCACCTGACACAGGATGACTGGTTCTGGTGTAAACTTTTCAGTTTGTACTTGCTGCTGGATCAAACACCGGTTTAATTCCCCCTGAAGTTTCCCCTGCACAGTTAGGACCATAGGTCAGTTCAGTGAGGTCCATATTGATGGACATAGATAAGGGAGACCCCCAAAAGAAAACAGATTGAGGTCCTGTGATACACTGAATAATGTGTCACTGGTTGTGCAGCAGTGCAACACTAAAGGGAGGCTCTGGTGTTCATGGGGGAGCTTTGGAGGAAGGTCAACTCACAAGAATGCTGGAAGATGTAGTTCCTATGAGTATTGAACAGTTTGAAGTAATTAGTTAAATTAATTAAGGGGCTGGGGAACTCAAAAGTCAGACCAGTTAGAAAGAACAAGAGAGGTAGAGACCAGCACAGAGGCTGAGGCACCACAAAGGCAGAGCCCATTTGTGAAGGGCTTGAGACTCTTGTGTTCTGATTATCCATAGTAAAAGTGCAAAGTCCTGGCCTCAGAGAGCTAACTAGAGAGACTGCCTTATCACAGGTCCACAGACAAAATTACCCCCTGAATGTAGCACCCCTAATCTCAGGACAGTGGAATGTTATTCTGTCTGCAGCAATCCCTTCATTTTGAGTTGAACCCTCTGGTACTAGCAGCTGCCAGGCTTTATCTGCATGATTCATGGTATAGTGATACCCCCAAAAGGTTCCAGTCCAGGAGCAGGGTCAGTAGACAGCTGGAGAACAGATTGAGGGACAAGATGGTTTCTGAGAGGAAGTAGCAACAGTGATGTAGGTAAGAGTGACCAGCCAGTCAGATGGGACATATTGATACCTCCTGCTGGTAGGAGGTCAAAGTTTCATCTCAACAAGGTTCCTTTAGGAACTCGGTCACCTGCAGGCTGGTGGCAGCACCTCACAGAAGGGAGAGGTGGGCAGTCGCTAAGGAATAGGAAGAGAGGATAGGGACACCTAGGGCTGTCAGTGAGTTGTGGTATAGTCCTTACAGCACAACCACACTAAGGAAGGAAGACCTGCCATAATGATTCCTTATGAACACACACACACAGGGATGTAGCTCTTGGCTTGTCTCTCATTATATAGCACAGACCACAGCCTCTTTCTCACCTGCTCTGATCCTCTGTAGTGCAGACTACACTTACAGGCTTTAATGTGCCAAATGAACTTTCAGCTTTCTAGCATCTGACTACAGCTAACATACAACTCTTGGCTGCCTACCTCCGCATACTACAGACCTTAGCCTCAACATTATTCTGTCAGAAGACTTCTTCCCCATGGGCTCCTGGCCAGTAAGTTTCCCAGGCTGCATATAGCATGGTACCACTTTAATCCAGGATATATTTCTAATGGCAATGTCAGAGTTGCCAATTCCAGGTGTAAGATTTCAAGCCAGTGCTGGATTTCTGACAATCTTATTATAATACATTATGGGACCTGTAACACAAATTCCAATGGGTAAAATCCAGGACCACAGATAGCATTACTATACCGCAATGCAAATTGAAAAACAGAACTGGCAAAAATCTCACTACTGGAATTGGGTAACTTGGCAACTCTACAATGAGGTTACTACTACTTCTAGCTTTGTTTCTTGCTCAGGTGGATGGTTCACCATGTCTTTTAATCATCTTCCAAAAACACTGACAGCTCCTTAATCCCTTAATCCATAGTTGCCAAGTTACCCAGTTCCAAGGGTCTTTATTTTGCATTAATATGCAGTATGGTATTCGTAGTCCCTGATTTCACCCATTGAAATCAGTGCTGCAGGTACCATAATGTAGCAGAATGAGATTGTTAAAAATATAGGACTGTCTTAAAATCTCACTCCTTTAAATGGGTAGCTTGGCAACTCTGAAAATCTAGTCATCTTTCTATTAAACTCCTACTTGACTTTAGAGTTTATTTGTTTATTTATCATTTCTTATATACCACCATTCATGATATCAAGGCGGTTTACATTGAACAAACTGAAATTACATTGAACGGGGCATTATAACTTGGAGATAACTATGTTACAGGGAACATGGGCTATGGAGGGTTAAGTGGCTTGCCCAAGACCACAAGGAGTACCTGTGGGACTAGAAACCCCAGTCCTTCCGGCCCAAGGTTGCTGTCCTCTAGTGGGATTTGAACCCCAGACTCTCCGGCCTGAAGTACCTTGCCCCAACCACTAGGCCACTCCTCCACTTTGACAGTTAAGCTTAAGTGTCCACCTTGGATGTTTGTCCTATCTATCCAGCAGCCCACCCTCCTCCTATAAATGGTCTGGCTTTTTGTTTCATTCACTCTCAGCCTACCAGTTGTTTCTACTGTAAGTGCTTTTTTACCTTCATCTGTGTTCTGAACCCCAATTGTTTCTTCACTACATCTGCCCTTCTCCAATATCAGCTCACTTCCTGCCATTTCTGGACTCTCAAGAACTACATCTTCCAACATTACCATGAACACCCTTCCTTTCAGAGCTTTCATATGTTCCCAAAAGTTCCTTTTTGCTGTGGACTGCTGTATAACCAGGGACAAGTCACCCGGTATGTCACAATTCGCATGGGTACTCAGTTGCACACAGAATAATTTCCTTGGTATTTTCTGAAATGGATGAATGAACATTGCAAGTGTAGCAGCAAAGCGCAGGACAAACCAATGATACCAGGAGTCTGTTCAGAAGGTCCAAATCATTTATTTGTGCACAAGTCTCAAGCAAGGCAATTTCAAAATGGCTGAGCAAAGTTTTCAAGCATTACAACAACTTTATAGACTTCTGTTCCATTCTAGGTATAGAAAAACATTTCATTGGTCCCGGTACGCTCCCGTACCTCCCGTAGCCCCTCTATTGGTCCCGGTACTGATAAGTTTCTCCAATTATGTTCCTTCTGTGGGCTTCTGTAGGCATGACACCTGCCTGCCCCCCTTCTAGTCCCAATTACAATGGTCAGTTCATCAACTTGTTACTTTCACACTTTCAAGGCTATGGGACCATTTGTGCGTGCAGAAGAGCAAGGTTCTGTAACTCATCTGTCAGCACTCCTCAATATTTCTCTGCAAATGTACTTTTTCTTATCAGTAACTTTAAAACACATCTTTTCTGTATTTTTCCATTTCTTAATTCTGCAATTCTGCTTATCTAAGCTAATTCAATATTTCTACTGAGTTCTTTCTTACAATAGCAGCATATTGGGGGATGTGCAATCCTATATGCCTCTCCACAGGCCTCATTTACAGGTCAAGCTAGCCATGCTGGCCTGCCTATGTCAGACACCGTGGGTCACAGGCCTGCACCTGCCACATTCCCCCCTTTGATTAATCTCACCCTATTACTTAATAAGGTGTGAGAATTAAATCACTTTCCAGAGGATTCAAATCCTGATTAAAGGATTCTTACTAGTTCCATTAGGGCTGACTTTGTATAAAGCCATTATTCTAGTTGCGGTCTTCCGCTCTACTGTATTATCAATAGCACTATGAAGGGAACGCATACAACATGGGATTAAAACATGGTAAGCAGAGGACAACAGCAACAAGGATTAGTACTAAGATAACGAAAGTCTTAAATCCTCCCAGCCAAGAGAAAAGGTTAGCAAACCAATTAGGAAATTTCAGGGCGTGCCAAGTCTGTACTGGCACATAAGCATGTCTTTGCATATCTTTAGCAATTTCTTCAACTACTTGACCTTTATCATCTATTTTCAAACAGCAATTAGTTAAATTCAGTTTACCACATACTCCTCCTTCAGCTGCTAGCAAATAATCAAGGGCTAAGCGATTCTGGTATATGGCAGTGCGCATCTGAGTACTTTGTCTAGCTAAGAGCGTGAGAGCATGACTAGTTTCATTGGTTATTATTTCAACTACTGCTTGTAAGCGAATAATACGATTGATCATATAAATTGGGGTACGATAACCATACATACCATCATCATTCCAAGTGGCAGGTCCATAATACTCAATAATTCTTTCTGGTGGCCAATCATCACCTTGCCATTTCTCCCACTTGCCTATCTGTAAGGCCTCTCTTTTCTGTCTAGATGCTCCTTTGTGTTTGTGGGTTGTATATACAGGGTATCCTAATTGTTCTCCATGTTCAGTGTTTAACAGGAAGAAAGAAGGTCTGATGGTTCCTAAGACACATGCTCCTCCCCATTGTGGTGGGAGTTGCGCATATGCTCGGTTTTCCACAGATCCAATATAGGCCAGGTGGGGCTTGCCAGGCTTGGACTTTGGCAAGGTTAGTCCATAGACCTGCAAGTTCAGGAAATCTGGCTAATGGGTTAGGAGGTTCAGGATGTCTGATTCCTGACCACCATGCTACCTTCTTGGTCGTGGCATTATAGTATTTCTGGCTAAGACAGACCAGCTGTCCTACCTTTTGAGTGAACTGGGGTCCAGTTCTGGCAAAGCAGAGACGTCCAACGATTGAGTGCGCTAACACCCATTCACTGGTTGTCTTGTGTAATTCAGTCTGATTGTAAATCATGGAATAATTCAATTCTTGGGCTTCCCAGGGCCATTGGTCTCCATTTGGGTTCCGCCACAGAAATAACAATCTGTGATCTTAAGACTAGATACTACTGCTCCGGCTAATTCTAGAAACAAATTCTGTGAAGGGTGAGGGATCTCAAACTTATTTACATGCATAGCTTCATAAAAGGTATTATGAATATGATATTTAGATGACTTGTGGGCTTGAGTATTCAATCTAATATACACAATGGTCCCTGGATCTGTTCCTCCTCCAGCAATACGTAAACCAAACTTATATCCTTGTTTCCATGCATGGGGGTTATGTACACGCAAATGTAAGGGGTTGCAAGCATCTTTCTGACATTTATCATTTGTGGTTGGCTTGGTTAGAGTAGCCATCCGTTTATCTATTTTCTCATCAGTTATACCAGTGTTCCAGGTAGCATAGAAAACACATTCCCAATACGGGCAATAGTAGTCTGCCGCTGTAGCAGTACTATACCCTGGTTCCTTTTTACCTGTACACTTCCTCCATCCCGTGGCTCCTTCTGGACACATATACTTATGGTCATTTCGATACGCTTTCTCCCATGTACCACAGGTGGACTGACTATCTCTATTAATAGCATTACATGCATCAAAATTCAAAACAGCAGGTTTAGTAATGTCCTTAAGTGGTGGTGTAGCAGCTAATATAGGTCCATCTGCATCCTTCCATCTTATTTCCAACGTGTAATAGGATGGATTCTGATGCGGATTATAGCATGCTTTTATTTTGCCATGAGTGCAAACATTTAGTTCAGTGGTGTTATAAATACACCGAGTTATTGTTCCCTTGCAGGTATAGTAAGAATGGTAAAGCAAAGTCTGAGTTACTTTCAGTCCAGTTCTAGTAGAAGTAATGCAAGCTGTGCATGGAGGTAGAGCATAAGTCTGTTCAAAACCTCCAAAGAAGGCAACCAAGGCAAAGCAGAAGCAAAGATACATGTTGATGTTGATTGGAGTTCTTCTGAATCCTCAGCTTGCTGATCTTGATCACGACGGTCTATTATTCTTCGTCCCGTTTGCTAATGAAGCAATTTAACGGGTGCTGAGTGTTGATTGAAGATCCTCAAGATGTCCAGCACACATTAACCAACTTAGCAATTCAGTTGGCTTGTGAAGTTTGGCTTAGTCAATGTAGTCTCAAAGTAGTGTGTCAAATCACACATGCAAATTGGGTTCGTTGAAACAAGCTGTTGCTGCATGGAAAACAGCAATCCTCTTCGAAAGACTTGGCTACTGCAAAGCACTTGTGATGAAGTGTCTATACTGCTGGTTGCCGTCTCAGAGTAACTCGCAAGGGTACATCAGGGTGCTGCTCTGCTGTCCACCGCTCTGGTTCAGGATCGGCGGCGGGCTTGACTCGGCTGTGGTGGATCCAGGCGTCGATCTCGGCTACCTTTACTGCAGTTGGGGTAGACAGGATGACGGTGTACGGTCCCTTCCAATGGGGTTCCAACGGTATCTTCTTCCAATCTTTAATCCACACCGAAGTTCCAGGCTGGTAGGGATGCAAGGGTTCCGTCAAGTTGATAGGCAACTGGTCTTGGATCCACGTATGGAGAGTCTGCAGAACAAAACTAAGAGCTAGGAGTTCTTGTCTGGTTACTTCTGAACCAATCTGGGCTAGATTTCCTTTGACTCCCTGCACTATTGGTGGGGGTTTACCATACAAAACTTCAAAAGGGGAAAATCCTGTTGACTTTACAGGGGCTGAGCGTATTCTGAGTAAAGCTATGGGGAGCACTTGGGGCCATTTCAAGTGTGTCTCCTGACAAAGCTTAGACATTTGGGCTTTCAATGTACGATTCATTCGCTCAACTTTCCCTGAACTCTGGGGTCTGTATGCAGTGTGAAGCTTCCACTGTATCTGCAAAGCTTTTGCTAACTGCTGAGTAACTTGGGAGACAAATGAGGGTCCATTGTCTGACCCTATTACTGCTGGGATTCCAAATCTGGGGACAATCTCTCTCATTAAGGCTTTGGTAACTTCTCGGGCTTTCTCAGTTCTGGTTGGGAATGCTTCTACCCACCCAGAGAAAGTACAAACTAATACTAGTAGATAATGGTATCCATTGGCTTTTGGCATTTCGGTGAAATCAACTTGGAGGTTGTGCATGGGGGTCACACCTCTTGACTGAACTCGGGGTGCTGTAATAAGGCCTTGCTTGGCATTATTTTGGCACAGATTTGACATTGTCGGGCTACTGAGGCTGATATGGTTGTCATCAGAGGAATGTAGAAATGTGGTCTGAGTGCTTTCTCCATAGCACTCTTTCCATAGTGGGTGGCTTCATGGAAAGCTTTAACAAAGGCTGGTCCTAACAATTCTGGAATTACTATTCTTCCCGGAGGTTGACTACCTTCTTCTGGTGGCAGCTCAATCCATCCATCTTTCAATACTCCCTCTTCTTTGTCACAATAGTAATCCAATTCTTTGGTGGTATATCGTGGGGTCCATAAATTCAAGGGTACTGGAAACAATGCTGCTTGCATTGGCATAGCTTGTGGGGCAATCTGTCCTGTCATAGCTGCTTGTCGTGCTGAGGCATCTGCGAATCTATTCCCTCGAGCAACTTCTCCTTTTCCTGCTTGATGTCCTCTACAATGCATGACAGCTACACGTGTTGGGGCCCAGACTGCATCAAGTAACATCAATATCTCGGGACCATATTTGACTGATTTTCCTCCGGATGTGATGAGTCCTCTTTCTTTGTAGAGAGCTCCATGGGCATGCAAGGTAGTGAAAGCATATTTGGAATCTGTATATACATTCAGCACAAGTTTTTCTCCTAACAACAATGCTCTGGTGAGTGCTATCAATTCGGCTTTCTGGGCTGATGTGCCTGAGGCTAGGGCTGATGATTCAACTACTTCATGTTGAGTGACGACTGCATATCCGGCACAGCGTCGTCCGTCAAGGATGAGACTGCTCCCATCAACATAATAGATCTGGTCAGGATTGTCTATGGGCACATCTGTTAGGTCAGGTCGACTTGAGAACACAGTTTCCATGACTTCGATACAGTCATGTTCTGGGAGTTCTTCACTGATGGGTATCAAGGTGGCTGGATTCAAAGCATGGCTCACTTCGAGTTGTATCTGTGGGTTTTCACATAACATGCTCTGGTACTTTAGCATTCGGGAATTGGTGAGCCAATAATTTGCTTTCTGTTCCATAAGAGCAAGGACTGCATGTGGCACAGTGACTCGTATGTTCTGTCCTAATGTGAGTTTGTCTGCTTCACTCACTAGTAGTGCTGTAGCTGCAACTGCTCTCAAGCAGGGTGGCCATCCTTTGGCCACAGGGTCCAATTGTTTTGATAGGTAGGCTACAGGTCGTTCCCAATTTCCTAATTTCTGAGTCAACATGCCTAAGGCATTTCCCTGTGCTTCATGTACAAACAAGTGGAAAGGTTATGGACATCTGGTAGTCCGAGTGCTGGTGACGACATCAATTCTTCTTTTAACTTCTGGAAGGCTGTATCCTGCTCAAGTCCCCACTCCAGTGGTGACTTCTCTTCTCCTTTTGTGGCTTCATACAGTGGTTTGGCAATTTGGGCAAAGTTGGGTATCCAGATTCGGCAATATCCTGCTGCTCCCAGAAAGGCTCTGACTTGCTTTCTGGTTGTTGGAGTTGGAATTCTACATACTGCTTCTTTTCTTTCTCTGCCTAATCTTCTGCTTCCTTGGGTAATACGAAAACCCAAGTATTTCACTTCTGTTTGGCATAGTTGTGCTTTGGCTCTGGAAACTTTATATCCAGCTTCATTTAGTAACTGCAAGAGATCTTGTGTGGCTCGTATACATTCTTTTTCTGATATGGCGGCTATCAACAGATCATCCACGTACTGGAGAAGTACTCTCCTCCCCGGGGCTACTGGATAGCTTGAAAGGTCTTGATTTAGTGCAGCACTAAAGATGGTAGGTGAATTCTTGAATCCTTGGGGTAATCTTGTCCAGGTGAGTTGGCCCCCTCTTCCAGAGATGGGGTCCTGCCATTCAAATGCAAACAATATTTGGCTTACAGGGGCTAATCTTATGCAAAAGAATGCATCTTTCAAATCTAGTACAGTGAAATGGGTAGCTTCAGCGGGTATCAATCCTAGTAGAGTGTAAGGATTGGGTACAACTGGATGTATAGTTTCAACTGCATCATTTACTCTTCTCAAATCTTGCACTGGGCGATAATCATCTGTCTCAGGCTTCTTCACTGGCAAGAGTGGGGTGTTCCATGGGGATTGACATACTTTCAGTAGGCCATACTCAAGTAATCTCTGTAGGTGGCGATGAATACCTTCAATTGCAGCTCTTGGGAGAGGGTACTGTTTGACATGCACTGGTGTAGCGCTAGGCTTGAGGGTTACAATCACTGGAGCTATATGTTTGGCTAGGCCTGGGGGACTGCCTTCTGCCCATACTTCAAGTGGTGCATGAATGTTCTTTGAAGTTTGTTCAAAATAGGTATCTTGAATCGAATCATCAATGTAGTATCTCCACTCTTCTTCTCGGGGTACTGTCAGCAGCATTATTCCTGCTGATTTGGCTTGAGAATTCACTGTCATTTGCATTTCTCCTTGCTCAGAGAAAGATATTTGGGCTTGAAGCTTGGCTAGCATGTCTCGTCCCAGTAATGGTACTGGACATTCGGGCATGTAAAGAAATTGATGCGTTACTTGCTGTCCTCCTAGACTGCATATTCGGTTTTGTAGAAAAGACTTTGTGGCTTTGGCACCAGTTGCTCCTATAATGGTGACTGCTTTCTTGGTGAATGGGGCTATCTTTTTGTCTATTACTGAATGTTCTGCTCCAGTATCAACCATAAAGTTCATAAATTGGTCTCCTATTTGTATTTCGACCATAGGCTCCTGGAGACCTAAAGCAAACTTGGAGCCCGGTCTGTCCTAATCCACGTCATCCTCTTCATGGGCCTGTGTGTGGCCAATGCTTGGATGGCTCCTCCTCCCCTCTCTCGCTGGAATTGTTCTCGATTGGCTCCTCCTCGGCCTCGGGGACGGCCTCGTCTTTCTTCTCGCCACTGATGATCGTTGTCGTCATCTTGCTGGGCGTCTTCGAGTTGCGGGCAAGTATCTCTCCAATGTCCTTCCTCTTTGCAATAGGCGCATTGGTTCACGCCTAGTCTCTGGGTCCGGCCTCCGCCTTGACCCCGCCCTCTTCCTCTGCTCCTTCGATTAGGGACACCTCCCCTTTTCTTTTCAACTATGGCCGCAGCCAAAAAATCAGCTTTCTTCTTCATCTTTCTATCACATTCTCTCTGTCTTTCAGTATCACGATTCACATACACTTTATGAGCGACTTCCAATAACTGTGTTGCATTCATGCCCGCAAACCCTTCTAATTTCTGTAATTTACGTCTAATGTCTGGTTGAGACTGGTTTACAAAAGCAGAATTCACCATGCATAAACTTCCTGGTGCCTCGGGATCATAGGGAGTATACATTCTATAAGCTTCAGTTAATCTTTCATAATAATCTGCTGGGCTCTCATCTATTCCTTGGATAATTCCTGCTACTTTGGAAAGGTTCATAGCTTTTTGGCCTCCTCTTCGCAAGCCTTGTAAAAAGCCTTGGCGAAAACGGGCTAGGGCGGTGGATCCTTCATCTGTATTTGGATCCCATTGGGGGTCTTCATTTGGGAATTCTCTCTGAGCTGCTTCTCTACGATCTATTATATTCTGCCCCTGCGCTGGAGCTGCAGGGTTTTCTGCCATCCATTCGATAGCTGCTTTTCTAATTCTCGCTCGTTCTTCTGTAGTGAATAGGGTGGTCAGGAGCTGACGGCAATCTGGCCAAGTGGGCTGGTGAGTTTCCATAATACTAGTTACTAATTCTGTCAGCTCCTGGGGCTTGCTAGTATAGGAGGCATAATGCGACCTCCAATTTAATAAATCCGTTGTAGAGAACGGGATATACACATAAGTTAGGGGTCCCGCTACCACTTCATCATTATCATTCTTTACAGGCACCCCCGGGACTTGCCTTAAGGGAAACAGTTTGGCTGTCCTCGGCGTCATTTGAGTCTGGGATCTAAGGGCTATTGTCGTTGTCGTTGCAGGAGTTGCTGTCTTTTTCTCAACTGGTTTTGCTTTGGGTTTTTCTTTCACTGGCTTGCTAGTGCTAGCGCTGACTTTCTCAATTATTTGTACACTTTCCTCTTCTTCTTCTTCTGGGGGATCCTCACTTTCCTCTTCTTCTAGCTCCGCTTCTGGCTCACTTTTTACATCCTCCTCTCTTCTCTCCGCTAATTCTCTCTCTTCCTCTTCTCCAGGAGGAGGGAGGTCAGGGATTGGGTCTGGCCTCGGCTCCGGCGGTCTCTGGGGTGCTGGGGCAGGACGCCGCCGGGCTATTCTTACTGGACCTGGGGTTCGGGGCTGCCTGAGGACTACTTCCGGGGAATCGGGATCTGCCAAGATGGGTTTCTTCTTGGCTTTCTTATCCTGCTCTTTCATTCTAGGCTGTTCCTTTCTCTGTCTAGAATCTGTTTTAGCTAACATTATTCTGCACTGTTCCTCATAACAGCGCTGCGCCCAGGAGGGCGGATCTTCACAAATACTTAACCAGGAATCTATATAGGGGTACTGATCGGGGTGCGCTACTCGCACTCTACGGTGTATTGACTGAATAATCTCTACGGTGAACGTTCCCTCTCGGGGCCAGATGGGGTCTAGATCGGGCCACTCCCTAGTACACAAAATCTGCAAACGGGCTGCTGTCATTTTAATACCATAATCTCCTGAATATCCCTCTTTAAAATGTGCGATCATACATTCTAATGGAGTGTTCCTAGTAGACTCCGCCCCTCCCATTTCGATGTGTGCGCGCAACAACAGACAGAAGGGAAAAGGTGGGCGGACCGTGGGTAAGGGGTCCTCACGGCCCTGGAAACATACAGGGAGTACAAATAACAAGACAAAACGACAATCGCTTCCCCCTTTTCGCGACCTGAACGCGGTCGCCCGGTCAGGAAATGCGCTAATCAGGGGTCAGCTTTCACTTGGTCCGTGCTGCCAGACCTCTCAGTCACACTTCGTTCACACACTCATGCTAGCAACGTATCCCAGAATGCATTCGTTTCTATCTGTTCTGACTAGTCTTTTCCAAGTACAATTACAAAAAGGATGAGGGTTTCACCTAGCGAATTCCCATGCCAGGCTACTCGGCTCTTCCTTGAGAGGTGATCAAGCTCTCGTACCAATTCCCAATATCTCGAGATTACAAATTCCAAATTCCAAGTTCCAATGGCAGTACTGCTCTTTCTATTTCTGTCTAGACCCAAAATCAAAACTATACTCACCGGATCCGGTCCTCAAAACTTCCCAAGCAGGCGCATGAGTTGGACCTCGGACTCCCCTCACTCGGGTTCGAGGCGTTGACTCCAGCCGGGCTCGTCACCCGCCGAGGTCCGACCAGCTCCCTCCGATACAAGGGACCGGCGGCGCCAGGGAGCGGCCCTCGTCGGAAGGGCGCGATCCCGGCAGGACCAAGCCTATAGAGGCGGAAAGTCGTGGTATATTGCCCTATATACACTTTGATTCCACAACTTCCCGGCCAACGCACCAAGGAATATGTAGCAGCAAAGCGCAGACAAACCAATGATACCAGGAGTCTGTTCAGAAGGTCCAAATCATTTATTTGTGCACAAGTCTCAAGCAAGGCAATTTCAAAATGGCTGAGCAAAGTTTTCAAGCATTACAACAACTTTTATAGACTTCTGTTCCATTCTAGGTATAGAAAAACATTTCATTGGTCCCGGTACGCTCCCGTACCTCCCGTAGCCCCTCTATTGGTCCCGGTACTGATAAGTTTCTCCAATTATGTTCCTTCTGTGGGCTTCTGTAGGCATGACACCTGCCTGCCCCCCTTCTAGTCCCAATTACAATGGTCAGTTCATCAACTTGTTACTTTCACACTTTCAAGGCTATGGGACCATTTGTGCGTGCAGAAGAGCAAGGTTCTGTAACTCATCTGTCAGCACTCCTCAATATTTCTCTGCAAATGTACTTTTTCTTATCAGTAACTTTAAAACACATCTTTTCTGTATTTTTCCATTTCTTAATTCTGCAATTCTGCTTATCTAAGCTAATTCAATATTTCTACTGAGTTCTTTCTTACAATAGCAGCATATTGGGGGATGTGCAATCCTATATGCCTCTCCACAGGCCTCATTTACAGGTCAAGCTAGCCATGCTGGCCTGCCTATGTCAGACACCGTGGTCTGGCTTTTTGTTTCATTCACTCTCAGCCTACCAGTTGTTTCTACTGTAAGTGCTTTTTTACCTTCATCTGTGTTCTGAACCCCAATTGTTTCTTCACTACATCTGCCCTTCTCCAATATCAGCTCACTTCCTGCCATTTCTGGACTCTCAAGAACTACATCTTCCAACATTACCATGAACACCCTTCCTTTCAGAGCTTTCATATGTTCCCAAAAGTTCCTTTTTGCTGTGGACTGCTGTATAACCAGGGACAAGTCACCCGGTATGTCACAATTCGCATGGGTACTCAGTTGCACACAGAATAATTTCCTTGGTATTTTCTGAAATGGATGAATGAACATTTGCAAGTAGTCGATAGAGTTTAGTCCAACCATTTCTGAATGCGAAAGATTTCAATTAGATATGTTATTTGTTTTTATTTAAATATGCAAGTCACAAAAATGAATTTAAAAGTAGAGATTAGGGGCTGTCCTAGTAAGCAATGTGTTTTGCCATGCTTAGAAGGTAAGGATTTGATCCCCAAAACTGTCTTCTGTTTCTTGTGCCAACCAATGCACAAGGTGTTGTAGAGGCAACATTCAGAGAACCAGAGGAAAAGGAGTCTTAGTCACCATGCAATAATGACACAGGGAAGATGTACATCAGGTTCAGGAAAGGAGCCATGATCTATGGTCCCCTGATAAAGACTGTTGCTGCAATGGCAAGATAAATAGGATGGAGGCTTAAAAATGGAGTAAAATAAAGATGAATAAATGCCCTATCACTTTAGTCACAGCAGAGGCCAATTCCAATTCAACTAAATAGAAACATAAGTGAGCATGAGATAACTGGATAAAGGAACACAATTCATTCATCTGTGAAAAAGAAGGCTATTTTATACTATATATTCTTAAGATTTTATGTAATGATTATACCTAGCTTTTAAGGTATCTTGATTAGAATCTTAAAGGGCTTCATTATTCATGTATATGTTGTTATCCCAAGCATGCTGATCTGTACAGTAATCCATAAGACATGGAACACAATCTCACTCAGTTGCCGAGGATATAAACTAAACACAGAGGCAAGCATTCTCATTCCAGAATCCTTCTCAGTGCCACGTTTTACTATCTGCTCATTACACACCCTGAGCTCAGTATCCTTTTATTTCTCGCTAACCAGGTACTGTGGGTCTTGTCATTTCCTGTGCCACTTGCTCCCTGAAGCATTGCACAATTGTGACACAACGACAAAACAGCAGTGATGTCACCTGCAGCTTGAGTTTTATATCTTGCTTTAGTCATTTTTTGTTTGGTACTTTAGGAGAGGGCTTACTTCTGTCTGCCTCTTTCTTTTTAAAATTGAGATTGCATGTTTCTCTTGTAGAAAGCTGTGTCATCCTTGGAAAACACACATGGAATGTCCTGTATCAAAAAGTACGACTGTGATAATCATTCAAAGAAAGAGATTAAGGCGTTCTCAAATACAACATTCTTTTTTTTGAGACAATAAGACCTCATGAAGGGTTGAAGTAATGTAAGTAATATTTAATGTACAAGTATCTTAAATATTAGCGGAATAATGCGATTGACCAATCAGCTACAAGCTCCAGCACATACTAAATGAAATACAAGATGCTGAGGACACCACATCTGCTCAGAAGTCAGGAATCCAGCTGGGGATTTGGAACCATCGTGATGCTTGCTTGCTAAAGGAATACATCATTGTTATCAGCTGCAGCCAATCAAAAGGGAGGGATTAGCACATGGAAGGTATGGTTGATGCATATAAATATCACGGTAGAGTGACATGAAATTACTAGTGATTAAATACATGCTGCCTCTTCCCGATTTCTGATGGGACAAGAGTCTCCATTGATATCAAGGTAGTGGGAATGACTTAGTGATTAATGTAATGTGGCAGCAACCAGGAGATCTGAGTTTAAATCACGCATTGATGCTTGCTCGTTTCACTTTACCTCCCATTTGCCTCAGGTACCCATTTAAGTGTAAGCTCTTTAGGGTAACATTTAATTGTGCCTATGTAAAATGTGTTGTACCATGCTGTTTGATGACTGGGATCAAGGGCAGCTATCTCACAGTAGATGCTCATATGCACTCTGGCTTTCATAGTACCTTCCACTATCAGACCAATGGAAGGTATGATTGCTATCTGCATGTGTGCGTATTCACATAAGATCTGTTGAAGTTATAGTGAGAGGGATAACAAGCCATTTCTGCAGATAAAACAGGGGTTCTAGAACTGGAGCCAAGCAGAAAGGCTGCTTAAACCGTTTGCTCCCATGGGGTGATTAAGCTTCGTCATCCATCGTTCTCATTTAAAACACCTCTAGCATATCCTTTTATTAGCCCACTATGACTGAGAAGAAACCTCAGTCATCAGAATCTCAATTTAGGCTACCTTCTGGTCTACAGTGGCAGAAGAAAGCTCCCCCGTCACCTGCCAAGTCTGCCCATATTACCCCTTTTCTCAAGTCACTTCATTGGTTTCCTATCCATTTCCGCATCCAGTTCAAACTTCTGCTGATGTATAAATGCATTCACTCTGCAGCTCCTCACTGCCTTTCTTCACTTATCTCTCACTACACCCCCCTCGGGAACTCTGCTCTTCTGGCAAACTGCTTCTATCTGTGCCCTTCTGTTCTATTGCTAACTCCAGACTTCGCTCCTTTCACCTTGCTGCACCTTATGCCTGGAACAAACTACCTGCATCTGTACACCAAGCATCTTCTCTGACTCTTTTCAAATCCAGGCTGAAAACTCACCTCTTCGCTGCTGCTTTTGGATCTTGACTCACCTGATCTTCTTGTTTCTTTACCTTCCCCCCTTGGTTTATCCCTGTCTACACCGTCTGTGTTGTTTGTCTTGACTAGATTGTAAGCTCTGATGAGGAGGGACTGTCTCTTACATGTCTGCAACGCTGCATACAACTTGTAGCACTATACAAATGCTCAGTAGTAGTAGTAGTAGTAGTAGATGCTCCAACGGATTTAGTATTGCAGGAAATACGAGTGTTGAAGATCATGTTGGAACATCAGATTGAGATTTCTGTCAACATTAAGCAAGATATTGAGTGACTATCAGCTCATATGAATTCCTCACTGCAGAGGCTTGACATCCTTGAGGAGCAGGTTAGCAGATCAGTGAAGTGCAGAAAAAAACTGATCAAGTTTCAATAAACGCTACTACCATAAAGTGATTAAAGAGGGACCTTGAAGATTCAATAAATTTTAATAGAAGACTAAACTTGAGATGTTTGGGCAGAGGGAGCAGAGGGGGATCATTTTCTGTATTTATCTCTGCGTTCTTCAAAAAAATCATTTGATCGCCATTCCAAACTGTCACTGGTTTTAGAATCTGCTCACCATTCTCCAATGCATCTGCCAACAACTTCTACATGGCATCCTCGGCCGATTTTACTTTGGCTATCCTGATTTACTGAAGTAATCCAACTGTTCACTCTCTCAAGAGAAAACCCAGAGAAAATGAAGTTTAATGACAAGAGACTGATGCTTGTTCCTGATGTCACCCGGAGCAACGGTATTGCATCGGAAGGCATTTCTACTTCTCTGGCAGCTACTGAAAGAAATTGGTGCTCAGTTTGATTTGCTCTATACTGCGAAAATGTGTGTCATCTACAACAATCGCACAGAGTTGAATCAAGAACCAGAAGATTTACAACACTTCCTAGACACAATAAAAATGGCTTTGTGATTCAGCAATTATGCAGTTCTAAATGTAAACTGACATGATAGCGTAGGATTGATGTATATAGACAATTGGTATTCTTCTAATTATTTCCCTTACTGTATGCCTGAAGTATTAAAATTCAACAGGAACTTCTTTACAGCAGCCCGTCTTCTCGGCAATCATATTGTGTTGGAAAGTAACTTCATTACTATGAGCTTCTGATTATATTGTTGCAGTTCAATACACGAGATGTCCACCGGTATTATAACAGGAGTGAAGAATTCCTTCTTAGAAGATCAGACACGTTTTATCCATAAGAGCTCCAGTTTTAATGTTCTCCCTAAAAGTGATGAAGAAGGGCTTGTTGTTCTTCAAGGGAAATGGGAGGCTTTCGTTGCAGCTGACGAAGTTTTGTCTCTAACCTAGAACTATTAGCTGCTTGTTTTGAGTGTGGAGTGTTGCAGTTGCAGCACATACTTAAAGATTTGTAATAATCATTATTTAATAGTTGTCTTTTTTGGCTTATAGAACTGATAAACCTCCTAGATGTCTAGGATATGCTATTCTCTGTAGAAATTTTTAAAGCACTATGTTGTGTACATTGCTTAGTTACAAATAAGATTGCATAAGTTTTATATTATCATATGTAATAGCTTATTTTTAATTACGAAAGTGGATGTGGCTTATTTTGTTAAAGAATCCCATGGCAGCTGCTAACTGCTATGTGGCTCTGGTCTGTTGTTTGGGATTGTAGGATGGGTGGGTTTGGGGTCTGGATTTTCATATTAGTTTTAATTTATTTTTTTTCATTTTTTTATTTTTGGTGTTTGGGCAGAGGTCAGCTAATTAGGCGATTTATTTATTATATATGGGGTATATGGAAAATCTCACTGGCCCGTAAATATCCCTTTCAAAATGATTTATAGAATGGTCTCCTAAAATATCAATGGGTTAAATCATTCCATTAAGAGCCCGATTCCATCCCCAACATCCGACCCTCTGTGCGCCCGTTCGGAACCGGACGCACAGAGTGAGTCGCGATTCTGATCCAGCGGGGCACGTCTAGCCCCGCGGGATCAGAATCGTGAACAGGCCTGTACATGCAGACCGAGACCCCGATTCTGCCCAGTCTGCACGTACAGGCCTTGCCCGACTAACTCCATTGAAAAGCTGTGATCCTGACTACTGGCTCTCAAAGTGTTTTCCCCACAGCCCGACCCCACGATCTGGCCTCCCAGGGCCAGGGTCAGGCTGCGGGGAATGCCCTCTACCCTCTACCCCCTGCTGCCCCTTCCCAGCCCCAGGCCTGCTGTTCCTCCTGCATCAGGGAACTTATTCCACCTCAGAGGTGTAATAAGTTCCCCATCCAAGCCATCGGCTCCAGACATAGAGGGCCAGCAATGGAATCGGCCTTATATGTCTGGGGCCAACGACCGCCCACTACCCACCCTAACACCGCCTCTGATCCGTCCCTTCCCCAACCCCATCTAACTTCCCCGTACAACAAGCGGGGAAGTTAGACAGGATCGGGAGGGGAAACGAATAGCTATTCATGCCACGGAATGAGCCTATAAATGTGGAAGGATTTTCTGTTATCTTAAGTCTTTGAATACCAATGTAATTTTTCTACAAGAAACTCATTTGAATCATACTGATTGTGTCAAACTCCATATTGGATGGTTAGAACATCATATTTTTTCCCCAGCTATTAACAAAAAACATGGGGTTTCTATTCTGTTTTGGAGGGGTATCCCATTTCAAATTGTGCAGCAAAAATCAGATAAGGAGGGTAGATGGTCTGTTTAAATGTTGTTTTGGCAGGATATAAGTACATCATAATGAATATTTATTCACCTTCCCCCTTCATCTTTATTTATGCACCTTCCCCCTTCATCTTTTTTCACTGAAGTTAGTCAAATCATACTGACAATGAAATTTGGTGAATTAGTGCTTGGCAGAGACTTAATACAATACTAAATGACAGCTTAGATTGCCAGTCGATCAGTAAAAGTACTTATCGAAATTCAAGTGTAGCACTGCATGATATGTTGGAAAATATAGGTCCAGAGGACATTTAGCGAAGGTTTAATCCCACCTTGCATGCGTTTACCATCTATTTTTTCCCTCATCAGTCATAAACATGAATAGATTTTTTTTTGTATCAAAATCTATTTTCCAGTTCATTAAACGATGCATGATTTCCCCTATACACATCTCTGACCATGCTGCGGTTATTATGGATTTATTGCCCAGATGCCATCAAACTAAGATCTGCCACTGTCGGTTTCAAAATATACTTCTCTTAGAGGTCAACTTTGTAACAGATTGAATTCATTTATTAATGAATTTTTTCAAATTAATGAATGTGTATCTGATATTCATTACTTTTTTGTATGGCAAGCGCCTCCAAGAGCACAGTTCATGGGGAAATTATAAGTTACTCTTCTTGGCTACGTAAGCACCAAGCGGAAAATCTTCAGAGGTTGGAAAATGAAATTGCGCTTTTGGAAGAACATCATATCAGGACAAATGATAAGGACACCTTTCGCAATTGCTTCATCAACGCTATGAGCATAATAAGATTTTAACTCGGCAAGCTGTGAAAGAGATTAACGTGCAAAAGCAGGATATTATGCTGAGGATATTATGCTGGTGCAAATAAGTCAGGTAAATTACTTGCAAAGCTAATAAAATTACAGCAAGCAAGAAATCATATATCTTTAATTCATCAGGATGATTCCTCCATCATTTCTAGCTCTGAAGATATTAGCAAAGTACATTTTTTTCTTCTGAAACCACACAGACACTTCCAATTTATATACAGCATTTTTGTCATTGTTAGAGCATCCTAGGATATCTGATCAAGAGAGGAACATTTTAGAGGGGCCAGTGCAGGTAGGAGAGATCCTCTAGGCTATTAAACTGATGACTAATAATAAGATGCCAGGCCCAGATGGACTCACAGTTGAGTTCTACAAATAATTTGTAACTACATAATCTCCTAAGTTGCAGTTGCTATATCAAAGCCTTCTCATGTGCACTCTTAAAACATCCAACTTCTCTGAGGCCACAATTGTGCTTTGTGCTAAAACCTGGTCGTGACCCAACTTCTATGAACAACTATAAGCCCATTTCCTTACTAAACATTGGCTATAAAATATTAGCTAAAATCTTGGCCAAACGATTGAGTCATGTGGTCCAACATTTAATTGGCAAAGAGCAAACTGGATTTGTTAAGAGCAGATATATTGGAGACATTGGCCAAACATTCAATAATGTATTGTCGTTATCGCAGGAGATGAGATCCAGTTGTTGCACTTTCATTAGACACAGAAAAGGCTTTCGATCAAATCGAACGGTCCTATCTATACCAGACATCAGAATGGTTTGGATGTAGTTCAGCCTTTATTAGTTGGATTAAGGTACTCTACTCCTCTTCCTGCTCTAAATTAGCAGTGAATGGCTTTTTATCTGATGCCACCCCTCTTACTTGAGGGACTAGGCAGGGTTGTCCACTCTCGCCGCTTTTATTTAACTTTGCACTTGAGCCACTGTTGCTCAAAATAAAAAATGAAGTCAGTATCCAAGGCCTAAAATCAGATGGATGTAGTTGGAAATATGCTGCCTAAGTGGATGACATTTTATTATTCTTGTCAGATCTAGTCATGTCCATTAGGTTTCTATTAAATTTAGTTGACAATTTTTCTACTTTTTCGGATTTCAAAATTAACTGGAACAAATGTGAGCTACTCCCCTTGAATAATTTTGTGCAAAAGAATGATCTTGGAGGCTTTCAATTCAAATGGTCTCCAATTGGCATCAGATACCTTGGAATATACTTTTGCAACACCCCAGAAGAAACTATATCACATAATTGCAAAAGTATTATCCCTGATACACAAAGAGCCTTACAGCGCTGGTCACCTTTAGAGCTCTCGAGGTGGGACAGACTTGAAACCATTAAGATGATGGTCCTCCCTTGTGTGTGTGTAGTTCACAAACTGGGGATGCTCCCTGGTTTTTGCAAGCAAAGCTTCTATTCTTATTTCGATAAATTACTAACTTCCTTTTTATGGAAGGTAAAAAGGCTCATATTGCCTTAGCCAAATTGAAACTCCACAGAAGGAAGAGTAGGGTTGGTTTTCCAGATTTTTCAACGTATCATGCAGCATCATTGTTAAGATATGGGTCTGGCTGGCTACAAAATGATTTTGGTGCACCTTGGCTAGACATGGAAAGATCTTTAATCACACCATTCAGATGATCAGAATTACCTATGATAAGTGTTCTAATTAGTAGACTAAAATCTCCCATCATTGTCAGTACCATTAAAGCCCTTAAAGAGCAAGACTCTCACTGTTCCATTTCATATTTGGATTCTGAGGCCTCCTCCTTATGGTTTAATCCACTCATTCGAATCAAAAGGAAAATAATTTTTTGGAAGGGGTAGATTGACCACAAAATCTACAAAATAGGCCAGCTTTTTAAATGAGGTATTTTAGTTTCCACACAATACCTAATAGAACTATATACTTTATCGCCATCGCAAGCTTCCAAAATTGATCAGGGGTTTGACACAATCGTTCATATGGTGTGAGGGGAAGTTCCAGACTTCAGACCTTTTGCAGATTTGTCAGAAAGCCACTGAGGGAGGAAAGTTGAAGTCCTCCTTTTATAAATTACTTATCAATGGCAAGGGCCTTCTTTGTTAGGTTTGTGTAGGACATGGGAGTCTGACACCGATTTGCCACAAGATAGTTTCAAATGGAACACATTTTGGAGTCACATAGTATGGCCTACGATGTGTTGCAATCTCTCCCAAACTTTATTTTTTATTGCACATCAGGCAATCTAGACACCACTTCGAATGTTCAGGGCGGGTTTGTTGGGTTCCAATCTTTGCTGGCACTGTGCGGTGGATATTGGAACATTGACTCACATGACTGCCCTATTATTAAAATGTTTTGGACTGGAGTTTGGAGATTTATTAGTGAAATTTTTCACTTTGATACCCCCTTGACAATACAAATTGTGCTATTCAGATCATTGTGTCTAAATAAGGAACTTAACTGATTTGACAAAAAGCTTCTTGACATTCTGCTTTCCATTGCAATACAGCATGTCATGCATTGTTGGAAAGATAACACATCATTAAATGTTACATTCTGGTGGCATGCTGTTTGCCAGACCCATAAGCTTGAAGGAGCAGCCTCTGTTGTTTCAAATTGTATAGAGAAGATAGAACGAATATGGCGATCTTTAGATATTCAACTAAATTGCTCATGATTTCATGATGTTTAGACCTCTGGGTTTTTTTTGTTTTGTTTTTTAAAGTGTGTGGGTGGGGGGCGGGTTATAAGTACTTTAGGTGGGGGAGTGGTTTTAAGTACTTAATTTGATAATTTTGGAAGATTGTATTGTATTGTTCTTTGTTGAAAATTTTTTAACAAACTTGGAAAAAAAATAATATAAAAAGCCAAAAGGGTTCTTTGATTACTGGTCACTTGTACACAGGTGAAAATACACCGGTAGGTTTACTAAAAATTAATACGCATTAAGTGCTGCAATGGCCCATAGAAATAAATGGGCAGTGGAAGCACTTAATACACATTAACTTTATTAATGCATGTTAACCTTTAATAAACATGGCCCTAAGTGTCAACAGCATTTTGAAGGTGTTACCTAAAAACACACCCAGCCATCATGAACTATGAGTTCTGATCCACACACCTGCTGTGCAATCGTTATTAAGATCTCTAGATGACATCCTTGTTTCAATCCCCTTCTCCCTGTCCTTCCTAACTATATCTCAGTTGCGATGTTGAATGTTGTATGTTAAGTTGATACAAACACCCTATTTTAACATGTTCTCTGTAATGCTATGTTATGTTATGTTATATGTAAACTGCCTTGCTCATTGGAAATGCGGTCTATAAGCCTTTCAAATAAATAAACAACCAACCAACATGTTTATTTTTCACCTCTGTATTTTTGTGGGTTTTCAAGGAGCAGGATTGGGTCAAGGAAGGCAGTTGTGTGTTTTGTCTTAAAGTATCCAAGAAAGGGCTGGTGTATATTTATATATGAGTACTTCTAAGTGGGGCAATGATCAAAGCAAAACCACCAAAGGGGTTAACAAGGTTTGGTAAAGATGAAGGTGCTCACAGACAAACTTGACACAGAGGGCACCGAAAGGAGACGCCTGAACTAGTTTGCATCTCCCATTTCACCATGGCTGAATATTTGTCTCTGTATCCATATGTAACTGCTATATATATATATATATATCGGTGCAAGATTAAGCAGGCTTCTATTGTCACTAACTGTCTGCTGAATCTAGTCATTAGCATTTTATTTCCTAATTCCCTGTGATATGACACCATATTAATTAGAGAAATCTGTACTATGCAAGAATTTTTAACCAGAGAACTTTTTATATTCTAGAAAATATTTCGTTTCTAAGATATTCTCAGGACATCAATAAAAGGAAGAATGTTTAGTACCAGGGATTGTTGCTCACGGTTATGCAAAAGAAAAGTTGTCCCAGACTATATAACACCAATGTTGTGTGAGCTTCAGTGTCTCTTCTGGCATAAAGGAGGTTCCGAAAATCATGTGGACCAAGTCTGGCCTTGCCTCTACGTGGGAGATGCGTAAGATCAATTATTTATTAATGAGATTTTACTGAGAATTTGAGATATCTAGAGTAATTCATTCATGATGTCAAGTATGAAATACAGATAGTTAAAAAAAATAACACAAAGTAGGTATCTGCTTATGTTATAGTAACTGCACACTCTAAATATGTTATAAGATACTAAGATTCAGAAATGGCAGAGTTTTAATTTAAACACTAGGGCCAGCATTTAAATTAATGCACATATTCAGCATTCAGAAATGCAAATAGGCTGCCTCGACGTGCGGGATAGACCTAATTCTTGCAAAAACATCTAGACCCTTATTCTTTATTTTTATTGGGTTTTTGATATACCACTCAGGCGGAGCATCAGAGTGGTGTATATAAAATAAAAATGTTACATGAGAGAAAAAGAAAAGAACACCATTATTGACAGGAAAATACAAGAAACTAGCAGAGAGCAGAAAAGAAAAAAAATAAGGGGAAGACAGCACAGGGTAAGACAAGGAGCAGGGGTCGGGAGGAAGACTAGGAGGTAGTAGGCAAGAGATCAAAAGCTTTGTGAAAAAGGTGGATCCTGAGAAGGGATTTGAACTTTACAAAAGATGGTTCTGAACGGAGGGGAGCCATAAGAAATTCCACAGGGTAGGACCCAGGAAAAAGAAGGCAGAATGGCGGGTGAGTTCAAGGCGGGCACGGGAGGAAGACAGAAGAGCCAGACAGAGTTGATAGACCTGAGGAGACAGGTGGGGTGTGGTATTGTAAGAGGTCTGCAAGGTATTGGGGAGTGGCAGTGTGGAATGCTCGGTGGACAAGGATAACTATTTTGTAATGAGTACAGTATCTGAGCGGCAACCAGTGTAGATTATAAGCAGGGGGGTAATATGGTCTGAACGAGTGGCGTGTGTGAGAATTTGAGCTGTAGGTGTACCCTGCTGCAGGACTGCAAGACTAATAGAAGGGAGTGAAGACTAGAAAGGTAAGAATAGAGGGTGAGCGAGAAGGAGCAAGAGGAGACAGAAGGGAGGGAAGGGAAGGAAAGGGGCAAGAGATTGGAATGAAAGGAAAGGAGGGTGAGAGGGCATGAGAGGGGCAGGTTAGAAAAAAGGGGCGTGAGAGGAAAAGAGAGGAAAGGGAGTAGACAGTGTACTTGGTTGTGTCACAACCAGTCTCTTTAAGTTCCAATCTCAGCTCACTTTGTTGTAGTTTATTGTATTGATTGGGCACAAGTTAATATTCTCTGCTCCGTAAGCACTCCTCATGGTGGTTGCTGATGCTTTCCTATGAAATATTCTAGTAGCCCAATTAGTAATGCATTGCAAAAACCAAGTTCAAAGGTATGATGCTTTTGCCAACCACCCTTGGTAGCACAATAGACACAATCACTACTACCCATGCCCACTAGCAAGCTCAGACTACTCCATGTTCATGTCTATAACATATCTTGAGTCATTTACTAGGCTTTAACATAGTCCACTTCCATATTCACTGGGACATAAATAACACACCCGCATTTCAGATCAACCAAGCGTTTATCTTTAAAATGGCTCTCACATCTTCTCCATCCCTGTGTGTGATCTCAGCTAAGTACTATTCTCCTTCCATTTCTCAGCTAGGAATAACTGTAGTACGTTTCCAAGTAGTAACTAACTCTCAGCAATCTGATTTCTTTTAATGCAGCATGGCTCCACCTAACCTGCATCCAGAGTTCTGCCCCTCAGTACCCCATTGGCCAACATGAGCCCTGCATTCTTCAGCTGTCACACACCAACTGGAATTCCTGCTCTTAAAGTGAACTAAGCCTCGGTGTTGTCTGAATTCCCCCATAGCTGGTTGAGTAGAAGAGGGTGTGCCACTCATACACATATCCACCCTGCTATCCATCCACCTGTCTCTCCTGCAGAGGGGACAGATGCTGGGGTAAGGTTAGGGAGTAATAAAGAGTACAGAGATCTGCCTCATCCCTGGGGACCAAACCCTCTGCCTTCATCCTTCCCTAGCATTTGAAATCAATGAAAAGGCAAGATGTGTTCCCTTTTTCCTTTTGCCTTCCCCTCTTCTCCACACACCCCCCCCCCCCCCCCACCTCTGAATACATTTTTCAAAAGAGGATCCCTCCACTGTCTAGCCATCTCCATGATTTGAAATGCCTTATGGGGCCCTTATGTCAAACGTTTGGGGACCCCTGATATATAGATTATCCAGATAGCAGCTGAAAATCTTTAGAGCATTTTTAAATCAAGTCTACCCATAAACGTTTGTTTGAAAATTAGGCTGAAGGTAATCCAATGTTTTCTTAACCATATAAAAAGTATATTTAGGCCAAACATGCCGCGTACAGACCTCAGCTTTTTAGACTAGAAATTCCTTTCAATTGATCGGATTGATTGTCTACACTATACTGTCTCCTTAGTCATTTGGTCTAGACGAGTTAGCTGCAAATATTCATAAGATGAAGCTTATGCTAGTTTTCGTTTTTTTAGAGGATTTCTCTTAACCTGGGTCTTTGTCAAATATCCTTTGAAAACAGAACTAAAACGTTTGTAATTGCAGCATAAATTGTCCAAATTAAATATGAAGATCTTTGTTCAGTATTGTAGGTAGCACTTTAATATATCAGATAATTAACATGACATGAGTTATTTTGTTTACTTGTAATGCTGTTGATGGCCTTGATTATGTCTCACTTCTGTATTAGTCTTTTAAAACGGAAGCATAACCGAGGCAGGCGGAACCGGCGCTTCGGGCCCCCCCTCCCCCCCCTCCCCCCCCTGCCAACCCAACCCCCAGCCCCCCCCCCCCAACAAAAGACATAACACCATAACTTCATGGAACACAACTGGTCGCAGCTTTATTAACCATCAGCAATTAGAACAAAATAACATCAAACTTCCTATCCCCCATTAGTGGCACCCGGCTGCACCAGCCATACCTTAGCAAAGCGCCTGCCACCGCTAATGCCACAACTTGCCACCCGGCAAGTTGCCATGCCCCTCCCCCAACTTCGCCATGCTATTAGCAAAAGTCGGCCGAGGTTTGACCGGGTCAGGGGCACCCCGCCCCCGCTCAAATTTAGCCTGCTGCTCCGGACCCCGGAAACCTCTGGGATCCCGCCACCGGCACATAACTCCGTTCATGTGCCGCCCCCCCGCCCCAAGCTGCAACCAGCGCACATCATGGACAGACACATATTCCAAGGCCTCCTGCTAGTCATTAAGGAGCAAGCCCATACCAACTGGAGACAAGTGAACCCCATCGGCCCAATAGAGCCCCGAACACCCAACGTCCACCCAGTCATGCAAGATCTGGTAACCCCCCCTCTCACAGACCCATCGACCAATCTGGCGATTTATCTTAGTCAAGCCCCGAGACCAGCGACGCTGGTCCCAGCAAGCTGGCCTTGGAATAATGTCCGACCACAGTAAAATAACACCGGAAAACATCCGAAGAACCACTCCCAGATCGTCCTGTACTGCCCGGATCAGCTGCCGGCAAGACCAGGACACCAGGTCATTGCCTCCCAGATGGACAATCAGGGCGGCCGGCCCCCACGACATCCTCCCGTGGCGCTGTAGCAAAGGCAGCAATTGCAACCAGCGAAGTCCTCGCACGCCCAGCCATGTCACAGCCACCACCGCCGGGTCCAGTCCCAAATTAAGTCCGATAGGCCGAGCAGCCGCACGCCGACCCGCCCAGTGGACAAAAGAGTGGCGAACCACCCAACAGTCACCAGGCCCGACACCCCGTCTGCAAAAGAAATAAACAGTTAAAGACCCGACCCACTACCCAAGCTTCTACAGCCGCACATAGCCCTTAAAAGCCTGAGAGCACCACCTACCTATGTCCTGAATCACCTGCTCAGGCAACCCAGCCGGCGCCGCGCTAGTGGCAGCCCCAATACGAAAGGAGTGCGGCGCAAACTGCACCGGGTCCTCCCCTACCGCACGCAAAGCCAGGCGCAGTACCTCCGATACCTGAAATCGGGTTAAAACCCGTGCGTCTGAATGCACGAAAAAACTATCCGCTATCCCCGGATGCACCGACAAATACTGCCGCACCGCCCGCACCGGGCAAGCCCGCGGGTCCCCGACCTCGCCCAGCAACACCCACAAACCTTTCCCCAGCGGATCCGTCTTGGATCTCGCCAACAGGATCTGCAACCGCCCCCCGTCCACCCGAACATGCCGCGCCTGCAGCCCCCCAAAACCTCCCCCCCGACCAGAGCCCGCAAACAATTCACCGATTCGAAAAGCCCCAAAAAAGGCAATGCAAAACACCGCCCTGAACAAAGTAGCTTCGTACGCAGACGAAGCCACCTGCGTTAAGGCCCCGCAGACCCTCACCAGGAGCCCATGCGTAATGGGCAACCGCGAGTCCCGCAGTGTAGGCTGAACGCGCTCCCAACCTTGCAAGAGCCGCCATGGCAAAACCCCTCCAGCAGGCGAACCCCAACCAACCGCGCTCGCAAAAAAGTTAAACCCTGCCAAGTACCCACGCACCGCCGATCGAGAGAAGCTGGCGCCCTTAGCATCCACAATATATCGACCAATCAGGCCCTCTGGAACCCCACCCGCCTGCCACCCGTGAGCCACCAAAAAGGCGACCACCCGGTCACAGCCCCGCTGATATGGAGACCAAGTCCCCGCAGACACCGAGTTCTTCAGCAGATCTAGCATCTCTCGAGGCCAATGCTCCACAAGTTCTCTGGGACCACCGATCCGTCCTTGTCCGCTTCGGGGGCCAGAGCCCGGAACCGTTCCCACTGAAAACGAGAGAGCATCAGCAATCTCATTAGTGCACCCCGGGATATGCCGCGCCTTCACCGACACATTCAAACGCAAACAAGCCAAGACGACTTCCCGCATCAAGCCCGCCACCTTCAAGCACTTGGGGGAGTAACGATTAACCACACTGACCACCGCCTCATTATCACACCACCAGAGCACCCTTCGGTTCCGAAGCTGCTCCGGCCAGAGCTCTAAAACCACATGAATCGGAAAGAGCTCCAAGAAGGTGATGTTCTTGGTCAATCCCACGGCGTGCCATGACTCCGGCCAACGATCCGCGCACCAAGCCCCACGGAAATAAACACCTAATCCCGCTTCCCCCGCCGCATCAGTGTACAACTGCAAGGCATCGCTGGACACCTCAGACTCCATCAAAACAGAAGTCCCATTGAAGTCTTCCAAAAAATGACTCCACACCATCAAATCCGCCCTCATCGCCCCCGTGACCCTAATCCGGTGGTGCAGCTTCCGCACCCCTGCCGTGGCACACGCCAGCCGACGCGAAAACATCCTCCCCATGGGAATCGCCCTACACGCGAAGTTTAAAGACCCCAACAGCGCCTGCAATTCCCTCAAGGAAATCTTGTGTGACGACAACACATTAGCTACCAAAATCCGCAAACGAGTAACCTTGTCCGGCGGCAAACACGCCATCATCTCCACCGAATCCAACTCCACCCCCAAAAAGGTCAAACGCGTCGTCGGACCCTCTGTCTTACCATCAGCCAGCGGTACACCGAACTCCCGCGCCAGCCGCACAAACGCGGATAACATCTCTTGGCATTCCCCCGACTGCGCCGCACCCACAAACAAAAAATCATCGAGGTAATGCACCACATTTGACAAGCCAGACACCTGAACTAGCACCCACTGCAGAAAGGTACTAAACATCTCAAAATAAGCACACGAGACCGAACAGCCCATCGGCATACACTTGTCAAAATAATACCCCCCTTGAAAACAGAAACCTAATAAATGGAAGGCAGATGGATGGACAGGTAGCAAGCGAAACGCCAATTCAATGTCAACCTTCGCCAAAAGACGCATACCGGACCGTACAAAACTCACGGGGAATGCTAGCATTAACGGAGGCACCCATCGGACAGGACAAATTATGAATTAACCGGAACTTCCCTGGTTCCTTCTTGGGTACTATACCCAACGGGGAAATAACCATGTCAGGAAAAGGGGGCTCCGTGAATGGACCTGCCACCCTCCCCAACCGCAATTCCCCCAATAACTTGTCCTGTACGATCTCGGCCCAACGTCGGACTGATGGGGAGTTCCGCGCACTTTGCGCAGACACCACACCCCGCACCGGGATAACAAAACCGAATCGAAAACCAAAAGACAGAATAACCGCCTCCCGCCTCCGAGGATAGCGACTCAGCCACCCCGAAAAGGCCTCCACCCGAATCGGGGAAGGCGCCTGCCCACGCCACTCATTGCCCCTTAGGAGCGGGACCGGCAGCGCCAGTGGCGCCCTGTTTAGGGCACTTGGTGGCGGAGTGAGGACCTCCGCACAAGGAGCAGGAGTCCCGAAATTTGCAGTCGGGAAAGGGGCAAGTGGACCGGTTGAACCGCCAGCACACATCACTGCCTCCCACCGTGCCCACCTTTGGCGGCACCCCAATCGCCCCCGCGCGAAAGGAACGCACGGGCCCCCCCACAACCCCACCACTACCTCTTCCCCCGCCCCCCCCCCACCGGCACCAGACCTAGCTGACATCTGGGTCAGCCACAGGTTAATGTCCTGCGTGCCCCACGAAAGCGATCTACTCTCCTCCATCTTATCCCTGAACTTTTCATCATAGTTCAGCCAAGCCCATCCATCATCCGTCTGAGACGCCTCCAGGATGGAATCGGCGTAGGCTAACAACATACCATACTGCCCCGGTTCGTGGTGACCCCACACGCTAGCCAACCTCAGAAAGGAACGCGTCCAATTCACCACATTACGCGCCACCCTCTTAACCCTACCGGCTTTCTCATCCTCCTTCCTCTTCTTCTGACTCTCACCCGAGCGCTTCCTCCCTTCAAGCAAGCAAAAGATATCGATGTAGCGCCGCTTCCTAATCTTACGCCGAAGCTTACACGGCACCCCCTCCCACAATTCTGGAAAAACCACCACCGATGTGGCCCCCCCCCCCACACCGGGGGCCAACCCTCCCCCACCATCCACGTCTCGCCGACCCGGCTCCCTTCCTGACCCAACGGACGAACCGCTCGAAGAGGAAGAGGACGAGGACGATTCAGAGCTACGCCGACGCCGACAAGACCGCCTGCACTTTTTACGCGAACCCCCACCCGTCCTCCCCTCCGGTGACCGGACCCCCCCATCCCTCACATCCCCAAGCAACTCACCAGGCTCGCTGCCAGCAGGCGCCGACGCCGCATCCGCCCCAGCTGCCACAGAACTGTCCTCGCCGCCAGCACTCGCGACCTCCAGGGGACGACCCTGCGCTGACTCCGCTGCCGCTCCATGTTGCGACACTGCTCCTGCCACTGGACTCAACCAGCTCTCGCATCCAGCAGCACTCGAAGTCCATGTTGACTGTGCCATAACTCGCCCCTGCGGAGACATGAAAGGAAAAACAGGGGGGGGGGAACTGCCAGGGGCCAAGCCGGAGGCCAAGGACCACCCCAGTCGGCTCGAGATGAACCCTGCCCCCCACTCAACCACTGTTCCCAAGGTGACGGCCCCCCCAATGTCCCATAGCCACCGGTACCCGGGAGCCAACCAGCGGGCCCACCATAGCCAGTGCCCCAATGGGCCCCATCCGGCCACAATCCCCCCCCCGGCACCTGTACCCCCAAAGCACCCCGATGCACCCGCACCCCCCGACGGACCCGCATCACTCCCTACACCCCCCATATCCGCGCCCCCCACCGCTCTGACCGCTCCCCTAATCCCACTACTCACCCCCCGAGTTCCAATGGGGGGGTGGACACCTCTGCCACTACTCCCCGGCTGCCGAACGCCTTTTGCCCCCTTCTGCCCCCGCACAGCACCCCCCGACCCCTCTGCCCCCTACCACTCCCAGGGCTGGGCAACCTAGCCTCCCCCGGAGACCGTGACCCCCCTGCCCCCTCACACCCGACCCAGAAGCACCTGCAGGGGCCAAACCCCCTGTTTTTGCCTGACCACGCGGCCCAGGCATCCCCCACCAGAACCAGGAACCTAAACTCCAGAAGGAAATACACCACAGCAGCAGAAGCCGAGCTGAAAAAGCTTAAAGGTGTTTTTTTTTGTTTTTTTTGTTTATGCAACCTACTGCACAGAAAACCCTCCCACCACGGGCCACCCACGAGAGACCCACAGCACACTCACCCAACACCGAACCCCCACCACAAGGCTGATCCGCAGACTTGCCTCAGGCCGCCCGCACTGATCGCCTCTGGAATCCGCTGCCTAACGGTGACCAACTCCGCCGCCTCAGCCCGCAGAAAAACGCCGGCACCCAGAACGCAGCCTCCGCACGAACTGAACACGTGGAGGCTGCCGGCCGGTATCCAGCCCCACCCCACCTCACAGCAATCGCCTCCTTGATTGGCTCCCGCACGGCCGCAACCGACGGGAGCCAATCACTTTAAACATCGCACTCGAGTGCCCGGCCCGGGCCGCGCCCAGGGTCCCCGCGCCGGGCCGCATGACCGGTTAAAATCGGCCGCCGGGACCCTGCCCGCGGCCTTGCGATTTTGCTACTTACGCTTGCTCATGTTGAATCAATTGAATACTATAATGTGATGGGCATAATAGATGAAATCTAACTAAAACACTTGTTTCAATAGGCTTATAGCATAATGAATTATATTGTGAGTTTTCTATGAAGATGGGGTTGATGTTAGCAAAGAAAATGATTCCTTCAAACCAAGGATGGACAAAGTGAAATTCAGACCTAGAGGGTCACAGGAAATGTGCTACATAGATCAGTTGCATGATTCACTTCACATTCCTTATGACCAATGGGAATACCCCTACCTGCATCTGTAAGACAAAGGCATGCTTCTTCTCATGAAGGTGGGGAAGAGAAGGAATTCCCTTGGTCCTTGAATTCTCTTGCTTGGAAGCCATCTTGGCACAAAAGAACTATTTTCCTGTATTGAAAAATCTGTTTGCTGGTTGATTGAACAGCTCAGAACAGAGCTTTACAGACCTTTTGCTCGGCCCCACAGTCAGTTGTGGTTTCAGGATATCTACAGTGAGACCCAGTATATGCAAATTTCTCTCATGGATATTCATTGTGGATATCCTGAAGATGTAGCTGGCTGTGGCGTCACTAGGACAGTACTGGAAGTCCTGTCTTAGAATAACGTGCAACTCAGAATTAACCATTTTATAATTAAACTATGCATGTTTCAACAGATGGGCTGCTAAGAATAAACTGCTTCTCCAAGATCTGGGAATCACTCATATTCTTAATGCAGCAGATGGGCGATTTAATGTTAACACCGGAGCACAATACTATGATGACCTATGCATTGCATATTGTGGAATAGAAGCATACGATGAACCATCATTTGAAATTGGTGTCTTCTTCTATCAGGCTGCTAATTTTATAAAACATGGCTTAGATACATCTGGAGGTAAAGTACTTTATAAAGAATAGGGGGATGCTGCTATAGAATTATAGTTTAACCAACAGACACCAATGATCTTACTAGTATTTCATGACTATCCTAAAACACATAACAGAACAGGCAAGGCTGCAAGTCTAAATAAGAAACTTTTTCTTTCCATGGTCAAAATTGTCCTGTTTTATCTATCTTAAGTTCCATATTTCAATGAATTTGGAATTGGAGAGTAAGACACCTTATTCCTATTGTCCCCAAATCTTTTTAAGCCCCTTCAAAATGGAGCATGCATGTTTCCAGATTGCCTATAATATATCTCTCTGCTAAGAGACTACCGCTTTCTGAACTGAGAACAACTGGTGTTGCTGTAGAAGGGGATGATAAAAAGAATAGCATGATCAAACCATCTGATTGTGAGAATACCATGCTGAAATGACTAAGAGTTAGAGAGTAGGGTACGTATAACTGGCAAAAGAAGACACAGTAAATATCACACGGACAGCCCTTGACCAAGATGACACTAGTACTATATGATGGATATTCTAATGTAAGCTCTGAAATTGATGAATCCTGGTTCTGATCAGTGCATTTTATTATCGCTGTTATTAGTAACCATTTATATAGTGCTATCAAGCATATGTAATGTTGTGCAGACACGCAAGATAACAGGGGGGTGCGGGGCCATGTGCGGAGACTCGGTGCGGGGCCTCATTTGCATAAAGGATCTCATTTACATAAAATTGCATAATGTTACCATACACTAACTTTTAGTAAACATGCCTCTTAATGAGTGTATGGATAAAGAAAGACTAAAAGATTTCTACATTACTATAATCCAGTGCCAACCGTCAGGCACATTAGGAACTACTACAAACACTGCCCATTTAGAACCCATAGCAAACCCGCCGTATCGTAACAGCACTACCAGGACTCACAAAGCACCATACTCTACCTATCAAAAGGCAACACTGCAAATATTAAACCAATACATTTCAGAGAATAACAATACGAGGGGGTACCCAAAAAAACCAGGAATAACATTGCCGTGGGTGGAGCTTGTGTAGTACACACTTATGCCACTAGGCGTGTATAGTGCAACTCATTGTCAGTTCAGTGCCGCCTGTGTTGTTGACCTGGCTTGTTCTTTTCATCTGCAGTGATTGTTTTTGCTAGCGCTGTTTTGTTCTTGTTTCTTTTTTTATGATGACAAGTTTAAGTGAACAACGTGCAGCTGTGAAATTTTGTTTTCTACTCGGTAAAAATGCTGCTGAAACTGTTTTAATGTTGAAAACAGCTTATCAAGATGACGCTATGGGAAAAAGTCAAGTGTACCAGTGGTTTACTCGGTTTAAAAATAGCGACATGTCGATTGATGACAAACCTCGTTCTGGGCGTCCATCAACTGCCCGAATCGACAAAAATATTGAAAAAATTAGAGAGCTTGTGCTCACAGACAGTCGACAGACAATTGATCAACTGTCAGAGATTAGTGGGTTTTCTTGGAGCTCGGTTCAGTGAATTTTAACGGAAGATTTGGGAATGAAAAGGGTTGCTGCCAAGTTTGTTCCTCGGGTTCTGACTGACAATCAAAAGGAACATCGAGTTGAAACATGTCGTGTTTTGAAACAACAGCTTGAAACTGATCCAGATTTTCTGTCAAAGGTCATTACAGGTGATGAGTCATGGTGCTATGGTTACGACCCAGAAACAAAGCAACAGTCAAGCCAATGGAAGACGTCATCGTCGCCCCGTCCAAAAAAATGTTGTCAAGTCAAATCAGACATCAAAACAATGCTGATTTGCTTTTTTGATGCCAAGGGGGTAGTTCATTCAGAGTTTGTTCCCCCAGGTCAGACTGTCAAACCTTTTATTTGGAAGTTTTAAGAAGATTGCGCAACAGTGTTCGTCAAAAAAGACCCTATTTGTGGCAGACAGGAGACTGGTTCTTCCACCACGACAACGCACCTGCACACCACAGCCATCTCTGTTAGACAGTTTTTGGCTAAAAATGGCATGGTTCCGCTGCCCCACGCACCTTACTCACCTGACCTGGCTCCGTGCGACTTTTTCTTATTTCCACGCATGAAAAGGGCCATGAAAGGACACCGATTTGACAACATTGAAGAAGTCAAGAAAAAAAAGAGGGAGGAGCTGTCAGCCGTTTCTAAAGATGACTACAAAAAATGTTTCGAACAGTGGAAGCACCGGTGGGACAAATGTATCAGCTGTAATGGAGAGTATTTTGAAGGGGATAAGGTTGTTTTGTAAAGAATTTGAAATAAATAGCTTTTAAAAAATAATTCCTGGTTTTTTTGGGTACCCCCTCATACATGACCTACTGGGGAAAGAGAACAAGTGGCGATGTCAAATAGGAATTACATAAACAGAATACCTCAGCTCAATTACACATGCAGAACATAGACCGTCAACAAACAAGGAATCACAATTTAGAAACAGGAAGACAATAATTAAACTGGGAACCCCAAAAGCCAAACTTGGAATGTACAACACTGTAGAAATAAAACTATAAATTAATTTCCTCTTGTACTAAACAAAGCGCAGATGTTAATGATGCACATTTCCCAGAACTTACATATTCCACTTAATAAATTCAAAATAAAGAGATATTTTTCTACCTTTTTTGCATTTTTTTCAGTTGCAATTCCTCCAGCTACATTCTTCTGGTTTCTTCATGTCTTCTTCTAACTCTCCATTGTCTGCTGTCCGTTTGTCTTTTCTTTTCTCTTCTAGTTTTTTCCATTCTCTCTCTACATCTGCTTTAACATACTAATCTTTCTCCTTTTGCTCTTTCCTCATTCCTATTCCATCCACTCAAATTTTACCCCTCAATCCTCAATCCCCACTTACTCTCCCAATACCCGGCAAATTGTAGATTTTTCTTCCCTTCCACACAAAATATTTTTCCCCTCTCCAATTCACTCTCCGAGCCCCATCCCATTCGAATCCTCCCCCAACATCAGCTCCCTTCTAGTTCCAGCCCCACCCAACATCCGCTCCCTTCTAGTCCCCGCATCAGCCCATATCCAGTCCTAGCCCCCATCAGTCCATATCCAATCCTATCCTAGCCCCACCATCAGCCCATTTCCAATCCTAGCTCCCCCATCCATTTCCAGTCCTATTCAAGTCCCTCCATCAGTTCATTTCCAATACCAGCCCCTCATCAGCCCATTTCTAGTCCTTTCCTAGCCCCACCATCAGCCCATGTCAAATCCTAGCTCCCCTCCACTCAGTCCATTTCCAATCCAAGTCCCCCATGAGTCTACTTCCAGTTCTAGCCCCTCCATGAGCCCATTTCAAGCCAAGCCCCCACCACAGCCCATTTCCAATCTTAACACCCCCCAACAGCCCATTTCCAGTCCTATCCTAGCCCCTCCATCAGCCCATTTTCTGTCCTAGTTTCCCCCCCTCAGCCCATTTCCAGTCCTAGCTCCCTCCCCTCACAGCCCATTTCCATTCCAAGCCCCTTCCCCATCAGCTATTTGCAGTTCAAGCCCCCCTCCACTCAGCCCATTTCCATTCCAAACTCCCATCTCCATCAGCAATTTCCAGTTCAAGCCCCCCTTCCACTCAGCCCATTTCCAGTCCTAGCAACCCCAGCCCAATTTCAGTTTTAGCCCCCCCATAGCCCATTACCAGTCCTAACCCCCCATCAGCCCACCTCCAGTCCTAAACCCCCCATCACCCCATTTTCAGTCCTAACCCCCCCATTACCAGTCCTAACCCCCTCCCCCCATCAGCCCAGGTAAATTTAAAAGGAGTGGAGGAGTGGCCTAGTGGTTGGGGCAAGGTACTTCAGGCCGGAAGGTCGGGGGTTCAAATCCCACTAGAGGACAGCAACCTTGGGCCAGAAGGACTGGAGTTTCTAGTCCCACAGGTGCTCCTTGTGGTCTTGAGCAAGCCACTTAACTATTTTACAGGGAACATGGGCTATGGAGGGTTATCTCCAAGTTATAATGCCCTGTTCAATGTAATTTCAGTTTGTTCAATGTAAACCGCACTGATGCAGAATAGCGTGGTATATAAGAGAATGTAAATAAATAAATAAAACAAAAACAAAAACTGGCTGCTGCTGCTGCTGCTGCCACTGCCGTCGTGGCAGCGGCAGAATCAAGTGTCCCTCGGCCCCACAGCCCCCCCCCCCACCTGCCTGGCAGAGCTCTCCCAGCATCGGCTCCATCATTGTGGGCTTTTCGAGCCACGAAGGGAGTGTTTCCCTCTTGCGGCTTTGTTAAGCCTGCCGGAGCTGATGGGAAACAGGAAATGCCTGTTTCCCATCAGCGCCAGCGGGCTTAACAGAGCTGTGAGAGAGAAATTCTCTCTTCGCTGCTCTGAAAGCCGGCACTGATGTTGCTGATGCCGGGAGGCCTCTACCGGGCAGGCGGGGGGGGGGGGGAGGGGGAGGGGCAGGGACACTTGATTCTGCTGCTGCCACGATGGCAGTGGCAGCAGCAGCAGCAGCAGCAGCCAGGTTTTTTTTTTTTAGTTTTAATGCAGAATGTTGTTTGCGCGGGGCCCCCTGAAATGCGGGGCCCTGTGCAAACAACATTCTTGCTCAATGGATGGGCCAGCCCTGCAAGATAAGTAGCTTGAACTGAATATGATAGCAGATAGAGAGCCAGTGAAGGGATTTCAAAAGAGGAGTAATGTGAGTGTAATGTGGCTGGCGGAGAATATACCGCGCAGCAGAGTTTTGAATAGACTGAAGTGAGAAAAGATGAGAATGAGGAAGACCAACAAGGAAGAGGTTGCAATAGTCAAGACGGAAGGTAATTAAGGAGTGAACAAGAGTTTTAGTAGTGTAATCAGAGAGATGAAGAAGACTTCTAATATTCTTAGGATAATTATAATGCCAGACTTGATAATCTCCAAATTTAGCTTGGGAAGCTACCTACAGTTTCTTTAGTAACAACCCGTGATTGGAAATAAAAGGGTTTTCCAGATGCACAGTCCAGCAATTAAATTTTATAAAAAGTTATGTATTAATTCTGCCAAGTTTAGAAGGTCTGTCTATATACATATAAAACTGGTAGCACATACACAACTCTGTCTATCACTGGACAGAGGTGCACATGTGTCCCTTACATTATCTGCTTATTTTAATTTAATTTAATCTGGCAGTCCACTTCTATTCAATTAAAGGTCTGAGGAATAATATAACATATAACCATCATCAATCACAAATAAAAACAATTCAGCCTAATTAATACAAAGCGATTCAATGCTGTCACCAAATAATGACAACACAACGTCTTCAAACCCACCTTACATTCCATCAATTTACCTATTAAAACTAAAACTATATCATAAAGCCTTTTAATACAATAAAATCTCTGCTTGACTTGTACAATAAGATCCTTACTATCTCCAAGACAATCTTTTAATTATTCAGTCTCTTATAAATCAGTTGCAACAGCATGTAATCCCATTTACAATTCAAACATCCTTCCTGTTCCCACTGCACAAAGAATCAGGTTTTATGCATTTTCTGACATTTTTCAGCCGAAGCGTTTTTATAACCTGATTCCCAGATTATGATGTCATTCCTTTTCAAGTACAATTTCTGGTAGTAATTAATCTACACTCTTTAAGTGAAGGAACAGCCATTAAAATATCTTGCAGGAGAGAAAGCCAGTAGAGGATGTGGTAATTTATTTTTATTTATTTATTTGCAAATCTCTTATATACCGCCACTTCCCAAGATCAGTGGCGGTTTACATTAAACAACAAATACATAAAACATTGCTATGGTAAGCATTTACATCGAACAGTATTTAAACTATATACAGGTATATTGAACAGCATTCAAAACTATATACAGGTAGTTAATATCAAGTACAAAGAACAGAAATCAGTACTATATATAGATAGATTTGATAGGTAAGTGTGTAGAAGCACATCAGCCTGCCTCTGATACCTGGAGATGACAGTCTATGCTAAGGGGACAAAGATCTGCCTAGAGTGTGGACCCCAATATGGTTGTGGTACCGAATCATGCTAAAAGAGGGAGTCCACTGCTACAAAAGGTAGGAGAGGTCTGGAGGTATATGTTAGTGGCTTAGCAGCCCTCTCCTAAAACCCTCAGTTAGTACTCTTAGTTCTACTCCGATTATGCTGCAATATTAGAGGATTTTTTATTAAAAGGCACTGTGGTGTTGCAGCTAATGTGCCTATAAGGTATGTAGCCATGGTGCAATAGGGCAGTACTATAATGTTAACTTCATGGAGCATGGAAAGCATGTTGCTGGCAGTTACCACAGTGTATGTGGCTCTGCTGTGGAACTAGAAGAATGCGGGTATACTGAACGCTATCTATGGAGGTGATGACGAGTGCACCCACGCTACTAGACCGCTTTACAGGTAGGGCGGGTGTGCTGCCTTCGTGGCACTCACCCTGACCACTCTCCGCCCCTAATCTTCTCACTTGCAACTCTAACGTACCATAGACAGTTAGCGCTATAATCCAGCAGCACAAACTGAATGGCCCTGTGCTAGCTGTCAACAGCTAGTGCCCTTTAGTAAAAAGATCTCCTTAGAGACAGAGACCTCCAACAGGCAAGCAAGATGGCAGGGGAAGATACAGAAGGAGAAAATAGGGTTGAAAAAAGGGTCAAAAAGACAGAGGGGAAGAAAGGGAAGGGAAAGGAGAGGGAAGAAAAGGAAGGAAAAAGAACAGAGTGAGGGTGAGAGATAATGGTGGAGAGAGGCTGACTCAACTTCACTCTCTCCACTAGTCATTCCATATCATCCTGCAAAACCAGTCCAGAGAGGTGGGTTGTGTTCCCCTACCAGCAGATTGGTGAAGACAAAACTCAAATGAAAAGCCCAAGTTTCAATTATATCACTTCTATGCCTCTATTCGCTTCAGCAACCAGAGGTCTCCTTCAGTATTTCTTTGTCTCCAGCAGATGGTGGATGGATTTTCTCCTCTCTGAAGAAATCTGAAGAACTGAGAAGAAAAGATTGACAAAAATGCTCGTGACAGACCACTTTGAGGGTGACTCTCTCATTTGAGCATGACGTGGAAGGCTCGACTATCCTGCGATCTTTTCGGTAGCCATAGGAGGAGTGAATATTGGTTCAGCTCCACGCTCTTAGCTGGATAATAGCCTGTTGAGCAGCCAGAAAATTGGAAGGATTTGGAAGAATTTAGCAGCTTCACATAACTTTAATGTCCCCTCCCTTTTCCTCTGTCCCCCCTGCTCTCTCCCAATGATTACAGAAGGCTCTCAGAGGTATCTATCTGCCTGCCACCTTAAACACAGAGCTGCAAAAGCCAGTTAAAACAGTTTCAGGGGAGTAGAGCCGAGCCCAACACGGATTCTCTGTTTAGGGCTCTCAGGGGGTGTCATTGTCCTTGTTGGGTTCTTCCAATTTTGTCTTCCTGTGATGCAATTTGGGGTGGACCACTAGCAACCATTGGTTGTGGTGTGAGGGTTTCCTGCTATTTTTTACATGTGTTAGTAGCATTTTCTCCTATTGTGCACCTGGCAACTGCATGGTCTGTAGGTGTGTTCTGCTCAAGTGACTCCAAAGCATGTTTCTACCCTAGCAACTGTAACGCACATTGCAGTATAAGCATAGTTAACATGTGCCTTTGGGCTGCGGAGGCCTCTGTATGCGCTGTTGTTATACTTGTCTTAACTCTATGTCTTCTTACAGGAAAAGTTGTTTGACTTATGGCAAGCAAGGTGCCTCATCTCCTGATTCTGAACTCTGCTCTTCTTGCATGGCAGCTTCGGAGTCATCTCTGGAGGGTCTTCTCTCTCTCTCTCGGCTGGGGGATATAGTTAGTCTGTCCTGGTCAAGGCAGAAGGTGATGGATGGCACTATGGGTAAGGATATCCAACTGGCTGGAGGTTATGGCAACCATGCTGTGAGCCATTCCTCATCCTCTAGAGAGTCTGTGGCTGCTGTGCCCCTGGTGTTGGGGGGTCAATCCAGACTCTGGATTGTCCTCCCTGGAATTCTTTTCCTTTTTGCAGCAGGCCTAGTCCTTCTGGTGTGGAAATTTGGACTCTGCGACCTCTGGGTGCCCTTGGGCACAGTCTTCTAAAGGGCAGACTGAGAGTGGCAGCCCTATTCTAGCAAGGGGTGCCCCCTGGAGATGGAGAACATCTGGGAGCTGTTCAAGACTTTGACTATGACTTGGACTCAGATGCCTTGGTATTGGGCTCTGAGGCAGATAAAGAACTACTCTTGCCTTCAGAAGATTGCGAAGAGGCTGGAGTGATATGCCTATTCCAGAGGGAGGAGCTGGCAGTATTGATTGCCAGGGTCTCATCCACCTTAAACGACAGATGCTTCCAGCATGGAGCAGGAGCTGAAGATGCACCTGCTCCTTCAAGAGGTGCAGAAATCCACTACTGTCTTCCCATTCCCAGAGGTGATCAAAGATATGATCTGGTAGGAGTGGGACTCTCCCGACTCCCTGCCTATGGAGTTAAGGATGTGTAAGAAGATCTACACTCTCCCAGAGAAGGAGTGTGTTGAGTGGTTTGGTATTCTCAAGGTGAATGCGCAGGTCATGGCAGTTACCAGATAGACCACCATTCCTGTGGAAGGTGGATCAGCCGTAAAGGATTTTCTGGACTGTAAGATGGATTAGTTGTTGAAGAGCCAGCTTGCCGTGGTGGCTGCTATTCTGCAGCTGGCGGCATGTGCCATTCTGACATCTCAAGCCCTGCTCCAGTGGATCCAGTCTCTTCTGCTGGATGATACTACTCTTTTGGATTTGGCTATAGCCTTACTTTCTTATGCCATGCATGATCTGGTGGGTTTGGGGCCAGGGATGCTTGGCCCAGCTGAACTTTAAGGGGAAACTTCTTTTGGAGCCACTTTGGAGAAACTGGTATAGGACCTGGGTGAAATGAAAGCTTATTGCCTTCCGGAAGACAGGTACAGGGGGTCTGTGAAGCGGACTGGTGCCCCTTTATCAGCCTATGCCCATCCACCGCGAGTGTGCTGGCCAGATCTCTGGGGGTCTCAGGACTTTCATTGTTTCTGATTGGGAAAGCCTTTCTTTCCCTCTGCTTCTGGGCTTCAGGCTCATTCTCAGACCTTTCATGGAGCACATGTATCCATGGGCTCGATACCCTCCAGAGGAGGATCCTCCTGGGCTGCGCAATGAAGGTTTGGGGACCCATTCCCTGTTTCTTCCAGTTGGAGTCAGGCTTTGCCTTTTCTTTCAGGAACGGGCCTGGGAAATGAGGGCTTGCTGGGTGCTAGACACCATTCAGTTCAGCTATGTCCTGGAATGCAAAGAGCCAATTCTGGATGCCTTTGTCATCTGCCCTTGTGGATCTGTGATCAAAAGTACCACTGTGTGGACCACCTTGGACAAGTTGCTGCACCTAAAGACAGTGGTACCCGACCCCCAGATGAACATGGCAAGGGCAGATACTACATCTATTTTGTGGTACCCAAAAAAGATGGTTCCTTCTGGGCTCGAGGGGTCAATGAGTACTTGCACACCCCGCACTTCTGGATGGGAACATTGCACTCCGTGATTCAAGCAGTGCACCGAGGGGAATTCTTGGCCTCTCTGGATCTGGCCGAGGCGTATTTTCATGTCCCAATCTGCGTGGATCAGAAAAAGTATCTGCATTTTGCTGTGCTTGGCTCTCACTTTCAGGCTGTCCACCACCCCAAGGAAAGAGTAGTGGATCCGTGGAATAGTCTCCCAGTGGAGGTGGTAGAGATGAGGACAGTAACTGAATTCAAAAAAGCATGGGACAAACACAGAGGATCTCTAAAGGTAAAAAGGGGACTGTTGTAGTTGTTGATATGTAAGGAGAGACTAGATAGGCCATGTAGTCTTTTTCTGTCATCATATTTCTATGTTTCTATGTTCTCCTAGGTCATGGTAGTGTCCTTTTAGGAAAGTCTTGGCTGGGTGATCAATCAGGAAAAGGAGCCAGCTGTTGCCTTTCCAGTTCCTGGAGTAACTAGGAGCATGTTTTGACACTTAATTGGGCAGAGTTTTCCTGCCAGAGGAAAAGGTCAAAAGACTGTTGGACTGCCTGGCACTGTTCTGTGCATAGCAGGCTCCCAGAGTCTTGGATTATCTTCAGCTCCTCAAATTGATGGTGGCAGCCATAGAGATGATGCCATGGGCTCATGCTCACATGCAGCCTCTCCAGCAGTCCTTGTTGACTCGGTGGTCCCTGAGTTCTCAGGAGCTTGAGCATAGGCTCCCGCTCCCGATGATGCCTGCAATGGTGACAACAGCCCTAGCATCTGAGGAAGGGTGTGCTGCTGGATAATTTCTCCTGGATCCTGCTGATGATGGTTGCCAGTCTCTCAGGCTGGGGAACCCATTGCCAAGACCATACAGTCCAGGGCTGTTGGAACTGCAGGGAAGTGGTATTGTACATCAACTGCCTCGAAGCTAGGACCATCAGGTTGACTCTTCTGCATTTCTAGCCTCTAGTCGAGTATTGAGTGGCTCAAGTGTTTTCAGACAATGCCATGGCAGTGGTTTATGTTAATCAGCAAGGTAGCATGAGGTGTGCTAGCGTAGCTCTAGAGATTGCTCTCTGTTTGCCTGGGAAGAACATCCTAGCCTTATTGGTTCAGCACATTGCTGGGATGGACAATGTGGAAGTAGACTTCCTCAGTCATCATTCTCTGAATCCTGGAGAGTGGGAGTTGAGTCAGGGGCAATTTAGTTGATTCTGCGCCACTGGGGTTGCCCCAAAATGGATCTGATGGCCACCTGCTCCAATGCCAAAGTTTGCTACTTCTTTAGTCATTAAGTGGAAATGGCGTTCGAGGGCATTGATGCACTGACCCAACCTTGGCCAAGTCAGGACTTGTACATGTTTCCTCTGTGATCCCTGGTGGGGGGTTGGGGGGATATGATTCAGCATATAGAATGCCACCTGGGCAGGATTGTTCTGGTGATGCACGACTGGCCAAGTAGACCATGGTTCAAAGACCTTCTATGGCTCCTGCAGATGTCTTCTCTTTGGTTGCCTTCATCTTGGTGTCTATTGCAGCAGGGACCAGTCATTCTGGAGGAGCCAGTTCCCTTCTCATTTACAGCTTGGCTGTTGAAAGGAGAAGGCTAGCACATAAGTGCTACTCTGCAGTGGTAGTCTCCACTATGCTCAGAGCCTGGAGAAGATCTACCAAGCTAGCATATCTGCGAATCTGGTGCCTCTTTGAGCAGTGGTAGTTGGCTCTTGAAGAGGCCAAGGTGCCATTTCTGTTGGTCTTTCTACAGGATGGACTGGAGAAGGGTCTTTCTACAGAATGGCCTGGAGAAGGGCCTTTCTCTTAGCTCCCTGCAAGTTCAGGTGACAGCTTTGGCCTGTTTCCGAGATCTGGTGGCTAGCAACTCTTTAGCCTTGTACCTGGATGTCTCATTCTTTCTCCAGGGGGTTCGGAGTCTGCATCCTCCCCTCTGGTCTGTGATCCCCTTCCTGGGATCTGGGTCTGGTGCTCCGTGCCCTGATGGCGTCACTTTTTGAGATATTGAAGTGCGCTACTTTGAAGGATTCGACTCTTAAGATGGTTGTCTTGGTTGCGTTTTGTTCCACAAGATGGATTTCCAAGTTGCAGGCTCTGTCTTGCTGAGATCCTTATCTGTCCTTTTCAAAAGGAGGCCATTTCCATTCAGCCTGTGCCTTCCTTCTTGCCTAAGGTGCTTTCTCCCTTTTACATGAATCAGGAGTTCTGCCTGCCCTCCTTCTCTAAGGAGGAGTATTGGGAGAAGGATAAGAATCTTTACCTTGTGGATGTCTGGAAGGTTCTCCTCTGGTACTTGTGAGGTTACAAATTACTTTTGTAAGTCCGACCATCTTTTTTTGCTGTTTGCTGGTCCACACAAGGGTGACATGGTGGCTAAGTCGACTTTGGGGCATTGGATAAAGGATGCCATTGCCCCAGCATATCTGCTGTGGAACTGGCTGGTTTGTGTGCCCATTCTACCCGAACACAGGCGTCTTCATGGGCAGAGCAGAGCTCAGGAGCCCTGCAGACATTTGTCAGGCTGCACTGTTGGCATCACTTTCCATTTTTGTCAAGCATTACCGCTTAGATGTCCACGTGTGGGCAAGTATGGCCTTTGGCTCAAGAGTTTTGCAAACTGCTGTCTCTTCTTCCCACCCAGTAAAGTTGTAGTTTTGGTACATCCCACTTGTCTGGACTGGTCTAGCAGGACGATATGAAATAACATTTCACTTATAAGTTAATGTCCCCTTCTTGAGTCCTGCTAGACCAATCCAGAGCCTGCCCCTGAAACTGTATTGTTCTACTGCGGTACCCTTGAGTCCACTTTAGTTTTATACTTGGCTCTGCAGGTTCATCTTCTACTGACATCTTTCTGTTTATGCTTTTCTGTACATAGTTCTCTACTATTTATTACTCATTGTTGCCCACAATTGAGGTTGTGTGAGGCTTGCCATGTTTCCTGCCAAATACTTTGGGATGAATACTGAAGAGACCTCTGGTAGCTGAGGCAAACAGAGCCATAGGACTGATGTAATTGAAACCTGGGCTTTTCATTGGTTCTTTGTCTCCACCAATCTTCTGGTAGGGGAACAGAAACCACTTGTCTGGACTGGTCTGGTCTATCAGGACTCAAGTAATGGATACTAACTAGCAAGTAAAATGTCACTATCCCCTCCCAGCAGGACTCGACTCCATCCAGTGTTCAAACAACCCCAGCACTCAGACTGCTGGGGACAAGGAGTGGGAATTGAAAGAGAGAGAGAGAGCATGAGCGACTAGTGGGGACGAGAAGGGGAGAGAAAGAGAGCGAAAGGGAGAAGCAGAGTGACTAATGAGGGCAGGGAGAGGGAGATTGAGAGTGAAAGTGTCTGCAGGGACCAAGCGAGGATTGAGACAGAGATTTCTGGGTGTGTGTTTACGTTAGGGTTACGGCTGGGTCTGGGCAGAGGTGGGGGTATTTTCATAATGTATTTTGTATTTTATGCCAGCTATTTTTTACTTTATATTGTGAGCCGCTCAGGTTTTATATACTGTATAATAAGCAGCATATCAAATGAACAAAGTGAATAAAGTAAAGGAATAGAGGTCAGGCTGCGAAGACATAGGCAAGGGGAATGAACAGGCTTCTCGGATGTCAGTTAGTTACATATAATTAGGACTTCTGCTTTTAGGTATGTATGAATTGCAGATTTAGGTGGTTTATTTTCCATTTATTAGGGGATTCTATGCAGGTAAAAAAATCAGTTTTTTAGTTCTGCTAGGCAACTTTTCTGGTGGAATCAAATACACAGTATAACGTGGTGTCACTCAGGAGCTGTCAGTCCAGAAAAGGAACAACAATGAGTGGAAGATACAAAACAATCCAGGGAAGAGATGAGGCACTGTTAAAATCCAAAATTAGAAGCTGTACATATAAAATCCCATTTTGCACAGGGGCTTCACATGGGAAATGGGACATCCAGGTTGGAATGTTCACATTTCCCCCAGCATTTTACAAGAGGCTATGCCAAAAGTAATGTTTTTGATAAAAATGCATGTAAGGGCATGCAGGAGTCACTGGCTGTCATCCCACATACATTCAAGGATCAAGCAGCTGGTGCATGTGCCCAGGATCGCAGCAAGGGCTGTGCAAGCAACGTGGCTGCAAAGAGCATGAGTATGGAAGGGGAGCTGACGTCATCACTGGGGCTTGCAGGGAACCTGATAAAAGCAGATTCCTCTGCGCAGTGGGTGGGTAAGTGGGCACTAGCTTCACAAGCCGCACAGGGGGCATGTTTAGGTTGCTATGGCCCTGCTTGTGCATGCCTCAAAGAAGGTGTAAAAACCTGGTGTGGCATACTGTTTTGGACCACTTAAACCACAGTTACATAGTAAACGATAGCAGACAAATTGGCCCAGTAGGGTAGAGTTGTATCTGCCCAGTAGGGTAGAGTTGTATCTGCCCAGTAGGGTAGAGTTGTATCTGCCCAGTATTGGCCCAGTAGGGTAGAGTTGTATCTGCCACTCTGTGCAAGTTAACCCTCTATGCCTTTGTATAAAACACACTCCATTGAAATCTCAGCATCCCAGCCATCTCCTAGCAGCGTTCTGAAATCGCTATTTATGTGTACATGCAATCTATATGTGTTAATGCCGTTGTTTACACACATATATACCTCTAAAATGACCTTCTTAATATCATTTTTGTTCATGGAAGCGGTGAGTCTGATACCTCATTCCACACCCCGAAGGATCCCAGAGTTCTCTACTGTACACACTCTATCGTTGCCTCACATGCTCATCAGGAAGAGAACAAAAATAATAGCTGCAAATGTCAGAAACACCAAGAAATGGCAGAAGGCCTCCAGAAACAGGCTCATTTGGTCTTTCTCCTGCAGTTGACTTAGCTGTATGTTATTAATAGTCTTAATTGTCTTATGAAAGAGAATCTCCTCCCTACCAAGTGTACTGGGAAAGCCCAGGTACATAAGAACTTAAGAACATAAGATGTGCCATACTGGGGCCAAGATCCATGAAGCCCATTATCCTGTTTCCAACAGTGGCCAATCTGGGTCACAAGTACCTAGCAGTTTCCCCAAAAGACACAGGTTCCACAATGCTTGTATTGGGTTGAGCAGTGGATATTCTGGGTCCACTTTCATAATGGTTTATGGATCTTTCCTCCAGGAACTTGTCCAAACCTTTTTTAAATCCAGCTACACTAACAGCTTTTACTACCAATTTCTTTAATGGCTTGTCAGGATAGTTTTAGTAACAGTACCTTGATATGTGCCATTTACTCCATTTTCAATACCAAATGGTAGAAATTCCACAAGCCTTTTACTGCTGCTAGAGTCTGTTCACTATCAAAGCTCTCAGCAAATCCAAGTCTTTGCTTCAGCATCTCTGGAGAGTAAGCTTAATAGGACAGTTTTATTAAAACTTAGAAAACCATCACCACCATTACCAGATAGGGTACTATCTTGGTTCTCCTCCTATCTCTTCCATCATTCTTTCACCATGTGTTCTGGTGGCTCCTCCTCCTCTGCTACCCCGCTCCCAGTTGGCATACCCCAAGGATCCGTCTTGGGTCTGCTACTTTTCTCTCTCTATACCCAGTCCCGTGGTGCACATATCTCTTCCCATGGCGTTCAGTGCCATCTGTATGTTGATGACTCCCAGATCTACCTCTCTATGCCTGAAATCTCTCCGGCAATCCAGACCCGGATCTCTGCCTGCCTTTCTGACATTGCCGCCAGGATGTCTCACCACCACTTGAAATTGAATATGGCCAAGACTGAACTTCTTATCTTTCCCCCTAAAACCTCCCCTCCTCTTCCTCCTTTCTCAGTCTCTGTGGATAATTCTGTACTCCTTCCTGTTTCCTCGGCCCACAATCTGGGGGTTGTCTTTGACGCCTCTCTCTCTTTCTCCACACATATCCATCTCATAGCTAAGACCTGCCATTTCTATCTCTATAACATTAGCAAAATCTGCCCTTTCTGAACACACTACTAAAATACTTATCCACTCCTTGATCACCTCCCGTCTTGACTACTGTAACCTACTTCTTGCTGGTCGCCCTTTGAGCCATCTCTTTCCCCTTCAATCTGTTCAACACTCTGCTGTGCGACTAATCTTCCGCCAGCCTCGTCATGCCCACATTACTCCTCTTCTCAAGTCACTTCACTGGCTCCCTATCCATTTCCGCATCCAGTTCAAACGTCTCCTCCTGACCTATAAATGCATTCACTCTGCGGCTCCTCAGTACCTTTCTTCTCTGATCTCTCCTTACAATCCCTCTCGGGGGCTCCACTCTTCTGGCAAACTACTTCTATCTGTGCCCGTCTCCTCTGCTGCTAACTCCAGGCTTCGCTCCTTTCACCTTGCTGCACCTTACACCTGGAACAAACTACCTGTGTCTGTACGCCAGGCACCCTCTCTAGCCTTCTTCAAATCCAGGTTGAAAACTCACCTCTTCGCCGCTGCTTTTAGATCTTGACTCACATGATCACCTTTTCTTTCCCCGAATTTTATCCCTGTTTACACCTTCTGTGTTTTGTCTTGACTAGATTGTAAACTCTGATGAGCATGGACTGTCTCTTACGTGTCTGTACAGCGCTGCGTACGACTGGTAGTGCTATATAAATGCTCAGTAGTAGTAGTGGTAGTAGTAGTATAGGCAAGCTATCTTTGGCATAAGGAAAGTGTTAAGACAAGCATTTAAGAATGAGATTCTACCCAATATTCTGTCCAACGATTGAGGTTCATTCTCATTATGATATGCACAAAACTAACTCATTTGGAGATACAATACGATGTAATGTGTGCCATCAAGCCAATGCTGAATCCTGGCAACTCAGTCCCTGGGTTTTCTTTGCAAGATGTATATGTGTATACCTGTCCCTCCAACTATTTTCTATCTTCTCTGAGTGCCCTGTCCTCTTCTCTATCCTGTTTTGTTTTGGCGTTCTTTTCTATCTTTTTATTTAGTAGCTTTTATTTGCTTCTGTACACCGCCTTGACGTTTCGGCCCAGGCGGTCAATCTAATGTAATAATAAAGATAAAGAAGTAGATTGCTAGACCTTTCTTCCACACAGCATGTTTACAGCCCTTGGTATTCCAAGGTGATCAGCTATTCAAGTACTAGCCAGGCCTGATCCTGCTTAGCTTCAGAGATCAATCAAGAACAGGTTCATTCAGGACAGCTGAAGACCCTCTACCCCTGCAAATAATACAACAAAATATTATTTGCTTTTTTTTTTTTGTTATCCATTCCTGGGATGAATACCGTTCTTACCCATCCCAACCTAAAGAATCAATATGCTTAACTGTGTTAATTGTAATGCGAGCCATAATGCATAAGTGTTTAACCCAGGTTAATTGCACTGTTAATATATGTAAACCAGCTTGCATTAATGTTAATACAAAAGCTATGCTAATACTGTAATGAGATGCAAAGGTATGCTGAATTGCTCATTATTTATTACTGTTGTGAAAAGCAAGATGCATTAAAACACACAAAACTAACACATCCAAATTAAAGTGGTGTAGTTAACATTTGGGGTTGCCATTCACGTTACTGCACTACTTTCCCATCCGCATTATCATTTGCATCTCATTAACTGCAGCATTAAACACAACATTAATGGCTGTAAATGACCAATGTTAATACAGTTTAGTACACTGACCTATTAAGGGGGTAACTTTATAAGAGGATGCCTATGTGAAAAGATCCAAAATGTGCCTATTTTATACGGGATGTTATTTCAACAAAACAGATACACTACACTTTTTTGTTTAAAAGAGGCATCAAAATAGCATATGAGTGGATCATATAATGCTTCAGTTACCTCAAAGCTATTTAAATGTTTTAATTCTTTATCCCCCAGTGGCCTGAATATTGCCTTTTTTCAAACACAGCTCCAAAACCTTAAATCAAAAAATGCTGCGATAATCAAAAGCACCACTTATCTTAAAAGGACTTGTTTCTTCTTTCTCACAATAGCCCTGGAGCTTGTGGGTTTTCACACTGTAGAACAAATGAACCAGCAATAACTCTACTACAAGGCATTTTGATGCCTCTTTTGAACAAAAAAAAAATTGAAAAAAGGGTAGTGTTTTTGTTTTATTGAAATAACAATTTGTTTTGTGGGAAACACAAGGAAGAGTCTATGGGAAAATGTAGCATTTTATACAGGCAACATAGGCACTTATGTGTCTTTATAAAATGGACCCTTACAACCACCCTTAATACCACAGAAATACCAACACACATATTTACAGCTGTTATGAGTTGGTGTAAATGCAGGACTGATGCTATAGGGACCCAGGACAGAAGGAGGTGAGAAGGCCAAAAGCCCACACACAGGTTATGTTTCAATCAGCTTGAGGCAGGATTGGGGCCCCTTGTGGCATGGGTGCCCAGGGAATTGCCCTGTATGGCTTGTTTGTCACCCCCTAACGTCAATTGTGGTCGCCATATCTTAAAAAGGATATAGCGGATTTAGAAAAGATACAGAGAAGAGCCACCAAAATGGTAAAGGGGATGGAAGGATACCCCTATGAGGAGAGGCTTAAAAGATTAGGGCTTTTCAACCTGGAAAAGAAACAGTTGAGGGGAGATATGATAGAGATCTATAAATTAATGAATGGAATGGAATGGGTACAGCATCAGAATATAGAAAGGCTAGAGGATATGCAATGAAGCTACAGGGTAACCCATTTAAGACTAATAAGAGAAAATATTTTTTAATCTATGCATAATCAAACTCTGAAATTCGTTACCGGAGGATGTAGTAAAAGCTGTTAGTGTAGCTGGGTTTAAAAAAAGTTTGGACAAGTTCCTGGAGGAAAGGTCCATAAACCATTATTAAAGAGGACCCGGGAAATCCACTGCTTGTCCCAATACAAGCAATGTGGAACCTGTGTCTTTCTGGGAACCTGCTAGGTACTTGTGACCTGGATCAGCCACTGTTGGAAACAGGACACTGGGGTTGATGGACCTTGGTCTGATCCAGTCTGGCATTTCTTATGTTCTTATGTTAACCTTGTGTAAATGTGCTCAGCATTTTATTTATATAGTATGCTATGGATGGTGAGATTAAAAAAACCTCAATATTTGCATGAAAGCAAACTTTACTTCCTGAGCGGTCCTCCAGTTTAGTCCTCCACAATCGGGTAGTGCACCTCCTCCTGCAGCCTGGAGACTGGACCAATCAACTCTTTCTGTATGATGTATGCAGGCGGAGCTCCCATAAGCCCCCAGTGTGTCCAGTCTCCTTGCAGCTTGAGGACGTGTGTGCCTATCCTGGGCACACTTAGTGGCACTTGGGGAAGCAACACTAGTTAGTTTTGGGTGTTTTCTTTTGCCTTACTCCTTTGGTTTAATTAGGTAGCTGTTCCTTTAAGTGTTAAAAAAAAAAAAAAAAAAAAGGAAAGGTGATTCAGGGGGCCTCCCGGGAAGTCAGTCCTGCATTGGGCTCCTGCCTTCCGGACCGGAGGCTGTTGGCAGTCAGGTTTGATCTCTCCCCTGGACAGCACGGGGAGTAGATCTACCCTTTGCAGACAGCTCCTTGGTGTTGAGCTGCTTCCTGTCAGTTTTCTGCTGGTGCCGGGTAGGAATCTTTCTTTACTTTCTGCCTCGGGTGCTACAGCACGTTTCCCTTCAGCTCTAGCAAGGTGAGTTGACTGCCATCAGAGCCTCGTTTCGGCGGTGGGGGTCCGAGCCCGGGATTTTTATTTCCCCCCCCCCCCCCTGCCTGTCTCTTGCCATTCTTTTGCTGTTATTTTCATTTCTTTATTTTGCCTTATTTTTCGCGCCGTTTTTTGAGCGCGAGTGCATGAGCCGGCGGCCATTTTGAAGCCCTGAAATGGGTTTTTCATCCGGCTTCAACACTTGTGCACGGGCTTCCCTTGCGTTTTTCGGACTAATTTTTTTGGCGATTTTGCTGAGGACACTCTGAGGATTCAGGGGAGTATTTTATTTTTTTCAAAAAAAAAAAAAAAAAGCACTTTTAATCGGGTTAGCAACTTCAGCTTTCCTTCTCTGTGGGGTCAGTTTGCCTGTCTTTGCTGTGCTACTATTGCATTGACATGGCTTCCAAACCACAGTGCGTGGTTTGTGGGTTGCGTAGAGCGGCGGTGGCGGACTCTGGCATCTGTCGCAGCTGCGCCTCTATTTCGGCAGACTTAGAACATCATCCGGTGTTGAAGGAGCTGCCAGAACCTGATGGCCCTCCTAATTTGGCGGAAGGGGATCTTTCGCCTGGCTCTCTTCCGCCTTGTTCTGTTCCCCCTGCTATGGGCCAGCCTACGGAGGTGCTAAACAATGCCCTTGCATCCCCATCCGTGGATTTTTCCCCGGATTTTGTGCTCCTTATGCACCAGGCGTTTCGCTTGAGCCGGTCCGGTCACTTGCCTGAGGCTTTGCCTGCGTCTCTTCCCTCCCTGTCCTCGGGGAGGGGGGCCGGCGTCCTTCTCCGCCGGCCGCCAAGGGGTTTAGATCCCAGGAACTCGATCAGGACGCCGTGGGTTATCCTGATTTGGAGGCGGAGGGTGATCCTGATGCTGAGGGAGACGATTTGGAGGACGGTGAAATCCAAGAACCTGAAGACCAAGCGCGGATTATTCGTGTTTTCCGTAGAGAAGAGTTAGTGCCCTTGATCACGGAGTCTCTTCAGACCCTTCACTTGGCGGTCCCTCGGCCTCTAGAGGATGATGGTTTGGAGGATCCGCTCATTCAAGCGGTGCGGGAGTCCCAGGTGGTGTTTCCCGTGCACCGTGTGGTGGAACAAATGATCCAATCCGAGTGGGATCAACCAGAATCCGGTTTGAAAGGCATTCGGACTATGAATCGTCTATACCCCTTAGCCGACAAGGACAAGGACTTGTTTAAGTCCCCGCGGGTGGATGCTGCGGTGTCAGCGGTAACTAAGAAGACCACCATCCCGGTGGAGGGTGGTGCTGCCTTAAAGGATGCGCAAGATAAGAAGGTGGATAATTTATTGAAACAAGCCTTTGATACTAATGCTTTGTCCCTACAGGCCTCGATTTGTGGCGCTTGGGTGGCTCGCGCCTGTTTACGTTGGTCGCAACACTTGCGCTCCGCCTCTGGCTTGGATCAGCAGGGGTTGTTGGAGGTCACCCGCTTAGAGTCTGGCTCGGCGTACTTGGTGGATGTGCATTATGACTTAATTAGGACATTGGCTAATAGCATGGCTTCTTTGGTAGCGGCGCGCCGGTCCATCTGGTTGCGTAACTGGGCAGCCGACAGTTCTTCAAAGTCCCGTCTCAGTAAATTGCCCTTCAAGGGCAAATTATTGTTTGGTGATGCTTTGGATAAATTAGTTAAGGATCTTGGTTAGTCTAAGGGCGGTAGACTACCGGAGGATAAGCCCAAGCTAACTAGAACCGTGCCCTCTGCGCACAGCCAGTTTCGCGACTTTCGTAGATTTCGCTCTTCCCGTCTTTGGGGTTCTCAGCGCGGTCGTTTTGGATCATGCTCCCAGGGGTTTCGTGGTTTCCGAGGAGCTGGACGAGGCTTCTCCGGAGCTTCCACCTCCTCGTCCTCTTCCTTTAATCGCAAGCCACACTGAAGCGAGGCGGGCTCTGGAGGGAAGTCCGGTCATCGGGGGTCGCTTACGTGATTTTCTTCCTTCTTGTGCCCGAATTACCTCAGATCAGTGGGTGCTGCAGATAATCGAAAAGGGTTATGCGCTGGAGTTTGCGTTCCCGCTCCAGGATTCCTTTGTTCTGTCCCCCAGCAAGGGCGATCAAAAGTCTCGGGCCCTGCGCGTGACCCTTCATCATCTCTTATCCCTCGGGGCAGTGGTTCCCGTTCCTTCTTCCGAGCGAGGCGCTGGTCGCTACTCCATCTATTTTGTAGTTCCAAAGAAGGACGGTTCTCTCCGACCCATCTTGGATCTCAAGGGCGTGAATCGTGCTCTCAAAGTTCCGCACTTTCGGATGGAAACATTGCGATCTGTCATCGTAGCGGTGCGGCAAGGGGAGTTTCTCTCGTCCCTCGATCTCTCAGAGGCTTATTTACACATTCCCATCCGAGAGTCTCATCAGAGGTTCCTCCGTTTCGCGTTTCCGTGGGGTCACTATCAATTTCAGGCCATGCCGTTTGGTCTAGCTACTGCTCCCCGTACTTTCACGAAAGTGATGGTGGTGGTAGCAGCGGCCTTGCGGAAAGAGGGCATCCTTGTTCACCCGTATCTCGACGATTGGTTAATTCGGGCGAAGTCCAGCGACGAGTGTGTGCAAGTCACGAGCAGAGTGGTCTCTCTGCTACAGGATCTCGGATGGGTGGTCAACGAACAGAAGAGCCGTCTGCTGCCGACTCAAGACCTCGAATACCTAGGAGTGCGTTTCGACACGGTCAGGGGTCTGGTGTGTTTGCCGGAGCGCCATGTTCTAGCCTTACAGAACCTCGTCCGCCTCTTCCTGCATTTGCCTGCCCCGTCCGCGTGGTGGTACCTTCGCCTCCTTGGCACGATGGCCGCAACCCTGGAGGTGGTTCCTTGGGCGAGGTTCCATATGCGTCCACTTCAGAGTGCCTTGTTACGCCGTTGGTCCAACCAGTTCGACTCTTTGAACATGAGGTTGCCTTGCCCGAAGCCGGTTCGTCGGTCGCTCCGGTGGTGGCTCTGCTCGAAAAACCTGCGGATGGGGCTTCCCTTGGAACCTCCTCTTTGGGTTCCGTTCACGACGGATGCCAGCCTCTCCGGCTGTGGTGCTCACTGCGGGGATCGCTTCGCGCAAGGGACGTGGTCTCCCCTGGAGGCTTCTTGGTCGATCAACCGGCTCGAACTTCGGGCGGTGACGCTCGCCCTGGTAGCCCTCGAAACCATGGTACTAGGGAGGCCGGTGTGCGTGCTCTCGGACAATGCGACGACCATGGCCTACATCAATCGCCAGGGGGGCACCGGCAGTGTGCCCTTGGCAGCGGAGGCGACGGCTTTGTTCTCGTGGGTACAGACTCGTCTGCCGGCGATCTCGGCAGCGCATATAGCAGGCACGGAGAATGTGCAAGCGGACTTTCTCAGCAGAGTGCGGGTAGACCCCGGGGAATGGGAACTAAACCCGCAGGTTTATGCACAGATAGTTCGTCGGTGGGGTCCTCCCGTCATGGATCTCATGGCAACGTTTCAGTCGGCAAAGGCGGGGCGCTTCTTCAGCAGGCGCCAAGAACGCATGTCCGAGGGGCTCGACGCCCTCATCCAGCCGTGGCCGACGTCCGGACTTCTTTATGTCTTTCCTCCGTGGGCGTTGATCGGTCGGGTCGTTCAGCGCATAGAAAGCCACCGGGGGCGGGTGTTGCTGGTAGCTCCGGACTGGCCCAGGAGACCTTGGTATGCCGACCTGGTCAGATTACGCGACGGCGTTCCCTGGCCCCTGCCCTCATTACCGGATCTTCTTCTTCAGGGGCCACTGAAGATGCCCCAGGTGGCTCGATTCTCGCTTACGGTTTGGCCATTGAGAGGGCTCGTTTAAAGAAGAGGGGTTACTCCCCTGCAGTAATTAACACTCTCCTTCGGGCGTGCAAGGCATCCACCTCTCTCACTTATGTGCGCGTGTGGAGAATTTTTGAGGACTGGTGCTCCAGACGGGGTGTGCGGGCGGCGACGGTATCTGTGCCCGTTGTTTTAAGTTTTCTTAAGGATGGCTTTGATAAAGGTCTTGCCGCCAGCTCTCTGAAGGTTCAGTTGGCTGCTCTCTCCTGTTACCGGGGCAAAGTGTTGGGGCTTTCTCTCGGGGCTCATCTGGATGTGCAACGTTTTCTCAGGGCGGTTGGTCGCTTGCGTCCTTCGCGTAGAATCTCCGTTCCTCCGTGGGACTTGAATCTTGTTCTGCGGGCTTTGGTTCGAGAGCCCTTTGAGCCTCTCCGATGGGCGTCTCTTAAAGATCTGACTCTGAAGACCGTTTTTCTCGTAGCCATCTGTTCTGCCAGACGGATCTCTGAACTCCAAGCGCTTTCATGCAGGGAGCCTTTTTTGTCCTTTTCCCCAGATCGTGTGGTCCTTCGGCCCGTTCCTTCCTTTTTGCCGAAGGTGGTCTCGCCTTTTCATTTAAATCAGGCGGTTTTCCTCCCGGTTCTGCAGGCCGTTTCCGACAGTCCTGCGGACAGGGGACTTCAATACCTGGATGTGAAACGTTACTTGAAAGTGACTGCGGCCTTCCGAAAAACCGACCGTTTGTTCGTGCTGTTTGGCGGTGCGCGGAAAGGTGAGGCGGCGGCTAAAGCCTCTATCGCGCATTGGGTCAAAGAGGCGATCGCGTCGGCGTATCTGTTGCAGCATAGGTCGGTTCCGGAGGGGTTGCGAGCCCACTCTACCAGGGCTCAGGCGACGTCCTGGGCGGAGCTTAGCTTAGTTCCGCCAGCGGAAATCTGTAAAGCGGCCACTTGGTCGACGTTGCATGCCTTCAGTAAACACTACCGGTTGGATGTGTTGGCCGCTCGGGATTCTTGTTTTGGTTTGGCTGTTCTGCGCGCTGGCTGGCCAGGTCCCGCCCGGTGTTGACTGCTCTGTTACATCCCGATTGTGGAGGACCAAACTGGAGGACCGCTCAGGAAATGGAAATTACACATACCTGGTAATTGTAGTTCCTGGAGGGTCCAGTTTAGTCCTCCTTCCCTCCCGTGTCTCAGGTTGTCTGTTGCGGCGCGCTTTGGCAAATAGCTCAGTCTGCGAGCGTTTTTCTTTGATCTTTTCTGGCTTCGCTGCTCCTTTCGGCCGCGCTTCCGGTCCATTGGTTGGTGCGGGTTTTCTTCCAGCCTTTTCCCTTGGGGGTCTGGGTGGGGGCTGTCCTTTTTGTTGCTGGTGCGTCGATAGGGGCGCAGTCCAGCGGTCTGACTTCCTCGTTTGGGGAGGGGTTGGGACCTTCTTGGGGACACAGTTTCTCTTTTGGGTTTAAAAGTCTTTTTATAACAGTATCATGTGTTGGTTCTTTAAGTATGCTTTGTTACTAGTCACTGGGGGCTTATGGGAGCTCCGCCTGCATACATCATACAGAAAGAGTTGATTGGTCCAGTCTCCAGGCTGCTGGAGGAGGTGCACTACCCGATTGTGGAGGACTAAACTGGACCCTCCAGGAACTACAATTACCAGGTATGTGTAATTTCCATTTCTGCTAGGAAGAAGTCAAAATGATTGTGTTCTTTCTCTTGGGTGATGATGTCATTTGAATGGTACATTTGATTTCTGCTCTATCTGTGTATCCACGTTCTTTACAAAATACAAGTGTGCATGCAACTCTGCCTCCAATCCACCCAAGCGATGCCCCTGAATGCATATGCAACAGCGCACATGTAAGTACATGTGATCTTGGAGGCACATACATCCATCACTTAAACAGTCATATAATTTTATAAAATGTCCTTTCCACGTGTAAAACTGACTTTATGGATGGAAAATCTTTATAAAAGTTCCCCTCAATGTAAATTTTATTTTAGTTACTCTCTTACAGTTGAGGCGTTCTTGTACCTTTCTGATTAATTTTTCTTAACAAACTTTTGCAGGTAGAGTTCTCGTTCACTGTGCCATGGGAGTAAGTCGGTCTGCAGCATTGGTACTGGCCTATTTAATGATTCATGAACACTTAACTCTAGTGAATGCCATCAAGATCGTAAATTCTCGCAGAGACATCTGCCCCAATACGGGATTCCTAAGACAACTGCGAGATCTTGATATCAACTTAAATGAAGAAAGGAATACATTTGATAGCATGGAACCTTAACACTGTCTGATACACTATAATAACATGCGCATCCATCCTGCCAAGAGAAAATGGCTTCTTTATTTTTAACGGTTTGCTCAGCATTTTATATATACAGTATATTATGGATGGTCAGATAAAAAAACTCTGTCAATATTTGCATGAAACCAAACTTCACTTATGCTAGGAATAAGTCAAAATGATTGTGTTCTTTCTCTTGGGTGATGATGTCATTTGAATGGTACATTAGATTTCTGCCTGAACAACAGTTTCTTGTTGCGTGGGTGCCAGAGAATATATTACTGATAAATTCTGATGAAAAGCTGGCACTTTTTTTGCCGATATTCAAGGGGACTTATATATTTAGCAGGCATGACTAAACATGTAAGCCCTCTCTTCATTGTTTTTCAGCGTCCACAGTGCATAACCACAGCACTATCCAGATAGTGTGGTTTAATTTAGGACTGCATAAAAAGTCACTTCCTTTTGAACTGGTCCTTCTCTTCTTGTCCTTGCTGTGAGTCCAGACTGGTAACCCCAGATTCTTAGTTCTTTCTCTGAAAGATACCATCCAGATATCCTCACAACATAGAATCTGTATTGTTCTTGATTTATGCACCCACGTCAAAAACTAAGTATCAGTAGGTACACTTGGAGAGAACCACTAAGGGAAAGTTACTTTGTATCTCCCCAGTCAAAATATATAAAAATAGGCAATTATCTTGTTATATGTGCTGGGATACACTGTGCTCCAGCCTCTCACACTGCAGCCTGGATGTCTTAAGATGATGTACTCTAAAGTGAGATGCACCACCTGGATCCTAGCAACCTCTCAAGAAATAGTATCAGGTATCATTGTAACTTCAATCCCTTTTGAAGGATCTAGCTGAATCTCAGAGAGTTTCTGCTTCTTTCAGCCTCTGGTCTCTGGAACTCCATTAGATCTGCTTTCCTCTTTCTTCTGTTTTCCTAATCAAACCAAGCCGGGCTGGGAAAACTGTGCTCTTTCTACAGGCTTAGCCAGCCATGAAACGAGGCATCCTGGGAACCCTCAGGGCTCTATCAGCTTTGCTCCCCCTTCCACCAAGAGCCAAAAAGCACCAATTAGCTTCCGATACTGTAGTTCTTTCCAAAATCACAAGATAGAAACACCCTCAAGCAGTGATGGACACCTAGGCCTCTCCCCTTACATCACTTTAAGGGGTAGTTTTTTGGGGATCCACATATCCCATGAATATGCATGAGCAATTGTCACACATAACGTTTTCAATTTTGTATCTGATCCACCCTAAGTTTTCAAGACATCTTGGAGACCACAAGGATTGTAATCGGTATATTTTAGGGATCTGTGTATTCCATGAATACACACATGTAGGGTTCACTCCTAAACAAAGACATGGGGAGGGGTGACCTGCACAGAGCGGCAGGTGCACCTACTCTTGCCACCTTGCTGGGCAGACTAGATGGACCATACTGGTCTTTATCTGCCGTCATTTACTATGTTACTACAGTATGTTACTATGTAATTATGCTACCAAATCATTTCGGGGTGGGGGAGGGAGTTTCATCCCATCCATACCAAATATTCAGCAAGGAATTTATTTTGGTGATCCACAGATTTCATGAATACATATGAACAATTATATTACCTAATAACTTTTCATTTCTGCATCTCATCCACATCAAATTTCAAGGACATGTCAGAGGATCCAGAAGGTTCATGAAAGATATATTTGGGAGATCCACACATTTGATAACTCTTTTTGTGCCTGAAATTGTGTGATAGTATAAATAACTGGAAATTTCACACAAGCAGCCTTGCCAAGTTACGCAGTTCAAAGAGGGATATTTTAGGCCATTGCTGGATTTTTGATAGTTCCATGATACATCATGTCATATATGTATTACTCTCTCTAAACAGTCTTTTCTGTTTTGCATATTGTAGTTCTTTCTATCTGACTGTTTTTACAATTGTAAACCGGTTTGATTACTTTGTCTGGTATATCAAATACTGATAAACCATAAACTATGATGGGACTGTCAGATATTCAGAAATTGCCTAAAAGTTTGCTCTTGGAACTGCGTAACTTGGCTGGGCTGCTTGTGTGAAATTCAGTTACTTTTACCAAGCCTACTCAGATCCTGGAGAAATTCTGTGAAATAGTGTCTAAAAAACCTGGATATGGTTTCAAAGAATTTCTGGTACAAGAAAAGCTTTTGGAGTAAGTCTCAAGCTGGAGTCAATAGATTCACAAAGCAAAAAATCCAAGAAGAGTGTACCATGCAGTTTAAGACTAGTCAAACTTTGGACCAATCAGAAAACAGGAACTAACAGTACTAGAAATACAAGACACCTAAGTAAAGGCTAGCTAGAGTCAGCCTCCCTGGAAAAACATAACAGCTCCTACTGGAAAGCCACTGTCTTCTAACACAGTGGACACTGGTTTGAAGCCAGGCTGGGCCATGATGACATTGGAGGGCAAAAGGTTTTTTTCATATCACAGCAGGTTTGAGGACTCACTGAATCCCTTCAAGAACCTAATCATATGCCACTGATGTTATCAGTCCCCATGGCCCATGGAGCTGCACGCAAAGCTGGGGATGCATTCATATCAAAAGGACCGATCCCACTCAGCATCGAGCATCATTAGGATCCATCAGGAACAGTAATCCACTGAATCCCACTTGATGAAGAGGAAGAATTTATCCTTGGCTTTCATCAATATCAAAGATCCAAGACATCAAGCCCCAGTCAATTGGAGCATGATGTCATGATCATTGAGGTATCAGAGGAGCCAGTACCCTTGAAGTAGCCTTGACATAAGGACTGCTCATTCTCCTTGGTACCAGCGGGGCTGCACCAGTCTCCAGGGGGCTGGAAGCACTCTGCTGATTCCCCAGCAGTTGCGGGAACTACCGGCTATCTTTATTATGAACCAGCTGCCTTTCTCTATAGCAGTCATCAAGGAACACCTTCTGAAGGGATCTGAGGATAGAAGAGAGGCCTTCTTTGCACAGCATGAGCCTGATTCTTTGACCATCTCTACATCAGTGCATTGAAATGTCAATCCTATTCTTTAAATTCACAGACTGTATGCAGGAGATTCATCATCCCATTGGGACGTCCATCCCCACTATTCGTGGCACAGAATAACCCCTATAATAAAAATGTTTACAAGTACATTCATAGTGAAAAAACTGTGTGAGAGTTAATTGGATCACTGGATAATAGTAGCAGTAGTAGTAGTAGAAACATAGAAACATAGAAACATGATGACAGAAAAAGACCACATGGCCTATCTAGTCTGTCCTTCCATATCAACAACTACAACAGTCCACTTTTTACCTTTAGAGATCCTCTGTGTTGGTCCCATGCTTTTTTGAATTCAGTTACTGTGCTCATCTCTACCACCTCCACTGGGAGACTATTCCACGGATCCACTACTCTTTCCGTAAAGAAATATTTCCGCATATCACTCCTGAATCTATCTCCCTTCACCCTCATCCCATGTCCCCTCATAGCAGAACTTGCTTTCAATTGAAAGAGGCTCTCTCCCTGAACATTTATGCCATGGAGGTATTTAAAAATCTCAATCATATCACCTCTATCCCGCCTTTCCTCTAAGGTGTACATATTAAGATCCTTAAGTCTGTCCTCATATGCTTTATAATGAAGCCCACTAATCATTTTAGTAGCCACCCTCTGCACCGACTCCATCCTGTTCATATCCTTTTGAAGGTGCAGTCTCCAGAATTGCACACTATACTCCAAATGAGGTTGCACCAAAGACTTATACAGAGGCATTATCACCTCCTTTTTTCTGCTAGCCATTCCTCTCCGTATGCACCCAAGCATCCTTCTAGCTTTTGCCGTCGCCTTTTCTACCTGTTTAGCTACTTTAAGATCATCAGACACAACCACGCCTAGGTCCCGCTCTTCTTTAGTGGACAAAAGTACTTCACCTCCTATACTGTATTGCTCCCTTGGATTGCTGCAGCCCAAATGCATGACCTTACATTTTTTAACATTAAATCCCAGCTGCCAAATTCTAGACCATTCTTCAAGCTTAGCTATATCCCTCCTCATGTTATCTACAACTTCCTGGGTGTCTACTCTATTGCAGATTTTGGTATCATCTGCAAAGAGGCAAACCTTACCCGACAGCCCTTCCGCTATATCACTAACAGATGTTAAAAAGAATCGGACCAAGGACAGATCCCTGGGGCACACCACTGGTAACATCCTTCTCCTCAGAGTGAGCTCCATTTACTTGTACTCTTTGTCGCCTCCCACCCAACCAATTTTTAACCCAAGCAGTAACTTTAGGGTCCATCCCTAGGGTGCTCAGTTTGTTTATAAGTCGCCTGTGAGGAACAGTGTCAAAGGCTTTACTGAAATCTAAATACACCACATCTAGAGCTCTCCCTCGGTCCAACTCCCTGGTCACCCAGTCAAAGAAATCAATCAGATTTGTCTGACAAGACCTGCCTCTGGTGAATCCATGCTGCCTCGGATCCTGTAATCTGCTGGACTCCAGAAACCTCACTATTTTCTCTTTCAGCAGCGTTTCCAATAATTTACTCACCACCGAAGTTAAACTAACCGGCCTGTAGTTTTCAACCACATCCTTACTTCCGCTTTTGTGTAAAGGCACCACATGAGCCTCTCTCCAGTCCTTTGGCACCAATCCCAACTCCAATGAGGCATTGAAAAGGTCAGTCAGTGGAGTTGCTAGAACGTCCCCAAGTTCCCTCAGTATTCTAGGGTGTATCCCATCCGGTCCCATCGCTTTGTCTACTTTAAGTTGAGCTAGTTTCTCACGAACACAGTCTTCTGAAAATTGTTCAAGATGTCCTTCGCTTCTGTTCCTATTTGTGGATGTTTTCTGAGGTCCTGCTCCTGGTTCTTCATCTGTGAACACAGAGCAAAAATATTTGTTAAGCAATTCCGCTTTATCCTTATCAGCTTCTACATATTCCCCCCCTGCACCCTTGAGTCTGACAATACCACTTTTGCCCTTCCTCTTCTCACTAATATATCTGAAAAATGTCTTATCCCCCCATTTTATTGTATTGGCTATTTCCTCCTCCTTTTGAATCTTTGCCTTCTTGACTACTTTGCTAGCTTCTCTAAGTTTTTCCAGATACAGATGCCTGTCTTCCTCTCTCTGTGATCTCTTGTATTTCATGAAGGCCTCCCCTCTTTTTCTTCACTTTTTCAGCTACTTCCTTCGAAAACCATAGCAGTCTCCTTTTCCTTTTGCCTTTATTTACCATTTTAACAAAAAGGTTGGTTTCCCTTAAAATACCCCCTTTCAGTTTTGCCCACTGTTTTTCTATATCCTCCAGCTGTTCCCATCCCACTAACGACTCCCTGAGGTATTGGCCCATCTTCGCAAAGTTAGTCTTCCTAAAGTCTAAGATCCTCACCTTGGAATGGATTCTAACAGCCCTAGTCCTAATACTGAACCACACCATCTGGTGATCACTGGATGCAAAATGATCTCCCACTACAACATCAGAAACACTTTCACCATTGGTAAGCACCAAGTCCAGTATGGCCCCTTCACGTGTGGGGTCTGTTACCAATTGCCTGAATAGTTCTCCCTGTAGAGAATCCAGGATCTGCTTACTTCTAGATGATACTGCAGCAGGAATGTGCCAATCAACATCTGGCATATTGAAATCTCCTATCAGTAGCACTTCCCCTTTCCTAGCAATGCTGCGTATGTCTTCAATTAACTCTCTGTCCACCTCTTCCTCTTGTGAGGGAGGTCTGTATATCACACCAATGCAAATAGATTTCTCTTTCCCTCTTTCTAGTTTAACCCACAATGCCTCCTCTCTCCCTTTTAAGCTCTGTAATTCCAAAGCTTTAATAGTAGTTTTTACATATAGTGCCACTCCTCCTCCCCTTCTTCCTACCCTGTCCTTTCTAAATAAAGTATAGCCAGGTATAGTTACATCCCAATCATGGTTTTCTGTGAACCATATTTTATGTAACTGCCACTAAATCCAAGTCAGCCACTCCCACCAAAGCTTCAACATCAGGGATCTTATTTCCCATGCTACGGGCATTTATACACACTGCTTTCCATATGTTACCCCTGTTACCCATTTCCATAAAGGTATTTAAAGTATCACCTACCTGGGGGCTTTCTTCACCCATCCCCAACAAATTTAGTTTAAAGCCCTCTTCAGTAGATTAGCCAGTCTACTACCGAAGATGTGTTGACCTTTCTTGGACAGATGGATGCCATCTCTGCTCTGCAACCCTCGGAACAGCATCCCATGGTCTAGGAAACCAAAATGCTCTCGATGACACCATCCACGCAGCCATGCATTCATCTCTAGGGTGCGAGCCTCTCTGCCTTGGCCTTTACCCTCAACATGGAGGATTGAAGAGAACACCACCTGTGCACCTAACTGCTTCACCCTCTGACCCAGAGCCATGAAGTCAGTTTTGATACGTTCCGAGGTATACCTGGCAGTATCATTTGTTCCAACATGGATTAGCAACATTGGGTAATAGTCAGTGGGCTTGATGAGTCTCGGCAAACTCTCTGCAACATCTTGGATTCTGGCACCAGGCAGACAGCATACCTCTCTGGACATCAAGTCTGGTCGGCAGATGGATGCCTCAGTACCCCTCAGAAGAGAGTCTCCACCACCACTACCCTTTGTTTCCTTCTGGTCACTGATTCTGCAACTTTGGGGTACTTGAACTCTGGTTCTTCCCTTTCCAGGGATGCTTTCACCTCCTCCACTTCCAGGGCTGCATAATAGTTCTTCAATTCAAGGGCTGGAGAAGTTGGATTGGTGATTTTGCAGGCCCTGGTGACTTGTGTCCAACCATCAACATTCTGTTGGCACCCATCTTCTCCTGTGCTGGAGAGCTTGGTTGCTGCAAGAAGCATCTCATCAATGTACTTCTCACTGTCTTGAATGCTCCTCAGCCTCGCCACCTCCTCTCTGAGTTCCTCCACTTATTTCCTCAGAGCTTCAGCATGCAGGCACCCTGCACATGGAACTGGTCCTTCAACTGGCATTAGGAACTCTGTCTGGACCGAGGCAGAAGCTGTAACGGGGGCAACAGCTTTAGCAATACGATTTTTCCCAGCCATTGTTCTGTTCGTGGAGCTTAGGTATCTGTTAAAGCAAAAGAGAGAGATCTACCAAGTACCAGCCGGTTTCCCAGCTGTCCTTTCAGAGAAAAAGCAGTTAAATCTCTTTAATTATATTCAAAATGTGCTGATACAATTCTCTGTGATTTGTTAAAGGGGGAGGTGCCCTATAAAGCAAGACTGCTCACTAGGGGTGGGTGGGAGTCAGGGTGGGTAGGGAGGGAACTAACACCTGATTAGGTGTTAGCAGTTTCCAAACCTGAGGAGGTTACTAGAGTTCAGCAACCTACTGTGCTCAAGGAAAGTTCCCCTAAAGCACCAAAAAGAAAGTAACCTTGCTTTAAAAAATATACAAAAAACCCTTGTAAGAGCTCCCAGTCAGAGAGCTAGCAATGTAATATAATAAAAACAAACAAACAAACCCTCAAATCCTTACTGTTTGTTGATCTGTAGAGCCCTGGTTAGGAAGGACTAGAAAGGGGGGCTGTTACTTCTGGAGAGAAATCTGCAATTGTGAGTATATACTTCTGGGAATTTTTCTGAAAGGAATTTTTTTCTTTTAAAGCTAATTAATCTGTGAACCCACTATTTTTTGTTAAATCAGTCAGGGCCTAGTAGCAACAGTTTAAGATTCAATTTAAAACACAGAAGAGAACTTTCTGGTTACCTTTCATACCCAGTAGAGAGCTGTAGTTTAAATTTCATAGTCACTCAGGGCCTAGCATCAGCAAAGTACTTTTAGTTTCAATTTAAAACACAGAAGAGAGCTTTCTGGTTAAATTTAGAATCCAGCAGAGAGCTTGTAGTTTAAATTTCATAATAGGTTAGAGCCTAGCAGCAGCAAAGAGCTATAATTTAAATCAAATCAGAATATAGCTTACCTCAGCAGCACAGGACAGGGTACTGTGTAGCAGCCCTCTTTTAATAAGTGTTATATCCCTCCCTCCCTCCCCACACCCACCATCCCCTGGGATAATCACAGCTTTATAGGTACTTGCACAACTTAAAAGACAGGAGGTGCTCTCAGGTGAAGCTCATTACCCAAATCAGTCATACACTAAGGACCTGAGATTAATTAAGCTTCAGGTGAACAAGGTATATTAAACTTATTAGGTACAGTATTAGTGGTATAAATATCCATAGCACCCTTTAGTACATAAAGAACTTAAAGATCTAAACACAAACTTAAAACTAAGATGCAGACAGCAGTCCAGCAGCGGGATGTGGGCTTTCCAGTCTTTTGCATTGAGTGTCACATGTATGATTTTCTCCCAGCTGGTGAGAGGTCTTACGTGTGCACTAGGTGCAAGGAGTTCTTTGCTCTCAGGGAACGAGTCCGTTCTCTAGAGGCTAGAGTAGCAGACTTGGAAAACATAAGACAGACAGAGAGGTACATAGACGAGACCTACAAGGATATAGTCCTGAAGTCCCACCTCCAGTCTGGCAGCATCCCTGTTGCCATGGAGGAGAGAGGTCACGTGACAGGAGAGCATCACCCTGGTGTGGCAGGAAGTGATCCTGTAACTAGGACCTGTCCTCTAGGTGATGTAAAACCCTCTCGCACCGAGCAGGTTTCTCCAGGGCCAAGTGCCCATGAGGGAAGGGTTAGGACAGCAGTTATAGTTGGTGATTCGATCATTAGGCATGTAGATAGCTGGGTGGCTGGTGGACGTGAGGATCGCCTGGTAACATGCCTGCCTGGTGCGAAGGTAGCGGACCTCACGCGCCACCTAGATAAGGTCTTAGATAGTGCTGGGGAGGAGTCTGCTGTCTTGGTACATGTCGGTACCAATGACATAGGAAAATGTGGTAGGGAGGTTCTGGAAGCTAAATTTAGGCTTTTAGGTAGGAAGTTGAAATCCAGAACTTCCAGGGTAGCGTTCTCCGAAATGCTTCGCGTTCCACGCGCAGGACCCAAAAGGCAGGCAGAGCTCCGGAGTCTCAATGCGTGGATGAGACAATGGTGCAGAGATGAGGGGTTTGGATTTGTTAGGAACTGGGGAACATTCTGGGGAAAGGAGGGGCTCTTCTGAAGGGATGGGCTTCACCTTAACCGGGATGGAACCAGGCTGCTGGCATTAACCTTTCAAAAGGAGATAGAGCAGCTTTTAAACTAGATAATAGGGGAAAGCCGACAGTCGCCCAAGAGCGCATGGTTCGGAAGAATGTATCCTTGAAGGATAATACAAAAAGCAGAGAGGTTCCAAAAAAGAGTAAAGTAGCCCATATGCCCTCGAGTATGGAGCAGACAGAGCTTAAAGATCCCAAATTACCCATGTCTACCAATAGCCAAATTAATATGAATAAAATACAGTCTCTAAAATGCTTGTATGCAAATGCTAGAAGTCTAAAAAACAAGATGGGAGAGTTAGAATATATAGCACTAAACGAGAGGTTAGATATGATTGGAATATCAGAGACATGGTGGAAGGAGGACAACCAGTGGGACACTGTGATACCTGGGTACAAACTATATCGCAATGATAGAGCAGATCAAATTGGTGGAGGGGTTGCGCTCTATGTTAGAGAGGGCATTGAGTCAGAAAGGATTAAAGTTTTGCAAGAAACAAAATTTGCTGTAGAATCTCTATGGATTGAAATCCCATGTAAAAAGGGGAAGGCGATGGCAGTGGGGGTGTACTATCGTCCGCCTGGTCAGAATGAACAAATGGATGATGAAATGCTCAAAGAAATCAAGGAAGCTAGCAAACGTTACAGTGCAGTAATAATAATGGGTGATTTCAATTACCCCGGTATCGAATGGGTCAGTGTCAAAGCAGGATATGCTAGGGAGATAAAGTTCCTAGATGAAATAAATGACTGTTTCTTGGAGCAGCTGGTTCATGAACCGACCAGAGGGGAAGCAATATTAGACCTAGTCCTTAGTGGAACACCAGATGTAGTGCAAGAGATAAGGGTGTTGGGGCCACTTGGCAATAGTGATCATAGCATGATCACCTTTGATTTAATTAGTGGAGGAGGGATAGTAAGGAAATCCACAGTACTACCTTTTAATTTTCAAAAGGGAGACTATGATAAAATAAGGAAAACAGTTAAGAAAAAACTAAAAGGAGCAGTTGCAAAGGTTAAAGACTTACATCAAGCTTGGGTGTTGTTTAAAAATACTACCTTGGAAGCCCAAGCCAGCTTTATTCCACGCTTTAAGAAAAGTGGAAGGAAGTCAAAAAAACTGCCAGCATGGTTTAAAGGTGAGGTCAGAGAGGCTGTTGTTGCCAAAAAAGCATCTTTCAGGAAATGGAAAAAAGAACCAAACGACGAAACCTGGAAACAACACAAGCACTGGCAAGTCAAATGCAAGGCATTGATAAAGCAGGCAAAGAGAGTTTGAGAGGAAGCTTGCTGCGGAAGCAAAAACGCGAAATAAAGATTTTTTCAAGTACATTCGCAGCAAAAAACCTGTGAGAGAGTCAGTTGGTCCATTAGATGATAGAGGCGTTAAAGGGGCACTAAGAGGTGACAAGGCGATAGCAGAGAGACTGAATGAATTCTTTGCTTCGGTCTTTACTGAGGAAGATATAGGGATGTTACCCATGACTGAAGTGGTATTTAAAGGTGCGGAAGAATTGAAGGAAATATCAATACATCGGGAAGATGTATTACAACTATTAGATAAACTGAAGAGTAGCAAATCACCTGGGCCGGATGGTATACATCCAAGGGTGTTGAAAGAACTGAAATATGAGATTGCAGACCTGCTATTAGTAATCTGTGAACTATCATTAAAATCATCTCTAATTCCTGAAGATTGGAGGATAGCCAATGTAACACCAATTTTTAAAAAGGGTTCCAGGGGTGATCCGAGAAACTACAGACCGGTGAGCTTGACGTCAGTACCGGGAAAAATGGTAGAAACCATCATAAAGAATAAAATTATTCAGCATTTAGATAGTCATGGCCTAATGGGAGACAGCCAACATGGCTTTAGACAAGGAAGATCTTGCCTTACTAATCTGTTATGTTTTTTTGAAGGTGTGAATAAACAGGTGGACAAAGGTGAGTCGGTTGATATAGTGTATCTGGACTTTCAGAAAGCCTTTGACAAGGTCCCTCATCAGACACTTTTGGCAAAACTAGAGAGTCATGGGATTGGAGGCAGTGTACTACTGTGGATCAGAAACTGGTTAAAAGATAGAAAGCAGAGGGTAGGGCTAAATGGCCAATTTTCCCAATGGAGAAAGGTGAATAGTGGTGTACCCCAGGGATCTGTGCTGGGTCCTCTGCTTTTTGACATATTCATAAATGACCTGGAAAGTGGAATAACGAGTGAGGTTATCAAATTTGCAGATGACACAAAACTATTTAAAGTTGTTAAAACCCAAGAGGATTGTGGAAAATTGCAAGAGGATCTTGATAAATTGGAAGACTGGGCATCAAAATGGCAGATGAAATTTAATGTGGACAAGTGCAAAGTTATGCACCTAGGGAAGAACAACCCAAACTATGGTTACACGATGCAAGGTTCCACTTTAGGAACCACCACACAAGAAAACGATTTAGGCGTCATTGTGGATAACATGTTAAAACCCTCGGCCCAGTGTGCAGCGGCGGCCAAGAGAGCAAATAGAATGCTAGGTATCATAAGGAAAGGAATGGAAAATAAAACAAAAGATATTATAATGCCTCTATATCGTTCCATGGTGAGACCGCACCTTGAATATTGTGTGCAATTCTGGTCGCCCTATCTTAAAAAGGATATAGCATTATTAGAAAAGGTTCAGAGAAGAGCCACCAAAATGGTAAAGGGGATGGAAGGATACTCCTATGAAGAAAGGCTAAAAAGGTTAGGGCTCTTTAACCTGGAAAAGAGACGGCTGAGAGGAGATATGATAGAAGTCTATAAATTAATGAACGGAGTGGAACGGGTAAACGTAGATCGATTGTTTACGTTATCAGAATATAGAAAGACTAGGGGATATGAAATGAAGCTACAGGGTAAACTATTTAAGACTAATAAAAGAAAATATTTTTTCACTCAACGTGTAATCAAACTCTGGAATTTGTTACCGGAGGATGTAGTTAAGGCTGTTAGTGTAGCTGGGTTTAAAAAAGGTTTGGACAAGTTCCTGGAGGAAAAGTCCATAAACCATTATTAAGAAGGGACCCAGGATATCAATGCTTGACCCAGTACAAGCATTGTGGAACCTGTGTCTTTTGGGGAAACTGCTAGGTACATATGACCTAGATTGGCCACTGTTGGAAAGAGGATACTGGGCTTGATGGACCTTGGTCTGACCCAGTATGGCATATCTTATGTTCTTATGTTCTTAAAGCCTCAACAGGGCAGGGCACTGGAGCCTTTTATGCAGGCCTCAGCTGCACTCAGGAAATCAGGCACACTAACTCCTGATTAGGTATTAGCAGTTTCTAAACCTCAGGAGGTTACTAGAGTTCAGCAACCTACTGTGCTCAAGGAAAGTTCCCCTAAAGCACCAAAAAGAAAGTAACCTTGCTTTAAAAAATATACAAAAAACCCTTTTAAGAGCTCCCAGTCAGAGAGCTAGCAATGTAATATAATAAAAACAAACAAACAAACCCTCAAATCCTCACTGTTTGTTGATCTGTAGAGCCCTGGTTAGGAAAGCCTCAACAGGGCAGGGCACTGGAGCCTTTTATGCAGGCCTCAGCTGCACTCAGGAAATCAGGCCCACTAACTCCTGATTAGGTGTTATCAGTTTCTAAACCTGAGGAGGTTACTAGAGTTCAGCAACCTACTGTGCTCAAGGAAAGTTCCCCTAAAGCACCAAAAAGAAAGTAACAGTGCTTTAAAAAATATACAAAAAAACCTTTTAAGAGCTCCCAGTCAGAGAGCTAGCAATGTAATATAATAAAAACAAACAAACAAACAAACAAACAAACAAACCCTCAATCCTTACTGTTTGTTGATCTATAGAGCCCTAGTTAGGAAAGCCTCAACAGGGCAGGGCACTGGAGCATTTTATGCAGGCATCAGCTGCACTCAGGAAATCAGGCCCACTAACTCCTGATTAGGTGTTAGCAGTTTCCAAACCTGAGGAGGTTACTAGAGTTCAGCAACCTACTGTGCTCAAGGAAAGTTCCCCTAAAGCACCAAAAAGAAAGTAACCTTGCTTTAAAAAATATACAAAAAACCCTTTTAAGAGCTCCCAGTCAGAGAGCTAGCAATGTAATAAAAACAAAAACAAACCCTCAAATCCTTACTGTTTGTTGATCTGTAGAGCCCTGGTTAGGGAAGCCTCAACAGGACAGGGCACTGGAGCCTTTTATGCAGGCCTCAGCTGCACTCAGGAAATCAGGCCCACTAACTCCTGATTAGGTGTTAGCAGTTTCTAAACCTGAGGAAGTTACTAGAGTTCAGCAACCTACTGTGCTCAAGGAAAGTAGTAGTAGTAGTAAATGACGGCAGATAAAGACCAGTATGGTCCATCTAGTCTGCCCAGTAAGATGGCAAGAGTAGGTGCACCTGCTGCTCCATGCAGGCCATCCCTCCCCATGGCTTTGTTTTAGGGGTGAACCCACCGCTCTGTGTAGGACACCTCTGTATGTTGAGAAATTAGTTACGTTCATTTTGATTTCATCCTGTTGCTGTAAAGGGATCAACTATGTCTGTCCCATGCCATTTTGAATTCTGTCACTGTATTTGCCCCCAACACTTCCATCGGGAGGACATTCCAAGCATCCAGCACCCTTTAAGTCAAAAAATATTTCCTGACATTGCCTTTCAATTTATCCCCTTGCAGCTTCATGTTATGCCCTCTAGTTTTACAGCTTCCCCGTCTTTGGAAGAAGTTTGTTTGTTCATTATTTCTCTTTAAGTATTTAAAGGTCTGAATCATATCTCCCCTGTCCCTCCTCTCCTCCAGAGTGTACATATTTAGGTCTTCAAGTCTCTTCTCATAAGGCTTCTGATGCAGGCTCCAAATCATTTTGGTCGCATTCCTCTGAACATTTTCCAGTCTTTTTATATCCTTTGCAAGATATGGTCTCCAAAACTGAACACAGCATTCCAAGTGAGGCCTCACCAGTGACTTATACAGTGGCATTAGTATCTCTTCCTTTCTGCTGGTAATTTCTCTTTCTATGCAACCCAACATCTTCCTGGCTTTTGCCACTGCCTTGTCGCACTCTTTTGCCACCTTGAGATCCTCAGAAATAATCACACCAAGGTCCTTCTCCTGGTCTGTGCACACCAACCTCTTGCCCCCTATCGTGTACATTTCCCCTGGATTTCTGCTTCCCAAGTGCATGACACTGCACTTCTTCACATTAAATCTTAACTGCCAAGCATTAGACCATTCTTCCAGCTTTTGTAGATCTTTCCTCATGTTATCCACTCCCTCAGGGGAGTCCACTCTGTTGCAAATTTTCGTGTCATCTGCAAAAAGACAGACTTTTCCATGCAGTCCTTCAGCAATATCACTCACAAATACATTGAAAAGTGCCGTGCCCAGGACCAACCCCTGGGGCACCCTGCTAATCAACCTACTTTCATCTGAGTGAGCTCCATTTACCATCACCTTCTGTTGTCTGTCAGTCAACCAATTTCTGATCCAGTTCACCACCTTGGGACCCATCCCCAAACTACTGAGTTTATTGATAAAGGGTAGAGGGGTAAAAGGGGCGCTAAGGGAAGACAAGGTTATAGCGGAGAGATTGAATGAATTCTTTCTTTGGTCTTTACTGAAGAAGATGTAGAGAAGTTACCCATGCCTAAAATGGTATTTAAAGGTGATATATCAGAAGACATGAAAGAAGCATCAATAAATTGGGAAGATGTATTACAAGTATTTGATAAACTGAAAAGTAGTAAATCACCTAGTTTGGATGGTATATATCCAAAGGTATTGAAAGAACTGAAAGATGAGATTGCAGACCTACTATTAGTAATCTGTGAACTATCATTAAAATCATCTATAGAACCTGAAGATCAGAGACTGGCCAATGTAACACCAATTTTTAAGAAGGGTTTCAGGGGTGATCCGGGCAACTACAGACTGGTGAGCATGATATTGGTGCCAGGCAAAATGGTAGAAACCATTATAAAAAATAAAATTACTGAGCGTGTAGATAGCCATGGTTTAATGAGAGAAAGCCAACATGGATTTAGCTAAGGAAGGTCTTGTCTTACTAATCTATTATATTTTTTTGAAAGTGTGAATAAACAGGTAGACCAAGATAAGCCAATCGATATAGTGTACCTGGATTTTCAGAAGGTCTTTGGCTAGGTCCCTCATGACAGACTCTTGGCCAAATAAAAAGTCATGGGATTGGAGGCAGTTTACTATTGTGGATCTGGAAATGGCTAATAGATAGAAAGCAGAGAGTAGGGCTAAATGGCCAATTTTCCCAGTGGAGAAAGGTGAATGGTAGAGTACCCCAGAGATCTGTGCTGGGTCTGCTGCTTTTTAACATATTCAGAAATGACCTGGAAATGGGAATAATGAGTGAGGCGATCAAATTTGCAGATGAGACAAAATTATTCAAAGTTGTTAAAATACAACTGGATTGTGAAAAATTCCAAGAGGACCTTGATAAATTGGAAGACTGGAAGTTGAAATGGCAGATAAAATTTAATGTGGACAAGTGCAAAGCTATGCACCTGCAAAAGAACAACCCAAACTATTGTTCACGATGCAATGTTCCACATTAGGAACCACACCCAGGAGAAAGATTTAGGTGTTATCATGGATGATATGTTGAAACCCTCTGCTTAATGCACAGTGACAGCCAAGAAAGAAAATAAAATACTAGAAATCATAAGGAAAGGAATGCAGAATAAACCAAGGATATTATAATGCCTCTGTATTGTTCCATAGTGCAATCTCATCTTAAATATTGTGTGCAATTCTGGTCACCATATCTTAAAAAGGATATAGCAAAATTAGAAAACTTACAGAGAAGTTCCACTAAAATGGTAAAGAGGATGGAAGGATACTCCTAAGAGGAAAGGCTTAAAAGGTTAGGGCTTTTCAACTTGGAAAAGAGACGGCTGAGGGGAGATATGATCGAAGTCTATAAATTAATGAATGGAGTGGAACGGGTAAACATAGATCAGTTGTAGAAAGACTAGGGGACAAACAATAAAGCTACTATATAACCCATTTAAGACTAATAAAAGAAAATATTTTTTCACTCAACAAATAATCAAACTCTGGAATTTGTTACCGGAGGATGCAGTAAAAGCTCATGGTATAGCTGGGTTTAAAACAGGGTTGGACAACTTCCTGGAGGAGAGGTCCATAGACCATTATTTAAGATGATCCAGGAAATCCACTGATTGCTCCAGGATGAGCTTTGTGCAACCTGTGTGCCTTTTGGGGAACCTGCCGGGTACTTGTGATCTGAATTGGCCACTGTTGGAAACAGGATACAATGCAGTTTTTTGGGCTGGTGGGCTATTACCGTCATTTTATTCCTGAGTTTTCCACTAAGGCCCATCCGTTGGCAGAGATGCTCAACAAAAAACACCCAAACCAGTTGAACTGGGCCTCTCAGGGTCTGGAAACCTTCCAGAAACTTCAGAGGACCCTTTGCTAGGAACCGGTTTTGAGGGGGGTTGATTTTAGCATGGACTTTGTTCTGCAGATCAATGCTTTGGCTGGGGGGGTTAGTGGCCATACTGTCCCAGAGCCATCAAGTGAAGGAACACCCAGTCCTATACCTTAGTAGGAAATCAATGCCACATGAAATGTGATACTCCACGGTGGAAAAATAATATTTGGCTATAAAGAGGGCCATAGAGGCTTTGAAGTACTATTTGACCAGGCAGAAATTTATCCTGATGACAGATCATGTGCCTTTGAAATGGCTCGGGCAAATGAAGAATGCCAATACACATTTGACCCAATGGTATTTAGCCCTTCAAATGCATAGGTTCTAGGTGGTGCATCAGGCAGGGAAGGGGCACATACATACAGATGTTCTATCCAGGTAAATCAAGAGGAAGAAGAATGACCTAGACCAAGAAGGGCTAGGAACCTAAAGGTGGGGGGTATGTGACAGAGACAGTCTGCTTCTGAGTCCAAGGGAGGGAGAAGACCTTCCCAGCGCTGAGAATTCCTCAGAGTTAGGGCCACCCATGCGGGGAGGAGGAGAAAGAGCCCAGGATGTGCCAAAGGGGAAGATTCTGGGCAGGACCCAGCCTGGAATTTAGGGATTACCCTGCACCTTGAAGAGATCTAGGTCAAAGGGGTGGAAATGAGACTGGATGTTTTCCCAGGGAACTGTGGGAGGGGCTGATCTGGCAGGGCGACGAGGATATAAGGTAGGTTCCCCAGTACTAAGGAGTTCCTCCAGCCTGGAGTCAGCCCCCATGTGAGCTTACTGCAATTCCTGAGATGCCAGGAAGCTGGATTCTCAAGCAGTAGAGTCCCTTGTATTTCTTTCAGGTGACATTGGGCTGGGTCAGGGAATGCCTAGGGGAGGTGTGGGCGGAAAGGTTCCCCAGCCCTACTCTAGTCTATTGAAAAGTAAGGGTTTGCCCAAGTTTGCAACAGTGGTTTAAAACTGTGAAATGGACTGAGCTATTGATGAACTGATGTGGAGACTGTTAATTGTTACTAGCTGAAGGAACAGCAACTAAAAGCTCTTTGGATGGGGCTTAGCCGATGTGGTCCTTATAGCCCTGTGAAGTCTCCAGGGTAGCATGGCTGGCTAATTCTGGGTGTTGCACAAGGAGAAAAACCTGGGCCGTCTCACTTTGAGGCTTTACCAGTTACTTCAGAGACTGTACCTATAGTAACAGAATTTCTTTTGTCTAATGGACTGATTTACTTCTGACTGAGGTCTACTAGGATCCTTCTAACTGGCTAAACCCTTTTGAATATCAACCCCATAAATTTTATAGACTATATTTATTTATTTTATTTATTTAGAAGCTTTTCTATACCGCACTCTTTATTATCAGTGCGGTTTACAGATAACAATTTGACTCTAGGGCAGTAACAGAGCAGCCCTGAGTTTACATATAACAGGGAAGATAACATGGAGTTGAACTGGGGGAACTATGTACATTCAAGCAGTGAAAGATGGGGGTAGGTGGCTATTTACAATAGTGCACATCTGTAAGCTGGATTTAGTCCAATTGATTGTTTATGATGCCTTCGGGTATATATTCCCATATTTCTGTAAATGCATATTCTAGAGCTACAGAGTTAATAGTATTACTGACGTGGCTTAATATCTAAGGCTTTCTAGATAAATATTGTGTTCAGAGTAGAATGTGAAGATTAATATTGTGTACAGATTGGTTTGTGGTTAGGACCAGCCTAGTTTGTCTGTGAAATAACATATTGGAGTAAAATTACTTTGCCAGTTCTCTACTTGCCAGTAGATGTCATTATATAGCCAAAGTGAGAACTAGGAGATAGTGAAGAAAACAGGGAAAAGAATAATAAACTGTGCTTTAAATCCAGCCATACATGTCCATTATGGTAAACCCTTTGCAGCACATTTTTTCTGATGTATATATCCATCACCCCTGAGAGCATTTTCTACATTACACTTAAAAGTTCCCTCAAGCTACAGTTCGGGAAATATGGTATCCTAATTCTCCCTTTTTACAGCTTATGTAAGTTAAAATTTTAGAAATGAATTAAAGTTTTAATTTTCTTTTTAATTTTTGGCTTCTTTTTGGTGCCCCTTTATTCACAACCCAAAGAGATGGTTCACGATTTTACATCAATATTACTCTAGTCCACAGTCATTCTCAGCTGTTCTCCAAGGTCTGGCAAAACTCTGAAGTGCTAGAGGCAAAAATATCCTTGTTCATAATTAACACAATTAAAAATAGAAGTTGGATAAACACTATAGCAAGCAAAGTGCATTCACTGAGTAGGAAAGCCAATGTATCACTGAACTAAAAGACTAAGAAGAAGACGAAGAACGTAAAGCAACCACAAGGCAAGTGCACCTAAGCCTATTAGCATACTGCTCTTTGGCAAAATTTCATGTGAATCTATCATGATTTAGACAAGAAAGGCGGCAAGATTTATATTTGTATAGCCGAGTACAGCCCGAGTATACAGTTGGGAACTATCCACCGTACATTTATCTCTAATCCTAACACCAACTGCAATATTTATAACCTATCTTTTTCATTTATATTGTTGAATACAAAAATCTTTCCAGAAGCATAATTTGTTTCTGAACTCTTTTTTTTTGTCTCAGTTAAAGACAAAATAGAAAACTGTAATTTTCAAGTGAAGAAAAGCACAGAAATAAAGGTCAACAAATAAAAATAATATATCCTTTTTCTTGGACTAATTTACCACTTTCTTGTTAACTTTCGAGAGCTAAGATTCCCTTATGCCATTTTTTGTTTGTTTGTTAACCTTTATTCTGTGCATTCAAGTGGGCTAACATGGCAAGCACATTATTTCATCCAAGCAAACGTTAACTTTCTTGTCAGTATACATGATCAAAAGCCATGTTCTTTTTTCTCTGAAAGAACAATTTCAGGATAGTATGAGAGCATGAAATCATTTTAGGTACAAAGAAGAACATTCAGGGTCCCACCTCACTTGGCATCGTAAATTCATATATCTAGCACAATTGGTAGTCTTTAAATCTAGAATGGAATTTACTGAATCAAACATGGACGTTGTTTCTTTCTTGTCAAGGCCCACATTACTATTGTACAATAATTTAGCTGAGTTAAACAGATACCTGCAAGCTCTTCTTCTCTCTCCTATACAGGGAAATGCAATATGATTATGCAAGTATTGCCAGTTGCTAGGGTCCAGTGAAGCATGCTATGAATTGCCTGTGAAATAACATACATATGAAGTCTAGGTGGGGGTGGGGGAGGAGTGAACTACCTTCTAAAATTGTTTTTTTATAAAATTGTTCACTCTATATATGGGTAAGGTTATGCACAAAAAGCCTCTATGTATTCATGTAACCTTACCTGCCAGTAGAGGAGGTGATCTCAAGGGTGGTGCAAGGCCCAGTTTTCACTTACATGCACACTTATGGCTTTTCGAAAGTACGCACATACTTAATCTCAGAAAAATGACACATATTAAATAGCAGATGGCAATGTGTGCACCTAGGGCCTGATATTCAGCCAGGGCTGCAGTTGAATTAAGTCGTTTGGCTGCTCATGTATACAGCTGCCAAAATATCACCACAGAGCGTCACACCAGCTTCTCATAAAAGCAAATGAGACTTTTTTGAAACATTGTTTTCAACCCCCAGTTTCCTCCTATTGCTTCAGACTTCCAACTCAACCAGAGCCATCTTCTATTTGGGATTTTCCTTCCTTTGCAGCTAATTGGGGTAGTTAGTTGCAAATGAAGGATCTGTTGCAACTGCCTTACCCCACCTCCCCCCTTGGTAGACACAAACTTACTGCTGAAAAAAAGAGAAACACATCCAAGGTTCCATTTGAATCCATTATGGGTGAGGGGGGAGAGGGCAGCACAGTAATTGTTGTGTATATCAGTAAAACAGGTAGATCCTATAATATGGGAAAGACTGTTAGAATGAGATTTGGGGCACATCATTATATCAATCTGTCTAAAATTTTGAGGTAGAACATTTATTAAATTAGTAAGTTACACAAAATTGTGTAAATACAGAATGTTGCGTGCTCTAAATATTAAGGATCTCATAAGACAATATATTATGCTGTAGCCACACTCTTAAAAGTGGTAATGTGAAATTTTAAGGAGGAATTAGAGAGCAAAACGTTTATGTGAACTTTCCTTCCTGATAGTAGTTTGGATCTCATATATAGCTTTTCAATATTATCTGAGGTTTTTTTGGATATGGGATGAATGGTTCAAGAGATTTGAGTCATATTATAAGCAATGTCTCTCCTCTAACAGAGCAGATCAAAATAGACTAAATGTTAAAACATTTTGCTCTTGTATAAAGACCTACTTAATAGAGAACATACATCTGAGAGATTTAAAAAAAACCATACCAAAAATAAATAAATAAACCTATAAATATGTGATAACAAGAGGAAAAAGACTTCAGTATTTACCCCAAGTCAAATTGCAAGATACAAAGGGGGAAGCTGAGTCAAATATCTCAAATACCAAAATTACGAGATATAATGAAGTCAGCAGATACATCAAAGGTCAGAAAAAAACCTCTTGTATTCAAACAATGGTGGCAACCATAAAAAGATAAAGGCCGAATCAATAAATGTAACAATGCAAGATACTTAACTCAAACATATAAGCAGCAGAAGCCATGAGCCTTGACGTCAACACCGGGTGTTTCGCTGATATGCATCCTCAGGGAGCAAGACTCAAAATCTCATACCATAATATAATACCAAACCAAAATAAGCAAACTTACACAACTCTCAGGAACCAGGAAAACATTCAAAAGGTATTGTCATAGTTGCTGAAGTAATATCAAACAAACCATATTACATAGGTAGCAGTGCAATCCAACACACGTGAGCTGTTGCTATTACGGCTGCCTCTAGGAAGAAAAATGCTATGCATGCATTTTAAAGATTCTTGATGGCATCACTGGTGCAACCCCCAAACCCTGTAGCCATGCAAAAAACCGATTCAAGAACTGAAGTAGTACATATGCTTAAAACAGCTTAAAGATATTTAAGAAAAAATGATCCATTGAGGTGCCACATGACCGACCCTCTGCAAGTCAATCAGCATTACATGTGACTGGAATTGTAGAGATGTCAGATATTCCTTGCGTTCCATTACATATTTGGTCTACTTGGTACCCTCCTGAAGAGTTACGTCTTATGGTACGGGTTTTTAAAGAATTGGTACTGCATGATCTTTTGCAATTGGAACAAGCACAGAGACATTCTACTCACCATAGTTTATCTTGTCAGGGACAAGCAGCCTTGTCTCAACTGCGTCTGGATAAGGATATCATTATAAAATGTGCAAAGGAGGAGTGGTAGTCATTCTTGATTGCTTGAAATATCAGCAAGAGGTGCAATGACAGATTTTTGAATCATCTACTTATTGTTTACTGTCTCAGGATACGACTTCATATTTGCCTTTATCATTTTATGGTTGCCACCATTGTTTAAATAGAAGGGTTTTTTTCTGACTTTTGATGTATGTGCTGACTTCAGTATGTCTCATGGTTTTGGTATTTGAGATATTTGACCTCCTTTGGGGGTCATTCTGTGCCGCAAATAGTGACTAACAGGATGTCCATCCCCACTATTCGCACCCTGCTGGCCCGGGCAAAAGCCTCCCCGTACAAACAGCACATTTGTAAGGCGAGGTCTAGATGGGAGAGGGAGGGGCTTTCCGGAGGCTGAGCGAGGGTGGAGCATGGGTGGACCATGACCCTGGACATACAAAGCCGATTCAGAAGCTGGTCCTATACATCCGGGGTCTCGGATCTAGATGGTGGACCTATTCCATCTCAGAGGCGAAATAAGTTCCCCTGGATATTTATTTATTTATTTATTTATTTATTTATTTAACAGTCTTTTCTATACCGCCCCTTCCAGAGATCAGGGGCGGTTTACATTGAACATTAAACAGAACAATTGTATACTTCTGTATACATTTACAAGGAACATTATGCTTTAACTATGTACAGGTGTACTTACAGGGAACATATTTTGAACAACATTTTGAACATATTTTGAACATTAACTATAACAGAGCTTTTCAAACTATTTACAAGTTATATACATGGAGCGCATCTTAGTTAGTTACAGTTACAGTGGTGAAAATAGTCAACTTTTTGAGTGGTTCATAGCGTGTTGTGTGGGTTAGTGGGGTTAGTGAATTTTCCTGTGTTAGTCATTTGTTCTGTCTTGGGTACAGTGTATGTGTTTCTGTGATTGTATTGGCGAAGTTCTTTGTTGGTAGGGGATTTCAAAGTGTTTTGTAAAGAGGTAGGTTTTTAATTCTTTTTTGAATTGGTGAAGGTCTTTTATCATGCGGAGTGTTAATGGTATTTCATTCCAGAGGGTGGGGGCAGCGAAGGAGAATGCCCTGTCACTTGTTGTCGCTTTAGTTTTTCTAAAATTTGTTTTTATGTTGAGGGAGTGGGTTGCGTTCTGTCTGCGTGATCTAGTGTCTGATGGAGGGTGTATTAGGGTGGATAGTTGTGATGGGGAGATGTTGTTGACGATTTTGAAAGTAGTTAGGAGGATTTTATATTTTATTCGGCTGTTTATAGGGAGCCAGTGTAAGTCTAGGAGAATTGGGGTCACGTGGTCTGTTAGATTAGCTTTAGTGACCATCTTGGCGCATATGTTTTGGGCTCTTTGGAGATAGTATATGCTTTTTAATGGAAGTCCATTTAGGAGACTATTACAATAGTCGAAGTGGGGGGTTATGAGTGTATTGACTACAGATCTAAAGTCATCGGTGTTGAGTAGGGGTCTCAGATGTTGTATTGTCTTGAGTTTATAAAATATGGTTTTTACTGTGTGTTTTATGTGTGGAATCATGGAGAGTGAGTGGTCTAAGATTATTCCAAGGTATTTTACCTCCTTTTTAACAGGTATAGGTGTATTATTTATTGTGATTGTATTGGGGTATATGTATTCAGTGTCTGATTTCCTCGTTATGAACATTGCCTCTGTTTTTTTGAGGTTAATGCTTAGGTGGTTGTCTTCAAGCCATTTAGTAGTCTCGTTCATACATTGGAGTAGGCTATCATATTTGGGATTGTTAGGGTTTATGGGGGTGGCAAGCATGATATCATCTGCGTATATGAAATGGTTAATTTTGTGCTTCTTAAATATGTTTGTAATGGGCTGGAGGTATAAATTGAAGAGGAGGGCTGAGAGGGCTGATCCTTGGGGGATGCCTTGACCTTGTGGGAAAGTTTCGGATGTGTCGTTACCTAATTGTATCCGTATTAACCTGTTTGAGATGTATGATTTGAACCATTCAAGGACTGTCCCTCCTATTTTTAGGTATTCTAGTCTGTTAATGAGGGTATTATGATTGATGCTATCGAATGCAGCAGATAGATCTATGAAGAGGAGAAGGAAGCCTTTGTTGTTGTCATTGGTGCCTCTGATGAGTAGATCTGTTAGGGCGATTAGGAGAGTTTCAACTCCGTGGAAGGGTCGGAAGCCAAATTGATGCTCATCAAGGAGTTTTTGTTCATCAATGTAGTCTTGTAGTTGGAGTTGTATGGTCTTTTCTATTATTTTGGCAATTAGTGGTATGCTAGCTATTGGCCTGTAGGAGTTGGGGTCTTTTGGGTCTAGTTTATTGTTTTTTATTATGGGACGGATCGAGGAGAGCTTTAGGGCATTGGGCATGGTTCCTTGAGAGAGTGATTGGTTTACTATATGTTGGATATTTTCTGCAAGAAATTCCTTAGTATGTTTGATCCATGATACAGGGCAAGGGTCAAGCGGTGAGGTTGTGGTGTTAATCATTGTTATAATATTAAGGATGTGCTTTCTTTCAATCTTGTGAAAGGTTGTCCATTCAAAATTACTGACATGTTTAGATATTGTAGTGGTTGGAGAGTAAGGTTTTGCCTTTAGTTTCTCAGCAAAATGTAATGCTAAGGTTTGTACACTGATTGAGTCTTGGTTCAGTTCGGGGTTTTGTGTTTTTGTTAGAGTATTCACAATTGAGAAAAGTTCTCTTGGCCGATTGATAGCATGATTTATTAGTTTGGAGTAGTATTCCCTTTTTGACTTATTGATTGCTTCCTTGTATCTATTAAGTGTGTTTATATATTTAGTTTTGTTATCGTGTGATTTTGTTTTTCTCCAAATTTTTTCTTGTTTCCGTAATTGCTTTTTTAGCCTGGCAATTTCTTTAGTGAACCATTTTTGTGAATCCTTCTTTATCTTCTGCATTGTTTGAGTGGGGGTTGCTGCTTTTTGGATAGTTTGGTTCCAGTTCTCTATTGTTTTGGTATGGCATTTCAGTGGTGACTGGCGGAGACAGGTGAGGCAGGGGTGCATGGGAGGCTGGATCGAGGGTCCTGCTGCAGGGAAAGAAAGATTTCGGTGGTGGCTGGCATTCATGACTCCTGAATGGAGCCATGGTGCCATAGTGACTGGACGCCATGGCTCTGTGGCTCCATTCAGGAGCCTGATGGATCTAGTCGGGTTGTGGCTGGATATACAGGCTGGTCAGAATCAGGTACCGGCCTGCATGTCCAGGCGCTAGACCTGATTCTGATCCTGCGGGTGCTTCGGGATCAGAATTGGGTCTAACTATGCATGGCCTGATTTTGCTAGGACGTACAGGGCTGGATGGCCTGATTGGAATGTGACTCCATGTGTCTTGCAATTTGACTTGGGGTGAATTTTTTTTTTTTTGCATCCCTCAGATGTACGTTCTCTATTAAGTAGAAGGTCTTTATACAAGAGCAAGATTTTTTAATGTTTAGTCAAGAGATTTGAGGACATGTTGCTAAAGTGCACTAACCAGTAGCGTGGCTCTGATGCACACTAAGGGCCCCCTGCCAAAAATTCTGCACTAACCAGCCAGTGCATGATTGGGTAGTGACTGTGTGGGCTGAGAGTGTAAGATGTAACATAGACGTTCTTGTTGTGTTGAAATTACATAGTTGTTTTGGGCTTGTGCTGACCGTACCTGCTAACATTAGCTTGGGTACCCCTAATGCACCTCGATGGACCATGCTGTGTTCCTGCTAGCACAGTGCTGTGCATTAGCATTGCACTATCGGCAGAGGGGAAGATACACACCTCCTCAAATATTAGTGCAGGCCTCTGTGTTAATTTGATGGCACAGCATTCTCAGTAAGCATGCCCCTTGGTGTACGGAAAGAGTCCTTCATTGCTGTCATTGATTGAAATGGAATCTGAACTAAATAGAGCTCACGGTCAGCTAATTGCAACCAAAAGCATATACTAAAAAGAAAAACTGACTGAACTCTTAGCTGGGAGATGCAATTGAAGCATCTTTCAACAATCTTACCAGCATCGCTTATGCTTGGTATTCATTTGTAACACACCACCAAGCTAAAATGTTCCAAGGTTCTCCCATTCCCGTGCAAATAAATATGGTACCTGATTGTTGCAAAGCAGACAGATTATGATGTTTTAAATGAAGTAAAAATTGTTTTAGTATGTGGGTATTACTGATTTAGCTATCTGTGTCATTAACAGCAAAGCTTAACACATGAGGAGGAGTGGGGTAGTAGCTTAGTGGTTACAGCTGTGGGCTACAAACCAGGTTCAAATCCCATTGGTGCTCTTTGTGACCTTGGGCAAGTCATTTATCCCTCCTTTGCGTCAAGTACAAACTTTGATTGTAAGCCCTTCAGGGACAGGGAAATACCTACTGTACCTGAATATAATTTTCCTTGAACTACTATTAGCAAGGTTTGAGATAAAATAATAAAGGAAATAAACGCAGCATTAAGAGTCTCAAGTGCCAACGTTAGTCAAGTAGAACTCTAATCAGTAAGCCATTGGAGACTATTTGATAGTTATAAATATTAACAGGAAAGAAAAATACACCAATTCAGTACCATAAACTGCAACAGTGGAATAGGCATAATTTCAAACATACCACTTACAAAATCCTTTAATTTAACCCAGCAGCAATATGAAAGGAAATTTCTCACAGCTTTTTCTTTGGGCTTTTAACAAATGCTCCTAGAAATCTTATAGATAGAATTCTATACTATAATACATATAAATCATGCAGGCTATACATAATTATTCCTGCATCTGTTTACAAGCCGATCGTTGAACTAGAACACAAGGTAATATTACTACTACTACTAATCATTTGTATAGGGCTATAAGGCTTATCCAGCACTGTACAAAGGCAAGTAAGAGACGGTCCCTTCTCATCAGAACTTACATCCAAAAAGGGTGGGCCAAACAGTCTCTGGCCCCATCAAAAATCGCAGCCAGCAGGATTGCATCCTTCGTGAGCAGAAGAAAAGTCATGATCACGGCAAAGACTCTTCCTGTCTGACTGTGGGAGATCAGATCCCCATTGAGCCTGGGGCAGTGCTTGGGGCCCCCCTCAAAGAAAAGGCCCTTCCCCTACCCCTGCAATCTAGTCAAGACAAACAACATAACAGTTGGGGACAAGGATAAGTCTAGGGGAATGGTAAGGAACAGTCTAAGGCAGTAGTTCCCAACCCAGTCCTCTGGTACCCGCAGACCAGTCAGGTTTTCAGGATATCCACAATGAATATGCACGAGATAGATCTGCAAGCACTGCTTTCATTGTACACAGATCTATCTCGTGCATATTCATTGTGGATATCCTGAAAACCTGACTGGGGTACCAGAGGACTGGGTTGGGAACCACTGGTCTAGGTTATTAACACTTAAGGGAATGTTTACTACAAGGTATAACATGCATTAAGGGCCTAGAGAACTCTTTCATTTCCAGGGTGTAGTGGCACTTAATGTGCGTTAACTTCAGCAACGTGCATTAACCTTTAGCAAACATGCCCTGTAATATCGCCACAGGATAGCTGTACAGACCCAGGGCTGGCGCAACCATTAAGTGAACTAGGCAGTTGGCTGAAGTGTGGCCCTTCAGAGGTGCCCACTGCTGCCACTCCTCTCCAGAACATACAATGGTGGCAATGGTCACAAATAGCCCCATGGCACATACCTTTAAGCTTCGGCGCCGTGGGTCTGTTTGCGGCCAATGCTGCAGTTGTATGTCCTGGAGAGGGGCGACAGCAGTGGCAATGGGCACCGTGAGGGGGAAGGGCAAGTGCAAGAGATGAGGGCACATAATCACCTCGTCCTGGCCCTGTAAAGATACTTTCAAGATGGGATAATTTAACTGTGTAAACCAGGGTTGGGAGCATCAATTGTAATTAAATCCAAATACCAGGAAACTTATGGTGGCTAGAAGAGGCAAGGTTTTGTATACACACAGTCAAACTGAGAGACACCATGAGTTGGCTCAGATAAATCTGAAGTATCCACAACTGAACTCCATAAAAACACTGGCTTGGGAGACCCTGGACTCATTAGTTCTCAGATTTGAAGCAGAGCCCAGACTTGACAGATTTGAAATGAGATACAAAATAGATGAAAACAAATCCTTGAATAGTTACAATTGAAGGCTCATGGTGCTGGAAATGAATTCCAATTTACAGGGTGGCCCAAAAAAAGTGAGAACTTCTCGTAAATTAAAATCTTAAATAGTTTACTTATTTACCTGTTTTAGCTATATAAAAAAAGCACTGAAATAAATAAATAAATAAATAACGTCTTTATTTTGATAATTTCCGGTCGCCGTCTTTTTTAAAATTTGTCAGTCGTTTACTTCTGTCTTTTTGAATTTTTAAATAACTTATATACTACGAGATGTTCTCACTTTTTTTGGGCCAACCTGTAGATGGAAGCTCAGAAGAGCAGAAGGATACTACCAGGCTGTCACAATAAGAACAACTAAACAGCTGAGGTATCTCAGGAATGAAACGGGGAAGAATAACTGCAGATGTATCCTTAACACAGCTAGTTTCATACATACATATATTTGTCATAGTGTTTCCACAGTATATAAGAACATAAGATATGCCATACTGGATCAGACCAAGGTCCATCAAGCCCAATATCCTCTTTCTTACAGTGGCAAATCCAGGTCACAAGCACCTTCCAGGTTACCAAAAAGATACACAGATTCCACAATATTTATCCCAGGGGTAAGCAGCGGATTTCCCTGGTCCTCCTTATTAATGGTTTATGGACATTTCCTCCAGGAATTTGTCCATAAACCATTTCCTCCAGGAATTTGTCCTTTTTTAAACCAAGCTACACTAACAGCTTTTACTATATCCTCCGGTGACAAATTCCAGAGTTTCATTACTCATTGAATGAAAACATATTTTTTCTTAGTTATAAATGGGCTACATTTTGGCTTCATTGAGCGGCCCCTAGTCTTTCTACTTTTTGAAGGAGTAAACAACCAGTCTATGTTTACCCGTTCCACTCCATTCATTAATTTATAGACTTCTATCATTTCTCTCCTCAGCTGTCTCTTTTCCAAGTAGAAGAGCCCTTACCTTTTAAGCATCTCCTTATAGTGGTATCCTTCCATTCCCTTTACCGTTCTGGTGGCTTTTCTCTGTACCTTTTCTAATTCTGCTATATTATTTTTAAGATATGGTGACTAGAATTGTACACAATATTTAATATATGATCACACCATGGAATAATACAGAGACATTATAATATCCTTGGTTTTATTCTCCATTCCTTTCCTTATGATTCCTAACATTCTGTTTGCTTTCTTGGCCGCCACTGCACACTACTACTACTACTACTAAGCATTTATAGCGCTGTACAATGAAAACACAAAAAGACAGTCCCTGCTCAAAAAAGCAGAGGGTTTCAACATATTATCCACAATAACACCTAAATTCTTTTCCTGGATGGTGGTTTCTAATACGGAACATTGCATCGTGTAACCATAGTTTGGGTTGTTTTTCCCTAAGTGCATAACTTTGTACTTGTCTACATTAAATTTCATCTGCCATTTGAATGTCTAGTCTTCTAATTTATCAAGGTCCTCTTGGAATTTTTCACAATCCTCTTGTGTTTTAATAACTTTGAATAATTTTCTGTCATCTACAGATTTGATCATCCCATTTCCCATTTCCAGGTCATTTATGAATATGTTAAAGCAGCGGGCCCAGTACAGATCCCTGGTGTACTCCACTATGACATTTTAATTTTGCTGAATCTCTCATGAAGGACCTTGTCAAAGGCTTTCTGAAAATTCACATACACTATATTGACTGGCTCAAATTTGTCTACCTGTGTTTTCACACCTTCAAAAAAATATAACAGATTAGTAAGACAAGACTTTCCTTGACTAAATCCATGTTGACATTCCCCCATTAAACCATGATGTATCTACATGCTCAGTAATTTTATTCTTTATAATGGTTTCTACCATTTTGCCCAATACTGCCATCAGGCTCACTGGTCTTAGTTTCCCAGAAGCGTTTTTGCTTCCATGGCCAGCATTTTTTCAAATTCTCTCTTTGACTGCCTTATCAATTCCTTGCATCTAATTTGCTAGTACTTATATTTCTGTTTTCATCATTTGGCTCCTTTTTCCACTTCCTGAAAAATGCTTTTTTGGTTACAACTGCCTCTCTGACTTCACCTTTATATTATGATATCATTCAACCTGGCAATTTGCAACAGCCATAACAGAGGACAATGTGAAAACAAACCAACAATACACCTTATCTACAATTCGGTATTCTTAGCCCAGAAGAGAGAGAGATGACCAATCAACATTGCATGCCCTTTACACACTTTTCCTAAAGTGTTGAATACATCTGGACTGGGCTTCTAAGATTGTATTGTGTCCTTTGAAGAAACTGCTAGGTACTTGTGACCTAGATTGGCCACTGTTGGAAACAGGATGCTGGGCTTAATGGACCTTGGTCTGACCCATTATGGCATATCTTATGTTCTTATTTTTAAACAACAGCCATGCTTGACATACTGTAAATCTTTAATCTTTGCAGCTGCTCCTTTTAGTTTTTATTAACTATTTTCCTCATTTTATCATAGTCTGCCTTTTGAAAGTTAAAAGGTAGAACTGTGGATTTTGTTGCCGTCCTCCCTTCATTTATTAAATCCAATGCAAGTATGCTATGATCACTATTGCCAAGGGACCTCAACACCTTATCTTTTGCATCAAATCCTGTTTTCCATTAAGGACTACGTCAAAAAGAGCTTCCCGTCTTGTCGGTTCATGAACTAGCTGCTCCAAGAAGCAATCATTTATTTTCTCTTGAAACTTTATTTCCCTTGCATATCCTGCCATGACATTGACCCAGTTGATACTTGCGTAATTGAAATCACCTGTTATTACTGCGTTGTAACTTTTGTTAGCTTTTCTGATTTATCTTAACATTTCATCATCCATCTGTTTATTCTGGCCAGGCAGTCAGTAGTACACCTTCCGCTGCCATCACCTTCCTTTTTTACATGGAATTTCTATCCATAGAGATTCTATAGTGTATTTTGTTTCCTGCAAAACTTTAATCCTGTGTGATTCAATGTCGTTTCTAACAGAGCGCAACCCTTCCACCAATTTGATCTACCCTATCATTGCAATATAGTTTGTACCCAGGTATCACAGTGTCCCATTGGTTGTCCTCCTTCCACTAGGTCTCTGAGATGCCAATTATATTTACAGTTTCGTTTAGTGCTATATATTCTAACTCTCCCATCTTACTTTTTTAGACTTCTAGCATTTGCATACAGGCATTTTAGAGGTTGTATTTTATTCATATTAATCTGGTTATCAGTTGATGGGGTATCTTTCAGCTCTGTCTGCTCTATTCTTAAGGGCATCTTGTTTACTTTTATCTCTATTGGGATACCCTAACTTCCCTCTTTTTTCTAGTATCTTTCAAAGATACATCCTTCCGAATCATGCACTCTTAGGCAGCTCTTAGCTTTTCCCTATTATCTGGTTTAAAAGCTGCTCTAACTCCTTTCTAAACGTTAATGTCAGCAGCATGGTTACATCCCAGTTAAGTTGGAACCTATCCTTTCAGAAAAGCCCCTTCTTTCCTATAATGTTGCCCAGTGCCTAACAAATCGAAATTCCTATTCCTTTCATCATCACATCCACACATTGAGACTCCAGAGCTCTGCCTTTCTTTTGGGTTCTGCATGTGGAATGGGAAGCATTTCAGAGAATTCTACCCTGGAAGTCCTACCTAAAAGCCTAAATTTGGCCTCCAGAACCTCCCTCCCACACTTTCCTATGTCATTAGCCCCAAAATGTAGCAAGATAGCAGGCTCCTCCCAAGCACTATCTTAAACCTTATCTGGTTTGCTACCTTTGACTAGACAGGTATGTTACCAGGCAATCCTCATGTCCACCAGCTACCCAGCTATCTACATGCCTAATGAATGAATTGCCACTATAATGGCCATCCTAACCCTTCCCTCATGGGCACATGTCCCCAGAGAAAACTCTTCAGTGTAAGAGGGTTTTACATCACTTGTAAGACAGGTCCTAGATATAGGATCACTTCCTGCTACACCAAGGTGATACCCTCCTTTCACAGGGCCTCTCTCTTCTATGGCAATAGAGAGGCTGCCAGACTGGAAGTTGGACTTCAGTACTACATCACTGTAAATCTTGTCTGTATACATCTCTGTCTTCCTTAGCTCCTCCAGGTCTTCTACACTAGCCTCCAGAGATCAGACTCATTGCCTGAAAGGATAGAGCTCCTTGCACCTAGTGCACAGGTAAGACCCCTCGCCAACTGAGAGAAAATCATATATGTGACACTCACTGCAAAAGACTAGATAGCCCCCATCTTACTGCCGGACTGCTGTTTTAAGGTTTTGTTAAGATATTTAAGTGGTTTACTTACTTAAAGTTGCCAGGGATAGTTGTACGAATACAAGTATACCTAATAGGTTTAAGGGACTTTGTTCACTTCAGGATTACTTTCAGGGTCTTAATTAATTAAGCTATACTCAATGAGGATAACCAGCCACCCCTGAAAGTGAATTTGACTACCTTTGTCCCTGTAAGAACTGTTGTTAAGTCGATGTCGACTCATAGCGACCTTCTGGATAGTTGTCCTAAACTGTATTCGGTCTTTAGTCAGGCGACTCATTGTTGACAGAGTGGCACCCATAGCTGCTGTTATTATATTGATCAAACTCATTGCTGGCCTTCCTCTTTTGCATTGACCTTCTACCTTGCCAAACATAATGTTTTTATTTATTTATTTACATTCTCTTATATGCCGCGCTATTCTGCATCAGTGCGGTTTACATTGAACAAACTGAAATTACATTGAACAGGGCATTATAACTTGGAGATAACTATTTTACAGGGAATATGGGCTATGGAGGGTTAAGTGGCTTGATCTAATGATCTCTCTCTTTGCATGATGTGTACAAAGTATGAAAGTTGAAGTCGTCATCTGAGCTTCTAAAGAAAGCTTAGGTTTGATCTCCTCTAGTACTGATTGTTTTGTTCCTTGGTCAGTCCATGGTATACACAGTAATTGTTGCCAGCAACATCATTTAAAGGCACCAATCTTCTTCCTGTCTATCTTTTTCACTGTGCAACTTTCACAACCATATGATGTTATTGAAAATACCATGACTTGAACAAGTCGAATATTTGTATGGAGAGAGAAATCTCTGCGCTTGAGAATCTTGATTAGGTCCTTCAAAGCCATTCTGCCAAGAGCAAATGCATCGTCTTATTTTTTGCTTGCTTGTTGTTTCTTTATTGATAGTTGATCCAAGTAGGTTAAATTTGTCCACTATTTCAATTTCTTCTCCATCAACAAAGAACTTATTGGTTTCTGCCAATTGTCAGGATCTTTGTCTTCTTTATATTAAGGTCCAGGCCCATTTTAAGATTATGTTCCTTGATCTTGAGAAGCAAATGTTTCAGATCGTCTTCACTTTCATCTAGTAATGTGGTATCATCAGCATAGCGATGGTTGTTGATGAGTCTTCCACCAACCTTCACACCGTGGTTGTCTTCATACAGTTTTGCTTCTCTGATTTGTTATGTATATAAATTAAACAGGTAGGGAGAAAGTATGTAGCCTTGTCATATACCTTTGCTGATTGTAAACCATTCTGTTTCTCCTTGTTCTGAATAAACTGTTTATTGATCAATGTAATGGTTATACAAGAGGAAGATCAGGTGTCCTGTTATACGCATGTTTCTTAATGTGGCCCAGAGTTTCTCATGACTTACACAGTCAAAAGACTTGCTATAGTCAATAAAAAATATATAGATATCCTTTTTGTATTCTTTTGTCTTTTCAAGGATCCATTTCACATCCGCGATGATGTTTCTCGTTCTTCGCCCTTTCCTGAACACTGCTTGTACTTCAAGCGGTTCTCGTTCCAGGTGTGGTTGTAGTCTCTGCTGAATAATCTTGAGTAGAATCTTGCTGGTATATGGGATCAAAGTGATTGTACGATAATTTCCAGAGTCAGTTTGATCACCTTTTTTTAGTATTGGTATAAACACAGATTTCTTCCAGTCAGTTGGCCATGATTTAAGAAATGTAAAAGCCTATAAATCTAAGATTATGCCTGGGGTGGGTAGGAGGGAAAGAAACACTTAATAGAAGCTGGCTTGTTAAAACAATACCCTGTATGACTTTAAAAAACATAGACAGTTTAAACCCAAAGAGGTCCCTTTAACCCAAGAGTCTGAGAAATTACCAGCAGATAAATACTTAAAATTGCAGAATCCTTCACAGCAAGAGCAGCTTTTCTCAGTAGTTCTGCAGACTCAAAATCAGTGAGCTCTGGTTGACCTATTTATATCTGTGCTTTTAGGGCAATCTCTTTTCAGCTTCCTTGGTGATTCACAATGCCTTTGTTTTGATAGAGGGAGCCTTTCAAATTTTACAATTCTCTTGCCTCCTAACTGGAAGGCCTCTTTGTAATGGTTTTCTCCATAAAACAACTTATCTCTGTATACTCAAAACATATTTACCCTTATCTACTATCTGGCACTCCTTGTAGCCTTGGGCAAGTCAGTTAACCCTCCAGTCCCTCAGAGGAAAGTCCTGGCAATCTACTTCTGGTCACACTGCCAAGAAAACCCAGGAGCTGCTGGGTTGCCAGGAGTCAGCACTGACTCGAAGGCACACATTGCATACTATCTTGGTAAAGCTATGCCTTTATACACAGTGCCCTGACTGAGTCTGAGAAGAAGTGACAAATTCAGTCCCAGCTAGACTATTAGTGTTATCAACTTATATTTGGTTGATAAAATTAGAGTGGCATAATAAGAAAAGATGGAATGACAAATCCATATATGCAATAAGGTCAGTTTTAAAGGATTTAAATGCCCAAGGGCCCCTTTTACTAAAGCTGCTTACTGGGCATTTTAACACATGGCAACAGGGCATCAGGAACACTAACAGATGAGCACGTCCACTGCTGGAGCCTAGGTAATTGCTGAGTGCCTAGCAGCTGTGTGACTCTTAATATGGGTGCACCCAATATTGCCTTTATGTGATTCCTAAGTCCACCCACCTTAGCAGAGTGCATGCTTTATTTGCCCTTCACCAGGGCTGGTCCTAGACATGTTTAGGCATGTTGCCCCACATGGCACCACTCATTTAGAAGCCTCACACTGCACCTACATGCCTGAAAAAATTCTGGAGTATCCCCACTCCAACTGCCGCTGCTGCTGCCTTATCTGCTCAACAACAATAGCGACAACAGCACAGTACGGGGACTGTTGAGATGTGTGCATGACTCCAAGGCCCTGCTAGTCATGCCTCCCTCTGATGCATATTTTTTGTGCTGGAGGAGCTGTGACCAGCAGGGCCTTAGATGTGCCATGTGCACATCTCACAGGCTCTGCTACTGCTGCTACCGCTGCCGGACTAGGGCAATACAGCAATGGTGTTCATCACTGGTTGAGGAGGGTAATTTTAAAAGAGAATACATGGGAGAGGGGTTGGGCTAGAGGGAACATGGAGGGTCAGGACCATATGGCAGGAGAGGAGGAAGAGAGAAGAGCTACTGGACACAGAAGAGAGGGAAACATGGAGAAGGAGGGGAGATAGACACAGGAAGGGGGAAGGTCATAGGGAGATGGAGAAGAGATGTAGGACATGGGGAGGGTTTAAAGGGAGATGGGAAAGAGATGATGGACTTGGAGAGAGTTATAAATAGATGAAGAAGTGCAGAAGAGATGCCGGTCATGGGGGAGGTGGGAATAGCATGGTGGAACTTGATGCTGGACATGGGCAGGGATCCTATAGGGAGAGGAAATGCTGGACACGGGGAGGTGTGAATATGGAGGTGGAGGGGAGATGGTGTACATGGAAGAGGGGTGAGAGGAGGGAAGCTGCTTGACACAGGGCAGGGGGCATAGAGCTACAGAGCAGAGAAACTGGACTTGACATGAAATAGAGAGATGTAATGGACATGCTAGATATGGGAGGAAACAGGGAGAAAGGCGGGAATGCTGGATATGGAGAGATAGAGAGAGAGAAGAGAGATATTGGACACAGAGTGGGGGATATGCAACAGAAGAGGTAGAAATGCTGGACAGGGAGGCTGGGAAGAGGGGTAGATATTAGATGGGGTGATGAACTTTGAGGACAGAGGGAGGGGAGAGATGTTGGATAGAGGGAGAGGAAGAGAGACTGGGGAGTAAGATACTGGGGAAAGAGAGATAGGAAATGGAAGCATGGGGGTTAAAGTTGACAACATGATAAGATAATTTGCAGGTGTTTTCTTTACATGCATCTTTCTACTGTATTTCTCTGGTGTTGCGCTGCATGCAGAGAGAGGCTTCCTGCAGATTCAATTAAATTTTTGTCAACATATTTCTATTTTTAGTTTGTGGTGCCTTATTTTGCACTTGGTGAGGGTCTATCTATGTCCTAAGTGTGTGACCAGCAGGGTCAGAGCAACCCAATAGGTGAACTAGGTGGTCATCTAGAGCAAGGGCCTTCCCAGTGCAGCACATTGCAGCTGCTGCTGCCCCTCTCCGGGACTTGCAATGGTGGCAATACCATTTAAACAGCAATGCGGTGTCTACCCAAACTCTCTGGCACTGCATTGTTGTTCCGTAGAAAATAGAAACAGAAACGTGACAGCAAAAAAAGACCATCTCGCCTATCCAGTCTGCCCTTCCATACCAACTACTGTAGTCCCCTTTTTTTAGAGATCTTCTATGTTGGTCCCAAGCTTTCTTGAATTCAGATACTGTTCTGGTCTCATATCTCCACTAGGAGACTGTTCCCATGCATCTACTACTCTTTCCATAAAGAAATATTTCCCCATATTACTCCCAAGTCTATCCTCTTTCACCCTCATCCTATGCCCGCTCGTTGCAGAGCTTTCTTTCAATTGAAAGAAGCTCTTCTGTGCATTTGTGCCACAGAGGTATTTAAAATATCTCTATCATATGTCCTCTCTCCCACTTTCCTCCACAGTATACATATTGAGATCTTTAATTCTGTCCCCATATGACAAAGCCACTGACCATTTTGGTAGCCACCCTCCGTACCAACTCCATCCTGTTTATATCCTTTTGAAAGTGTGGTCTCCAGAATTACATACAATACTCCAAATGAGGTCGCACCAAAGACTTATATAGAGGCAATATCACCTCCTTCTTCCTGCTGGCCATTAGTCTCCTTATGCACCCAAGCATTCTTCTGGCTTTTGCATCATGTTTCCTACCTGTTAAGCCACCTTAAGATCATCAGAAACAATCACGCCAAGGTCCTTTTTGTCTTTCATGGACAGAAGTACTTCTCCCCCTATCCTGAACTGCTCCCTTGCATTTTGCAGCCCAAATACATGACTCTGCATTTTTTCATGTTAAATCTCAGCTGCCAAATTCTCGACCATTCTTCAAGCTTCATTAGATCCCTCCTCATGTTATCTACTCCTTTCTCGGTGTGTATACTATTGCATATTTTGGTATCATTTGCAAAGAGGCAAATCGTACCTGACAGCCCTTCCACAATATCATTAACAAAAATATTTATAAAATCAGATCAAGGACAGATTGCTGCGGCACACCACTTGTAACATCCTTCTCCTCAGAGTGAGCTCCATTTACCTGTATCCTTTGTCGCCTTCCACTCAACAAATTTCTAACTCAGACAGTCATTTTAGGGTCTATTCCTAGGGTGCTCAATTCATAAGTCACCTAGTGTGTTAGTGAGAGGAGGAAGTACAAAAGTGGTATTGTCAGACTCAAGGGTGAAGGAGAGGAATATTTAGAAGATGATAAGGATAAAGCGTAATTGCTTAACAAATATTTTTATTCTGTTTTTCTTTTCTCTTTGACCTGCTGCTTCCGCCACCTCTGATGCAGACTTTCACCCCCATGAAAATAGGAAGTTTGTCTCGAGAGGGCAAAAATGGTAGATCAGAGAGGAGAAACAACAATGCAGTGCCGGAGAATATGAATAACTTTTGCACTGCGATTGAAATGACTTTGCCACCATTATAGGTTCCAGAGAGGGAAGGCAGCAGTGGCTATGGAGGTGGTGGTGGAAGCAGGAGGGGTGATGGCAGGATTGAGGGCTTATCTAGGGTGTCTCATATCCTTGCACTGTAATGGTGACCGAAGCCAGGTACAAACAGATTGTAAGCCCTCTGGGAACAGGGAAATGCCTATGTACCTGAATATAACTCAACTTGAACTACAGTACCATTGGAAAGGCATGAGCTAAAAGTTAATAATAAATAAATATACTGTTAGCATACAGCTTCTATGTAGGAATCTGACTTGTTAAGCTTTCCTAGTAAGTATCTGGATAGTCTAGGTTCCACTGCAATTTTTTGGGTATGCTGCTTGTTGTGCAAGTTTTAGAAGTTAGTGCTATTATGGAATGGTAGATTTGCACTATGAGTTCTTGGTGTGGAGACAATTTAAGTTTTGGTTGGAGGCAGGGCCGGCCCGTCTGGTAGGCACCTACCTAGAGTGGACAGCCTGGGTGGGCAGTGGTGGCTCACATGGGCAGCTGCGCCACCCCCCCCCCCCCAACTGTCACTGCCACCGAGAATGTTTGGGAGGGAGGCGGGCAGTGGTAGTCTTTCCAAATGAGGTGGCAAAAAGCCACCGCTTTCGGAAATGCTGCTGCTGGCCGCCTACCCCTCCCAAAACGGAATCAGCAGCAGTTTGGAGGGGCAGCGGCGGCAGCTGAGGGGGGTGGCATCAGCGGGGGAGGGGGCAGCAAGGCAGTGGTTTCAGATTTGAAGTTTTGTGTTCTTGATGCTGCCAGTGTGAAATTTCAAGAATGCAGTTCAAATTCAAGGAAATCTCAACTTTTAAGGAAACATATCAGTTTCATTTTGTTTAGTAGCTTGATAGCTTCACTGCTGCTTGCTTCTGGACTTTTCCACCTCAAGCAGCCTGGTCAAAATAATCTTGAATTAACAGCTACAGTACCAGTTTTCGTTTTTATCATGTTATATTTCCCCTACTTAGAAACATAGAAACATAGAAATATGATGACAGAAAAAGACCACATGGCCTATCTAGTCTGTCCTTCCATAACAACTACAACAGTCCCCTTTTTACCTTTAGAGATCCTCTGTGTTTGTCCCATGCTTTTTTGAATTCAGTTACTGTCCTCATCTCTACCACCTCCACTGGGAGACTATTCCACGGATCCACTACTCTTTCCGTAAAGAAATATTTCTGCATATCACTCCTGAATCTATCTCCCTTCACCCTCACCCCATGTCCCCTCGTAGCAGAACTTGCTTTCAATTGAAAGAGGCTCTCTCCACTGAACATTTATGCCACGGAGATATTTAAACATCTCAATCATATCACCTCTATCCCGCCTTTCCTCTAAGGTGTACATATTAAGATCCTTCAGTCTGTCCTCATATGCTTTATAATGAAGACCACTAATCATTTTAGTAGCCACCCTCTGCACCGACTCCATCCTGTTCACATCCTTTTGAAGGTGCGGTCTCCAGAATTGCACACTATACTCCAAATGAGGTCGCACCAAAGACTTATACAGAAGCATTATCACTTCCTTTTTTCTGCTAGCCATTCCTCTCCGTATGCACCCAAGCATCCTTCTAGCTTTTGCCATCGCCTTTTCTACCTGTTTAGCTACTTTCATCAGACACAACCACGCCTAAGTCCCGCTCTTCTTTAGTGGACAAAAGTACTTCACCCCCTATACTATATTGCTCCCTTGGATTGCTGCAGACCAAATGCATAACCTTACATTTTTTAACATTAAATCCCAGCTGCCAAATTCTAGACCATTCTTCAAGCTTAGCTAGATCCCTCCTCATGTTATTTACCACTTCCTGGGTGTCTACTCTATTGCAAATTTTGGTATCATCCGCAAAGAGGCAAACCTTACCTGAAAGCCCTTCCAATATATCACTAGCAAAGATGTTAAAAAGAATTGGACCAAGGACAGATCCCTGGGGCACACCACTGATAACATCCTTCTCCACAGAGTGAGCTCCATTTACTTGTACTCTTTGTCGCCTCCCACCCAACCAATTTCTAACCCAAGCAGTAACTTTAGGGTCCATCCCTAGGGTGCTCAGTTTGTTTATAAGTCGCCTGTGAGGAACAGTGTCAAAGGCTTTACTGAAATCTAAATACATCACATCTAGGGCTCTCCCTCGGTCTAACTCCCTGGTCACCCAGTCAAAGAAATCAATCAGATTTGTCTGACAAGACCTGCCTCTGGTGAATCCAAGCTGCCTCGGATCCTGTAATCCTCTGGACTCCAGAAACCTCACTATTTTCTCTTTCAGCAGCTTTTCCAATAATTTACTCACCACCGAAGTTAAACTAACCGGCCTGTAATTTTTAACAACATCCTTACTTCCGCTTTTGTGTAAAGGCACCACATGAGCCTCTCTCCAGTCCTTTGGCACCACTCCCGACTCCAACGAGGCATTGAAAAGGTCAGTCAGTGGAGCTGCTAGAATGTCCCCAAGTTCCCTCACTATTCTCAGGTGTATCCCATCCGGTCCCATCGCTTTGTCTACTTTAAGTTGAGATAGTTTCTCATGAACACAGTCTTTTGAAAATTGTTCAAGATGTCCTTTGCTTCTGTTCCTATTTGTGGGTGTTTTCTGAGGTCCTGATTCTGGTTCTTCATCTGTGAACACAGAACAAAAATATTTGTTAAGCAATTCCGCTTTATCCTTATCAGCTTCTACATATTCCTCCCCTGCACCCTTGATTCTGACAATACCACTCTTGCCCTTCCTCTTCTCACTAATATATCTGAAAAATGTCTTATCCACCCATTTTATTGCATTGGCTATTTCCTCCTCCTTTTGAATCTTTGCCTTCTTGACTACTTTGCTAGCTTGTCTAAGTTTTTCCAAATACAGATGCCTGTCTTCCTCTCTGTGATCTCTTGTATTTCATGAAGGCCTCCCTCTTTTTCTTCACTTTTTCAGCTACTTCTTTCGAAAACCATAGTGGTCTCCTTTTCCTTTTACCTTTATTTACCATTTTAACAAAAAGGTTGGTTGCCCTTAAAATATCTCCTTTCAGTTTTTCCCACTGTTTTTCTACATCCCTCAGCTGTTCCCATCCAGCTAACGACTCCCTGAGGTATTGGCCCATCTTCGCAAAGTTAGTCTTCCTAAAGTCTAAGATCCTCGCCTTTGAATGGATTCTAACAGCCCTAGTCCTAATACTGAACCACACCATCTGGTGATCACTGGATGCAAAATGATCTCCCACTACAACATCAGAAACACTTTCAGCATTGGTAAGCACCAAGTCCAGAATGGCCCCTTCACGTGTCCCTGGATGTACTTCTCACCAATAAACTGGTCATAGCACTGACCAAATAAATACAGTATCAGGCTCATTCCATCCTGGACATACACCCCCTCTATACATCTGATTTGACCGAACATACAGAGGGGGTCGTGATTCTGATCCCGCGGACATGTCTAGCCCCATGGGATCAGTCTCGCGATCAGTCCTGTACATGCAGACCGGGACTGCGATTCAGCCCAGCCTGCACATACATGACAAGCCCAACTAACTCAGTCAGGGCTTTTAAATGGAGCCGTGGCGCTATGGCATTCAGTTGCCATGGCGCCGTGGCTCCATTTAAAAGCCATGATGCCGGCTGCCGGACTACAAAATTGATTTCCCCACAGCCCGATCCCCAATCTCTCCTCCTAAGGCCAGGGTCGAGCTGCAGAGAATGTCCTCGGGCCTCCCCTGCCCCATCTGCGCCCCAGGCCTGAAAGAAAAACACGCCCAGGGAAGTTATTCCACCTCTGAGGTGGAATAACTTCCCTGCACGAGTCACCAGCCCTGGATGTACAGGGCCGACATTAGAATCGGCCCTGTACATCCAGGGCCGGCGACCGCCCACTGCCCGCCCAGACTCTGTCCCCAAGCTGCCCCTTCCCCACCCCCAACTAACTTCCCCACATAATCGGCAGGGAGGTTAGATGCCAGCGGGGGAAGGCACGAATAGCGGTGATGGATGTCCCATTGGGACGTCCATCCCCGCTATTCGTGGCATGGAATCAGGCCCAATGCAGATATTTATAATGGGGTTTTCTTGGATGTGTGTGAAAGTGGTTTTAAGTTTAATTTTGTTTCAATTTTTATTGTTTATTTTATTGTAAAGTCTGTTTTAACAAATTGTGTATATATGTTTGGAAGGCACCTCAGGATTTTGGATGGGCAGCATATAAATTTTAAAATAAATTAAATAAATTAAATTTATGAAAATGAGACCAGATGGATATGCAAATGAGGCCTGCTGTGAGTCTCCCCACATGGCCCCACATTACCAGGCCACCCCTGCCCTTCGCATGTTAGCTGCTCAGGAACATACTGGTCACACCCCCTACAGCTAATACTGATGCCAATGCTATGGGTTTTAATGCCCATAGACTTGCCAGTATCTGTAAGAATAAAACTGTTTACATGGCTGAGCTCAGATTCCCAACCCCTAGAAAGCCTTGCTGCCACTGCCACAGCTCTCGCTGGCTTGCCCTCACTTAATGCTTGATACTTGGTATGTTTGCTGCAATGGTCATGATTCCAATAAGAGACAAAGGGGCCATAAGTTGTGTATTGTAACCTTGCATACTTGCTGCTGCACCACACAATTAATTTTTACAAAACATTGACCAACAGTAACAAAGGGAGTTTCCTCCCTCAGACAGCTCTGGAAACTCAACTTAACAGCAAACCCAAGAGACTGAGAAAAGGGCGATATACCACATGATGCTTCACAACAGAATATAGCAAGATTATTATTTCAACATTTATAGAGCACCTTAATCTGAGGCACTTTACAACAAATTACTCCCTGCCAGAATTCTACCATCATTTTCTTTTAAGCTTAACTTATTTCTTCCCTTACATAAAAGAACAAATTTACTCCTATTATGATCAATCATATGTAGGAGGAACAAAGGTACACATTTAGAAAAAATACGTTTATGTGGAATATTACCCACAATATATTGTAAATCAACTCCCAATGGCCTGGCCCTGTGGCTTAGGCTGTAGGAGATATGGATTTGGATCTCCCATCCAATGGAATTGGTTGGGCCTAGGTGCATAGCAAAGCTAGTGCACTCAGCTCTGGGGAGGAAAGGAAGGTAGCTGCCACTACAATTGTGGCTCCTACTACCAACTGCTAATGAAGAGGATATGTCTTGGACAGCAGGGTAACTGGGCATACTAGCACTAAGTATAGGAAAACATCTATGCACATCACAGTTCTACCCTTAACATTAGCCCTCTCTCCTTCAACCCCCATGTCTCATCCCCAGTCCTCTTTGCCCTTATCCATCTCCCAACCCAATCCCCTCTGCTCTTACTTTTGATGGTATGAGTAGTCTTAAGATATTACATATATATAGCAGGGCTCGACAAATTCCGGGCACTACGTCACCATGGCACCTACAAATTGCATCCTGGCACCCAGGATTTCAGGGTTATGAAAGTTTCTTTTATACCCTGGGCCCCATTGCTGCCTCATTCTACTGTGATTGGCTCTCGGCATAGAGTTTGAGCTGCGTGGTAGAGGAAGTTCAGGAAGATCTCACGGTTTCAAGTCTTGTGAGACATGAAACAATGAGATCAGCAAAACCACCTGCATCTCACGGATCAAGCTCCTTGTAAAAAGCTGATCATAGTGAGTAGGAAGAACAGCCTTTTTGGTGCAGTGCGGCAAGAAACTTATCTTCTCGGTAGGAATGGTGAGACATGGAGTGACGGCTGTGGGGCTCAATGAGAGAGAGAGAGACCTGGAGTGATGGCTGGGAGGACTATGAGAGAGAGAGAGAGACACTGGGTGATGGCTGGGAGGGCTATGAGAGAGAGAGAGAGAGAGACACTGGGTGATGGCTGGGAGGGCTATGAGAGAGAGAGGGAGATGCTGGTTGATGGCTGGAGCTTATGAAAGAGATAAAGAGAGATAGAGAGAGAGGGAGAGTGAGAGAAAAAGATACACTGGTGATGGCTGGGGGAGCTGTGAGAGAGAGAGAGAGGAAGAGGGAGATACTGGGTGATGACTGGGGGGCTATGAGAGAGAAAAACAGTGGTGATGGCTGCGGGGAGGGGCTATGAGAGAGAGAGAGACACTGGGTGATAGCTGGGAGGGCTATGAGAGAGAGAGGGAGATGCTGGTTGATGGCTGGAGCCTATGAAAGAGATAGAGAGAGAGAGAGGGAGAGAGAGAGGAAAAGATACACTGGTGATGGCTGGGGGAGCTGTGAGAGAGAGAGAGAGAGAGAGAGAGAGAGAGGAGGAAGAGGGAGATATTGGGTGATGACTGGGGGGCTATGAGAGAGAAAAACAGTGGTGATGGCTGCGGGGAGGGGCTATGAGAGAGAGAGACTAGGCAGGGCAGGGTGCAAGAGCTATGGGAGATTTTTTTTGCTTCACGTATTACTAGGCCATGGTGACATGTGAAGCAAAAATAGGAAGTTGCCTCAAGTGCAGCTATAAAGGATCATCAATATGCGGCTGACAATATACTCATTGGGATTGGTAGAAGGGGGAGGAGGAGAAGGGTCACAGCCTTCTGCTGGCACTGTATAATGGCATGTTAAGGGCCTGAATGATCATTCTTTTCCCATAGAAAATAGGAAAACAGTAAATCAGGCTCTTAGAAAGGAGCTGCAATACACTTTTTGAGGGGTAGGTGGACACTGTGACCAAGGTCTCAGTAGTTGGCTCCTAAATGTTTAAGATGGCTCCTAGATTCCAAGAAAATTTGTCAAGGCCTGACCTACAGTATGTTAATACTGTACCTTGTATTAAGACATTACAGAAAGATATTAAAAATCTCATTAAATGAATAATAATATTCTTCCTTTCTTTTCATCTGCTGTCAACCGTTACTTACATTTTTTTTTAAATAAAGTAATCTATGAGGCCAATTCCATTCTGTATGTCCCAAGCCTCTGTGCGTCCAGTTGGAACCAGATGCACAGAAGTAGAGGCGGTTCTGATCCTGCAGGGCGCGATTCTGGTCAGCCTGCACGTACAAGCTCCTGACTGGCTAACTCAGTCAGGCTCCTGAATGGAGCTGCGGCGCCATGGTGTCCAGTTGCCATGGCACTGTGGCTCCATTCAGGAGCAGCGATCCCCGGCCACCAACGACTTTCTTCATTCCCCGTAGCCCAACCCCCAATCTGGGCTCCCATGGCTAGGGTCGGAATGCAGGGAATCTCCTGCACCCCCTCCACCATTTGCTGCTGTACGGGTCTCCCGTCCCCCGACATCTAGGAGGACTTATTCCACCTCCGGGGTGGAATAAGTCCCCTGTCTAGTCTGCCAGCCCCGAATGTACAGGGCTGACTTCAGAACCGGCCCTATATGTCCGGGGCTGAGGACCACCCACTGCCCGCCCTAACTCTGCCTTCATCCAGCCCCCTCCCTGCCCCTATTTAGCCTCCCCGTACAACATCCTTGTTCGTACAGGGAGGCTTTGTCGGGGATGGGAAGGGTGGACAAATAGTAGGGATGGACGTCCAATCCCGCAATTCATGGTTCAGAATAGACCCCTATGTGAATTAGAACCTATTGATGCACATAGGAGTCAGCACTGATTTGAAGGCACACATTGGAATTGCATTGCAAAGTTAAGAGCACGGGTTTTTTCAGGTGCCCAAGTGAACCAAATGTGCGCTAATAAATGCACATACTGAAGCTAGTGGAAACCACACTGAGTGCTACATAGCCTAATGGTTTTCGAGTACCCTCGGAGCTCATTGGAGACTTTTTCTTATGATAAACATTATGACATAGCAATCACGATCAAGATCTTCTTTACCTGTCATGGCAAAAATTGTCCAAATATGTTTAATTCCATGGGAAGTCCTTGCCTCCTTACCTTGCAAACCTGCAGAATCTAGTCACAGTATAGTATGATCCTCACCAGGGCTGTACTACTACTAATAATAATCTTTTGTATAGCGCTACAAGGCATACATATAGATGTAAGACACAGTCCCTGCTCTTCAGAGCTTACAATCTAATCAAGATGAGAAAACATCATAAAACTGGAGACTAGAATATGGTAAGATAAACATAAGTAGTGAACGAGAGAGTGAGGGGCATCATGATCCAAAAGCAGCCTCAAAGATGTACATTTTTAGTCTGGATTTCAATAGGGCTATAGCCTAACTGTGGCAGTAAGATATCGTTGAGTACCAGAGGCATACTACCCTCAACTGGGTCAGCCATCCTCCTCCTTATTTTCCAGATCCAGAGGCAGCAGTTACTTCCTGGCCTCTTTAAAGTCGAAAGCTCCTTTCTCTGGCTGAGTGGATGAAAGCATATACTGGATCAGTGACAGGCAACTTCAGACTCTATGCGATCGGCAGGATGACACTTTCCTTCCCTGGACCACATGGGCTTCATAGTTTGTACAGCAGTGTGGCCCTTTGCAGGGGCTTCTTGATCCACTGTTCATTTTTATCTTTTGAACCTGTTAAGGTTTTGGGACTCAGCCCCTCAGCTTTTTCAGGTGACATCCCCTCGGCATTTTCTGTGATAACGTTCAATTCTGTTTCTTTTCCTGACACAGATGTCCTTCATGGCATGTTCTGTCCCTGCTCAGAGCACGAGGCAGCACAACAATTGGCCATTGGAGAAGTTGATGCACACCTCACAGGTGTAAAGCAAGTGCTTTTCCAGACCCTCGGCGGGTGTAGCCCAGAGAAAGGTGACCTGTGTGTGTGCCTGAAACTAATACTGCTGCCATGAGACAGATGGAGATGTCAGGCATGCCTCTCTAATGGAACTCCCTTGAATTCCCTTGTTCCTCAGCCTGTAATTTGGGAGAGATCCTGCTGAGTCTTGCCCCCTCTGATGCACTAATCATGTCGGAGGGGGACAGAATGTGGTAGGGCTTGAGCACAGCAAAGTGCTAAATTAAAGTACTACTGCCCTCACCCTCCTCACATCTAAGCCACACTGCCGCCCCTCCCCCTCCCCAATTCTGCAACCTTCATCCTTTTCTTCCAGTCGCTACTTATTCAAAGCATGAAGGCAGTAGCAGCAGCACAGGACCCGTATGTCGGTGTCTGCTTATAAACCCCATTATTCTGCATGGGTTTCCATTGGGGAGAGCCTGTGAGCATTCACTGGTTCACACGTCCTGTGCTGCCTGTCACTAATGGGCACAAGTCATTGTAGAAATCCAAAGAGAAAAGGAGAAGCCTTGTTTCTGTGACCCCATGTGCTGATAATAGGTCCTGGTTTGATGTCCTGACGCATAGTTTCAGAACCACTGCTGTGGAGGGTTAGAACTTAATGCACCTTAACTTTGGCTGTTAACACGCCTTAAGAACAAAACCTTAATGCAGGTTATTAAATAGCAAATAGAAGGCATTATTTGTGAAAATGAAGTAAAAAATAAATGTAAATCTGTAACATGAATATAAATCTGCAAACATGATGTGCAAATCCCAATCACCTAAGATGCAAATCAATTCAAGCAGAACCATACTTTTATAGCTGGATCAGTCAGTTTTAATCTGTATGGGAAGCTGCCTCGTATTGTTCATATATATTTCAAACAGCATATTTAAGATCTGTACCTGGATTCAAATTAGATGACTAATGTATTAGCTCATGATATTTCCCTTGGGTCTCCATGCAACTCTGCTATGGTGGCAAATGAGCTCCATAGCAAACTTGTATGAGAAATCTTTTATGGACGCGACAAAAGAAGATATGGAAATAACTGAGACATAGCTATTCTTATTTGCAAAAAACAGCCCATGAAACATGTTTTTCTATGTCAGTTTTCACTGCATTCTGTATTGTTAAACTGCTTTGAATGATATTGCATTGCAGCAGCTCATTAATATGGAATTTAAATACACTTTTGTATGTAGCAATCTATGAATGGGAAATTTGCAAAGCTATATTACAAGGGTCTTCAAACAAAAATGCATGCAAAATGCCAAAATGTGTTTTGTACATTTCAGGGCATTTTGTATGTTTCATGCAGAGGCCCAATTTGTGAAATAACGTTACAGTTGAATACTTCAGTTTAGGTCAGAAAATGTTTGCTCACCTCTAATGAAAAAATTGAATAATCAGTATTTTCAGAGTGTAGCAAGACCTCCATAAAGTTCCTCAGTTCATGTAATGAAGAAGTTTCCGGAATCTCTGATCTAAGTTTTGTGTGCTTTTTGTGGATGTTACCAAATTCCACAACAGGGTAGATACACTGGAAGAGGGACAACAGGAGGGATCTAGCTAAGCTTGAAGATGGTTGAGAATTTGACAGCTAAGGCTCAATGCTTTAAAAAGCAAGGTCATACATTTGGGCTGCAAAAACCCAAGGGAGAAGTACAGTACATAGAGCAAAGTACTTCAATGCATGAAAGAAGAGCGGGACCTGAGGATGCTCAACATGGCCAAGCAGGCAGAAAAAGTGAAGGCAAAAGCCAGAAGGAGTTTGAGTGCATAGAAAGAGAAATAGCTAGCAGGAAAAAGGTGATAGTGCCTTTGTATAAGTCTCTGGTGAGACTTCATATAGAGTACTGTGTGCAATTCTGGAGACTGTACCTTCAGAAGGATATAAACAGGATGGAGTCAGTCCAGAGGGCAGCTACTACAATGGCCGATGGTCTTCATAATGCATACTGTATGGAGATGGACTTAAAGATCTCGTAGATATATTTTGGAGGAAAGGTGGGAGAACAATGATGTGATAGACATTTAAATATCTACATGATATAAATGAACAGGAGGTGGCCCTCTTTCAGCTAAAAGGAAGCTCTGGAATAGCACTGTACCTAGGCCTGTGCGAGCGGTGCAGCTGCAGAGGGCACAAAAAAATAGGGGCGCATTTAGAGTTGCCGACTGCTAGCCATGGCTCCCCCTCTTGCTGCCTGCCTGGCCTAACCGCCACTGCCATTTTTCCTGTTCCCTTTGCTGCAGCGGACCTCCAATTTAAAAAAAACTGATCTTTCTGACTCTGCACTTATATGGCTGGTCTGGTCCCTCCCTCCTCTGATGTGAGTATACATCTGAGGAGGGAGGGATCAGAGCAGTCATACAAGCATGAAGTCAGAAAGACCTGTGGGGTTTTTTTTAATTGGAGGTCTGCTAGCACCACCGCCGCCAAGGAAACAGGAAAAGCGGTGGCAGGGCAAGGGCAGGCAGCACGAGGTGGAACCGGTCAGATATGAGGTGGGGTAAAATGGGGAGATGCTGGACATGGGGAAATAGGGGCAGAAGGTCTATGCTGGGTATGGGGAGATGGGAAAATGACAAAAGTCTGTACAAACATGCACCCGTAGACCCCTATCAACATGGCTTCAGACAGATCCATGCGACTGAAACACTCATCACCTCCCTCCCAAACACCCTTACAACCTGCTTGCAGCATACCAAGAATGGATTTGCCTTAATTTTCCTTGACATTTCTGCAGCCTTTGACTCTCTCTCACACCATCAACTACTACAACGATTCTTTTAAATCAGTCTCCATGACCCCTACCTCAACTGGTTCCACTCTTACCTGGATTCCCAGAAGCAACAATTATGAATTGGCAAGAAAACTTCAAACCCATTCTCGCAGAACACAGGTGTACCCCAAGGATCTAGTCTATCAGCCCTACTTTTCAATATCTATATCCAACAATTATGTCAGATCTTCAAAGCACACAAAATCCTATATCAAATCTATGCAGAAGACATAATGTTTTTCATTCCCATTAACCTCCTCTCTCCAAATCTTGATAACTTACGTAAGTGTTTCATAGATGTAAAAGAATGGCTTAGTAGACACAAGCTCCTCATCAATCAAGAGAAGATCAAAGCACTTTACATAACCACCAACACAACCTTTGTCCTACCATAAACAAAATAATTTAGCGACGTAAAAATCAAGGTTAATTCTGAGACAAAATACTTGGCTATAACAATAGATCAGCCACTGACCTTCTAACCTCACATAAAAAGACTAACCACCTCAGTCTACTACAAACTAAGAATCCTGAAGCACCTCCACCCACGACTCACCCCAGACCTCTTCTGAGCAATGTGCCAAACAATGATTATACCTGTACTAAATTATTGTAATATCATTTTCCAGGGCCTAACTAAACAAATTCTCCACCCACTACCAAAGGACCAAAATACGGTGGCCTGAATGACTGTTGGTGCCTCATATCGATCACACATCACACCCATACTGATGCAGCTTCACTGGCTTCCCATCTCAGCCAGGATCAGATACAAAATTCTTATCACAATATTCAAAATACTTCACAATGAATCAGCCACATGCCTCCAATTTATTATCTCAAACACAAAGAACGAAAGACTACGAAGAAACTCCACCCTCAACCTGCTCGTCATTTCACAGCAAAAGACAAAAAGTAAGTAGTTCACCTGCAATAGAACATTCATACTATTCGCCCCATTCTTATGGAATAAACTGCCACCAACATTAAGAGGAGTCTCAGACCTGTCAGACTTCGGGAAGAAATTAAAAACTCACCTCTTCAAGGAAGACTGTAACATATCCTTAGACCTAGAGACTCACCCACCATAAATCATTTCTGTAATAATCTTACAATCCAACTCAACAAACACAAACAATGTAATAAGGACTCAATAAGACAACCTCAAAAACACTGTAAATAGTTCATAGTTAAACAAACAAAATATTATGCAGTTATATTGTTATTTTGTTATACTGTTCCAGTTCTCCGTAAAACAGTGTACCTTATGGTCATGTTAATCTGCTGTTAAAATATAAACTGCTTTGAATAGTAGAAATCAAACAAAAATAGCAGGTTCTAGAACAATAGAACCCCCCTAAAAACAATATTGTCTGACAAAATGCCTCCAGGCAAAAACATCTCAACTGGAGGTCTGTGTCCTTTTTAATCAAATGCAGTATAACACTTTGAAACTGCTAATGTCACAATAGCTTAATGCAAGGAGTACTTAGCTTAATCCCCAACACAGTGGAAAAGCAAACAATTCTGGTGGTAAAACGACACAATACTGTGTCTCGGGTCATCACATTTCCAAGACCCTGCTTCAGGTTTCTCCATGCCACTGCCAGCATCAAAATGCGCATCAGGAAAACACACAATGGAGGTTCTTCAAAACTGGCATCTGACGCCACCAGGAAACACATGTTAACTGCCCCACCAACCAGGGATTGAGAGCAATTGAAATGCAAACACCACCCAGAAGGTAAGAGAACTGCAAAGTCAAAGACCATGCCAATCAATTTCCAGATTTAAACCCCTTGGGACAACAGTATCCAAACTAAAAATCCACTGCTGCTCAACCTGTTGTAAACGGGATAAATGATCACCACCAAAACTAAAAGGAAGAATCCAATCGATGACTCACCAGGTGAAATGAATAAACAAATGGGCTTGTTGAGAAGCAAGAGGAACAATCGGGGCTGAAATTGTCTGTGTGCGAATACGAGAAGCATGTTCAGCTAATTATTTCTTAAAAGGGCGAGATGAACACCCCACATACTTTAGACCACAAGGGCACACCAACAAGTATACTACAAAGGCAGTATCACAAGTGGTTGAATGTTTAAAACGCCATAAACGTTTTGTTGCAGGATCTTCCCATGTGTCCCCTGTCAAAGAACCAGAACAGTAAACACACTGTCCACAAGGAACATAAGAACATAAGATATGCCATACTGGGTCAGACCAAGGTCCATCAAGCCCAGTATCCTATTTCCAACAGTGGCCAATCTAGGTCATACATACCTAGCAGTTTCCCCAAAAGACACAGGTTCCACAATGCTTGTATTGGGTCAAGCATTGATATCCTGGGTCCCTCCTTAATAATGGTTTATGGACCTTTCCTCCAGGAACTTGTCCGAACCGCAGGATCAGAATCGGGTCTGACTCTGTGCGTCCCATTCCGTTCAGACGCACAGGAGCCTGGGTGCACTCTATGGAATGTGCCTCCACAAGTAACTGTGATCTGCTGAGATAGTCTATCCTGCTTGAAGTTTGCATTCCATAGAGAAAAAAAGAATTGGATGCTCATCTAGTGGCCCAAGGGAAAGAGAAATTGATGGATGTAAGGAGAGGACACTTGCCTAGTGACCTATAGTAAAAAAGAAAGAAGCATTACCAGTGGATTCATAGAAAAACCTACCAGCACTTAACCTACAATACTTTGTTTATTTTTGTTGTCACATTGTACTAGTGATTTTTTTCTGAAATTTTTTCTTGCTGTTTCCTTGTAAATATCTTAATTTTGGGTGGGATATACCTACTAAGGAGTGGAGGAGTCATCTAGTGGGCTGTTGGGTTGCCAGGAGTCAGCATTGATTTAACGGTACTAAAAAAAATCCTATTAAAGGTGCTTTCAACAAAATGCCCCCTCCCCCCGCCGAGAGTGGACTTGATTTTTTTTTGTGGAGTTCCTTATTCCAGGTGTAATCAGGGAGTTGGGGACAAAATCATAAAAGAACATAAGATATCATATTGGGTCTGACCAAAGGTCCATCAAGCCCAGTATCCTGTTTCCAACAGTGGCCAATCCAGGTCACCTGTCAGGTTCTGAATGACAGATTCCATGCTAATTATCCCAGGGGTAAGCAGTGGATTTACCCTGTCCACTTTATGGACTTTTTCTACAGGAACTTGTCCAAACCTCTTTTAAACGCAGCTACACTAACAATTTTTACTATATCCTCTGGCAATGAATTCCAGAGTTTGATTAAGCGTTGAGTGCAAAAATATTTTTTCCTATTAGTCTTAAATGTGCTACATTGTAGCTTCATTGCATGTCCCCTAGTTTTTCTACTTCTTGAAGAAGTAAACAACCAAACTATGTTTACCCGGTCCACTCTACTCATTAATTTATAGACCTCTGTCACATCTCCCTTCGGTCATCTCTTTTCCAAGCTGACGAGCCCTAACCTTTTAAGCCTTTCCTCCTAGGGATATCCCTCCATCCCCATTATCATTTTGGTGGTTCTTCTCTGTACCTTTTCCAATTCTGCTATATCCTTTTTAAGATATGGCAACCAATATTGCACACAATATTCAAGGTGTGATTGCACCATGGAGTGATACATAGGCATTATACTATCCTTGGTTTTATTCACAATTCCTTTCCTTATGATTCCTAGCATTCTATTTGCTTTCTTGGCTGCTGCTGCACACTGGGCAGAAAGTTTCAACATATTATCCACGATGATGCCCAGGATCCTTTCCCTGCGTGGTGGTTCCTAATATGGAAACTTGCATTGTGTAACTGTATTTTAGGTTGTTCTTTCCTAAGTGCATAACTTTCCACTTGTCTACATTAAATTTCATCTGTCATTTGATTGCCCAAGTCTCCTAATTTATCAAGGTCCTCTTGCATTTTTTCACAATCCTCTTGTGATTTACCAGCTTTGAATAATTCAAAGTTCCAGGCACATAGAAACACACAAGAGCTCCTATATTCTCCCAACGTGTTCTCTCTTGTTTTCCACAGGTGACACGAGATAGTCTCTCAACCTTTTTTTCTCACTTCTGTAGGTTTTCTTAGGACATATCCAAGAGAAGGTAGGAGTCGCACATCTATTCACTCTGTAATTGAGAATATCTTGGTGTGTTTATTCATAGGGTCAGGTGGTTGCTCAGTGACAGTGCTATTCACTGGCATGTGAAATACCTGGGTTCAGTTCTCTGGACAGGTTTTCTACTCCCTGGCCTTACTGGGACTGGGGATGCTCTGGAGACAGTATTCATGGCCTCTGCAAGGAGGGGGGTCACAGTCAACATGCAATGGAGACACCTAGGGGTTGATATCATATACACCTGAATAAAGTAGTCCTTCCACGATCCTCTGTGTCCTTCATGTTGACACTGCAGGAGGGGTGTTCTCTCTGTTCCTTGACTCCTAGCACCTAGTACTGTACATGAAAAAACCCTCAGGTAATTGTAAATGAAGGATTCTTGTTCTGGAAGCCCAAAAAAAGCAAACAAAACTACCAGAGGCTCCACTCCTCTCTCTGTTCTCCACAAAAAGGAGTCAGAACCTCAAGCAGTCTTTCTACAATGAAACTGAAGGATAGGCAGTCCAAATTAAATGAATTGATATGGTAACCTGACAGATCCAGAGAGCAACAGGTTGAGAACCAAGAATTCCGGGGTTCAAATCCCACTCTTCCACTGATACTTGTTGTGATCTTTGGTAAATCACTTAGCCCTCCATTGCCTCAGATACAATCTTGTGAGGTCTATTTACTAAGCTAGGTTGTGGCAATAGCATGCATTATCTGCTAACAAAGTAGCTTACTGCCAGAAATGTTGACGCAAAGCATGTTTAATGAGCTATGAAGTAGGCAAATGAATGCAAAGCGGATCATTATTTATGCCAAATGAGTAACATAGTGTGTATTAAACGTCTCAAGCTGCATTATTTATGAAAAGTTAAAAACCTCTCTAGAGGCTAGCCCTTAGGGTCCAATAAGCCTAGTGGAGCAAAGAAATACCTACTGTGCCTGAACTGTAATTCAGCTTGAGATCAGGTATAGAAAGGTGATTAATTAAATCTAAAATATAAATCCACATCATCAATGGATAATTTACACTCCGTATCATTAACACCAAACTCATGCATTCCTTAATTGGTCTCGCAAGTGCTAAAGGCTTTAGAGCTAAACTAAACAAAAGTAGAGATAAAGGACATACCTACTGGTCTTAATACTATGAATGAACATACCAACAGGACATCTGGTCAGCATATAATGAAAGTACAGCTGCTGCAAAAGTCTGCAGTCTTGTTTGGAACCCCTACTAACTATGGAAGATTCTCTTCAAATTACAACCCATCCAGCTGCTAAAGAGATTTTCTTACCAACAGTTGTCTACTGAAATACCTTGTGCATCCCAAGACAGAGCTGGCTTCTCCCATTTCCTCCAGCACAACTCACATCCATTAATAAAGTAGATAATTCAGACTGTCTGTCTCTGATACCACTACCAGCAACAGATAAATAATGGTTTCAGTGAGAGTATCAAGTTCAACTGCAAGCAGCCAGAATAATCATTTCAAACTTCTTATGTGTGGCTTGATGGGGCAGGCCAGCTACAAATGTTGTTCTGTAAAATGCATTTTATCATCAAGTGATTTTCCCAGAGGATCTTCTTTCACTGAATGTTGGTGCCAGCACTTCAGAAAAGCATCAGATTGCCTTGAACTTGACCTGACTAGGTTTTTGTGGAGAACAATGCGGACACCCTGTCTGGTCCTTTGCCGTCAGCGAGCAAATATAGCTCCTCTGAATCATTTCTCATGTTTAAAACATACACAAGCAGAAGCTTCAACTGTCCTTTTAGAAATGTCATGTTTTCATTGAGATTTAGCTGACAGATATACAAGAAATGTTATCATGGATTGTTTAAATTATTCATTCACAGTCAGATATATTTCTACATGCTTTCCTCTTCATTCCTATATCTGTGCCAAATTCATTTCTGGCTCTTTTCTACCTAAATCGCTGACACAAACTCATTAGAAGGCTGTTGCAAAGATATCATGGAGTGTCACTTAGTGACACTCATTCCTTTATTGGGCACTGCTGTGATATCCAGCATCATGGTATGCCACAATATGCTTTCTGGTAGCTTTGAAATAAATTTCTTCCCATACATATGGCCCAATGCATTTTATTTTAACATTATACATAAAGTGGCATTTTAGGGATAAAGTGGCATAAAGTGGCATTTTAGGGATGGGCTTCATCTTAACCGGGATGGAACCAGGCTGCTGGCATTAACCTTTAAAAAGGAGATAGAGCAGCTTTTAAACTAGATAATAGGGGAAAGACGACAGTCACCCAAGAGCGCATGGTTCAGAAGAATGTATCCTTGAAGGATACTACCAAGCAGAGAAGTTCCAAAAAAGAGTGAAGTAGCCCAAATACCCTCGAGTATGGAGCAGACAGAGCTTAAAGATCCCAAATTACCCATGCCTACCAATAGCCAGATTAATATGAATAAAATACAGTCTCTAAAATGCTTGTATGCAAATGCTAGAAGTCTAAAAAATAGGATGGGAGAGTTAGAATATATAGCACTAAATGAGAGGTTAGATATGATTGGAATCTCAGAGACATGGTGGAAGGAGAACAACCAGTGGGACACTGATACCTGGGTACAAACTATATCATAGAGCTGATCAAATTGGTGGAGAGGTTGCACTCTATGTTAGAGAGGGCATTGAGTCAGAAAGGATTAAAGTTTTGCAGGAAACAAAATTTGCTGTAGAATCTCTATGGATTGAAATTCCATGTAAAAAGGGGAAGGCGATGGTAGTGGGGGTGTTCTATCGACCGCCTGGCCAGAATGAACAAATGGATGATGAAATGCTCAAAGAAATCAAGGAAGCTAACAAAAGTTACAGCGCAGTAATAATAATTGGTGATTTCAATTACCCTGGTATCGACTTGGTCAGTGTCACGGCAGGACATGCTAGGGAGATGAAGTTCCTAGATAAAATAAATGACTGCTTCATGGAGCAGCTGGTTCATGAACCAACCAGAGGGGAAGCCATATTAGACCTAGTCCATAGTGGAACACCAGATCTAGTGCAAGAGATAAGGGTGTTGGGGCCACTTGGCAATAGTGATCATAGCATGATCGTATTTGATTTAATTAGTGGAGGAGGGATAGTAAAGAAATCCACAGTACTACCTGTTAACTTTCGAAAGGGAGACTATGATAAAATGAGGAAAACCATGGTACCATAGTGGTCTCCGCCTCCTCCGCACACAGCTACGCCGCGCTGAGCGCCTGTGGCGCAAAGCACCTTCTTCCTCCACACTTTCACGTTTCAGAACCGAACATGCCCATTATTGATCTCAGGTGCACAAAGATAAACGAGGCTATTTTTCAACTGCTATCTCTTCAGCACCTAATCAGACCCGTCACCTCTACATTGTCCTCCAGTTTCTTACATCCCTTCAGCACAGTTTCAATCTACCTCCCTCCCTCTCCTCCCCTTCTCCCTCTCAGTTAGCAACCCACTTTAGCACCAAGGTACTTGATCTTAGACAATCCTTGCCCCAGTGCCCCCCTCCTAGCTCTGATCCACAGCCCTGTTCCCCTCCTCCTGATTCCCAATTATCCCACTCCTGGCACTCATTCCATTCAATTACCACCTCCGAGCTCATCGCAATAATTTCCCTCTTCAAAGAAAACCTTTTGCTCTTTGGACCCCATTCCTTCCACTTGGTTACTCTCTCCCTCTTTAGCTCTCATTCTTCCTGTTCTTACCATGATTAACTCCAGTCTCTCCATGGGTGTCTTTCCTCATTCCTGGAAAAATGCCTTGGTCCGTCCCATCCTTAAAAAGTCTTCACTTCACCCTATGTTCCCCGCTCACTATCATCCAGTGTCCAATCTTTCTTTTCTCTCTAAAATTCTAGAAAAGGTTGTATTCTCACAGCTGTCTTCTCACCTTGAACCACTCACTTTCTTCACCCTCGGCAGTCTGGTTTCCGGCCTGGCCACAGTGTGGAGATGGTTCTTCTGGGATTTCTTAATGAACTCCACATTGCACATGACCATGGAGACTACTCGGTGGCGGTGTCCTTAGATTTTTCTGCTGCATTTGATCTCGTCGACCACTCCCTTCTCCTGGCCCACTTACGTGAGGCGGGTCTCTGCAGCACGGTTGTTCATTGGTTTCATTCCTTCCTCTGCTCAAGGTCTTGCTCGGTTCTCTCTCTTTCCACCCCAGCAACTTCCTCCGAGCCTTTCCCCCTCCCCTGTGGTGTTCCACAGGGCTCAGTACTGGCCCCCCTCCTCTTTAACATTTTTCTTTCACCTCTTGCTTTACTGGTTCAACAACATGGGATCTCCGCTTTCTACTATGCCGATGATCTGGTTCTCCTGCATCACACTTCTCCACTCCATCCCGATCTCACCACTCCCAATGCCTGCCTCTCTGCAGTCACCGACTGGCTCACTACCCACTATCTACATCTCAACCTAATGAAAACTCTTGCCATTTGGTTCACCTGCGGTAGCCCCCCTCCTCCAATTGCACATCTCTCTCTGGCTCACCTATCCCCCTGGTATCTTCCTTTCGTTACCTGGGTGTTTTCTTCGACTCTGATCTGTCCATTCGGGATCACATTTCTCATGTTTCCAAAACATCATTTTTCTTCCTCCGTCAAATTCGCGCTATTCGTCCCTTTCTCACTTCACAGGCACTCACTAACCTTCTCTTATCCCTGGTCATGTCCCACATCAATTTCTGTAACTCTGTTCTGGTTGGGCTTTCCTCTTCACAACTTTATCACTTACAACGGATTCAGAATACCGCTGCTCAGCTTATTTCTCACTCCTCTCCTCGCGATCACGTCACGCCTCTTTTTATTCATCTTCATTGGCTTCCCATTAAATTCTGCATTCACTACAAAGTCCTTTCACTTGTCCACCAGGTCCTTTACACTCACTCTCCTCAATATCTGGCCAACCTCATTTATTTCCATACCCCTACTTGACATTACAATCATTGCATCTCAGTCGTTTACATCTTCCCTCCCCTTCACGAGCCCACCTTCAGTCCAACCGCTCCTCTGTCTTCTTTTTCATTGGTCCTGCCCTCTGGAACGCTTTACCCTCCTCTATCCGGCTTGAGCAACACCATGCTACCTTTAAGAGCAATCCGAAAACCCACTGCTTTACCGTTGCTTTCGACCTCCCCGCCCCCTCTGTGTGATCTTACTCTCCCTGCCCCCTCTCCACTTCCTCTCCTCTTTTGTCTCATTGTATGACTTCGCTGTTTTGCTTTCCTATCCATTATTGTAACTTCCTTTCCACTTTCTGCCTTTGGCTTTCTGTACCTTTAGTTTTGTAAACTGTTTTGATGTTACTGTTTAGTGGTATATTAAGAAAATAAACATAATCATAAGAAAAAAATAAAAGGAGTAGTTGCAAAGGTTAAAGACTTACATCAAGCTTGGGTGTTGTTGAAAAATATCTTGGAAGCCCAGACCAGCTTTATTCCATGCTTTAAGAAAAGTGGAAGGAAGTAAAAAGAACTGCCAGCATGGTTTAAAGGTGAGGTCAGAGAGGCTGTTGTTGCCAAAAAAGCATCTTTCAGGAAATGGAAAAAAGAGCCAAACGACGAAATCTGGAAACAGCACAAGCACTGGCAAGTCAAATGCAAGGCATTGATAAGGCAGGCAAAGGGAGAATTTGAGAAGAAGCTTGCTGCAGAAGCAAAAACGCAAAATAAAGACTTTTTCAAGTACATTTGTAGCAAAAAACCTGTGAGAGAGTCAGTTGGTCCATTAAATGATAGAGGGGTTAAAGGGGCCCTAAGAGGCGACAAGGCGATAGCAGAGAGACTGAATGAATTCTTTGCTTCGGTCTTTACTGAGGAAGATGTACGGATGCTACCCATGACTGAAGTGGTATTTAAAGGTACGGAAGAATTGAAGGAAATATCGATACATCGGGAAGATGTATTACAACTATTAGATAAACTGAAGAGTAGAAAATCACCTGGGCCGGATGGTATACATCCAAGGGTATTGAAAGAACTGAAATATAAGATTGCAGACCTGCTATTATTAATCTGTGAATTTTCATTAAAATCATCTGTAATACCTGAAGATTGGAGGATCGCCAATGTAACGCCAATTTTTAAAAAGGGTTCCGGGGTGATCCGGGAAACTACAGACCGGTGAGCCTGACGTCAGTACTGGGAAAAATGGTAGAAACCATCATAAAGAACAAAATTACTCATCATGTAGATAGTCATAGCCTAATGGGAGACAGCCAACATGGCTTTAGACAAGGAAGATCTTGTCTTACTAATCTGTTAAGTTTTTTTGAAGGCGTGAATAAACAGGTGGACAAAGGTGAGTCAATTGATATGGTGTATCTGGACTTTCAGAAAGCCTTTGACAAGGTCCCTCATCAGAGACTTTTGGCAAAACTAAAGAGTCATGGGATAGGAGGCAGTGTACTGTTGTGGATCAGGAACTGGTCAAAGATAGAAAGCAGAGGGAAGGGCTAAATGGCCAATTTTCCCAATGGAGAAAGGTGAATAGTGGTGTACCCCAGGGATCTGTGCTGGGTCCGCTGCTTTTTGACATATTCATAAATGACCTCGAAAAGGGAATAACGAGTAAGGTTATCAAATTTGCAGATGACACAAAACTATTTAAAGTTGTTAAAACCCAAGAGGATTGTGGAAAATTGCAAGAGGATCTTGATAAATTGGAAGACTGAGCATCAAAATAGCAGGTGAAATTTAATGTGGACAAATGCAAAGTTATGCACCTAGGGAAGAACAATCCAAACTATGGTTACACAATGCAAGGTTCCACATTAGGAACCACCACCCAGGAAAAAGATTTAGGCGTCATTGTGGATAACATGTTAAAACCCTCGGCCCAGTGTGCAGCGGCGTCCAAGAGAGCAAATGGAATGCTAGGTATCATAAGGAAAGGAATGGAAAATAAAACAAAAGATATTATAATGCCTCTATATCGTTCCATGGTGAGACCGCACCTTGAATATTGTGTGCAATTCTGGTCGCCATATCTTAAAAAGTATATAGCGTTATAAGAAAAGGTTCAGAGAAGAGCTACCAAAATGGTAAAGGGGATGGAAGGATACTCCTATGAAGAAAGGCTAAAAAGGTTAGGGCTCTTTAACCTGGAAAAGAGACGGCTGAGGGGAGATATGATAGAAGTCTATAAATTAATGAACAGAGTGGAATGGATAAACGTAGATCAATTGTTTACGTTATCAGAATATAGAAAGACTAGGGGACATGCAATGAAGCTACAGGGTAAACTATTTAAGACTAATAAAAGAAAATATTTTTTCACTCAATGTGTAATCAAACTCTGGAATTTGTTACCGGAGGATGTAGTAAAAGTGTAGCTGGGTTTAAAAAAGGTTTTGGACAAGTTCCTGGAGGAAAGGTCCATAAACCATTATTAAGAAGGGACCCAGGATATCAATGCTTGACCCAGTACAAGCATTGCGGAACCTGTGTCTTTTGGGGAAACTGCTAGGTACGTTTGACCTAGATTGGCCACTGTTGGACACAGGATACTGGTCTTGATGGACCTTGGTCTGACCCAGTATGGCATATCTTATTTTCTTATGTTCTAGAAGAAACATCCAGTAGGAATATGGACCGTCAGAGCAGAACATCCAAAAATTGTGGGGAGTGGCAGTCATAAAGGGAGGCACACATAAATGCCTATTGCCAGTTATAGAGGCAGCCCTCATGCAGGTTGCAAGGCTGGGTACATGCATGGGTGTAGTCCATTTCAATATGTGGACATCCGAAAATTGCACATCCTCAGAACTGGGTACTTGGATGTGCCAGAAGGGTTATTTCAGAAGGGGGGGGGGGGGCAACTGTCAACAGCCCCAATTTGTAGATAGGTTCATAAATAGGAAATCATGCATATTCCAGAATTGTTAACTTTTGTTCTATTGTAAATTATACCTAAGTTATTCAGTATTTTAAGATCTATGTAAGAAAGTGCAAGTTACTGTATATTTTTTTATGTACACCGTTTTGATTTCTTGACTAAGTGGTATAGAAAAACAGTAAAATAAATAAACAAACTATGCCATGAGGCTTGCACGTCCTGGCCTGCCATTTCAGATAACCAGACTTGCGGCGGTGACGGGCCATTAATATGTTTCGAGTATGTCTTTATGTTCAAGTTTCTTCTGGCAGGAAATAATAATTGTACTGATGTTAGCACGTTATGTGCTTTCTCCTGGAAGCATTACATCCATGAAATGAGCACCTTTTTTCACCTTATTCATGGTCAGGAGCATGTATAAGCATGGATGTCTCACTGTGAAATTGCACCGCAATGTGTATCTCCCTTGCTCTGCCCAGGCCACACCTCCACCATGCCCCCTTGCTGCATGGATGTTCTCTGGGGACTTCTACATACCTGACTTCTAAGAGGGCTCTGGGACATCGCCATGCTTTCATTGTCCAAGTGCCTGTTTTCAGATGTCAAACTCACAAATAGGACTTATAAAATACTGCCCATAGTATTTTGTGTGCCTGAAAGTGACTTAAAATTAAAAACCCACACCAGACATAACTTTCCTTGCAGAATATTGAAATGACTTTAAGACATCAAAATGGACTTGAAAAACAAACATTTCTCAAGGCATCAAGAATGCCAAGCAAGAAAAATATTTCTTAAACTGAAAGGATACAATTACAAAACTACTGTGCTTCCAATTGTCCTAGACAAAGTACCTCTTAAACTTAAAGGTCTGGTTAACCCAGGAAACAATTTTTAGCATGCTTCAGGAAGACACAAACATGGACTAGCCCAGTGGCTCAATGGCAGATCTGCACCTAACCACTTGGAGACTCAGGTTTTGATTCTCAGTTCAAGTTTTCCAATCCAGTCAGGGCTAGAAATTCAAAGGGGGGGGGGGCAGCATTCAGAGCCCCTGGGTGAGGGAGTCCCATCAGGGATACGTATGTAGTAGTGTACATTTGCAGATAGAATAACTAGCATGTATTGTATTACCACGGGTCTTATTTTATATAATGGGAACTAGCTACTAATAGCATGCATTAATGGCAATAGTACATGATATAACTCTAGCTATTAGCTTGTTAGTACACCTTAAAAAATTAGGAGTATGTTTACTAAAGTGCACTAACAGTACTTAAATTAGCGGGCCCTAACTGTTAGTGTATGCCCACAGTAAATGTTACAGTACTGGCGTGACAGTGTGCACTAACTTGCATGCTAACTGCATGTTTTTGGATGGGATTGGGGCAGAGAGTGAGCATGGTGGATGGTGACAGCTAGTGTGTGGGACAGCACCAGGCACTAGCTATCACTACTGCCAATAGCACAATTGCACCTAATGCCACCTCAAGATAACTGCGAGACTACTACTAGTGGTAACCACAGCCATTTTGGAAGAGGCTAGCGACAGAAGCTGAAGCAGAGGGGCAACGCTCCTGCCTCCTTCACTATCTATGCATAGAGTTCCTGGGTAGGTCCTGGTGGGGGTTCAGGAGTGAGGGAGGGTTGGCTTATGTTATATGGTGGATGAGCCTTCTCTGTGTATCTGCCAGGTCATGGGGGGAGGGAGTTCTTGAGAGGGGGCTGCTATCTATAATAGTCATGGTTCTTAAGGGGGAAAGAAATCAGAGGCAGTACGTACAATGGGATTTGAGGCCTGGACTCTTCAGTGTGGAGGGTTGAATGAGGGAGGTCAGGATATCATGGCCACCACTTTTTCCCAACCTTTTTGATGCTGGGCTCACGTTTCCTGCCTCAGCAGATAGCATGGATGCTCCCGTACTACCTGTCGAGGTAGGAGACATGGGCCCCTGTGGTATATCTGCCTTGCATGGTAAATGTAGGGCCAATGCTGGACACACCCCTGCATTTACTGCACAGGGTTTGCACTAGAGATACGTATTCAGTAGCGCACATTTGCAGTTAGAGTTACAAACATGTTAACATGCACTATATTAGACAGGTCTCATTTTATGTAATGGGATCTAGATACTAATAATGTGCATTAATGGCATTACCTTTATCTTTTGCAGTAAAGATGCAGTAAAGACAAATACTTAATGCTCTTTAATAAAGATGTCCCTTAGTGTGTGCTAAAATTAATTAATTTATTTATTTAACTATTCTTATATACCGTTTTATCTCAAAGCCAAAGCAGTTTACAGGTTAAGCGAACATAAACATGAACTGATACAAGCGTACATAGAACATTGCAAACTGGAACTTTGAAGGTTGAACTGATAGTTGGAACGCTGAGCTTAAAACTGTGTGAGGTTAAAACTATTTAAATGTATTACATAGGAGGGGGTAAGCATCCTGCATGTGAGGGAGAGGGAATATTCACTGAGAAGGGTAAGGGGAGAAGGGGAGAAGGGAAGAATTGCTGGAGAAGTTTAAGTTTCAGGTTCTGGTGCTGAAGTGTTCATTTAAGAGGTGAGTTTTGAGATAGCTCGTAAATGCTCTGGAAGAGCGTTCACATGGTTGGTCCATAAAGCGAGAAGGTCCAGTCAGCAATATGTTGGCTGCACTTTATTCTTAGGGTGGGAATGCTGAAAGTCTTCTGCATTATTCGTCATTCTGGCTCAACTGTTTGGAGTTTTCTGTTGAAGTGATTGAAGGTAGTCAGAGGATAAGTTATGGGATGCTTTCAAGGTGGTCAATATGATCTTGTATTTTATTTGGCTTGTTATGGGGAGCCGGTGCAGTTGCTTCAGTAGAGGAGTTATATGATTGGCTCTGGATTCCCCATGTAGTATGTGTGCAGCAGTAATTTGTATCATCTGTACTGCGTGTAGCACGTATTTCGATAGGCCTTGGAGGACTATGTTACAGTAGTCAATATGTGGGAACACCAGAGCTTCAAAGACAGTACGGAAGTCACTTACCTCCAGAAGAGTTCGGAGGTGCTGTAGCAATCACATATTGTGGTACGCAAGCTCAATGGTGTGGCTAATATCCGGTTGTAGGGTGAGGTGCTGGTCTGATATTATTCCTAGGTACCACACTGGAGCTATGACCTCTAGCTCAGCATCAGGGGATTTCAGGGTCATCAGGGGATTAGACTGTATCTCTGATATAAAGAACTTCTCTTTTTTTGTGCTTCATGGAGAGGTTATGCTTTGCAAGCCAGGTAATGACTGCAGTGAAACAGTTTATCAAGGTAGTGTAGGAGGGACCTGTGGCAGAGAAGGGTAGGAACAACCTTATGCCATCTGCATATATGCTAAAATACATTGTGGGCCTGTATGATTGCGCAGTTGGTTTGAATGTATAAGTTGAACAATAACGCAGAAAGGCAGAGACGTTTTGGACTCCTTGTTGTTGGGCATAAGGTGCTGATTTGAATGATCCCAATCTGACATATTGTTGTAGATCTGTTAGGTATGCTTGGAACTATTTGAATATTATGTTCTTTAATCCAAGGGATTGTAGGCATGATACTAGTATGTTGTGACTAACAGAATCGAAGACTGATGTGATGTCAAGGAATAGCATGATGAAACCATGATGTGGCCTGTCTATGTCCTTTGAGTCTATCCATGAGCACCATTAAGAGTGTTTTGACTTCATGGTTTGGTCTGAACTCATATTCTTGTGGGCCAAGTGGTGTTTTAGAAGAGATGTAGTCCTGAAAATGGTGCCGTACTGCCTTTTCGATGATCTTTGTGAGGAAAGGTAAGCTTGCAATAGGTCTATAGGAGTTGAGGAGGCTTGGATCTAGGAGAAAATTCTTAAGAATTAAATGCATCTTGAGGCTAATGGGCATGTAGCCTTGTGTGAGAGACAGCTGGGTAATCCTGAGAAGGGTAGGTCCAAGGTCAGTACACAAACTTTTGATCCAGTTGACTTGGGCATGGGTCAAGTGGTAACTTAGTAGTATTCAGTTTAGAAATAATAGATTTGAGCTACTCCATCGATACTGGATAGAAGTTTCTTCATGACAGAGTGAGAACGGCCTCTTGTGAGGTAAGGATGTTGTCTGTAGCACTGTTGGTTGAGCTAGCCTTGCTCTGAAAATAGTCAGCTAGTTTTTGTGGGGATAGTATGCCATTTTCCCTTGATCTGTGATCAGAGCATTTTGTCAGTGATTTTACTATATCAAACATCTCTCTGGGATGATTTAGTGAGCTCAGGATGAGTTTGGAGCGGTATTTCTCTTTTTTTCTTGCTGGTTAAATTTCAGTATTCTTGGAGAATGGCCATTTAGATCAGTTTAGCTCTTTGAACCATCTTCTCTCAATCTGCCTGAGCTTGCGTTTGGTATTCCTTAGGCCAGTGGTATACCAGATGGCAATATGATGTCCCATTGTTGTTTTTGTCATCTGTGGGGCTATTGTAGCTTTGCTTATTATATCATTCCAATTGTGGACTAGAGATTCAAGGTTATCCGAGTCTTGAATGAGTTGTGGCAAGGTTTTATTCGGGAATGCTTGTTTTCTAGGTTTATAAATCTTCTTTTAGTTCGTTGTGGCTGGGCATGTGAGTGCATATGAGAGCTCTGAAGGATGTAGAATGTGATTGCTGTGATCAGACCTTGGGACAGGATCTATAGTGAGGAAGATGTGATGGTGTCCTGTTGGCAGGGCCGGATTTACCTTGAGTGAGGCCCTACGCCAACAAAAATTGTGGGCCCCCAGCAGGGGCAGCCCAAGGGGGGTGCGGGGCCTCATTTGCATAAGGGGCCTCATTTGCATAAATATTTGCATAATGTTACCATATACTAACTTTTAGTAAACGTGCCTCTTAATGAGTGTATGGATAAAGAAAGACTAAAAGATTTCTACATTACTATAATCCAGTGCCAACTGCCAGACACATTAGGAACTACTACACACACTGCCCATTTAGAACCCATTACAAACAAAGAAAGTACCCAGCTCAAGGCAGAGAAATACCAAATCAAAAAATATAACCCAAGCTTCAAACCTCCGTGTATATCATTAAAACCCAAAAGTGCAATTCTTTTTCTTTTTTCTTTTTGTCGGAGTAGCCGATCAGAGGATGCAGGAACTGTCACCCGTCCCCCGCCATGGTCACTCCATTTTAATCATTAAATGCTTGAAAAAACTTTACAGCTTTACTTATCTTGCTTGACTTTAGCCGATGAGGAATTCAAAAGACACAACGTGCCACGTTTCGAGCCCTCCAACAGTCACCGGCTCTGCATCAGGTGAAAAGCTAGAATCCCTTAAAAAATGGCTTTTACTTCAATTGGCCGGTTTTGTCTGTCCATCCCTGTTTTGCAAACAAGCGATTTCGGGTGGCTTATTCACGAGCGCCTAATCTCCGAGATCGTATTGTGAAATCTACCTGGCCTTCGGATCGTCCCTCCTTATCTCATGCTAACCCTGGTCATTTTACCTGTGGCACATGTACATACTGTGATTTGGCACTGACTGGTTCTAGCTGGAGGGATATGTCTACATCAATAGTCTACAGTTCAAATTGGCACACTACTTGCAATTCATCTTATGTTGTGTACTTGATTATTTGTCCATGTGGATTGTATTACGTAGGCCGGACCACCCGGGCTGTCAAACTTCGCTTGGGGGAACATGCGTCCTGTCTGAGAACTAAAACAATGTCAGCGCCCATGGTCAGCCACTGTTTACAGGAGGATCATTTGTTTCTACAATTACGTTGGAGGGTGCTTGATTTCATTCCACTGGATCCCCGAGGAGGGGACCGTATTGCTAAATTGCAACGGACTGAGCAACAATGGATATTTCGTTTGGGCACTGTTTCCCCCCGGGGTCTGAATGGCTCTGTCGAATGGCATACCCTATTGTGAGCGGAAAGTATCCACACCGTCATTGGGATTCCCTGTCAGTGGGTGTTCCCAAGTTTTAATGCTTGAACAACAGGCATTTTTGATTGGCTATTAGATTCTTTTACGTGCGTCTGACGTCACACGACATCTCTTAAAACCGGACCGTTGTGTTCATTGAAGTAAAAGCCATTTTTTAAGGGATTCTAGCTTTTCACCTGATGCAGAGCCGGTGACTGTTGGAGGGCTCGAAACGTGGCACGTTGTGTCTTTTGAATTCCTCATCGGCTAAAGTCAAGCAAGATAAGTAAAGCTGTAAAGTTTTTTCAAGCATTTAATGATTAAAATGGAGTGACCGTGGCGGGGGACGGGTGACAGTTCCTGCATCCTCTGATCGGCTACTCCGACAAAAAGAAAAAAGAAAAAGAATTGCACTTTTGGGTTTTAATGATATACATGGAGGTTTGAAGCTTGGGTTATATTTTTTCATTTAGAACCCATAGCAAACCCGCCGTATCCTAACAGCACTACCAGGACTCACAAAGCACCATACTCTACCAATCAAAAGGCAACACTGCAAATATTAAACCAATACATTTCAGAGAACAACAATACATGACCTACTGGGGAAAGAGAACAAGTGGCAATGTCAAATAGGAATTATATAAACAGAACACCTCAGCTCAGTTACACATGCAGAACATAGACCATCACCAAACAAGTAATCACAATTTAGAAACAGGAAGACAATAATTAAACTGGGAATCCCAAAAGCCAAACTTGGAATGTACAACACTGTAGAAATAAAACTATACATTAATTTGCTCTTGTACTAAACAAAGCGCAGACGTTAATGATGCACATTTACCAGAGCTGACATATTCCAATTAATAAATTCAAAATAAAGAGATATTTTTCTACCTTTTTCAGCTGCAATTGCTCCAGCCACTTTCTTCTGGTTTTTTCTTGTCTTCTGCTAACTCTCCATCGTCTGCTGTCCATTTGTCCTTTCTTCTCTCTTCTAGTTTTTTTCCATTCTCTCTCTACATCTGCTTTAACATACTAATCTTTCTCCTTTTGCTCTTTCCTCATTCCTATGTCATCCACTCAAATTTTACCCCTCCATCCTCAATCCCCACTTACTCTCCCAATACCCGGCCAATTGTAGATTTTTTTATCCCTCCCACAAAATATTTTTCCCTTCTCCATTTTACTCTTCCAGCCCCATCCCATTCTAATCCTCCCCCAACATCAGCTCCCTTCTAGTTCCAGCCTCACCCAGCATCCATTCCCTTCTAGTCCCTGCATCAGCCCATTTCCAGTCCTAGCAACCCCCAACCCAATACCAGTCCTAACCCCCCATCAGCCCACTTCCAGTCCTAACCCCATCAACCCATTTCCAGTCAGCCCCCCCATAGCCCATTACCAGTCCTAACCCCATCAGCCCACCTCAAGTCCTAACCCCTCCCCATCAGCCCATTTCCTGTCCTAGCCCCCCCCATAGCCCCATATGACTACCAAAAGAACCACGTTTCCTCCATGGAGCATGCTCAGAAACGCCAGCTGGCCAAAATCCCCTTCATTCTCATCCAGAAATGTCCTAAGGCTGGAAACAACCAGAATGGTGGGATGTTGCTCTGCAGGACACCAGTGAATGGCTGGAACTAGGGAACATTATCTAGTGCTCAGTAACTGTCCATCTCTCTCTCTTCCCCCACCCCGCTTCTCAACCTCTCTTATTTGTGGCACACTTCGGTTCGTTCAATCCTCATGGCATCAGTCTTTTTCCTTTTATATCATTTTCCTCCTTTTCTTTCTTCTGCGCCTGTACATTTCTCCCTTACAGCATCATCTCTTCAAACTCTTTACAATCACAACTGCCTTTCATCTCTTTTCTCTTACTTTTTTTCTTTATTATCTTTCACCCTTCAGTTCTCCCTCTAACACCACTTGATCCTCTCAGCTTACTTTGCATGTTATGTGTGTATCAAGTTTATATCTAGGTTGCTTCTCTGTTCATCTCCTACTTTCTGCCTCCTTTCTTCCACAATGCAATGCAATGTGTGCCTTTGAGTCAGTCCTGACTCCTGGCGACCCAGAAGCTCCTGGGTTTTCTTGGCAGTGTCACCGGAAGTAGATTGCCAGGCCTTTCTTCCGGGGCAATGGAGGGTTAAGTGACTTGCCCAAGGCCACAAGGAATGCTAGTGGGAATCGAACCCTGGTTGCTTGGTTACCAAGCCAGTGCTCTAACCACTAGGCTACTCCTCCACTCCAGCAAACATATACTGCCCTGATTATATATTTCTTTACTCCTAAATTCTCTCAGGTACAGCAATTTAATACAGAAATCATTTAGTTTAAATAGTAAGACAAACATATCAATAACCATCACCTATAAGATCTTTAATATCCTCCCTTAAATGAAGGGACCAGGGAAATAATCATTTTATACCTTATCCGTAGAAAAGGTTAAGTGCATCAGCAGCCACGGTTCTCAAGGTCTAGCCATCATAAGTCACACAACAGTAGACCAGAAATAAAGTCAAAATATGAGACGAAGAAAGCCTGAACTACCACAACACACTTCAGTTAAAGAAAACTGACTAACAAATGAGCCCTAGTAGGCGTTTCGTTGTCATGGAGACATCTCACCCAGGAATAGTTACCCCAATGTTATGAATTTTTCCAGCCAGTTTCACTGGGAATCAAGCCAAGTTGGGAGAACTTGTGGGAAAAATTCCCCGAAGCTTGAAGATCGGCTTCCGCCGCCCTGAGCATTTTCACCTTCCCAGGACCACGTGGCTCGCAAAATTGAAGGAGGCCGCACCGGGACTCGCCGGCCCGTTCCTACAATCCAGGAAGAGTCGCGCCTCGAGTGCCGGCTGGAACAGGTGACCACCACAGGACTCTCATCTTTCCGCGACCGTAGGAAGTCCCTCAGGACTTACCCCAGACGACCGAAAAAATTGAAAAAAATCAGCACTCGCCCGTCCATTGCACAAAAACCCGCCGGGAGATGAACTGACGGGAGGCAAGAGCGCGACTCCCTCAGACAGCCGCCTAATATAGAACCCCTAACTGCTACATTTTGACTCTGTGACAGAAGAGAACGGGGTTGGAGCAGCTTGTGTAGGTACTACTTCTTTGCTCTGCGGTATCCGCTCCAGTCACAAGCAGTGGCTCTTTTTTCTAGGGCATTTCCAGCTTTGAGAGGCACGAAGAGAGAGTGTCTCCCTCGCGTCTCTGTGGCAGCCAGCGTTTTGTTTTGTTTTTTAATTTTAAGAAGGCTATTTTTGTGGGCCCTTGTCAGCTGTGGGCCCTACGCCACGGCGTAGTTGGCGTATAGGTAAATCCGGCCCTGCCTGTTGGTATGAACCTGAGTGTGAAAATTAGATCAACAATGTTGCCACTTTGATGGCTCAGTACATTTATGAGTTGGGTGTAATCTAGGACTTCCATGGCATCCAGCAAGGCTTTTCAGAGTCCGATGGGGTTGAAGAGAGGTTGAGGTCACCTAAAAGGTATAGATTCTTGCTTTGTATTGTGTTAGTGCAAATCGCTTCTGGAGGCTTGTGAGCTGATTGGGTATAGAGGTTTGTGAATGGTATCTCAAGCATAGGACTGTATTCTTATTGGAGATAGTGAGTGTTTCAGTGTCATGTGTCAAACTAGTTGCTGCACTGTAGAAACCAAAGCATGATCTGGTGAGTATGAAAACACCTCCTCCTTTACGGGAAATCCTTGGGCAGTTGAAAAGGTCATAGCCCGGGGTTAGGAGTTGGTTTAAGAGCACGTTATCCTGAAAAAGAGCAAACCACTCATGAATGCAGCAAAATATGACCTTGAGAATATACCACTGGAATTTAAAGACTGCCTGCAAAATCGATTTGCTGCTTTAGATACAAATGATAGAGTTTCAGAGGAGTTATGGAATGACATCAAGAAGGTTGTGTTGGAAGAAAGCGAGAAGTCTCTACAAAAGGTAAAAAAGAAAAAACAGCCAAAATGGATGACGGAAGAAACTCTGAAAATTGCCCAGAAACGCAGAGAAGCTAAAGCCAGAGGAGAAAGAAAGACAATCACAGAACTCAACAGAGATTTCCAACGTGCAGCAAGACAGGACAAGGAAAAGTACTACAATGACGCATGCAAGGAAATAGAAGCAGAAACTATTAGAGGAAGAACAAGATCAGCTTTCCTAAAGCTACGGGAGATAAAGAAAAAGTTCCAGCCTCGAATTGGAATGTTACAAGATGCTCAAGGTTCTATGTTGAATGATGCTGAGAAGATCAAGAAAAGATGGAAGGAATATACAGAGTTTTTATATGATAAAGATCAAGTGGACCAACAGCAGTTTCAACCTGTACCTTATGATCTGGAACCATTGGTGATGAAAGAAGTTGAAGCAGCATTGAAAGCCTTATCAAAGAACAAAGCACCAGGCATTGATTGCATTCCCATAGAAGTATTACAGCAATCTGATGCAGCTGTTACCGTACTTACAAGGCTCTGCCAAGAAATATGGAAGACAGCATCATGGCCAACTGACTGGAAAAGATCTGTGTTTATACCAGTACTAAAGAAAGGTGATCCAACTGACTGTGGAAATTATCACACAATCGCTCTGATCCCACATGCCAGCAAAATTCTACTGAAGATTATTCAAAAGAGACTACAATCATACCTGGAACAAGAACTACCTGAAGTGCAAGCAGGGTTCAGAAAAGGGCGAGGGATGAGAGACATCATTGCGGATGTAAGATGGATCCTTGAAAAGACTAAAGAATACCAAAAGGATATCTATTTGTGCTTTATCGACTATAGCAAAGCTTTTGACTGTGTAAACCATGAGAAACTCTGGGCCACATTAAGAAGCATGGGTATACCAGAACACCTGATCGTTCTCTTGCACAATCTGTACATTGATCAAGAAGCAACAGTTCGAACAGAACAAGGAGAAACAGAATGGTTTAAAATAAGCAAAGGTGTAAGACAAGGCTGCATACTTTCCCCCTACCTGTTTAATTTATATGCAGAACAAATCATCAGAGAAGCAGGATTGTATGAAGACAACAGAGGTGTGAAGATTGGTGGAAGACTCATCAACAACCTTCGCTATGCTGATGATACCACATTACTGGCGGAAAGTGAAGAAGATCTGAAACATTTGCTTCTCACAATCAAAGAACATAGTCTCAAAATGGGCCTGCACCTTAATGTAAAGAAGACAAAGATCATGACAACTGGCATAATCAACAGGTTCATCGTCGAAGGAGAAGAAATTGAAATCGTGAATAACTTTAACCTATTTGGATCAACTATCAATAAAGAAGCAACAAGCGGTCAAGAAATCAGACGACGCATTGCTCTTGGCAGAATGGCTATGAAAGACCTAGATAAGATTCTCAAGAGCAGAGATGTCTCTCTCCATACAAAGATTTGACTTGTTCAAGCCATGGTATTTTCAATAACATCATATGGATGTGAAAGCTGGACAGTGAAAAAGATAGACAGGAAGAAAATTGATGCCTTTGAATTATGGTGCTGGCGGTGAATACTATGTATACCATGGACTGCCCGAAGAACAAACCAGTCTGTACTAGAGGAGATCAAACCTAAGCTTTCTTTAGAAGCTCAGATGACAAGACTTTGACTTTCATACTTTGAACACATCATGCGGAGAAAGAGATCATTAGAGAAAGACATCATGCTTGGCAAGATAGAAGGTCAACGCAAAAGAGGAAGGCCAGCAATGAGATGGATCGATACAATAACAGCAGCTACGGGTACCAGTCTGTCAACAATGAGCCGCCTGACTGAAGATCGAACACAATTTAGGATAGTTATCCAGAGGGTCGCCATGAGTTGACTCCGCCTCGACGGCACTTAACAACAACATCCATGTTTGTGAACCAGGATTCAGTCATACACATGATACACTGATCAACATTGAAATCGTTACTGACTTTAAAAGGCCCTAATCTGTAGTATCTTGGTGAGCTGAACACGAATATAACATTAAAAAAAATTTATTGGCTCTTGTTTTGAAGCTATTGCATGCAGTTCATTTTTGACATTTCACCGTGTAAATTTATCCAGTAGGACATCAACAACATCCCAAATAAGCCTTGAATGATGTAATATTGCATCACATTGCATAATACCAGAATGAACACATCATACAGAGTCGATTGCATCATTTTTTGATGCAATGCAATACCACTGCCAGACGGCTGCTGAAGCCATCTGACGTCAGCAGTGTACTCATACGCAGTCGAAAAGGTTGAGCATTTAAAATATTTCAGACTGTGTGCGAGACAGTTTAAGCTACTGTTACATGTAACTTTTATTAATCATATAATTTTAGCCATTTAGGTACAATACAGAACAGTAATGCTCGAAAGTGCGTTAATACCGTTGACAATTTCTGCTACATTTGTGGGGAAGTGACATTTGCCAACCAGAAGAAAAGTATCACTTCTCAACTGAAGAAGGCATATCATCTTTACTTCGAATGCAAGATTGGTGACCAAGACAAGCTTTGGGCCCCGCATATATGCTGCACTACATGTACAACACAGCTTTCACAGTAGTTGAATTGCAAAAGACCATCAATGCAATTTGAAGTCCCCATGGACTAGAAAAGGGGACTGTTACTTCTGGAGAGAGATCTGTAATTGTGAGTATATACTTCTGGGAATTTTCTGAGAGGAATTCTTTCTATTAAAGCTATTTAATCTGTGAACCCACTATATTTTGTTAAATCAGTCAGGGCCTAGTAGAAAGCAGTTTAAATTTAAATTTAAAACACAGAAGAGAACTTTCTGGTTACATTTCATACCCAGCAGAGAGCTTGTAGTTTTAATTTAATAGTCACTCAGGGCCTAGTATCAGCAAAGTACTTTTAGTTTAAATTTAAAACACATAAGAGAGCTTTCTGGTTAAATTTGGAACCCAGCAGAGAGCTGTAGATTAAATGTAATAGTCACTCAGGGCCTAGCATCAGCAAAGTACTTTTAGTTTAAATTTAAAACACAAAAAAGAGATTTCTGGTTAAATTTGGAACCCAGCAGAGAGCTTGTAGTTTAAATTTCATAATAAGTTAGAGCCTAGCAGCAGCAAAGAGCTATAATTTAAATCAAATAAGAATATAGCTTACCTCAGCAGCACAGGAGAGGGTACTGTGTAGCAGCCCTCTTTTAATAAGTGTTATTTCCCTCCCTCCCTCCCCACATCCACCCACCCCTGGGCTAATCGTAGCTTTATAGGTACTTACACATCTTAAAAGACAGGAGGTGCTCTCAGGTGAAGCTCGTTACCCAAATCAGTCATAAACTAAGGACTTGAGATTAATTAAGCTTCAGGTGAACAAGTTATATTAAACGTATTAGGTACAGTTTTATTGGTATAAATATCCATAGCAACCCTTAGTAAGTAAAGAACTTAAAGATCTAAACAAAAACTTAACACGAAGATGCATACAGCAGTCCAGCAGCGAGATGGGGGCTTTCCAGTCTTTTGCTTTGAGTGTCACATGTATGATTTTCTCCCAGTTGGTGAGAGGTCTTACGTGTGCACTAGGTGCAAGGAGCTCTTTGCTCTCAGGGAACGAGTCCGTTCTCTAGAGGCTAGAGTAGCAGAATTGGAAAACATAAGAAAGACAGAGAGGTACATAGACGAGACCTACAGGGATATAGTCCTGAAGTCCCACCTCCAGTCTGGCAGCATCCCTGTTGCCATGGAGGAGAGAGGTCACGTGACAGGAGAGCATCACCCTGGTGTGGCAGGAAGTGATCCTGTAACTAGGACCTGTCCTCCAGGTGATGTAAAACCCTCTTGCACCAAGGAGGTTTCTCCAGGGCCATGTGCCCATGAGGGAAGGGTTAGGACAGCCGTTATAGTTGGTGATTCGATCATTAGGCATGTAGATAGCTGGGTAGCTGGTGGACGTGAGGATCGCCTGGTAGCATGCCTGCCTGGTGCGAAGGTAGCGGACCTCACGCGCCACCTAGATAAGGTCTTAGATAGTGCTGGGGAGGAGTCTGCTGTCTTGGTACATGTCGGTACCAATGACATAGGAAAATTTGGTAGGGAGGATCTGGAGGCTAAATTTAGGCTTTTAGGTAGGAAGTTGAAATCCAGAACTTCCAGGGTAGCGTTCTACGAAATGCTTCCCGTTCCACGTGCAAGACCCAAAAGGCAGGCAGAACTCTGGAGTCTCAATGCGTGGATGAGACAATGGTGCAGAGATGAGGGATTTGGATTTGTTAGGAACCGGGGAACATTCTGGGAAAGGAGGGGCTCTTCCAAAGGGATGGGCTTCACCTTAACCGGGATGGAACCAGGCTGCTGGCATTAACCTTTAAAAAGGAGATAGAGCAGCTTTTAAACTAGATAATAGGGGAAAGCCGACAGTCGCCCAAGAGCGGATGGTTCGGAAGAATGTATCCTTGAAGGATACTACCAAAAGCAGAGAAGTTCCAAAAAAGAGTAAAGTAGCCCAAATGCCCTCGAGTATGGAGCAGACAGAGCTTAAAGATCCCAAATTACCCATGTCTACCAATAGCCAAATTAATATGAATAAAATACAGTCTCTAAAATGCTTGTATGCAAATGCTAGAAGTCTAAAAAATAAGATGGGAGAGTTAGAATATATAGCACTATATGAGAGGTTAGATATGATTGGAATATCAGAGACATGGTGGAAGGAGGACAACCAGTGGGGCACTGTGATACGTGGGTACAAACTATATCGTAATGATACAGCTCATCAAATTGGTGGAAGGGTTGCACTCTATGTTAGAGAGGGCATTGAGTCAGAAAGGATTAAAGTTTTGCAGGAAACAAAATTTGCTGTAGAATCTCTATGGATTGAAATTCCATGTAAAAAGGGGAAGGCGATGGCAGTGGGGGTGTACTATCGACCGCCTGGCCAGAATGAACAAATGGATGATGAAATGCTCATAAAAATCAAGGAAGCTAACAAAAGTTACAGCACAATAATAATAATGGGTGATTTCAATTACCCCAGTATCGACTGGGTCAGTGTCACGGCAGGACATGCTAGGGAGATAAAGTTCCTAGATGACATAAATGACGGCTTCTTGGAGCAGTTGGTTCATGAACTGACCAGAGGGGACGCCATATTAGACCTAGTCCTTAGTGGAACACCAGATCTAGTGCAAGAGATAAGGATGTTGGGGCCAATTGGCAATAGTGATCATAGCATGATCGCCTTTGATTTAATTAGTGGAGGAGGGATAATAAGGAAATCCACAGTACTACCTTTTAACTTTCGAAAGGGAGACTATGATAAAATGAGGAAAATAGTTAAGAAAAAACTAAAAGGAGCAGTTGCAAAGGTTAAAGACTTACATCAAGCTTAGGTGTTGTTGAGAAATACTATCTTGGAAGCCCAGACCAGCTGTATTCCACACTTTAAGAAAAGTGGAAGGATGTCCAAAAAACTGCCAGCATGGTTTAAAGGTGAGGTCAGAAAGGCTGTTGTTGCCATAAAAGCATCTTTCAGGAAATGGAAAAAAGAGCCAAACGACAAAACCTGGAAACAGCACAAGCACTGGCAAATCAAATGCAAGGCATTGATAAAGCAGACAAAGGGAGAATTTGAGAAGAAGCTTGCTGCGGAAGCAAAAACGCGAAATAAAGATTTTTTTCAAGTACATTCGTAGTAAAAAACCTGTGAGAGAGTCAGTTGGTCCATTAGATGATAGAGGAGTTAAAGGGGCACTAAGAGGTGACAAGGCGATAGTGGAGAGATTGAATGAATTCTTTGCTTCAGTCTTTACTAAGGAAGATGTAGGGATATTACCCATGACTGAAGTGTTATTTAAAGGTGCGGAAGAATTGAAGGAAATATCAATACATTGGGAAGATGTATTACAACTATTAGATAAACTGAGTAGTAGCAAATCACCTGGGCCGGATGGTATACATCCAAGGGGTGTTGAAAGAACTGAAATTTGAGATTTCAGAACCTGCTATTAGTAATCTGTGAACTATCATTAAAATCATCTCTAATACCTGAAGACTGGAGGATCGCCAACGTAACACCAATTTTTAAAAAGGGTTCCAGGGGTGATCCAGAAAACTACAGACAGGTGAGCCTCACGTCAGTACTGGGAAAAATGGTAGAAACGGTCCACAGTGGATCACACTCCCTGTTCTACCCTTGGAACATTATTGATACAGCAGTATGTAAATTGTATATAGTTTTCCCTGTTTCCTTCAAGTTGTTTTCCCTGTTCAATGTAAACTCGGGAGTACCCTGCTGTCCTCGAGTCGTTCTGTTAAATGTAAACCGCACTGATGATAAAGAGCGCGGTATAAAAGAAATGTTAAATAAATAAAATAAATAAATAAACACAAACCATCATAAAGAAGAATATTACTCAGCATGTAGATAGTCATGACCTAATGGGAGACCGCCAACGTGGCTTTAGACAAGGAAGATCTTGTCTTACTAATCTGTTATGTTTTTTTGAAAGTGTGAATAAACAGGTGGACAAAGGTGAGTCGGTTGATATAGTGTATCTGGACTTTCAGAAAGCCTTTGACAAGGTCCCTCATCAGAGACTTTTAGCAAAACTAAAGAGTCATGGGATAGGAGGCAGTGTACTACTGTGGATCAGGAACTGGTTAAAAGATAGAAAGCAGAGGGTTGGGCTAAATGGCCAATTTTGCCAATGGAGAAAGGTGAATAGTGGTATACTCCAGGGATCTGTGCTGGGTCCACTGCTTTTTGACATATTCATAAATGACCTGGAAAGTGTAATAATGAGTGAGGTTATCAAATTTGCAGATGACACAAAACTATTTAAAGTTGTTAAAACCCAAGAGGATTGTGGAAAATTGCAAGAGGATCTTGATAATTGGAAGACTGGTCATCAAAATGGCAAATGAAATTTAATGTGGACAAGTGCAAAGTTATGCACCTAGGGAAGAACAACCCAAACTATGGTTACACGATGCAAGGTTCCACATTAGGAACCACCACCCAGGAAAAAGATTTAGGCGTCATTGTGGATAACATGTTAAAACCCTCAGCCCAGTGTGCAGCAGCAGCCAAGAGAGCAAATAGAATGCTAGGTATCATAAGGAAAGGAATGGAAAATAAAGCAAAAGATATTATAATGCCTCTATATCGTTCCATGGTGAAACCGCACCTTGAATATTGTGTGCAATTCTGGTCGCCGTATCTTAAAAAGGATATAGTATTATTAGAAAAGGTTCAGAGAAGAGCCACCAAAATGGTAAAGGGGATGGAAGGATACTCCTATGAAGAAAGGCTAAAAAGGTTAGGGCTCTTTAACCTGGAAAAGAGATGGCTGAGGGGAGATATGATAGAAGTCTATAAATTAATGAACGGAGTGGAACGGGTAAACGTAGATCAATTGTTTACGTTATCCGAATATAGAAAGACTAGGGGATATGCAATGAAGCTTCAGGGTAAACTATTTAAGACTAATAAAAGAAAATATTTTTTCACTCAACGTGTTATCAAACTCTGGAATTTGTTACTGGAGGATGTAGTAAAGGCTGTTAGTGTAGCTCGGTTTAAAAAAGGTTTGGACAAGTTCCTGGAGGAAAGGTCCATAAACCATTATTAAGAAGGGACCCAGGATATCAATGCTTGACCCAGTACAAACATTGCAGAACCTGTGTCTTTTGGGGAAACTGTTAGGTACGTATGACCTAGATTGGCCACTGTTGGAAACAGGACACTGGGTTTGATGGACCTTGGTCTGACCCAGTATGGCATATCTTATGTTCTTATGGTGTGGAGAGAGCCAAGCAACCACATAAATGACTGCTACTTCTGCTTGGTTCCTCCTCTTTCTAGTGGAATAATGAAGCAAAAGAAGTCGAGCATAGTCTACCCAAACATTCCGTCTGCATTGAGACCAGTTCCACATGGTGAGGGACTTCCTATTCCAGAACCTCCATCAGAATATTCTTTTGATTCATCTGATGAGGACAAGGGTGAGCCGACCTGTTCTTCTCCTGGTCCATCAGCATGCAGTGACCAAGATTTTCACTAGGATGCATTATCAACTCCACACAGAATAACACAGGAAGAACTAAATGACCTTTTTCGTGATTTGGACTTATCCAAGAAGAAAAAGTCAGAATTGCTAGGATCAAGACTCCAACAATGGAATCTTCTAGAAGAAGATGTCAACATTACTCCATATCGAAAGCGCCACCAGCAGTTGGAGCCTTTCTTCAGAAAGGAAAGTAATCTGGTATTCTGTTCCGATATTAAAAGCCTCATGAATGCCTTAAAAATCACTCATGACCCACAAGACTGGAGTCTATTTATAGATTCTTCAAAACTGAGTCTGAAGGCTGTGCTTTTGAACAATGGAAACCGTCTTCCATCTATTCCAGTAGTGCATGCCGTCTACATGAAAGAGACATACGATAACTTAAAGCGTCTACTGACTTCCACTAACTATAACAGCTGGCACCTCTGTGGTGACTTGAAGGTAGTTGCCCTTTTAATGGGACTGCAGCAGGGATATATAAAATACATGTGTTTCTTATGTGAGTGGGATAGCCGAGCAAGGGATTGGCACTACTTGCGGAAGGAATGGAATTGTAGACAAAATGTAACAGTTGGAGAGAAGAATATCCAGCACCCATTTCTGGTTGAGGCTCACAAAATCCTGCTACCACCCTTTCACATCAAACTAGGTTTGATGAAAAACTTTGTGAAAGCCATGGACCGCACTTCGCCAGCTTTCCGATACCTGCATGAAAAATTCCCTTGACTCAGCGAAGCAAAGATTAAAGAGGGAGTTTTTGTGGGTCCTCAGATTCGAGTGCTCTTCAAAGATGACCGGTTCAACAACTTGCTGCAGGGTGATGCGAAACAAGCATGGAATGCTTTTTGCCTAGTGTCAACAAACTTTCTCGGGAATGTTAGGGTAGAAAACTACAAGGAACTAATAGAAGACATGCTGATGCAGTATCAGAAACTTGGCTGCAATATGTCTCTAAAGATCCATTTCCTTGATTCCCATCTCAATTTTTTTCCTGACAACTGTGGTATGGTTAGCGATGAACAGGGCGAACGTTTTCACTAGGATATCGCAACGATGGAGCAAATATACCAGGGAAAATGGTCCACTACAATGCTGGCTGGCTACTGCTGGACACTCCCCAGAGAAGCTCCCGAACAGCTGTACAAAAGACAGGCGAAAAAAATCTAAGAAGTAGTCTATGACTTGGTTTTTTACAGGTATTAACCGAAGGCCTATTATATTTATTATTGACATGCATTTCGTGATGTAAACATTAATTCTTGTAGATTACATAAAAACTAGAGCCAACTTTGCAATTTCACTGTCATATTCGTGTTCAGCATATAAAAATTGATAAGAAATGACTATTTTTATTTCAGTAACATGACTTTTGTAAAAATTTGTTGACCAGTGCATTGATGTTGTTGTCGTTTAGATAGTCCATTAATATTGAGATCTTGTTGCGAACTGATCCTGCAGTGAAGAGAACATATTTTAGGATTTATAATGAAGGAATGGTGTTGTCACTAGCTTTAGGCTTTGAAGTTTGATCCTGATTAATGCACAGTGGCCTCTTTTCAGCTGTCTGAGGCAGGAAGACAATGGGTTGAATCGTGTGTGGTTATGGACTGTTGGTATGGTGTTCAGGTGTAGTACCAATGAATCAGAGTGTGCAATTAGCAGGGAGAGGAAAATGAAAGCTAAGCAATAGGCATATGGTAGCATGCTTGCTTGTGCTTGGCATCTGTAGGTGGCTGAAAACGTGGGGGTTTGCTCTGTGTGGGAATGTGTTAGATGGTTTACTCTTTGATGGATTGTTGCTTTCACTGTAGTCTTTGATGGATTGTTGCTCTCACTTCAGTACACGCTGAGGGCTATGCCTAAGGGCCACACCTAAAGGCCCACTGGATAAAGTAACAGGATTTGTAGGGAGGTGGAGCTTACCTGCTGTCTTGGTGCATGCTGGCGATTGCTCATGCTGCTTGCGGTTGGGCCGGCTTAAGTGGGGATCAGATGGCCGGGCTGGAGAGCTAGAAACATAGAAAGAAACTTAGAAACATGACGGCAGAAAAAAAACATATGGCCTATCTAGTCTGCCCTTCCATATCAACAACAATAGCCCCTTTTTTTCCTTTAGAGATCTTCTTTGTTTGTTCTATGCTTTCTTAAATTCAGATAGCATCCTTGTCTCTACTGCCTCCACTAAGAGACTATTCCACACATCTACCACTCTTTCGTAAAGAAATATTTCTGCATATTACTCCTGAGTCTATCCTCTTTCACCTTCATCCTATGTCCTCATTGCAGAGTTTTTTTTCAGTCGAAAGAGGCTCTTCTCTTACGTATACATTAGAGGAAAGGCGCACATGGTCTGGATGCAATTTAACACACATTAATTTTTTATTAAAAAGAGAGGTGTGAAACAAAAATTGGGAAAAAGCCTAACAACAGACAAACAATTTTTTCTTTACTGCATATATCAATAAATCCCAGTAATCATGCAGTGGTGATGCATAGAAGTTGCACATTTAACCTCTTGATTATATGGACCCTAGATGAGAACAGTTACTGGAGTGATTGGACTAAATACATTTGGAAAGCATATATGTCTGGGAAAATAATTATCAGGTAGTTGGAATTTAAGCTCTTGGTGCCAGATCACAGCCCTGATTCCAACTGAAGTACAAGTCCAAAGGAGCAAGAGGGTGTGCCTTGGGAAAGTCGAGGGTGTGCCTTGGTGCTGACAGCCAGAGATGGCTAGGCAGTGGCTTATGAGATGCTTGCTCATCTCAGTTGGACAGTATTCCTGAAAATAGCCATCTGCTTCTTGCTGTAGCTCCATCCATCCCAAACAGAATACAAAGACCAGGAGAGCACAAGGATCTAATAACACTGTCTGAAGTATTTATATGTTTGGTTCAGCCACCCTTATGGAGCGCCGCATTGGACTTGGACTCGGTGCTGTTTTGGTGCTAAAAGGGCTTAGGAGTGGAGTGGCAATGGCTGTAACAGGGCTTTCTGCACGCTTTGGTGACTGTGTTCCTTGTGCTGCACCTGGCCTTCTTCTCTCGCTTGACCATGATTGTGGACGCAAGTTCTCTAGGCAACGAAACTTCAGTGGGAAACCTCTCAGAGCCACTGGACTTTAGAGTTCAGTAACTGTAGTGTGGTATGGCTTTCCCACTCAGCCTGGTTTGATTAAATAGACAGTGTCATTGCTACTGGCTTCACCACCTGTCCTGACTGTATGGACACTGACCTCTTTGGTCTTTTCCAATTTTGGACTAGTTTGATTAGTTACTTAACTGCATTTTATTTTATTTTATTTTATTCACTAAGGGGGTTATTCTGTGCTATGAATAGTGGGGATGGACAGCCTGATGGGACATTCACCCCCACTATTCGTGCTGGCGCCTGCCCCCGACTAACTTTCCCGCCAGTTGTATGGGGAAGTTAGATGGGGTGGGGAATGGGTGGCCTGCGGGTGGAGTCTGGGCAGACAGTGGGCTATCACTGGCCCTGTATGTCCAGGGTCTGTGAAATGTCTGGGGAAGTTATTCCACCTCCCTGGATGTGATGTTTTCAATAGCCCGGGCCACGGATGGGGCAGGGGGGGCCAGGGTTTATTCCCCGCAGCCCGACCCTGGCCTTAGGAGGCCAGATCGGGGGTCAGGCTGTGGGGAATAAACACTTTTATTTGGCGGCTGGCATCATGGCTCTTCAATGGAGCCGTAGTGCCATGGCAACATGACACCATGGTGCCATGTCTCCTTTGAGGAGCCTTGACTGAGTTAGAATGTACATAATTCTGATCTTACAGGGCTAGACGTGTCCTGTGGGATCAGAATCGCGATCCCTCTGTGTGTCCAGTTCAGACCAGACTCACAGAGGGGATCTACGTGTGGGACGGAATCGGGCCCTAACTATTTTGCTTTTATCTCTCATCTTTCTCTTGATAGAACTTCACTCTCCTACATTGCCATTTCTTAAGTAAGATTTACACCTCCAATATTCCCAGCTGCTCCCTTATCCCTCAATCTTTCTCCTACCTTTCCTTCAATCCTTCAATTATTTCCTCCTCTCCTGTCCATTTTTCTCATGGCTCCTCACCACTTTTTCTTCCTTTTTTCTGACACTTCCTAACCTTCTCCCCTCATACCAACAACTTAACCCCCCATCACCTTCTTTCTACCTTCCCCATTTCCTCCCCCATCTTGTCATCCACCCTTTTTTCAATTCTTGACTTCCTATTTCTTCCTCTCATTCATCCCTCTCCTTTCTCTGTGAAACAAAATCATGCTCTCTTCCACCTTGCCATCTCCTGTCTGCCTCACACTCTTCTCCTTCTATCATATGGTGATATTAATCCCAACCCTGACTCCCTTAGACCTTTCTCTTATTCCCATGATAGTTCCTCTCTCAACTACTCCAATCTCATTCATATTTCTCTTTCCCCCTCCTCTCTCCCTTTCTCATGTGCCTTATGGAATGCTCTTTCCATATCTAATAAACTCCCCTTTACTCAGGATCTCTTTATCTCTTAACGCTTTTCATCTTCTAGCTCTTACTGAGACCTGGCTCCTCCCTGATGACACTTCTTCGGTCACTGCACTCTGTCATGTCGACTACCAAATCTCCCATGCTCCTTGTCCCACTGGCCATGGTGGTGGTGTTGGGTTTCTAATCTCTCTTTCCTGCTAATTTCAAACCCTCCTTCTACCTCAGTCTCACTCCTTTTTCTCCTTTGAAGTCCATACCATCTGCTTTTTTAATACCTTACCTTTCCATTTATATTCTATTTATAGACCTCCTGACGAGTCCAGCTCTATCTTTCTCACTGACTTTGGCCCATGGCTTTCCTTATTTCTGGATTCTTCTTCTCCCTCCCTTATTCCCTTGGCGACTTTACTATCCATGTTGATAACCCTTCTGATCCTGATGCTTTAAATCTCCTTTCCCTTACTTCCTCATTCAACCTGCAGCTTTGCTCTACTGCCCCCACTCATCAGCATGGTCACTGCCTTAACCTTGTTGTCTTTTCTAATTGTTTACCCTCTAATTTCTATAATTAGTTCTTCCCTTATCTGACCATCACCTGCTAAGTATCACTCTTCATCACTCCCCACCTCAATCTCACCCAGTCTCCTCCTACCTTTTTAAAAAATTTCATGCTATCGAGCCTCCAGCTCTTTCCACTATTGTCTCATTGCCTCTTTCCTCCACCTTGTCTTCTAGGTCTATTGATGAGGCAATAGTTTCCTATAATACTGCTCTCTTCCTGGCTCTGGATGCTCTTGCTCTGCCCATGTCACGTCATGTGAGGTGCACTATATCTCACTCCTGGCTGTCTTCAACTACCTGTTATCTACGCTCCTATGCCTGCTCAGCTGAGCACATTTGGCTCAAATCCCGCTCCCTTTCTGACTTTCTCCACTTCAAATTCATGCTTGCCTCCTTCTAGTCAGCCATAACACTCGCCAAGCAAAACTACATATATCCATCTGACTAACTCTCTTGCCTCTGACCCCTGCCATCTCTTCTCAACTCTCTCCTCTAGGCGCCTCCACCTCCGACCCCTCCTTCTCTTTCTGGCCAAACCCTAGCCGACTGTTTCCATGACAAAATCCAGGGGTGATCTGGAAACTACAGAATGGTGAGTCTGACATCAGTACCATGCAAAATGGTAGAAACCATTATTAAGAATAAAATTACTGAACATGTAAGATAGCCAACATGGATTTATCCAAGTAAAGTCTTGTTTTACTAATCTGTTATATTTTTTTGAAGGTGTGAATAAACAGGTAGACAAAGTGAGCCAGTTGTTATAGTGTATCTCGATTTTCAGAAAGTCTTTGGCAAGGTCCCTCATAAGGGACTCTTGACGAAATTAAAAAGTCATGGGATTGAAGGCAGTGTAGTATTGTGGATCAGAAACTGGTTAAAAGGTAGAAAGCAGAGAGTAAGGCTAAATGGCCAATTTTCTCAATGGAGAAAGGTGAATAGCATAGTACCCTAGGGATCTGTGTTGGGACTGCTGCTTTTTAACATATTCATAAATGACCTGGAAATAGGAATAACGAATGAGGTGATCAAACTTGCAGATGACACAAAATTATTCAAAGTTGTTAAAATGCAAGAGGATTGTGAAAAATTGCAAGAGGACCTTGAAAAACTGGAAGACTGGACGTCCATATGGCAGATGAAATTTGATATGAACAAGTGCAAAGTTGTGCACTTAGGAAAGAACAACCCAGACTATGGTTACATGATGCACGATACCACCTTAGAAACTACCACCCAGGAAAAAGATTTAGGCGTCATAGTAGATAGTAACATAGAAACATAGTAAATGACAGCAGATAAAGACAAGTATGGTCAATCTAGTCTGCCCAGTAAGATGGCAAGAGTAGGTGCATCTGCTGTTCCATGCAGGCCACCCCTCTCTATGTCTTTGTTTTAGGGGTGAACCCACCCCTCCGTGTAGGACACCCCTGTATGTTGAGAAATTAGTTAGTTCAGTTTATTTTGATTTTATCCTGTTGCTGTAATGAGAACTACTGTGTCTGTCCCATGCCATTTTGAATTCTGTCACTGTATTTGCCCCCAACACTTCCATAGATAATATGTTGAAACCCTCTGCCCAGTGTGCAGTGGTGACCAAGAAAACAAATAGAATACTAGGAATCATAAGGAAAGGAATGGAGAATAAAACCAAAGATATTATAATGCCTCTGTATTGTTACATGGTTCAACTGCACCATGAATATTGTGTTCAATTCTGGTCACCATATCTTAAAAAAGATATAGCTGAATTAGAAAAGGTACAAAGAAGAGCGACAAAAATGGCAAAAGGAATGGAAGGATACCCCTATGAGGAGAGGCTTAAAAGGTTGGGGCTCTTCAACTTAGAAAAGAGACAGCTGAGGAGGGGTATGATAGCGGTCTATAAATTAATGAATGGAGTAGAACGGATAAATGTAGATCGATTGATTATGCTATCAAAAAGTAGAAAGATTAGAGGACACACATTGAAGCTATAATACAACCCATTGAAGACTAATAAGAGAAATATTTTTTACTCAACACATAATCAAACTCTGGATTTCATTACTGGAGGATGTAGTAAAAGCTGTTAGTGTAGCTGGATTTAAAAAAGGATTGGACAAGTTCCTGCAGGAAAGGTCCATAAATCATTAAAGAGGACCCGGGAAATCCATTGCTTGCCCTAGGACAAGCACTGTGGAACCTACGTGCCTCTTTGGGAACCTGCCAGGTACTTGTCACCTGGATTGACCACTGTTGGAAGCAGGATACTGGGCTTGATAGACCTTGGTCTGAGCCAGTAAGGCATTTCTTATGTTTACAAGATTACAGTCCAATTCCCCACAAGATCAGCTTCAGCCACTCTTCCCCTCTTCAATACCAACTTTTCCTTTCAATCTCTGCTACCCTTTCATCCTTTTCTCAGATCTCTGAAGAGGAAGTCTCTCATCTTTCCTCCTATAAACTTATTACCTGTTCCTCTCATCCTTTCCCCACCCATCTCCTTTCCATCTCCTCCTCTGTCATCCCTTCCATCTCTCATACTCTCAACCTATCGCTCTCCACTACATTAGTCCCTGCAGCCTTCAAGCAAGCTGTGGTCACATCTCTCTTCAAGAAACCTTCACTTAACACTACTTGTCCTTCTAATTATTGACCCATCTCTCTTCTTCCCTTCATTTCCAAACTTCTTGAACATGCAGTTCTCCGCCGTTGCCATGAATTTCTCTCCTCTCAAGCCCTGCTAGAGCAATTTCAATCTGGCTTTTGCTCCTTATATTCTATGGAGATGGCTCTTGCCAAAGTCTCCAGCGATTTGTTCCTGGCTAAATCCAAAGGCCTTTACTCAGTCCTCATTCTTCTTGACCTTTCTGCTGCTTTTGACACTGTTGACCACCACCTTCTCCTTGACACATTTTCCTCACTTGGTTTTAGAGGTTCTGTGCTGTTCTGGTTCTCTTTCTCTCCCACCGCTCTTTCAGTGTTTGTTCTGGTGGTTCCTTCTCTACTGCTATCCCATTCTCAGCTGTTGTACCTGAAGGATCTTTTCTGGACCCTCTCCTTTTCGCTCTCTATACCTGTCCCTTGTGCTATCTCCTTGCATGGCTTTCAGTACCACTTTTATGCTGATAACTCTCATATCTATCTCTCTACACCTGATATTTTGCTGACACTCCAGGTCCGAATCCCTGCGTGCCTATCTGACATCGCTGCCTGGATGTCTCTCGTCCATGTGAAACTGAACATGGCCAAAACCAAACTTCTTATTTTTCCCCCTAAACCCTCTTCCCCCCTTTCTCCCTTCTCAATCTCTGTAGATAACACTCTTCTACCTCCTGTTTCCTCAACCTGCAACCTTGGGGTCATCTTTGACTCCTCCCTCTCCTTCTCCACACACATCCAACTGATTGCTAAAACCTGACAGGCTAAATTTTCAGGTGGGCGGTGCTATGCGCCGCATTGGCGCATAGCTCACCCTCCCTTCAGCCTAACCATAGCCGGCCCCAGAACTGAAAATTTGGGTCTCGCCGCACACTCCGGAAGCCACAGGAGCTAGCTGGCTAGCACCAATTTTCGATGCTACCCGCTTAACCCCTGCACCTGAAAGATAGGCGAGGAACAACCTCGCCTATCTTTAAGGCGCAGAGGGCTAAGCGGGTAGCATCGAAAATTGGTGCTAGCCAGTTAGCCCTTTCCTCTGCCCCTGCCCCACCCTGGAATGCCCCTAACATGCCCCGATGCTAACCGTATAGCATCTGGGTGTGTTATGGACATATCTGGGATTTTCGAAGGGCACTACCTGTGTAGGTGCCCTTCGAAAATCCCGGATAAGGCATTTATATGGGTAACTAGGGCAGTTACCTGTGTAAATGCCTTTGAAAATTGGGCCTGTTATTTCTTTCTCTATAACATTAACAAAATTCACCCTTCCTTTCTGAACACACTACTAAAACACTTATCCCCTCTTTAGTCACCTCCCGTCTAGACTATTGCTGATCTCCCTCTGAGTCATCTCTCTCCCCTTCAATCTGTTCAGAATTCTGCTGTGCGGCTAATCTTTCACCAACCCCGATATACTCATATAACCCCTCTTCTCAAGTTACTTCATTGGCTCCCCTTCCATTTCCATATCCAATTCAAACTTCTCCTTCTGATCTATATATACGTTCATTCTAATGCTCCTCCTATCTTTCCTCTCTCTTCTCTCCCTACACCTCACCTCACCTCACCTCGTGAATGCCACTCTTCCACTAACCTGCTTCTTTCTATGTCCTTTTCTTCAACTGCCAACTCCAGACTTTGATACTTTCACCTGATGCTCCATACTTCTGGAACAAGCTACCTGAGTCTGTATGTCAGGCTTCATCTCTGCTCCTTTTCACATCCATGCTAAAGGCTCATTTCTTTGTGGCTGCTTTTGGATCCTGATCCCTTGTTTTCCTTGTGTCTCCTTACCTTTCCCCTTTTTGTACCCTTGTTCTCAGCTATTATGTTGTTTGTCTTAATTAGATTGTAAGCTCTGACGAGCAGGGACCGTCTTTCATATGTATGTGTACTGCGCTGCATAAGCCTTGTAGCACTATATAATGTTTAATAGTAGTAGTACTAGTAATTTGCCAGATCAAAAAAATGTGAATGAAGCAAATGTGCCTATCATTTTCACCATACCTGTATGTCTGTATGCATTTAACATTTGCTGGCACCGTGAATGTACCTGACTTTGCTTCCAGCTGTGTATTCTGCAGTCATGGGTTCTGCCAAACTCACTGATTCAATATCCACACTGGAAGCTCCAGGTACCTCTTCATTGCAGGGTCCAGGGTGCAGACTTGCATATCACTGGAGGCAGGGCAGGGAGATGAGAGCGGCATGGTAGCGTACACTTTCAAAATTTATTTTCTGTCAACTAAAAATATATCACGTTGATTTAGCAAATATGTATAAATATAGATTCATACCACCAAATCCAAAACATCTTGTGCAACGTTTTTGTGAAATTGTGCAGGAGTCTTCCACCTGTGCTGCTGCCAATAAGGGGAGGTGCCGCAATAGGGCACTTTTACTTGCAGCACTTCCCCCTACAAGCAACTTCATGTGAACATTGATCATGTGAAATTAAGAGTCAGCTTTGTAAAGTGAAGCTCAGTATAACAGTTACACATCTCTATATCTGTGCACACTGATTTGCTGCAAAGAAAAACTATCAGAAGCAGCAGGTATTTTAGGAGTTGACCTTATGAGACACTGACTCTCCTTGTAACGTGATGAGGTCCGCACTGATAAGATCATCCTGACCATTGCATTTTATTGCTTCACCTTTCATTCAAGAGTCACTTCAAAATGGCAGATCAGCTTAGTCAACTGCTACTGTAGGCTGAAATTCTTTCCCAAGGGGCCACTTAAAACACTGAAGTATAGCAGCATAGAAACCTAGAAAGAGAAAGTAACTTGCAAAAGATATTTGTTCCACCATCTGGAAACTAACCAGACACTAGAGCATTCTTCAGTTCCCTCCCTGTACTTCAGTGCCTCACTTTTGGGCCAATGTAATAAACTGCACGATTGAATAGCATAGCATTTAACAAATATTTTTTCCAATGCTTAATAACTTCCAAGCTAACTATGCACTTTTAGCAGACTGGAAGAAAAGACTAGTGGTTAGAGGAACGGGCTGAGAATGAGGAAAGTCACTGACATTACTTGTGACCAGGGTCGGCCCAAGGGGGGTGCAGGACCATGTGCTGAGACTGATTGCAGGGGCTCATTTGTATAACTTTGCATAATGTTAATGTGCACTAACATTTTGTAAACATGCCTCTTAATAAGTGCATGTTTAAAGAAAGACTACCAGATTTCTACATTGCTATACTCCAGTGCCAACCGCCAGGCACATTAGGAAGTACTACAAACACTGCCCATTTAGAACCCATAACAAACCCGCCATATCATAACAGCACTAGCAGGACTCACAAAGCACTAAACCCTACCTATCAAAAAGGCAGCACTGCAAATATTAAACCAATACATCTCAGAGAAATAAAACTATAAATTAATTTCCTCTCGTACTAAACAAAACACAGACATTAACGATACACATTTCCCAGAGTTGACATATTCTAATTAATAAATTCAAAATAAAAAAGTATTTTTCTACCTTTTGTTGTTTGTGCATTTTATTTTTCAGTTGCAATTGCTCCAGTCACTTTCTTCTGGTTTCTTCGTGTCTTCTGCTAACTCTCCATTGTCTGTCCTTTCTTCTCTCTCCTAGTTTTTTTCCATTCTCTCTCTACATCTGCTTTAACATACTGATCTTTCTCCTTTTGCTCTTTCCTCCATTTCTTTCTTTATTCCTTTTTCAACCACTCAAATTTTACCCCTCCATCCTCAATCCCCACTTACTCTCCCAATACCCGGCCAATCGTAGATTTTTCTTCCCTCCCACACAAAATATTTTCCCCTCTCCATCCTCACTCCCCCACCACCATCCCATTTTAGTCCTCCCCCAACATCTGCTCCCTTCTAGTTCCAGCTCCACCCAGCATCTGGTCCCTTCTAGTCCCTTTTTCCCATCCCCCTGCATCAGCCCATTTCCAATCCTAGAACTCCCATCAGCCTTTTCCAGTCTTATCCTAGCCCCCATCAGCCCATTTCCAGTCCGAGCTCCCTCATTAGCACTTTCCAGTTCTACCCTAGCCCCTCCATTAGTCCATTTCCAATCCAAGGCCCCCCTCCATCAGTCTCTATCAGTCTCCATCAGGCCCCCCTCCATCATTTCTGGTCCTATCCTAGCCCCTCCATCAGTCCATTTCCAATCCAAGCTGCTCCATCAGTCCCAGTCCTAGCTCCCCCATCCATCTCCAGTCCTATCCTAGTCCCTCCATCAGCCCATTTCCAGTCCTAGCCCCCCCCCCCACTCAGCACATTTCCAGTCCAAGTCCCCCTCCCCATCAGCTATTTCCAGTCTTAGCCTCCCCCCCCCCAAAGAACCCTGCGGCTGTCCGAATGCCTTTAGAGGGAGCTGGAGAGGCCCCGGCACACCTCTGATAGCCGCCAAAGTGAAGAGCGCTTTTTCCTCACTTCGGCAGCTGTATTAGTATGCTGGTGCCAGGAAACAGTTAGTCCCCCTTGATCTCAGTGTGCTAGTATCCTATGTTATAAAACAGCTGCCAAAGTGAATAAAAAGGTGCTCTTCACCTCAGGGCAGTTGGAGGTGAGCCGGGGCATCTCCGGCTCCCTCTAAAGCCACCCTGCCTGCCAGTGTCTAATGCAAGATGTTGTTGGCATGGGGCCCCCTGAAGCACAGGGCCATGTGTGAACAACATTCTTGCACAATGGATGGGCGGGCCCTGCTTGTGACTTTGGGCAAGCCACTTAACCCTTCATTACTTCAGGTATATTAGATTGTAAGCCCGCTGGGAGAGGGAAATAGTTACTGTGCCTGAATGTAATTTGCCTTCATCTGTTATTGAAAAGGCAATAGATAAAATCAAATAAATAAATCTATGCAAACTCCCACAGGAGCTCCCTGACAGACTATCGGGGTCATTCCATCCCCGCTATTTGGCCTCCTCTGCCGACCCAAACTAACCTCCCTGTTTGAACAGGGAATTTGTAAGGGGAAGCTAGATGGGGGCAGGAAAGAGGAGGTATGGAGATGGAGACAGGGCGGGCTGTGGGTGGTTTGCAGCCCCGGACATATAGGTCCAATTTAGCTCTCAGCCCTGTACATCCGGGGCCGGCAGATGGAATGGGGAACTTATTCCACCTCTGAGGCAGAATGGGGGGAGACGGCAGGCCCGGGGTGCATCAAAGGGTGGAAGGGGCGCAGGAGATTCCCCGCAGCCTGACCCTGGCCTTGGGAGGCCGGATCGGGGGTCCGGCTGCGGGGAATGCATTAAGTCGGTAGCAGTTGGGGATCCCGGCTCCTGAATGGAGCCGTGGTGCCATGGCAACCGGATGCCATAGCACCGCAGCTCCATTCAGGAACCTTGACTGGGTTAGCCGGGTAGAGGCCTGTATGTGCAGGCCAACTGGGATTGGGTCCCAGGCCTGCATGTACAGGCCTAGTCATGATTCTGATCCCGCGGGCACACAGGGGCATAGACATCCTGTACGGAATGGGGTCCTATCTATTTATTTAAAGTATTTACAGCCTGCTGATCCAACATCTTCAGCAGATAACTAGTAAACATACATAATTTACTGATAATAAGCAAATTTGAAGCAATAAGACAGAATAAGCAATAAAATAATTACATCAACTGGTTATCATCAAAAGCTTTTCTAAAAAAACACAGGAGGGCATTTACGGTGGGCCGGTGGCCAGTGCTACTAAGGCGGCTAGCCATTGCTGCTTTAAATTACAACTGGATATTTAGTGCTGGTGCATACGTGGCAACTGACACAGAATATCCATATTTTTATTTATTTATTTAACACTTATTTATATACCGCATCTTCCATCGATCAGTTGCGGTGTACAATTAACAACAGTTAACAAAGCAGCGTTTGTTTTACATAGAACATTTAACATTATAACTTATTACATAGAACATCTTAACATACATAAGTCAGGAATTCAGCAACTAATCAGGATATTTCAACTATAACAGCGTGTGTAACAATTTAAACAGGAGTACTGTCTGTACTACATTAGGCAGAACATACACTATATACAAGTAGGAGAATATTTGCCGGTTTGCCAAACTGCATAAAGTTAGGACAGCCTTTCACCTGTCCTAACTTTATGTGGTTTATCTGTCTGGTTAATTGCTGGATATTGCCAGTATCTGGCTAGCTAATGGTACTACCCACATTCCTCCCCCTGAATGCTGTGTACGTCTTGTAGCACTATACGATAGATGATAAATATTACTAGTAGTAATAGAATGCCAACACTATCTGAATAGCACCGAGGTATTTAACTCACTTAGGGGCAAATATTCAGTAACACTTACTGGCTGCTAAATGTCCCCGGCCAGCAGAGATTTATGTGGTTTGCAAGTTTGCATAAATCCCTTTGAACATGCCCCCCTCACTCATGGCTTTCTTTATTTATCTTTATCTTTATTTGCAAGGCTTGATATACCGCCCGTGCCTGAGCATCAGGGCGGTGTATAATAAAATGTAGCCTGACAGAAGAGAACAGGAGAGAAAGGAACACCATTAACTTATAGGAAAGAGAGAATGTATCTTGAAGTCAAAGATACCAGACATTTGTTGGAGAGACCAAAGCAAGCTATTCCACAGCCTACAGCCAGCAAGGCACGAGTCTGCATGCGATCTAGCTGCAAAGGAAGACCGTCCAGTAAATCTTCACTTTGAGAACACAGTACGCATGTAGGTGATATCAAGGACAAGAGAGCAGTCAAGTGTGCAGCATCCCAAGAATACCTAAATACTATCTGGAAATAGCAGAGCCAATTTTGAACCTATGTTGGTCAGTGCTTTTTTAAACAGCATCTACCGCAGTTAAAGTTGTCTACTATTTCTATTTTTTCTCCATCAAGGATAAAAAGAAATCTGATGATGTATTGCTCTTGGCAGAACAGCTATGAAGGACCTAGACAAGATCCTCAAGTGCAGATATGTATCTCTGCATACAAAGATTCAACTTGTCCAAGCCATGTTATTTTCAATAATGTCATATGGATGTGAAAATTAGTGAAGAAGAAAGACAGGAAGAAAATCGATGCCTTCGAATTATGGTGCTGTCAAAGAATATTGTGTATACCATGGACTGCCTGAAGAACAAATCAGTTGTTCAGGAAAGCCATCATGCTTGGCAAGATTGAAGGTCAGCACAAAAGAGGAAGGCCAGCAATGCAATGGATGGATACTATAATAGCAGTTATGGACGCTACTGTATCAACAATTCGCCATCTAAGTGAAGACCAAACACAGTTTAGGACAACTATCCAGAGGGTCATCATGAGTCTGCACCAACTCAATGCCACTTTATAGCAACAACAACCACCACAGTTAAAGAAAATCCAGATATTCAGCAGCAATATCCAGATAGCAGCTGCCGCTGAATAACTAGATTTTGTGGTCAGTGGCGGCAGTGGTGGTCAGTGGTGATTTTCGATCACTATTTGGATAGCCAAACTGCATACGTTTAGGACAGCTTTTTTCCTGTCCTAAATTATTCAGATACTTATCCACATAACAGCACAGAAAATCAGCACTATCCAGTTAAGTGCCAGCTCCACCCAAAGACCACCTCAGCACTATCTGGAGAGAGCTACAGCTGTCCGAGGAAATATTCAGCAGCACTATTTGCATAGTGCCACTGAATATTGGGCTCACCGGGGATGATCCTGTTAGCAGATCCTGCTAACAGGATAAGCCAGGGGTGTCCAACTCCAGTCCTGGAGGGCCACAATCCAGTTTGTTTTTCGAGATGTCTCTAATGAATATTCATGAGACATATTTGCGTACAATGGCATATCGTTGCAAATATATCTCATGAATATTCATTGGGGATGTCTTGAAAACCAGCATGTATTGTGGCCCTCCAGCACTGGAGTTAGACATCCCTGGGATAGGCTCCTTTGAATATCAAGCCCACATTTTTCTTTAAGTTTCTCTTTACCAGCGTTACAATAATAGAAGTGAAAGTTGTATTGGCAAATGGGATACAATATACAACAAAAAGGAAAAGATTATAAACCAAATAATCAACTTACTTCCAAAAAATACAAAACCATTGTTTATTTATTTATTTACTTATTTATGTGATTTTTATACCTCCATATCAAGAATCATTGCAGTTAACATAAAACAACTGAATTACATTGAACAAGGTAATGATGACATATAACTAACAAAAAAGAAAACAAATTAAAATTATAATTTCTTACACTCTCCAACAGAGAATGTAAAAAATTATTATATAAATATATGTTAAATATGAGTATCAACTATCAATGCTGAAGGTCATAAATAAGGTCACCATCATTCATTATTCAGCAATCTATTTATCCAGAAATCTCCAAGCGTTTTGGATAAAAAAATATATAATGTGTGTTTGAAAATATTATTAAACATTCAGGGGCCTATTTACTAAACTGCATTAAGGTTTTGCAGCTAACACACTAACTTTAGGGCACATTGGAGGTTAATTTTCTAAAGTCATTGCCACCCGTATGTAGCCACATTCATGAATAAATGACCTCTTATGAAACACTGAACGGTGTAAAAGTACACTCTTTGGCATGAAGATGCAGACTTTGTTGGTAGGTGTAGCCCGGGGCACGGTCTGGGCAACATATAGGCAGAGTTCACACATCCGCATGTAGATGATAGAATACCTTAATCTTCATGCAAACATGCATGAAGTACACATGAGAATTTGTACCTGCTTGCTCTATGCCTCATTGTACAGGGTAAACTATTTAAGACTAATAAAAGAAAATATTTCTTCACTCAACGTGTAATCAAACTCTGGAATTTGTTACCGGTGGATTTAGTAAAGGCTGTTAGTGCAGCTGGGTTTTAAAAAGGTTTGGACAAGTTCCTGGAGGAAAGGTCCATAAACCATTATTAAGAAGGGACCCAGGATATCAATGCTTGACCCCGTACAAGCATTATGGAACCTGTGTCTTTTGGGGAAACTGCTAGGTACGTATGACCTAGATTGGCCACTGTTGGAAACAGGATACTGGGCTTGATGGACCTTGGTCTGCCCCAGTATGGCATATCTTATGCTCTTATGTTCTTATTGTATTTGATAATCTGCCTCTAGCAGATTGAAGGTGAGTTCTATACCATGTATGCTAGTATGTTATAAAAAAGGAGGCAGGTGCGTAGGTGCCTAGCCATGGTACCCTATTATAAAATTGCCTTATTAGATGCAAATAATCTACCTTAACAGTTGAAGTATTCCAACACTTCAGAAAAAGCAGCTGTGAAGTTAGTGCAGCAAAATGATCACTAATGTATACATGGAAACAATGGCCAATGAATAACCAAAATATAAAAGAGCCACTGAGTACCAAAATATCAATGAAAAAATTGCTTAAATGTAGGCATCATAAAATCATATGTACCTAAAGAGCAACAGTTGACCAAATGGGCAGTAAGTGTATTAAGAGGCCTCAGAGCAGGGGGGGGGGGGTGTGAAACCGGCAAACTGGCAGTAAGCCACTAACAAAACCGTAACCATTTAACCCCAAAGGTCATTCATAGACCTCAATATATTTTACCATTTTTTAAAATGCATTTAAATGAAAAACAGCTGAATTCACAATGCCCCTCATAATCGATGAAGAGTACTGGTTTCTTCATTTTGAGGAACCTCAACGGAGCTGGTAACCTTGTCCTGATGCAGCCCGAATAAAGGTGGAGGGTGAAACTTGAGTTGACACCGACACTTATCCAGCTCTCTGGTGACAGTTTGACTGAAACGCATTTAAAAAACTGTAAAACACATTGAGGCCTATGAATGACTTTTGGGGTTAAGTGGTTACGGTTACTGCCCATTTGGTCAACTGTTGCACTTTAGGCAGATATGATTTTATGATGCAATTTAATTTTTCAGCAATAGTTTGGTGCTCAGTAGCACTTTTATATTTTGGTTATTGTGAGTGAGAGTCCTTGGGGATTTAATTATTGAACCATGGCCAATGAGGCATGTGGTGTGGCTATCTGCACTATCTACCACAGTACTGAGCTCTGTGTTAGCTGTAAGGCATGGTCCGTCCCCATTCCCCCACCCATGCCATGCCCCTTCATAGGAATTTGCACGTTAGGTGTGTAGCATAGCAGTTAGCTAGTGCGGCTCGGTACTGTTAACAGTTCTTAAAGCCACATTAAACCCCTAACTCAGTTTAGTAAATAGCCCTATTAAAGGTGTAACACAAATAAACATTTAGCACCAAAAGTAGACCTCTTGCACATCTGCAGAAGCACATCAGAGAAAAGCCATACCCTCTAACCCATAAATACATTATTCCCAGAATGAAAGAAAAGTCCCATCACTATATTCCTGTCTGTCACAAACCAAATGAAAGTAAAAGAGTGGCTCAGGAGACGAGTTTTTCTGTGGACCCCACTTGGCATAACCTGCATCTGATCAGTAGTTCCAGCCCAGGATTCCTGATGCTTTTAGCATGGCAAATTAACTGCTTTAAAGGTAAACCAAATCTGAGGAGCAACAAACCTCTGTTGATATATCAAGACAAAGGGGCCCTTTTACTTGAGTGTGCTAAGTGGTTAACGCGCGTTTTATCATGCAGAAATTGTTACAGTGTTGGCATGACAATTACAATTCACTAATTCCGTGGTAACTGCACACCATGTGATGGAGCAAAGAGAGGTATTGGGGAGCAAATTCTGGTTCGTGTGAGGGTACATACTGACTGCTCTCAGTGTTGCAATTTGCATGGGCGCACCTAACATCACCTCAATGGGCATGTTAATAGTGAATGTCACGGCCACCTGTTAGGGTGCATTTCAGTGCAATTACTGTCGGGAACATGTTGGGCATGTCTCCAACAGTTAGTGCACGACTGTTGCACTTAGTGCACATTAATATGTATTTAAAAAATGACATAAGTGCAAAATCTTACCACTAGTAAGAAGGACCCAATAACAGAAGTATAAGGTGGGAAATGCAGGGAAATAACTACTGTACCTGAATGTAACTCGCCTTGAACTGCTACTGGAAAGGAGTGAGCTAAATACTACTACATAAATAAATTCTAGTGACCGCTACAATATTTATGATGCTTCCTTTTACTGTATGACTTTTCAAAGTTTCATAATGTTATTTTGGTAGTAGAATCTGGACAGCAAATAGTGGGAATGTATGTCTGGTTTGAGCGTACAAACCCCGCTATTCATTGTGTGCTTATTCTGCCCCGAGAGCTCCCTGCACATACAGGGCCTTTGTGCGTGAAGCTCTGGATGGGGGTCAGAGGAGGTGGAGAGTGGGAGGAGTGGGGGTGGGGCACACAACCTGGATATACAGGGCCTATTTCAGTCACAACACTGCATGTCTGGCGGTGCAAAGATGAATGTCGGACTTATTCCAACCCGGAGTTGAAAGAAGTCTGACAATTGCCAGAGATCAGTCCAGGAACCCCCTCACACAGTGCAGAGGCAGGTAGGCCCCCACCGCCTGATCCCAGCCCTGGCATCTCCCACTGAGAGTTGGGCAGCAGGGGAAATGCATGCTTATGCTCTCAGGCCTTTCGGCACTCCTGCATGGTGTCTCAGTGCCATGGCGACGAGGTGCCATGGCACCGGGGCTCCAACAGGAGCACAGGAGGGCTAGCCAGGGAACTGATTTATACATCCCACGCTATGGAATTGGGGCTGCCCGGCCCATCTAGCTGCCCGATTCTGTGCCCACAGGAATGTATAGCTCCCGTGGGTGCAGAATCAAGTACACACTCAGGCTGCCCATATTTTGGATGTCCAGATGACCCAGATGTGCCCTGCTTGGAATTGACCTCCACATGTTTATATCTAGCAGCATGTTAGTCAGTGTGTGGTGTCAGAAGTCAGTGTTTTTAATATTAAAATCCTAAAATACATTATTATACGGTTACAATTTTTGCAAATTATAAACAGTATTACAATTGCTTTTAATTATATAGCCTGGGATTATACATTTCTTTCTTTTATCTTGGACCAACTGCCTGACTAGTGTTGTGAATAAGGGAACCTGTCCCTGCTCCAGGACAGGCCTCTAAAGGAGGTCCCCTCTTTTGAGCGCCTTGAGGGTGCCATCGCATCCTTTGCCTCAGGCAACAGATTGACTTAAGACATCCCTGTTGCTAAGAAATATGCTGTTTGATATTTTGAGAGTTGCACAAAGAACTGCTGATTTACAAATTTGAAAAGTATAAATAAGATGCAGTTTAAATCTCCAACAAATTTATCAGCATAGCAGGAAAAGATAGAATTAAGATCCACGTAAACAGAATTTATACATCTTGATTTTTTTCTAACAGTATGGCTTGGGATCCACTGTATAAAGATGACTTACTACGACCTCCATTGAGCAGTAGCCGAAGCCAGAGCAGTTATGAATCACCATCTCTGTCTGAACTCCAACGCATGCTCTTGACACATAGAACCTCCACTGGACATGTGAATGAAGTCTGGCCACACCTCTATCTAGGAGATGGGTAAGACATTCGTACACATTACTTGAGGGATACAGCTTGGTTTGTTTCATTCTTTCTTGATAAACACTAATAGTGCACAGGTTTTCAGTTGCTGCAAGCTAAACAAGACATCATCTCCAAAATTAGAGTAATCAATATCACAGGAAATGCATGGCACGGGTTAACGGTTTTCCACTCAGCATGAATTAAGGGATTTTAATTTCAGCCCCCTGGACTTCAGAGCATACCACCATTGCTATACAATAGGTCATCTCCTGACAGCCTCTCTCTAGGCATGCACCGATTTCAAAATTCGCAAGGATAAAATCTCAAAGGTAGCGTGGTCTTCTACAACAATTTCAGATTTAGTTTTCCCTTCTGCTGTTTTTCATCCCAGAGGAATTTATTATCACAGAGTATCTATGCTATTTATTTTACCGGATTGTATTTCTAGCCATCTGCTTCTGAAGGTATAAATCCCACCGCTATGCATTCTGAGGCCCTCTTTGTGAAGCTAAGCATTGTGCTGTTCGCTGCCCAGTAAAATCACCAAGTCTACCTCATTCTTAACAATTGTGACTTCAGCATCATTCTTCCAGAAAAAAAACTAGTTGGAAAAAATGTTCTGTAGCTGAATGCATCCCCTAGCATGACCGTACTCAAGCACCACCAAGGACAAGGTAGACAAGAGATGCATGAGGCCATTGAGATGAACAAAGGTGCACCATGCAGGTCGACTAGAGTAATGACTGAATTCTGGATCACTAGAAATTGGTTGGTCTAACTCTATCTTATTGCCATTTTATATCAATAGACTAACATATGCCTGAAAATTTAGGTGGAATCAAGTTGACTTAAAGGTAGAGTCTCACAAGTATCTTAGATACTGTAGCACTCTTTCGTTTTGTTCTAAAAACTCACAGAAAAGAGGTGTTTGGCTTCTTTTAGATATACAGCTCATGATAAAGAGTTCCTCTCTCAGTCTGGCATCACCCACATCCTCAATGCTGCAGATGGAAGATTCCATGTGAATACTGGATCCAGTTTCTACAGGGATATGGAAATTGATTACTATGGAATAGAAGCCGATGATGATCCAGATTTTAATCTTAGCCTTTATTTCTATCCAGCTGCAAGATATATAAGAGCCGCTCTCAGCTCCCCAAGAGGTAAGAAGCCCAGAATGATGCACGGCTTCTTGTAACTGCAGAACCTAACAATTCTGTCTTATGCTGAATCAGTGCACATGAGAATCATGTGCCCATATGTATTTTGCAATGACAGAAGATCAATCAGTCAGATACGCAGACACCAGGGGCGGCCCAAGGGGGGTGCGGGGCCATGTGCGGAGACTCGGTGAGGGGCCTCATTTGCATAAGGGGCATCATTTGCATAACTATTTGCATAATGTTACCATACACTTACTTTTAGTAAACATGCCTCTTAATGAGTGTATGGATAAAGAAAGACTAAAAGATTTCTACATTACTATAATCCAGTGCCAACCGCCAGGCACATTAGGAACTACTACAAACACTGCCCATTTAGAACCCATAGTAAACCCGCCATATCCTAACAGCACTACCAGGACTCACAAAGCACAAGACCCTACCTATCAAAAGGCATCACTGCAAATATTAAGCCAATACATTTCAGAGAATAACAATAAATGACCTACTGGGGAAAGAGAATAAGTGGCAATGTAAAATAGGAATTACATAAACAGAATATCCCAGCTCAGTTACACATGCAGAACATAGACCATCACCAAACAAGGAATCACAATTTAGAAACAGGAAGACAATAATTAAACTGGGAACCCCAAAAGCCAAACTTGGAATGTACAACAACACTGGAGAAATAAAACTATAAATTAATTTCCTCTTGTACTAAACAAAGCGCAAACGTTAATGATGCACATTTCCCAGAGCTGACATATTCCAGTTAATAAATTCAAAATAAAGAGATATCTTTCTACCTTTTTTGCATTTTTTTCAGTTGCAATTGCTCCAGCCACTTTCATCTGGTTTCTTCGTGTCTTCTGCTAACTCTCCATCGTCTGCTGTCCATTTGTTCTTTTTCTCTCTTCTAGTTTTTTCCATTCTCTCTCTACATCTGCTTTAACATACTAATCTTTCTCCTTTTGCTCCTTCCTCATTCCTATTTCATCCACTCAAATTTTACCCCTCCATCCTCAATCCCCACTTACTCTTGCAATACCCCGGCCAATTGTAGATTTTTCTTCCCTCCCACATAAAATATTTGTCCCCTCCCCATTTCACTCTCCCAGCCCCATCCCATTCTAATCCTCCCCCAACATCAGCTCCCTTCTAGTTCCCGCCCCACCCAGCATCTGCTCCCTTCTAGTCCCCCCCATCAGCCCATTTCCAGTCCCAGCTCCCCCATCCATTTCCAGTCCTATCCGAGACCCTCCAACAGCTCATTTCCAATCCCAGCCCCCCATCAGCCCATTTCTAGTACTTTCCTAGCCCCACCATCAGCCCATGTCAAATCATAGCTCCCCTCCACTCAGCCCATTTCCAATCCAAGTCCCCCATGAGCCTACTTCCAGTTCTAACCCCTCCATGAGTCCATTTCAATCCAAGCCCCCACCACAGCCCATTTCAAGTCTTAGCTCCCCCCAACAGCCCATTTCCAGTCCTATCCTATTCTATCCTCTCCATCAGCCCATTTCCTGTCCTAGCTCCCCCCACTCAGCCCATTTCCATTCCAAGCCCCCTCCCCATCAGCTATTTGCAGTTCAAGCCTCCCCTTCCACTCAGCCCATTTCCAGTCTTAGCAACCCCCAACCCATTACCATTCCTAGCCCCCATAGCCCATTACCAGTCCTAAGCCCCCCATCAGCCCACTTCCAGCGAACTCCCATCACCCCATTTTCAGTCTTAGCCCCCCATAGCCCATTACCATTCCTAAACTCCCATCAGCCCACTTCCAGTCCTAACCCCATCAGCCCATTTCCAATCTTAGCCCCTCCATAGCCCATTACCAGTCCTAACCCCATCAGCCCACCTCAATTCCTAAACCCTCCCCATCAGCCCATTTCCAGTCCATGCCCCTGATATCCCATTACCAGTCCTAACCCCCCCCCATCACCCCATTTCCAGACTTAGCCCCCTATAGCCCATTACCAGTCCTAACACCCCCATCAGGCCACAGCCCATTACCAGTCCTAACCCCATCAACCCACCTCAAGTCCTAAACCCTCCCCATCAGCCCATTTCCAGTCCTAGCCCCCCCCATAGCCCATTACCAGTCCTATCCCCCGTCAACCTATTTTCAGTCTTAGCCACCCCATAGCCCATTACCAGTCCTAACCCCCCCCCATCAGCCCACAGCCCATTACCAGTCCTAACCCCCCTCCGCCCATCAGCCCAGGGAAAATTTAAAATAAAAAAAATGCTGGCTGCTGCCGCTGCCGCCATGGCAGAATCGAGTGTTCCGCAGCCCCCCCTGCCCAGCAGAGCCCTCCCTCCCTGCATCAGTCCCTCTCCATGCCGGCTTTCAGAGCCGCGAAGGGAGAGTTTCTCCCTCGCGGCTCTGTTAAGCCCACCGGGGCTGATGGGAAACAGGCATTTACTGTTTTCCATCAGCCCCAGCGGGCTTAACAAAGCCGCGAAAGGGAAACTCTCCCTTCGCGGCTCTGAAAACCGGCACAGAGAGGGACTGATGCAGGGAGGGAGGGCTCTGCTGGGCAGGGGGGGGGGGGGCTGCGGAACACTCGATTCTGCTGCGGCGGCAGTGGCAGCAGCCAGCTTTTTTTTTTTTTAATTTACTTTTACTGCAGAATGTTCTTTGCATGTGGCCCCCTGAAATGTGGGGTCCTGTGCAAAAAACATTCTTGCTCAATGGACGGGTCAGCCCTGGCAGACACATGAGTGTTGTATACGCAGGTCCAGCACAAGACAGTCTCAAGTGAACCATCAGAATGAATCGATTCAAAATTTGTGCTATTAGAGAAACACAATGCTAAAGCACAGAGACAGGTCGTAGATGCCATAGGAAGGAAACCAACTCAACCAGCGCTTTCTTTTCTTCTGCATCTAAGAGCAAACTATGCCCAAAACACAGGTTTCAAGGGACATAGATAAGAGTAAGGAGTATGAACTGAACAGAACCTCAAGATGTGGCACACACACATTTAAAAAGTTACATAGCTTGTGCCATGCTAATAAACCAGACAACCACTTGAAAGTCCACTTTCAGCCACAGATAAGCAGCTATGCTGGATAACTAGAATTCTGTGAGCTATATGCAGGGCCGGACCGTCCATTGAGCAAGAATGTTGTTTGCACAGGGCCCCATGTTTCAGGGGGCCCCGCGCAAACAACATCCTGAAAACCGGCGGCAGGCAGGGTAAATTTAGAAGGAGCTGGAGAGGCCCCGGCTCCCTCTAACAGCTGCCGAAGTGAAGCACGTCTTTTGCCTTCACTTCTGCAGCTGTACTGACATTTAGAACGCTGCCGCACTGAGCGCGGGGAACAGGAAGTTCCCTTTGACCTCAGCGTGGCAGCGTTCTAAACGTCAGTATAGCTGTCGAAGTGAAGGGAAAAGGCGCGCTTCACTTCAGCAGCTGTAGAGGTGAGCCGGGGCCTCTCTGGCTCCATCTTAGCTTGCTGCGGGGCCCTTTGGAGGGGAGGGTGGGATGCTTGGACTGAAAATGGGCTGGGGGGGTTGCTAGGACTGGAAATTGGCTGGGGGGGGGGGTTACTAGGACTGGAAATGGGCTGTGGGGGTTTGCTAATACTGGATATGGTCTGTGGGGGGCTACTAGGACTGGAAATGGGCTGTGGGGGAGGGTTACTAGTACTGGAAATGGGCTGGGGGTTGCTAGGACTGGAAATGGGCTGCGTGGAGGGACTTGAACTGCAAATAACTGATGGGGAGGGGGGCTTGGAATGGAAATGGACTGAGTGAAGGGGAGCTAGGATTGGAAATGGACTGATGGTGGGGCTAGGAAGGACTAGAAATGGGCTGATGGGGGCAGGTATTGGAAATGAGCTGAAGGAGGGGCTCAGATAGGACTGGAAATGGATGGGGGAGCTGGGACTGGAAATGGGCTGGTGGTGGGGCTAGGATTGGATTAAAATGGGCTGATGGGGGGGGCTAGGACTGGAAATGGGCTGATGCGGGGACTAGAAGGGAGCGGATGCTGGGTGGGGCTGGAACTAGAAGGGTGCTTATGTTGGGGGAGGATTAGAATGGGATGGGGCTGGGAGAGTGAAATGGAGAGGGGACAAATATTTTGTGTGGGAGGGAAGAAAAATCTACAATTGGCTGGGTATTGGGAGAGTAAATGAGGATTGAGAATGGAAGGGTAAAATTTGAGTGAATGAAAAAGGAATAAAGAAAGAGATGGAGGAAAGATTAGTATGTTAAAGCAGATGTAGAGAGAGAATGGAAAAAAACTAGAAGAGAGAAGAAAGGACAAATGGACAGCAGACAATGGAGAGTTAGCAGAAGACACGAAGAAACCTGAAGAAGTGGCTAGAGCAATTGCAACTGATAACAAAATGCACAAAAGGTAGAAAAATATCTCTTTATTTTGAATTTATTAACTGGAATATGTCAGCTCTGGGAAATGTGCTTCATTAACGTCTGCGCTTTGTTTAGTACAAGAGGAAATTAATTTATAGTTTTATTTCTACAGTGTTGTTATACATTCCAAGTTTGGCTTTTGGGGTTCCCATTTTATTGTCTTCCTATTTCTAAATTGTGATCCCTTGTTCTTTGTTTGGTGATGGTCTATGTTCTGCATGTGTAACCGAGCTGAGGTATTCTATTCATGTAGTTTCTATTTGACATTGCCACTTGTTCTCTTTCCCCAGTAGGAGATATATTGGTATTCTCTGAGATGTACTGGTTTAATATTTGCAGTGTTGCCTTTTGATAGGTAGAGTATGGTGCTTTGTGAGTCCTGGTAGTGCTGTTACGATACGGCGGGTTTGCTATGGTTTCTAAATGGGCAGTGTTTTTAGTAGTTCCTAATGTGCCTGACGGTTGGCACTGGATTAATATAGAATGAGCAGTCCACCATCGCTGCCTCGACTTCCTCACCTCCCAAGCCCTCCTCGACCCACTGCAATCTGGCTTCCGTCCTCTACACTCCACTGAAACGGCACTGACAAAAGTCACAAACGACCTGTCCCTGGCTAAATCCAAGGGCCTCTTTTCTATCCTCATCCTTCTTGACCTTTCTGCTGCCTTTAGCACTGTTGACCACGACCTTCTCCTCACCACCCTCTCCTCGCTTGGCTTCAAGAACTCCGTACTATCCTGGTTCTCCTCCTAAATCTCCCATCGCTCTTTCAGAGTATGCTCTGGTGGCTCCTCCTCCTTCCCTACCCCGCTCCATGTAGGTGTACCCCAGGGATCGGTCTTAGGCCCCCTCCTCTTCTCTCTCTATACCCAAGGCCTTGGAGCGCTTATCTCCTCCCATGGCTTTCACTACCATCTCTATGCCGATGACTCACAAATCTACCTCTTCACACCTAATATTTCTCTGGCAACCCAGTCCAAAATCTCTGCCTGTCTTTCGGACATAGCTGCCTGGATGTCTCATCGACGACTGAAATTGAACATGACCAAGACTGAACTCCTTGTCTTTCCACCTAACTCCTCCCCCCCACCCCATTTCCTCCTCTCTCAATCCATGTGGATGGATCTACTATCCTTCCTGTTCCCTCGGCCCGCAATCTAGGGGTCATCTTTGACACCTCTCTCTCCTTCTCTGCTCATATCCAGCTTGTAGCTAAGACCTGCCGCTTCTTTCTCTACAACATCAGCAAAATCCGCCCCTTCCTCTCTTAACACACTATCAAAACACTTATCCACTCCTTAATCTCCTCCCGCCTCGATTACTGCAACCTACTCCTTGCTGGTCTTCCTGTGAGCCACCTCCTTCCCCTTCAATCTATACGAAATCACACTGCTCAACTAATCTTCTGCCAGCCTCGCCATGCCCATATTACTCCTCTTTTCAAATCTGTCCAGTTCCGCATCCAATTCAAGCTTCTCCTGTTGACTCTATGGCCCCTCAATACCTCTTATCTCTTATCTCTCCCTACATCCCCTCTCGAAATTTGTGTTTCACTAACAAATTACTTCTATCAATGACTTTCACCCGCACCGCAAACTACCGACTACGTTCCTTTCACCTTGCTGCACCTCACGCCTGGAACAACCTACCTGCGTCTGTGTGCCAGGCACCATCCCTGGCCCTCTTCAAGTCCAGGCTGAAGATCCACCTCTTCACCGTTGCATTCAGATCCTGACTCATTCAGATTCTGACTCCTTCCTCATCCCACCTAACCCCCGTCAACATTATGACCAATTCAGACCAAACTGCACCACACCGTACCTTGTGTAGAACTGTTTATTTATTTAACAGTATTTCTATACTGTCTTATCGTAAAATCAAGGCGGTGTCACGACAAAACAATCAAAAGTAGTGGGGGTGTATTCCATGCAGTGAAAGAAGTGTTATAATTTGCGTGTGTGGGAATGTATATTAGATTAGGGTGAGCTATGTACAGTGTGCGCTATGGTACAGCATGGGCTATAATACAAGGTATAATACAATTAGGGCTTAAGATATATCCAGTGATGTTATACATTTTCTTGTCAGGGTTTTAAGGGGTGGGTACGTGGTTCTTGTTGATTAAGTGACATGTCCATAGTGTTCTATGAACAGTATTGTCTTCAGCTGTTTGCGGAAGTCTTTGAGGTCCGTTGTCGATCTGAGTTCGTCTGGGAGGGAGTTCCAATTTGTAGGGGCAGCCAGGGAGAGTGCTCTCTCTGTGGTATCCTTTCGTGTTTTTCTGAAGTCTCTCGGGGTGTTGACTCTGTTGGAGGTTCCTTTTCTTCTTGGGCGAATGCTGGTGTCTGGATGAATGAGGGTGTGCAGGCTGTTGGCTGAAATGTGGTGTTTGATTTTGAATATGTTTATTATTGTTTTGTATTTGATGCGTGAACTGATTGGGAGCCAGTGTAGGTCTTTGAGTACCGGAGTAATGTGTTCATGTCTTGTTTAACACTCTGCACTGTTTTTAACTAATGTACTACTCTAACTACGCTAGTTGGCTAGTAAGCTAGTTGGAGTAGTATCGTTTAACACTCTGCACTGTTTTAACTAATGTACTACTCTAACTAAATTGTAAGCTCCGACTAGCATGACTCTGACGGGCAGGGACTGTCTCATGTATGCTAACTACCTCTTGTAGGTTAGGTTAGCTGTGCAGTGCTGCGTGTGTGGTGCTCTAGAAGTGCTAAATAGTAGTAGTAGTATGATTATAGTAATGCAGAAATCTTTTAGTCTTTTTTATCCATACACTAACTTTTAGTAAACATGCCTCTTAATGAATATGTTAACATTATGCAAATATTTATGAAAATGAGGTCCCTTATGCAAATTAGGCCCCGCACCAAGTCTCCGCACATGGCTCCGCACCACCCTTGGGCCGCCCCTGGCTATATGCAAATTCCCTTATGATAGAAGGCAGTTTACATGTTGCCAGAGGTACTGTCCTAGTCTTACCATGAGTCCTCCATATACTCGTACTTCAGAGAATTATACAAGAAAAAGTCAATATAAAGAAAAATGTCTTTGGTTTTCCTTTTTACAGTACATTAAATAGAACTGCATGTGAATGTTCTTAGAAATAAATGCAAGCATTTAGTTCATTATAGAAAATAATAAAAGACAAAGAAGTATGGTGTTGCATTTATAATCAAGAAACTTGCAAGAACTGTAATGAAATACAGTGAAGTCAGTGAATGCTTAATTTCTATTAATCTACAAGGCATGCCCATCAACACAACAATTCAGGTATATGCCCCAACAACAGCTGCAGAAGAGGAAGAAGTTGATGAGTTCTATGAACAAGTACAAGCTAAAATTGACAGAATATGCAAACAGGATATCCTGATAGTCATAGGTGGCAACAAAGAAGAAGGCAAAGTGCTTGCAAAATACAGACTTGGTAATAGAAATGAGCTGGAGAATGACTGACAGAATTCTGCAAGACCAACAATCTATTCATATCAAACACCTTCTTCCAGAACACAAGCACTGACTGTACACATGGACCACCCAAGGGATTGTACAAAAATCAAATTGACTACATCTGTGGAAGTCAACGATGGAAAAGCTCTATAACATCAATAAAAACAAAACCTGGAGCTGACTGTGGTATAGATCACCATCTACTAGTATGCAAACAAGCTGGTTGAAAAAGAGCAAGCCATTCATGAATGCAGAAAAATATGACCTTGAGAATATACCACTGGAATTTAAAGACTGCCTGCAAAATTGATTTGCTGCTTTAGATACAAATAACAGAGCTCCAGAAGAGTTATGTGATCACATCAAGAAGGTTGTGTTGGAAGAAAGTGAGAAGTCTCTACAAAAGGTGAAAAAGCAAAGACCAAAATAGATGACCGAAGAAACTCTGAAAATTGCCCAGAAACATAGAGAAGCTAAAGTCAGAGGAGAAAGAGGGGTAATCACAGAACTCAAAAGAGATTTCCAACATGCAGCAAGACAAGACAAGGAGAAGTACTACAATAATATATGCAAGGAAATAGAATCAGAAACCATTGGAGGAAGAACAAGATTGTCTTTCCTAAAGCTATGAGAGTTAAAGAAAAAATTCCAGCCTTGAATTGGAATGCTACAAGATGCTTGAGGATCCATGTTGAATGATGCTGAGAGGATCAAGAAAAGGTTGAAAGTTTATACAGAGGCCATATACCATAAAGATCAAGTGTATCAACAGCCATTTCAACCTGTACCTTATGATCAGGAACCATTGGTGATGAAAGAAGAAGTCAAAGCAGCATTGAAAGCCTTACCAAAGAACAAAGCACCTGGCATTGATGACATTCCCACTGAAGTATTACAGCAATTGGATGCAGCTGTTACCATACTTACAAGGCTCTGCCAGGAAATTTGGAAGACAAATTTATGGCCAACTGACTGGAAAAGATCTGTGTTTATACCAATACTGAAGAAAGGTGATCCGACTGACTGTGGAAATGATTGCACAATCGCTGTGATCCCACATGCCAGCAAGATTCTACTCAAGATCATTCAGCAGAGACTACAACCATACCTGGAATGAGAATTGCCTGAAGTGCAAGCAGGGTTTAGGAAAGGGTGAGGAATAAGAGACATCATTGCAGATGTGAGATGGATCCTTGAAAAGACAAAAGAATACCAAAAAGATATCTATATGTGTTTTACTGACTACAGCAAGGCTTTTGACTGTGTAAACCATGAGAAACTCTGGGCCACATTAAGAAGCATGGTATACCAGAACATCTGATAATTCTCTTGCACAACCTTTACATTGATCAAGAAGCAAAGGTTTTAATGGAATAACGAGAAACAGAATGGTTTTAAATCAGCAAAGGTGTTTGGCAAGGCTGCATACTTTCTCCCTACCTGTTTAATTTATATGCAGAACAAATCATCAGAAAGCAGGACTGTATGAAGAAAACCGAGGTGTAAAGATTGGTGGAAGACTCATCAACAACCTTCTCTATGCTGATACCACATTACAAGATGAAAGTAAAGATGATCTGAAACATTTGCTTCTTAAGATCAAGGAACATAGTTTTAAAATAGGCCTGCACCTTAACGTCAATAAGACAAAGATCCTGACAGCTGGCAAAATCAATAAGTTCATCATTGATGGAGAAGAAATTGAAATAGTTGACAGCTTTAACTTACATGGATCAACAATCAATAAAGAAAGGACTAGCAGTCAAGAAATCAGACGACATATTGCTCTTGGTAGAATGGCTTTGAAGGACCTAGACAAGATCCTCAAGAGCAGAGATGTATCTCTCCATACAAAGATTCGACTTGTCCAGGCCATGGTATTTTCAATAACGTCATATGGATGCTAAAGTTGGACAGTGAAAAAGATAGACAGAAAGAAAATTGATGGGCTTTGAATTATGGTGCTGGTGACAAATACTATGTATACCATGGACTGCCCAAAGAAAAAAGCAGTCAGTAGTTCAGGAGATCAAATCTAAGCTTTCCTTAGAAGCTCAGATGACAAGACTTTGATTTTCATACTTTGGACACATCATGTGAAGAGAGAGATCATTAGAGAAGGACATCATCCTTAGCAAAATTGAAGGTCAATGCAAAAGAGGAAGGCAAGCAATGAGATGGATCGATTCAATAACAGCAGCTATGGGTGCCACTCTATCAACAATGAGCTGCCTGACTGAAGACCAAACACAGTTTAGGCCAACTATCCAGAAGGCTGACATGAGTCGATACCAACTTGACGGCACTTAACAACAACAACCATCATTTTCTCTCCCTTGCGCCAAGCCAGGTACCACCATTTTATGTCTCCTGCTTCCACCACCAATCTGGACACCACCATATTTGCTTTGACCTCAGAGGTCATAACACCCCACTTTGTCTCTCCATTCCTCACTATTTTCTCTACTTTCCCCCAAGATTAGACTTCATTATTTTTCTATCTCTTCCACCACCCAACATCAGACCCCAAAACCTTTTCTACCCTGACCAAAGACAGGACTTTTTATCTCCCCCCCCCCCCCTTTGCCCAAGCTGGACGTCATCAATGTCTTTCTTCAGCTCTACAACTAAACTCTAACCTTGCCACCTCTGCTGTTTTCTGCAGGCTACCACCATCACCTTTGAAGCTGGCCTGCACAGGTCACTACTCCCTCTCTCCATCCTGCTCATGTGGGCTGAACAATACTTACTGTTTCTGACCTGTATTTCCCTCTATCTTGCCTGTGTGGGCTAACACTGCTTCCCTTCATGTGGCAAGCAACAGGCCAATACCACATCTTCATTACAGTCACATGGACTGACATATCTTCCACCTATTTCCCACCCACATTCCAGGGAATTGTGTAAATTAGTGTTACTCCCAACACTGTCTCTGGGGTTAGATAGTTCTTGTTTCCATTATTTGAGTGCTCCTATGGTAGCCAGAGTGTGTTTGGGGAAACAGTAAACTAAATCCTGGCTGGAATACTCTTTTTCCCCCTCAGAGTTAGTGAACACAGTCAGAATAAATAAAATAGCTAAAGGATTTGCGCTTAGGGAAACACCCAGATCTTAATACAGGCACATTTTACTCTACCCTGGTAAGTACTATAATAAAGTAAATATACAATTCTCCTACAGTGTATGCAAAATGGTACAAATTATCTATTAAAGAAAATGGATATAAACATTTTTGTACAATGTTTCCATTTAGTTAAACTCCCCTCATCTGAACCTTTCCCAAATAAATATGCATTACCCCCAGTCAAAGTTCTCTTTTATCAGTTTGTGAACTATATTTGAGCTGAAATATCATGAATGTTTGTGTACATGGAAGTTGATACTTATCCCGGATGGCTCCAGTTGTTGGGGCCCATAAACTGTGATGGCTGAGCTCTGGAAAGTCTAGGTCGTCTTTTTCCGGAAAGCAGGGTTTCTTCAGGACTTTGTAGAGGATGTCTGATTTTAATGATCCTAACCCCAGAGCTAGTCTGACTTGTACTTTAAACGTCAAGGAAAAAGATACCTAACCTCTTTATCCTAAGCCACAAATGTTGGTAGTAATAAATTTAAAAAAATTATTACTGTTGTAAGCTTGCTATAAAAAAAAATAGAAATACCTCTCTCTCTCTCTCTCTCTCTCTCTCTCTCTCTCGCTTTCTTTCCTCTACCTCACCTTTACAATCAGGTTCACTCACTCATTCACTCACCATTACCTTTCAGATGCTCTATGCTTCTTCTAATTAAAGATGCTCTCAATTTTCCCTTCTCCATTATCTACTTGCATCCTTTCTTTCAACTATCTGATACCATATAGAAAGCCTCTTACCTGAGCTTCCGCCTCTCCCCCAACACTTACTTTCCAGGAAAAATTAGTCAATACGCTTCCCAAAATTCTTAGGAAAGAGGTTATGTTTTCCCCTTAATAGTCCATATCCTACACTCAACAGTCTCACTCTATCTCTAAGCCCTCTTATGGTTTATGGTTTATTAAATTTGATATACCGCATATCTTCTACCTAAAGCTCTCTAAACCTGACAAAATAAAATAAAAAACTCAGACTTAATATACTTTCCTTCTCTTCTGTACACTCTTACCTAAACCCCTTATCACTCTTCCCTCTCTAACGCTCTTACCCTAGACTGTACTCGCAACATACTCTTTCCAGAAAATGCAGAAAAACCCTCCTCCTCTTCATCTTTCTCATTCTCAATCACTCTCCCAGTCACTCAGACATTCAAAAGTTTCATGTAAACTGTCAAAAACAGGCAAACACAGGGTCCTGCCACCACACACGCAGACACACGTCCATTCTCTTCCACAGTCCAGGGTTGGGCGCGCGGCGTTTGAGTTGATTGGCTCCCGTGGGTCGCGGCCGCACGGGAGTCAATTAGTGCAGCGGGTGTTGGGAGCGGGGGGGGGGTAGGGGCTGAGCAGCCTCCGCGTGGTCAGTCGCGCGGAGGCTGCGGTCGGTGCCGGCGTTGCCGGCGCGAAGACTGTCATGGGTTTTAGCTATGTACGGAGATGAACCCTGAATTGTTGAATGAGGTAAGGGAGGAAGGTGCGCGAGGCCACGAGTGAAGGATTCCAACGTTTTGCTTGCTGGAATGATGGAGCTCTTTGTTCCTGAACGGTTTGTGAGCAGTGTGGGAAGAGTCGCGTGCCAAGAGGCCCTACCTTGCTCGTTTCTTCTCAGGGTCAGTTTTACACTTCAGGGGTCCTTAAATTGATTTATACAAAATGGAATCCCCAGGATGTCTAGGCAGTGTCTTCAGATCCCTGTGTATTGGAGGTATTTGAACACATAGCTGTGGTGCATGGTTTTTTTTAAGGTAGTATCACAGAATTTTAAAAAGTTTCATCATGTGGGTTCTACTGTGCACCAGAGACCTGAATTTGATGGACTTATGAATAGTGTTTTATGTCATAGTGACATGGTAGCAACTCTTGGCTCACGCTGCTTTAACTGAGGCCCCTGCTAAAGCTGGGGCAGGGGGGGGCGAGGTCTAGGGGGGCGCTGGGTGGGGTGGGGGGGTGCTGGGTGGGGTGGGGGGGTTTATTGGGGCCGGGCTCTTGGTGTTGGGGTGGCGTGGTGGTAAGGGGTAAAGGGCAGCGGCGGTAGTGGTTCCCACCCTCACGGTGGATCCCAGGGGGCGGGTGAGGGGCTGCATGGAGGGGCTGGAGTGGCGGCGCGCGTTAGGGCGGGGGATGTGGGGGTGGGGGTTGAGGGTGGGGGATGTGGGGGTGGGGGTGGGGGGCGGGGGATGTGGGGGCAGGGGGGGAATTGGGGGGGGAATGGGGGGGATGGGGGTGAGGGCGGGGGTTGTGGGGGCAGGGGGGGAATGGGGGGGGCGGGGGATGTGGGGGAAGGGGATTTCGGGGCGACGGGCCGTGGGGGGGGTTGAGGCCTGATGTGACTCCGTGGTGCTAGCTGTGGCGGGGCGGCGGGGTTGGTTCCCGGGCCCCGGTGGGTGGCACACCGGGGGGCGCTTCACCTTGGGAGCAGTGGGTGTCTGGGGGGTGGGGTACATCTAGGGCTGGGTGGGGAGGTCATTGGTCTCCGGCCCGGCCGGTGTCGGTTTCCCCCCGTGTTTCCCCTTTTTGTCTCCGCAGGGGCAGTTTCTGGCGCAGACCTCGTGGCCTGTGGGCGCGGCTGGAGAAGAGCGTCGGATGAGTCCTTCGGCTGGGGCCCAGACACAGCGTGGAGCGGCAGCGGAGTCAGCCAATGGGTGCTCAAGGGATGTCGCGTGCGCTGCTGGCGAGGACCTTGCGGTGGCTGGTGAGAGGGCTGCTGAGCCAGGTGAGTTAATGGGGGGCAGGGGGCGTCGCAGGGGGATCTATGGGGGGGCTTCACGCAAAGAGCGCCAGCGGTCGTGTCGGCGGCGTCGCAGCTCGGACTCGTACTCGTCCTCTTCCTCCTCGAGTGTTTCGTCCGGGGGGTCGGGAGGGGGGGGGGTTCGGCGGCCTCCTGTTGGCGGGGAGGGTTTACGCGCGGGGGGGGGGGCCTCTTCGGTGGTTTCCTTGCCGGAATTGTGGGTGGCGGTGCCACGTAAGCTGCGGCGTCCAACTCGGCAGCGTCGCTACATTGATCTGCCGTTTGGTAGAGGGGGGAAGCGCTCGGGCGAGAGTCGGGACACGAGCAAGGACATTGAGTAGGCCGGTCAGGTTAGGAAGGTGGCGCGTAAGGTGGTTAACTGGATGCGTTCCTTTTTGCGGTTGGCCAGTGTTTGGGGCAGGCACGATCCGGCGCAGTATGGGATGTTGTTAGCGTACGCCGATTCCATGCACGACGGCTGGGCTTGGCAGAGCTATGACAAAAAGTTCAGAGACAGGATGGAGGGAAGCCGATCGCTTTCCTGCACGCTTGTTCCTTGTGTGAGGGTCCCCAGGCCGCGGTCAAGTGCATGAAGAAGGGCGCCTCTGGCATGGCCAGTCCCCCGGTTCGTGTGGAGCCTTGTTTAGGGTGGCTCAGTTGTTAGCCCAGGAGGCGTGAGGCGGCAATTCTGGGGTTTGGGTTTCGGAATGTCTTCGTTATCCAGGTGCGGGGGGTGATGTCGGCGCCGTCTGTTGGGGACTCCCCTTTTGGTACGTCGTTGGGCGGAGGTGGTCCAGGGCAGATTGTTGAGCGAATGGCAGTTGGGGAGGGTGGCGGCCCCCTTATTGGCGCCTCCCTTTCTAATATGGTGATTGCGCCTTGGGTATTGTTCCCAGGAAGGAGCCTGGCTAAATTCCGGTGGCTTCCTATTTGTCCTGTCCGATCGGGGCTTACGTGAACGATTCTATCCCGCGTCACTTTTGTACGGTTCGCTATGCGTCCATCGCTAATGCTGCTCTGCTGGTGCGCGGGGCCAGTCGGTCGGCTTTGCTGGCCCAGCTGGACAGTGACTCGGCGTTGCGGGTTCGCGCATCTGGCATGTCGTCGGTGGTGCATTTTCCTGGACGAATTTTGTTTGTAGGAGCAGAGCACTCAGGGGAATGTTAAGGGCTGTTATCTGTGTTCGGGCAGCTGGCACTGGAGTTAGGGGTCCCCTTGGCGGACGGGAAGACCGAAGGTCCGAGCACACGGTTGACCTTTTGGGTGTGGAGTTGGATTCGGTGGACATGATGGCGCGTTTACCTCACGACAAAGTCGCTCGCGTGTGGATTTCGGTGGCCAACGTGGTGTCGGCCCGCAAGGTTTCTTTTCGGGAGTTGCAGTCCTTGTTGGCATCCTTAAATTTTGCTTGTCGGACGATCCCGATGGGGCGGGGGTTTTCCAGAAGGTTGGCCTGTGCGTCGGTCGGGGGCCCCAAACCTCATCGCCGGATTCGGGTGACGACAGCGCTACGGGCAGATTTGCGGGTGTGGGGTCGTTTGGGGGACTTCAGTGGGGCGTCTGTTTTGCGGGAGCCCGGGGTATCTAGCGTTGAATTGCAGTTGTACTCTGATGTGGCGGGGGGGGGGGGGCTTAGGTGTGTATTTCAGAGGGGCCTGGTGCGCGGATCGGTGGCCGGGGTCTTGGCGTGCGGTGGGCCGGACAGGATGGTCCCATTTTGGAGCTCTCTCCGATTCGTGTCGTTTTGGTGCTGTGGCCGGAGCGCCTGCGGAATCGGAGGGTGCTTTGTGGTGTGCTAATCCGGTGGTATTATTGGATACGCTCCGTGGTGCGTGATGGTAGCGGGCTGGTTGCGGGGAGTCGTCTTGGCATGTTTGCAGTTGATTGTGGCGGTGCGGGCTCGACATCTACCTGGGTGCACTACCGAGCTTGCTGACGCTTTTTCTCGTTTTCCGTGGGAGTGGTTCGAGTGCTAGCCCCGCAGCGGACAAGGTCGGACCTGTGGTCCCAGAGAATTTGTGGAGCATTGGCCTTGTGGCTGCTCGAACCGCTGATGACCGCTGTGTCTGTGGGGGCGTGGGCTTCGTACCGGCGGGGCTGCGACAGGGTGGTCGCCTTTTTGTTAACTTGCGGGTGGCAGGCGGTGAGGGTCCCGGAGGGCTTGGTGGCTCAATATATTGTGGCGGCCTAAGGTGCTGGTTTCTCGGTCGGCGGTGCGCACGCACTTGGTGGGGATTCCCCTTTTTGCGAGCGCGGTGGGTTGGGGCCCCTCGCCTGGGGGGGGGTTTACCACGACGGCTGCTGCTGGGTTGGGAGCGGGTGCAGCTGGCGCCGTGCGATTCGCGGTTGCCGATCGTGCATGGGCTTCGGGTGCGGGTTGCGGGGCCTTGAGGCAGGTGGCTTCGGCTGAGTACGAGGCTTCCTTGTCCCGGGCGGTGTTTTGCCTAGCCTTTGGGGCATTTCGTATTGGGGAATTGATTGCGGGCTCTGGCCGGGGGGGTGTTGGGGGCTGCTGGTGTGTCCTGTTCGGGTGGTAGAGGGGGGGGGGGTGCGGAGCCTTTTGGCTAAGCCCACACCAGATCCGCTTGGAAAAGGTTTGTGGGTGTGTCTGGGCGAGGGCGCTGCGGCGCGGTCTGGTCCGGTGTGGGCGCTGCAGCAGTATTTCGCTGTGCATCCGGCGGGCGCAGTCTGTTTTTTCGTGCACACGGATGCTCGGGTTTTTAACTCGTTTCCAGGTTGCTGCGGTGTTGCGGCGGGTGCTCTCTGTGGTGGGGGACGATCCACTGCGTTTGCTCCGCACTCATTGCGGATTGGGGCTGTCACTGTGCGGCAGCTGCGGGGTTACTGGGACAGGTCATGCAAGGCGTTGGGAGGTGGCGTACTTCGGTTTTTAAAGGGTACGTTCGGCTGTAGGTGCCGGGATGATGCTGGTTGGGGCTTCACCTCTCTCTTTCTTTTGCAGATGGGGGTAGCGGACCTGGTGGATGTTGGTGCATCTGGGTGGCTATGACCTGGTGTCCTGGTACTGCATGCAGCTGATCCGGGCGGTGCAAGATGATCTGGGACTGGTGTGGCGGATGTTCCCCGGTGTTATTGTTATGTGGTCAGACATCATTCCAAGGCCGGCCTGCCGGGATCAGCGTTGTTGGTCTCGGGGGTTGCCCAGGGTCACTTGCCAGAGTGGTCGTTGAGTCTGTGAGAGGGGTGGGTAGCGGATCTTGCACGACTGGGTGGATGCTGGGTTTGGGGCTCTACCTGGCTGATGGGGTTCATGGGTCGCCTGTGGGCATGGCCCTCCACCTTACTGACTGGCAGGAGGCTTTGGAATATATGTATGGCATTGATGCATGCTGGTCGCGGCTTGGGGCCAGGGGGGGCGGCACATGAACTGTGTTATGTGCCGGTGGCGGGATCCCGGAGGTTTCCGGGGTCCGGACCAGCAGGCTTCACTTGGGCGGGGGCGGGGTGCCCCTGACCCGGTCAAACCCTCGGCCGACTTTTGCTTAGCATGGCGAAGTCGGGGAGAGGGGTATGGTAACTTGCCGGGTGGCGAGTTATGGCATTAGCGGTGGCAGGCACTTTGCTGAGGTAGGGCTGGTGCAGCCGGGTGCCGCTAATTGGGGGTTGGAAGTTTTTATTGTTGGTTTGTTAAATTGTTATGGCTAATAAAAGCTGCGACCAGTTATGTTCCATGAAATTATGGTGTTATGTATTTTGTGGGGGGCAGGGTGGGGACGGAGTGTTGTGGGGGGGGGTGCGAGAGGTAAGGGCCTGGAGCGCCGGGTCCGCTTGCCTCGGTTATCCCGAGGCCGCGGGCAGGGTCCCGGCGGCCGATATTAACCGGGCGCGCGGCCCGGTGCAGGGACCCTGTGCGCGGCCTAGGCGGGGAGCGTGCGTGTGGCCCGGGTTGGGCGCGCACGCGCGGCGTTTGAGTTGATTGGCTCCCATGGGTCGCGGCCGCACGGGAGCCAATTAGTGCAGCGGGTGTTGGGAGCGGGGGGGGGGTAGGGGCTGAGCAGCCTCCGCGTGGTCAGTCGCGCGGAGGCTGCGGTCGGTGCCGGCGTCCCTCCCTCCCTCCCTAACGTTTGGCAGTGGGTGTTTGGGGTGTTGCAGCTTGGGGGGGGGCGGGATCCCGGAGGTTTCCGGGGTCCGGACCAGCAGGCTTCACTTGGGCGGGGGCGGGGTGCCCCTGACCCGGTCAAACCCTCGGCCGACTTTTGCTTAGCATGGCGAAGTCGGGGAGAGGGGTATGGTAACTTGCCGGGTGGCGAGTTATGGCATTAGCGGTGGCAGGCACTTTGCTGAGGTAGGGCTGGTGCAGCCGGGTGCCGCTAATTGGGGGTTGGAAGTTTTTATTGTTGGTTTGTTAAATTGTTATGGCTAATAAAAGCTGCGACCAGTTATGTTCCATGAAATTATGGTGTTATGTATTTTGTGGGGGGCAGGGTGGGGGCGGGGTGTTGTGGGGGGGGGGGGGGGTGTGAGAGGTAGGGGCCTGGAGCGCCGGGTCCGCTTGCCTCGGTTATCCATTCTAGTAGGATTCCTACATTTGCTGATGACAGCAAATAGTCTGGGACACTACTCTATAAAACTCTGATATCCTAAATTTCCAAAAAATTCCTAGATACCTCTTATGGAAGTCGTGCGCTATCAGTGCCCTGCAAACAGGTGTAAAAATCTGGTAGAATGTGACTTCAGAGGCAGCTTTCTGCATTGTCCTGATTGTTAGTTTATTACATGGTGATAAACCTACTGATTAGTATCCATACTAAAAACATGCCCACTCATTTTTAATGTACATATTCTAGCAAACGTTTAGTACATCTCTCCTCAAGCTGTTTGAGTAACATGCATAACACTAAAGTATATCGCAGATTTAAATCAATGTCAGCATGATTTATAGTTCCATGATCTAAGCCCTATGTTTTCCTGGATTTCATGACTCAGATTGGCTAGGTTCCCAGTTGTCTATATTTGTCATGTTCCTGCAGGCATATTTTGGGGTTTTCATTTTCCAGGATAAAACGAATCATATAGCACCATGAGAAAAAGTTATTTTACCTAGTGCATACAGCATTGCTTTAATTGCTGTCTGAACAGGCGATTGTGAGGTCATTGTAATGAGAAAGACCTTGGAACATGAACAAAATCAATTACAAAGTACACTGAGCAAATACTAAGACACTGGGACATGAAGCTCCTGTGCTTAATGCCCAGTCCTAGACAGACAGAGGATCATGTTTCTTTGTACAATTTGAGCTTGTACCCAAGGAAATTAAGCCTCTGTCTCTTCCTGGTACTGTAATAGAGAACCAAAGAAGCCATTAACTCAAGAGTAAACAGTAACACTGACAGTGCCCTAAAACTGAGCAATGAACTCTTACCTCCTTCTACCTGACATAAGAGGGTTTGCCTTTATTGCAATATTACCTTAAAAGAAATCACTTGTTCCGGTTTTCATAGTCCTTTTGTTCATAAATGTCTTTTAAAGAAGTGAGCAAAAATAATGAAATATCACTCCAGAAAAACCTCAGGCAACATAACGTTAAATTTTCAACCTGTGGTGATAGCTTATCTCATACATTACATAGTGCATGCACTTAAAGAAGTGAGACATTTAGTTTGTACTGCATGTCTCTTTCATGAGTCTCTCAACCCTCCATTGCCTTAGTTACAAACTTAACACTAGAAGCCCCAAAAGGAATTTTACTTAGAAACCCCAAAGTGCGTCAATTGATGCATTATCACGACGACTGCGTTTAACATGAAATGCAGATGTGAATTAATGTGAAGTTACTTATTTGTTAAATACACGCAGTATGTGATGTCATTACATGACATCATCATGTGTTTATTGTTTGTAATGTCAGAGTAAAACTGTAAACAGTGATTGAGATGTGCCACCTAGTGGGAACATAAATTTATACCTAGAAGCCCCAAAGTACGTCAATTGATGCATCCAAGACAATTGAGTGCGTCAATTGACGTACTTTGGGGCTTCTAGGTATAAATTCATTTTCCCGCTAGGTGGTGCATCTGTCATTAATTTTCGATGCACATATTTGAACATCTTGACCTTGCTAACAAAGTCATGGAACATGACTGACATGGTTCTAGCAGTGGCGCTGGTATACAACTTCGAAGATGCATTTGCGTCAATTGACGCACTTTGGGGCTTCTAGTGTTAAGGGCCAATGCATTAAACTTAGCACACTGTTTGCAAAGAGCACAATGTCTGCTCAGATTTTTCAAGTGTTGCCATTGCAGCACAATGCTGAGAGGGGATTGACATAAATGTCTATACAGATAGTAGTGGGGGGGTTATTAAAATAACATTATAATGAGCTGCATGTATTCCAATGACACAATAATGAGCTTATTAGCTATTTCACCCAGATGCAAAGAAGGACGCAGAAGACCAGAAGGTCGCATACAGAGTTCGGTTGCACCACTGGCTGAACGCATGGTCCGAGGTGAAGTAAAGCTCGGCATGAGTAGGAAAAAAACAAAAGTTTGGCACATGCAGGAGAAAACAGTAATGTTTTCCAGTACCACTCTGCATGAGCTCAAGTTGAACGTGAAACAGAAGATGGGGGAAAATTACAGAGAAAACCGACATTTTAGCCTTTTACCCTGAGGATGTCTTTGCCAAGCAGAGGTTACAATAGTCCGTGTGCATGCCGGTGTTATGTCACTCCCATGACCACTACAGATATGTCAACACTAGAGCATAAGCATTCTGCATATGTATTTAGCACCTGCCGTTCATTTATCACAGACATTTTGGGCCCGATTCTGTGCTATTCCTGCCTTCCCCCACAGGCGTCTAACCTCCCCGCCGGTTTTGCAGGGAAGTTAGATGGGGGTGAGGAAGGGGCGGGGAAGGGGCGATCGCCAGCCCTGGACGTACAGAGCCGATTCTAATGTCGACCCTGGATGTCCAGGGTTGGTGAAATGTGCAGGGAAATTATTCCACCTCCGAGGTGGAGTAACTTCCCTGGACGTTTTTTTTTTGTGGCCGGGGCACGGATGGGGCAGGGGGGCCAGAGGAAATTCCCCGCAGCCCGATCCTGGCCTTAAGAGGCCAGATTAGGGGTCAGATGTGGAGAATAAGCTTTCTTCCAGCGGCTGGCATCGCAGCTTTTAAATGGAGCCGCTGTGCCATGGCAACCAGACGCCATGGTGCCATGGCTCCATTTAAAAACCCTGACTGAGTTAGTCGGGCTTGTCATGTATGTTCAGGCTGGGCTGAATCACAGTCCCGGCCTGCATGTGCATGACTGATCACGATTCTGATCCTGCATGCTAGATGTGCCCCGCAGGATCAGAATCGCGACCTCCTCTGTACATCCGGTCAAACTGGATCTACATAGGGAGTGTACGTCTGGGATAGAAGGAGCCTGTTTGTGTATATCTCATTTGCATATATTTTGCTTATAGCATAAGGGCAAAACTTTGTGGTACTCTTGGCTAGAATACTTTTGCTAATACTTTTGAAATCAAAAGAGCCCATCAAGTGCCATCTAGGCCACAAACAAATGTTAAGCACCTGAGGCCTATTGTGGCAAAAATTCTTAGATACTTGTAAGCACTGCAGATCCTGCAAGTCGCAAAAAGCAAATCTGCCCTTTTGTAACAAGCTACAGAGATCTTAATTTTGCTGGATCTTACAAAATGCACTAAGGCTTGAAGAAAGGAGTTTCTACTTATGCAGCAGCAATTGAAAGATCTTGGAGCTCATTATGGACTATTACCTGACTAGAACGATTGTAACAATAGATAACCATACTTCAAGTTTCACAAACCCCAACAAATTGAAAGAATTCTTAGAAGCGCATAAAATGTAATGACCTCTCCAGAGTCTAGGTCTGCCCATCAGAGTCAGATGGATGTTGTGGCCAATGAAGGCAGAATATTGGAGGCAATTGGCAAAGAAAGACAACAGTCATATTGTAGAAGTGAAAACAAATGGTGGAGTCATCTTGTCATACAGCATAACGAACCAATCCTGGTGCTATTTGGCTAAGCTGGTGAAAAACCCTACTATTGATGTTTCATTAATTCTTCTCCTCCTTTTTTTGTTTTTTATGCCTTTTCTCCTAGACTCATAATCTGCTCAAATTCACCTTTAATGATCTTGTAAAGATAGTTCAATACATGCCTTTGTGGGAGGGTGCTATTTCCATTAGTGTACATCCTGTTCATGTTAGATTGGTATATGGATGTGGCTATGAAGTGCTTTTCTGGCTTGCTCATAGAAACTAGTGTGAATGGATGGGTTTAACTTTTATTGGAATGAAAATGGTGGTAACTTGGTATGGAAGGTGTAGTGGTTGTTTGCAGAATAACATGAATGGTATATGCTAGATAATTCAGGATGTGTGGTAGGGAATGAATGATTGATTTCAGTGAGAGTGTCTGCGTTTAATAGATTGTGTGGATCAGTCAATGTGTGTGTGCTTAGTGTTTGCTCGGGACCCATACAATGTGAATAGCTGGCTGTTTTGACAGCCCTTTTTGGGTTGCTAGGCTCAGCATTGGGGTGAGGGTGTGGATCTGGGGATGCGAGACAAGGGAAAGAGGGAAGGTTTAGATACAATATTATCTTGCATTGGTATTTATGATTATGGTAAACTGGAAGAGTCCAGCTGCTCTATGGTTACTGTGAAAGTTGTGTCCCTGAATATCAATGGGTTGGATCATCTAATTAAAAGAGAGAAAGTTGTTAATTATGTTAAGAGTTTAGATGCTTATAAGAAACAGATCTTCTGCAGTCCGCCTGCCCAAAACTTAAGGTAAAATGGGCTATGCAGCATTTCTACTCCCAGTCATAAATAAGAAAGGTGTATCAAATGTATTAAAGAATTCACAGCAAGTGAATGTATTTACTCAGCAGGCAGATACCAAGGGTAGATGGATTACAGTTGTATTGTCTATTGATGGCAAGGTTTATTTCATTGGGCCCGATATTCAAAAGGCATTTACATGGTTTACAGTCCAATAACCATGTAAATGTCTTAAATCGGGATATTCAATGGCACTTTCACGGTTGGTGACATTGAATATCTCTTTCTAACTCTCTTACATGCCCTGATACTATCCAGTTAGCATTGGGGCATGTCGGGGACATTGTGGGGCAGAGCGGAGGCAGCGACAAGCAATAACCAGGCAGCAGCTGTCCAATTAGCGATCTGCACCAAAAAGATAGGCGAGGAAAACCTTGCCTATCTTTAAGGTGCAGGAGTTAACCAGGCAGCATGCGATATCGCTGCTTTCTGGTTAACTTTGGAGGCTTCTGGTGTGTGCGGCAATTCCTGGATATTCAATGTCATCACTGTGGCATTGAATATCCGGGATAGAAGTTGGCTGGGCGGGTTATTTATTTATTTAATTTATTTATTTATTTATTTACTTTTCTTATATACCGCGCTATTAAAATCAGTGCGGTTTACAATTGAACAGAACATACTGCAAAGTCACATGACAATTGAGTTTACATTGAACAAGGACAAAACAACTTGGAGGTGAACTGGGGTAACTATTTACAGAGGAGGTATTGGAGTATAAAGTTGTGAATGGAGTTATACTGACTGCTTATTTACAATAATATAGGTCGGTTTTCAGCAATGTTAAAACATCAAACATCAAACATCAAATAGAGGACATAATGGTGGAGCTAATCGTTCTCTTTATGGTGTTGGGTTGTAGGTGGAGTGGAGTAGGATGTGGAGGTATTTGGTTGTTTTCTGGGGTTGGGTTCTGGGTAATGGGTTAGGAAGAGGTGGTGTTTGAGGGCTTTTCTAAAAGATGAAAGGTCTGGGATGGTGCGGATCTCAGTAGGAAGGGCGTTCCAGGCCATGGGTGCGAATATGGAGAAGGCCCTGTTGGCGGTAGCCTTTGTGCACTTTGTTAGTATCTTGGGGACCTCCAGGATGTTTGCTTGGTTAGATCTTCTGATTCTGTTGGTCGGTCGGCTTTGAATGAGTTTGCTGATGGGCGTGTGGTTCTGGTTCCTTAGGGCTTTGAATGTCAGCACTAGGGATTTGTACTGGATTCTGGCTTGAAGCGGAAGCCAGTGAAGGCGTGGCGCGTAGCTCTTCAGAAATGAGCCTAGCTCAGTATTGGGCCCACTATGTTTATCTTTGCTCCCAATAGTGATGAGTCCTCATTTATCATTGAAAATGGAGTTCAAACACTGGAGACTTCTTCTAAAGAGAAGATAATAGCTGTAGACATTAATTTTCCTTTAGATCTCTTATTAGATAGACAGTCAGATGCAAGGTAGCAAAGACTAAAATGTGGGTTACATCTATGAAGTAAAATCTGTTATAAAGTTAAAATTAAAAATGAAACCTTGAATTACTGCTGCTGATGAATCAAATAAGAACTGTGCCATTGAACATTCAGAAGATATCATTGATCTTACTGATATAATTAAAATTTAAGAAACATCTAAAGGTTTCATTTTTAATTTTAACTTTATAACAGATTTTACTTCATAGGTGTATATCACTATCATAGTTATTTAACACACTCATAGTTTATTTCTTATGCTCATCTGTTTCATAATGATTTTGATTTTCATTGTAGCATCATCCCTTTTATACACTTATTTTTAGTACATGTTTATTATATACATCAATTATTCAATTAGGTTGTCTGTCTGTTAATATGGTTTAACTCCTCATGTCCTGCGTTTCCCTAGTACTCCTTTGAAGTTTTATTGTATATTCATGTGATCCCCATAATTTATATATAGAGTTTATGGTTCATGCACACAATTCTATATTAGTCTACACAGTTATAAGGGTGCATCACTTCATTAATCGTAGTGATATATTTAGGTGTTTTAATGTATTTATGGTATTAATCTGATTGTTTATCAATATGTTTTCCATGTATTGATTATTATTATTATTTTTGCATATATATTTATTATTTTAATTAAATATCATGTATTATTTCCCCGCTTTTAAGATTTGTACCCCCTGAAGAAGGCGTCCCACGCCGAAACGTGTCGGGGTCACTAACCTTCATCATTAAAGGCTCAACAAACATCTATACCTTCGTTTCTTGCTTCATTGTGTTTCCCGGCTGGTAGTGCAAGACACGCTGCTCCTTTTTGTGTTTTTCCCAGTACGTCCAAGGGAACGGAGTTGGACGGGGGACTTATTCCACCTCAGAGGTGGAATAAGTCCCCCCCCCCCAACATTGCCAGACAGCCACGGAAGGGTCAATAGGACAGGTAAGCAGCACCATGGTGATTCCCCTTGGCCCGATCCAGGCCTTGGCAGGCCGGATCAGGGGTTGGGTGGTGACAAACTGGACAATTAACAGGCTTGCTGGCAATCAGGGACACCATGGCACCGGGCTCTATGCAGGAGCCTCGGGTGTTTGTATGAGGAGGGGGCTGAAATCAGGGCATGTCCTGACTATCCAGGCCCATTACTCCCAATTCTGCACCCACGGGAGCATATAGCTTCCACAGGTGCAGAATTGGTTGCACAACCGGCCCATCCAGATTTTGGACATTCAGATGAGCCAGACATTCCCCATGTGGAATTGGCCTCCACATGTTTATACAGAGGTACGTGTCATTATATCAAGGTTTATTGCCCCTACTCTTTAATGTAGCCCTTGAGCCAATTAAACCGCTTTGACCCGGTGAAAAGCGGTATATAAATGCAGTTAAAGAAATAAGAATAAAGAAATAAATTTTAATTGCCATCTGTGCTACTCCAACAATAAAAGGCCTAAGCCTGCTTGGCTGCGAATATAAAGTGGTAGCATACACGAATAATCTCCTGTTGTTCCTAGCTGATCTGAAAGTCTCCCTGACAGAAGCAGAAAATGTCATACAGTCTCTCATCTTTTTCTGGCTATAGAATTAACTGGTTTAAATCAGAATCATGCCTCTTAATTTTACTACATCTCCAGAAATGGTAAATGGTTTAGGATTTAAATGGACCCCCCCCCCCTGCAACTCAAATATTTAGGGATTCTTTTTCGATGAGCTGCATCATAACATCCCAATCTGGATGCCCTTGTTACTCGGTTGAAAGAAACCATACAAAGATGTCTCCCCTCCATCTATCCAGGTGAGATAAGCTTGAAGCCATTAAAATGACACTTGTCCCACAAATATTTTTTGTAAAATTTTAGAAAATATTCAGATTAAATTATTGTGGTGAAACAAACCTCCACGCATTGCTTTGAAATCTCCTCGGGTCACAAAGTGGGGTTAATTTCTCTGACGTTGCAGCCTGTCTTTGATTTGCGACATACTGGCTGGTAGAATGCATGGAAGGCTCACAAGTCCCAACTTAGCTAGAGTTGGAAGCTTTCATGGTGGCGCCAATCTTGCTCAGGTACTTTGCTTTCATGAATATTTTGGATGATTAAGTGGGGTTTTTTGCCACTTTGCAGTCAATCACAGAGCATTTCAGTTATCGAATAAAAAAGCTACTCTGTCTTACTACTAATCAAGTTATGCCCCTCTAAGGTGGAATCCAAGGATATATATAAACTGGAAACAGGGCTGACCCCAGAACTGGTTCAAAGTTTTTGCATCCTAGGTAAACATTAAGCCTTATGCCTCCCCCAGATGTCAGAATCTATTGCTGAGCTTTGATTGCCCTGCTCTTTGCTGTCCCCACCCCCAAAACTGTTGCCCTAGAAAACTACCTTGTCTGCCTGTTGGGCCAGCCCTGGCCGGAAACTCATCTTTTGGCCAAAATGGCAAAGATTAGGAACATAGCACGTTGGCCAACTTGTGGAAAATTGAAGAATTAAATCTCTAGCCACTGTAAGACAGGTTCTTGGGCTGCCAAATGAATTAGAGTTCCAAGGATGGCAATTACCTCATTGTCAAAAGAAAAACTTTATGGTACAGTGCCTTGTGAAAGTATTCATCCCCTCGGTGTTTGTCCTGTTTTGTCGCATTACATCCAGGAATTAAAATGGAGATTTGGGGGTTAGCACCATGTGATTTACATAACATGCCTACCACTTTGAAGGTGCAAAATAACTTTTATTGTGACACAAACAATAAGTATGATAAAAAAAAATCATGAGTGCACATAGGTATTCCCTCCCCACCAAGTCAATACTTTGTAGAGCCATCTTTTGCTGCAATTATAGCTGCAAATCTCTCAGGGTATGTCTCTATTAGCTTAGCACATCTAGCTACTAGGATTTTCACTCATTCCTCAAGGCAAAACTGCTCCAACTCCTTCAAGTTAGATGGGTTGCGTTGGTGTACAGCAATCTTCAAGTCATGCCACAGATTCTCAATTGGATTGAAGTCTGGTCTTTGACTAGGCTATTCCAAGACATTTGAATGTTTCCCTTTAAACCACTCCAGTGTAGCTTTAGCAGTATGTTTAGGGTCATTGTCCTGCTGGAAGGTGAACCTTTGTCCCAGTCTCAAATCTCTGGCAGACTGAAACAGGTTTTCCTCAAGAATTGCCCTGTATTTAGTGCCATCCATCATTCCTTCAATCCTGACCAGTTTTCCTGTCCCTGCCAAAGAAAAACATCCCCACAGCATGATGCTGCCACCACTATGCATTACTGTGGGAATGGTGGTCTTGGGGTGATGGGAAGTGTTGGGTTTGCGCCACACATGGTATCTTTGTGGCATCTCTGATTAATGCCCTCCTTGCCTGGTCTGTGAGTTTTGGTGGGCGGCCTTCTTTTGATAGGTTTGTAGTGGTGCCATATTCTTTCCATTTTGTTACAATGGATTTAATGATACTCTATGGAATATTCAGAATTTGGAATATTTTTTTATAACCCAACCCTGATCTATACTTCTTCACAACTTTGTCTGTAATCTGTTTGGAGTCCTCCTTGGTCTTCACGTTGCTTGCTTATTGGTGTTGCAGGATCAGGGGCCTTTCAGAACAGGTATATTTATACAGGCATCATGTGACAGATCACGTCACACTGATCACACACAGGTGGACCCTAATCAACTAATTATGGGACTTCTGAGGTTAAGTGGTTGGACCAGAACTTATTTAGGGATTTCATAGAAAAAGAGATGAATACATATACACTCACAACTTTTCAGTTTTTACTTGGTTTTTTTTTTATATATATGCAAGGTATTTTACTGTCATTCCACTTCAACTTCACCAATTTGGACTATATTGTTAGGTCCCTTACCTAATATCCAAATGAACCTCCATTTTCATTCCAGGTTGTAATGCGACAAAACAAGACAAAACCAAGAGGATGAATACTTTCATAAGATACTGTATTGGTGAATTTGCACGAGAACCCTGAGATTTTCCAGTGGTGTGAAAAAGTGTTGAATAAAGGCCGCAGTATTTTGGCATTCTATAAGCTACTTAGGGATAAAATAGAGGCAACTGATACGGCCCTCTCTAGAATGGGCAATCGATACCACTACTAAAGTGGACCAAGTGAATTGGGGCATCTTCAGGTTTAAATATCTTTTTTTTTAAGTGCCGTCAAGTCAATGCTGACTTCTGGCAACCCAGTAGCCCCTGAGTTTTCTTGGCAAGGTATGACCAGAAGTAAATTGCCAAACCTTTTCTTCTAAGGCAATGGAAGGTAAAATGACTTGCCCAAGATCACAAGGAGTTCCAGTGGGAACTTAACCTTGATAGCTTGGGTACTAGGCTATTGTTCCAACCACTAGTCTATGTTATCCAGTAGCTTACTCAATCATTGTGCTTCATAGCCCATAGAGCAATTGGAACACTGTGAAAGCTATGGCAAGCAGGGCAGCAGTTCTCAGATAAATGCTGGCATTGTTCCAGTGTGGTAGGTATGTTGATGCATATGTTGGTTCAATGTCTCATGGTTAAAGACTTTTGGACTAAGGTTTGGAATTACATTTGTGAAACTATGCCAGTTAATGATGTTTTCTCTACCAAAATTGAAAATTTTCAGTCATTGGTTCTCTGCTCCCTACTTAACAAGTGGCAGAAAAATTTGTGCAATATCCTGAGTGCCTTAACTGAACAAATGATTCTAACTGGAAGAATGTAACTTTCCTAAAAATGACACACACAGAAGAAGCAGGCAAAGAAGAAACCATTGGAGGATAAAACCTTATTGATTGGTCAGTCCAACACATGCTTCGGCCACTGAAGCCTTCATCAGGGGATTATGACCCAATGGATTAATAAACAATTAGCATCTAGACCATTTTCAGAGTTGTTATCTAGTGCCTATAACAACTACTGTCTAGATGTGGATTGTTTATTCATCCATTGTGGTCATAATCCCCTGATGAAGGCCCCAGTCATAAAGACAATTACAATAACCAAATAGTTGATAAGACTGCTTTGATTCTTTATAAAGCACTGTTCTTCTTTGAAATAAAAAAGGCTGAACTAAAAAAAACTGGGTTAAATGAACTGAAAACATTTTTAAAAAATTCAAAAAAGTTTCCAAAAACTCCAAAAACAAACCAAAACCTTTTTGCTTGTGCACATCCCCATTGCACTGACATGGAAACAGTGATTGTTCATCTCTGCCCTGTCTATAAGGTGTGTCTGAATCCACAGAGCCTGAGAGATTTTTAAAACTGAATTTTCTCTCACATTGATAGAAAACAGTGTTTATAGTATCTGCCCTTCTTTCTGTCAGAGCCCTGTTTGTACTTTTTGGATTCTTTCTCTGGTTTTACCCCTTTTTGATTTCAACAAAATAACTCTTGGAAGCCAACATACCCTCTCACTGATTCCAGGAGAGAAAATGGTTCTGGATAGCTGGTGCTTTAAGTTTCATGCTGTCATCATCAGCCATGGGATTTTGAAGGACTGAAGCTGAGATAGGCTTGTTTGGCTGTTTGAAAAAACGGTTCCTAAAAAATGGTCCATCATTATCAAACTTATTTTGTATATATAAAATCCAATTCTTCTACTTACATTTGTTAGCTGCTAGAGGCTTCAACACTCTACTCGAATTTTGTTGAGCTCACTCAACTGTGTCAGGGGATATTTCACATGGAGCTTTTTTTCTTTGGCTGAGATCCCACTTTTCACTTTGATATGTATTTAAGAAGTTCTTAATTGGATATTGAAGTGTATATATATTTTATTTTTTGTCAGTGATTATTTTTTTAATTTATATTTAGCTCACACCTTTCAATAATAGTTCAGAGGGTTACTTTCAGGTACAGTATGTATTTCCCCATCCCTGGTAGGCTTACAATGTAAGGGGTATGTCTACTAAGCTGGGCTAATAGTTAACTCGGGTTATCTGCACCAAGGCCTCTTGTTATTCAACTTTTACTGCACTGGCTATTTTTAGCATGCAGTAGCTGTTAGCGTGAGTCATCACTAACCACTGAGCGTGCATTAACCATTGGCACATATAAGGGTCCCAAGTGCTTTAAACCACACTTTTGTTATGGCCAGTCAATCTTTCTACATTACCATTAATCGGAGGTAACTAAGCAAACGTAGGGAGGGAAAGTTTCAAATTGATTTCTAAAATTGCTCAGCGTGTGCACAGGTATAAGTAAGTGCATAATGCAAGAAGGTGTCTGATTTTATTTATATTTAATAGGGGGAATTCCAGGGGCTGGGGTCATCGGGACTAAAACAAGGTTTTGTAGTAGGTAAAAATTCCCACACAAGAAGAAGATGCAAGTAAATGCAGGGTGGGTACCTTTTCCTTAGGCAGTTTTCACAGTGAAAGTATGCATGTTTATTTTATTTATTTATTTATTTACATTCTCTTATATACCGCGCTATTCTGCATCAGTGCGGTTTACATTGAACAAACTGAAATTACACTGAACAGGGCATTATAACTTGGAGATAACTATTTTACAGGGAACATGGGCATGTAGTTTTACTTTGAAAATTAGTGCAAAGTCTGTGGGTAAAAAGTAATCTCATACTTTGTAGCTATGTGAGTAGCTTGAAAATTGCCTCCATGAATATGTAGAATCATTTGCAACAGAATTCACTTCCATGCTAATAATTAATTTCACTGCTCCTTATGGTGCCTGAACCTATGATGACTAAGATTCAAGTGATCTTTTCTCCCCTTTGAATGCGCTAAAATGCATTGTATATGGATAGTATTCGAGATGGATAATTTGCTTTATTAAACTGTCTTATACAATGCAGGTCTGTTAAAGCGTGTCCCATTTTCACTATTTATAGCTAATTGGCCTACACAAGTCATGCATGATATGGATAGCAATTTCAAATCATTTCTTTAGCAGAACACTAATACTGCAGTAACCTTTCTTTCTTTTCAGGCAGAGTATTCATTCACTGTGCCATGGGGATTAGCCGTTCTGCAACTCTAGTACTTGCTTTCTTAATGATTTGTGAAAATATGACCCTTGTTGATGCTGTACAGACTGTGAGCAAGCACAGAGACATTTGTCCAAATTCAGGCTTTCTCAAGCAACTTCAACGGTTGGACACAAGATTAGTGCGTGAAAGGAAAATGAAAATGGATTGTTTCAAGCTTTAGATGGAGTTCAGTTTGAAATAAGGAGGAATTTAAATTTCTCTCACAGTGCTGTAGCAAGAACTGACTTTTGCACCACTAGCCAGAGCAGTGTGGCAGTATAAATGAAAAAAATGAGACCAGAGACCCTTATAAAGAGCACACATCTGTCTTAATCTATAAAGACGACTTTTATGACCCTTTTCTTTGATATGTGTTCTCAATAAATGCATCCTTCTAAAGTCTGTATGTTTGGAAAAGCATAAAAAAGGAAATACAACCATTTTAGCAAATCTCTATCCACTGATCTGATCATCCTGCAGCTTATGTAAAGAATATGGTTTATGACTGCTGGTAGCATATGAATTCCACATTACTTGCTTCACTGACTTCCTATTCATTTCCATATATGTAAAATAAATGTCTGAAAAAAACATATTTCAGCAGTCTCATGGAATTTTGGAGGAGAAGTAACTATGGTAACATGTGTCACACAAACTGAAAAGCACTAGCTATGCTTGGTCTTCTTTTCCATGCTTCATCACTACACCTAAATTAGCAGGTTTGCAACAAACTGGAATTAGACAAATTAGATGTGCATCAAGAGGTGCAACTTATGGCATAACAGCAAAGACCATTGTTTGAACATTAAAATTGTAAACCGCTTTGATTAAAATGATAAAGCAGTATATAAAACCTGTTAAATAAAATAAATAAATAAACTACCATAACTATAATATACCTTAACACGTGGCAGAAGATTCAAGACCCAGAAGAGTCCTTCTTCACAAGGCCATATACAGTAAACTGAGGAATTTACTAAACTATATTAAAATCTAATCTGATTATAAAAAGAACAGTAATTATATCGCTCTATCCTTTATCTTTGGTTTTCTGTAAACTGCACCTGATCCTTGGGAAAGTGCGGTATATAAGTGATTGTTAAATAACACAGGTACACTAAAAAAAAATTTTTTTAAACTGCCTCTAATGTTTCGATTGATTTTTACGTTTTTTGGTGCGCTGAATCCAAATCTGGTAACCAATTTGCTCCATCACGTACAGATTTTTTGCTACATTGGGTTAGCAGTTTGAGGTGAACGTTTCAGATTGAGTGCGATCGAGATAAAAGTTTCTTGGATGAATTCTTTATACTAATTGTTTAGTAGTTATTCAAATAAGAATAAAGAAAATTGTAACAAGGCAGCACATAAGATTAGAGTAATGTCAACAAAACACACTGTGATGGTAGCAAAATTGTCTGCACTTAAAACAGCCACATACATGTGCACAAACATTGAGCATATAAGAGCGAGGTTAGACACAAAGCAAAGCAAAGAAATGTGCAAAAAATGTTGTACAGGTATGTATGTAAGAATAGAAAACGCAAACCGCACCATTGCAATACATGAAGACAAACACCCGATGGTGTGAAAATAAAATTCTAATAAATGAGATCCAACACTGTGGTAATAACTAGCAAATTTTTATTTCAAAGTTTAGTAAAAACACGATATTTGTCAACACAGTTTAGATTTTAAAGTCATTCTTGGGTCAATCAATCTCCTGGTGGGCCCGTTTCTTCTTCCCCCGAATGGTTCTCTTGGTGCGCTGCTTGGCGTATTTTTCATCTGGAGTTTCCCGCAGCAGCAACCAGCAGAAATCAGCCATCATAGTGGTGTTCCATCTTCCTTGGTACCTTCTCTCTGCGTCCTTGATGTCCTGGTGAAACCTTTCACCTTGTTCTTCACTGTACGCCCCCAAGTTTTCGGGAAAGTAGTTCACATGGGAGTGCAAGAAATGGACTTTCAGGCTCATGTTACAGCCTTGTTCTTTGAAGGCATTGAGCATCCTGGCAACAATATCCTTATAGTTCTCATCCCGCCTGTTCCCCAAGAATTTGAGAACAACATCCTTGAAGGAATCCCAGGCTTCTTTTTCCTTCTCAGACATCGTTTCAGCGAATGCTCCATCTGAAATGAGTTTCCTTATATCAGGGCCAACAAACACTCCTTCCTTTAGCTTTGCTTCAGAAAGTCGGGGGAACTTTGAGCAAAGGTACCGAAAGCACTCGCCATCTTTTGGAAGGGACTTGATGAATTGCTTAATGAGACCCAACTTAATGTGGAGAGGTGGTAATAGAATTTTATCACGAGGTACCAAGCTCTCATGAAGAACATTTTTCTCACCGGGTCTCAAATACTCCCGAATTGGCCAGTCTTTTTTCCCCCAGTGTAGGTCGCGGGCCCGGCTATCCCACAAGCAAAGGAAGCAGGGATATTTGGTGAAACCGGATTGCTGCCCTAATAGCATGGATAGAATTTTAAAGTCTCCACAAATGATCCACTTATGCTCATCATAACGAATCTTCTGAAGAATCAGGGCCAAATTCTCGTATTTTTCTTGGAGAATAACAGAGTGAGCAATAGGAACTGAAGCGAATGTGTTGCCATTATGTATAAGAACACCTTTTATGCTGTCTTTTGACGAATCAATGAACAGCCGCCATTCAGCAGGATCATACTTGAGTTTAAACTTTTCCATCACTCCGTATATATCGTTGCAAAATACCAAATCTTCCTCTTTGCTGAAATACTTCAAAAATTGTGTCTCGCGGTTGCGGTACCAATAAAAAGTTGTTCCTGGTGACAATAGATTTTTCTGTTTAAGCCGAGAACCTAGCAGTTGGGCAGCATCTTTTGGGAGTCCTAAATCCCAGACTAAATCATTCAATTCAGCTTGAGAGAAAAGTTCAGGTTTCGGATCTGGTTCAGTTTCAAACTCGGAAGTACTGGACTCATCGGGAAAAGCCATCTGATGAGTCTCATCATGATCAGAACCGTCCACACAAATATGATCCAAAGATTTTGGTGGTTCAGGCACAGGTACTTTGTTGCTATGAGGCATAGGCCTAATTGCTGAGGGAAGGTTGGGGTAACTTATTACGTTCTTATTTTTTAAGTTGTATCCCTTCACAATGCAAGAGCAAAAATAGCAGTCACTGCTGTGGTCTCTTTGTTCACGCCACATCATAGGTATTCCGAAATGAAATGCTTGTTTTTTACCTTTCATCCATAAGCGTAGATCTTCCTCACATGTCTTGCACACTTTGTGAGGAGCCCGCGGTTTGTCTTGATCGCCTAACTTCAAACCGAAATAGGCGAAATATACTTTTTTAATAAATGCAGAAATGTTCCTCTGCCGCTTTTTCACGGTATATTCCCCACAAATAAAACAAAAACTGTCCGGAGAGTTGACGCAACCTCTGGCTCTGTGAGCCATCACAAATACACAGCACTGCAAACTACAACTGTAGTGAACCACTTCGGAATAAAGCTGGATTACGACTGAGCAAACAAAAGGTAATAATGAACTTGCAAGAAACTGAAATTTGACAGGAACATTCTTGTCGCAACCACCGTGTTTGAGCGAGCGAACGAGACGAGGCGAACAGGAAAGAACATGCGCCAGCGCGAGTACTGGATTTAGCCCCCCGCCTCCCAATTGTCCTGTTAATGTATAAAATGAATACAAAACACTCTAAAATATCATGAGGGAGTGTTTCTAGTTAGTTAACCATTACAACCTCTATTTTGGGCCAAGAAAATAAACTGCAGTCGGCTAAAAAGAAATTATGTGAACATTCCTTATATGGGTAAGAAATCTAATTTTGCAAGAAAACATGACGTGATGGAACATTTTGGCTATTTTTCCTGGATTCAGCACCCCAAAATCTATAGGAATCAGTTGCAAAACTGGAGGCAGTTTTTTGGTAGTGTACCTGTGTAATTAAATAAATAAAGTAAAACAATCTGATTAAAACTATTTTTATTATACTGTAGCTGATAATACTAGATGAGCCAACCAGGCACATTCATTCCAGAGTACGTCTATCCAAACCACAAATTTGTAACTAAAACATTATATAATTTATAAATAAAACATTATATACACTGAGAATTCTATATGACAGAAAAAAGTAAAACCTGATACAAGTTGCTTGGAGACTTAAGAGCACTCTTTAAAATGTTAGACTACTACTTTTAGCAAAACTACACGAGACAAAACTAGATCTCCCAAAACAACTGGAGACGTGTTGCTGATAAAGACACAGCAATCACACCAGTGATCCTGAATAGAAATACAGCATACACATATATCATCTGTAATTGAGAGTTAAATGCTGCTAAAACATAGACACAGAAAAGACAGCTGATAAAGACCATATGGCTTATACACTCTGCCCATCCATACAAATTGAGATCTGCAATCCCTTCCTCTCCCTTACAGATCCTCTGTGCTTGTCTCATAATTTCTGGAATTCAGATAAAGTCCTCATCTCTGCCACCTCCACTGTGAGGCTATTCCACATATAGACCACCCTTTCCATGACGAAATACTTCCTTAGATTACTCCTGAGTCTATCCCCTTTCACCTTCATCCTTTGCCCCCACATTCCAGAGTTTCCTTTCAATTGAAATAGGTCCGCCTCTTGTACATTTATGCCATGGAGACATTTACATATCTCTGTCATATCTCCCCTCTCCTGCCTTTCTTCCAAAGTATGCATATTGAGATCTTTAAGTCTATCCCCATAAGGCAAAGACCACTCACCATTTTAGTAGCCGCCTTCTGCACTTATTTCATCTTGTTTACATCTTTGTGAAGGTACATTCTCTAGAAATGTACACAGTACATCAAATGAGATCTTACCAGAGACTTATACAGACGCACTAACATCTCCTTCCTCCTGTTGGCCATTTCTCTCCCTATGCATCCATGCCATTGCCTTTTCTCCCTGTTGGGCCATCTTAAGATCATCAGAAACAATCAAGCCCAGTTCTAGATCTTCTTCTGTAAACAAAAGTGTGTCATCCCCTTTACTGAACTGCTCTCTTGGGTTTTTGCAGCCCAAATACATAACTTTGCACTTTTTAACATTAAATCTCAGCTGCTAAGTTTTAAATCATTCATCAAGCCTCGCTAGATTCCTCCTCATGTTAACTATATATACCTTCTAGGGTGTCTACTCCACAAAAAAGGCAAACCTTATGCAACAATCCTTCTGCGATATCATTTACAAAAATGTCAATAAGAACCAGACCAAGGACTGATCCCTCTGGCACACCACTGGTAATGTCTTTACACTCACCCTATGTCTCCTCCCATTCAACTAATTTCTCACTCATTCACTTCAGAGTACATCCCCAGGATGCTCAGTTTATTTATAAGTTGCCTATGCAAAACCGTGTCAAAACCTTTGCTGAACTCTAAGCACCAGTGGCCTAGTGGTTGGGGCAAGGTACTTCAGGCCAGAAGGTCGGGGGTTCAAATCCCACTAGAGGATTGGAACCTTGGGCCAGAAGGACTGGGGTTTCTAGTCCCACAGGTGCTCCTTGTGGTCTTGGGCAAGCCACTTAACCCTCCATAGCCCATGTTCCGTGTAAAATAGTTCTCTCCAAGTTATAATGCCCTGTTCAATGTAATTTCAGTTTGTTCAATGTAAACCGCACTGATGCAGAATAGCGCGGTATATAAGAGAATGTAAATAAATAAATAAATAAATAAATAACCCCACATCTAACTCTCTTCCTTGATCCAGCTCTATGGTCACTTAGTCAAAGTAATTAATCAGATTTGTCTGACAAGACCTACCTGTAGCCTGGACAATATAACAATTTGGCTAGCAGAACAATGTATGGTTGTAAACCTTCAAAATCAAATGCCATTTGGACCTTCAATACTCACCAGGTCTCACACCCAATGGCCTAGCAATTCCCATCTTAGACTGTATGACAGTCCCAGGCTGAAAAATTGATGTCCTCTTAACACTTGAACCACAAATATCAGCTGTACTAAAATCATCCTACTATGCCTTACGACAAATCTGAGTAGTAAAACCGTTCTTCTCATTACAAGGTCTAGCCCATACATTTATACTGAGTCACCTAGACTATTGTAGCTCACTTAACTGTGGCTTACCTAAATCCTCCATTCACCACTTACAACTCCTACAAAACACAGCAGTCTGAATACTTTCAGACAGACAAAGAAATGAACATATCACATCAGCACTACAGAACCTCTACTGACTCCCTGTGGAGTCCAGAATCCACTTCAAAATCCTGGTAATCCTTCATAAAATGCTTCATACAGATATACTACTGTAGATTGTCTTGCAAATATAATTATACCATACCAGACATCCCAACCAGTGTGCACCCAACAAATCAATCAACTAACCCTCCCATCTGCTTCTACATATTGCCTAGAAACAACAAAGTGGTATTCTTGTATTATGGTTCCTTCATCTACAACTCGTTGCCACACAAACTGAGAGGAAAACTAAAAAAAAAACCACTTCAAAACTGCTCTAAAAATACACCTATTTATGTAAGTATATGATGAAGATTAAGCTAAGAGATTAATGACCTGCCCTGGAATTTGCATAGCCTCCCCTAACCTAATGTTCTAAATCTTGACCCATCTTATTCTATTTTCTTCATCCGCAGATTAAAATGAATAAAAATAGAGAGCCCTTCCTGGTGGGAAGATCATTTCTAGAATCATTTGCCAGCTGCTGAACATTGCAATTTTCACTCTGTGGTCCTGATTCTGAGTCATGGGTTGCGGGGCTGTACATGCCAATGGGATGCGGAGCCCTGTAAGTCGTCCAGACTCTATTCCCAATCTTGCTCTCCCCGCATGGCTAGTGTCACAGGACGGGGAGAACTGGTGGGGGGCAGGAGGGGGTGGGATCTGGGCAAAGCAGGGGCAGGCTGAGCCAGCGGGACATATAGGGCCAATTCAGGTCACGACCCTGTACATCCTGCTGGGTCAGAGGGGATGTGCAGATTATTCCATCTCGAAGGTGGAATAATCAGTACTGGCGGAGCGATCAGGCATGGGGATCTCCCCCTGGGGCCAGGACCGGGTGCAGTGGGGGGTCACTGCCGCCCAATCCAAGCCCCGGTTGGCCAGCCATAGGTCGGACAGCAGGGGGAGGCTTAGCCGTGTGAGCCAGGGGCACCTATGGGAAGGACGTCCCTGCAGGCAGGCAGGGGCATGCCGAGCCCGATTCTGTGTACCACGGGAATGTTTTGTTCCCACAGTCCAGGATCGGGTCCTAAAGGGCCCATCTTGCTTGGGGACATCCAGACAGCTTCTACATATTCTTCCTCTTTGCACTTCCTCCTGTCACTAACATATCCAAAAAAAAAAAAAGGTTTCATTCCTTCATTTTACGGCATTGACTATTTTCTTTTCCATTTGCGTCTTTGCTCTCCTGACTACCTTCTCAGCTTCTTACTTTTTCCAAAATATTGTTGCTTATCTTACTCTTTCTGTGATCTCTTGTACTTCATGAAGACTTAGTAGTACCCCAGTAGCACACAACTACAAGTCAGAGAGTCAATAAAAAGGAACAACAAATGGTCATCTTGTGACCTTGCCACTTACACTCTAAAGGAGAGCAGGGACAAGGGAGATAAGTTAAATACCTTCAAATACCTGGAAAGTGTTAAACAAGAAGCATTCTTGTTTCAAGGAAAAGGAAGTTCTAAAACAAGCGATCATGATATGAGGCAACGATGGAGTAAATTCAGAAGCAATGTTCAGAAATACCTTTTCACAGAAAGTGTGGTGGAGGCTTGGAATTCCCTCAGAGAGTGGATGGCAAAGGTTAAAATGATAACGGAGTTTAAGAGAGCATGAGTTAAGCACAGAAGATCCTTAGGTACTAACAGTGAGGGAGAGAAAGCCAACCTAACAGCATATGTTTGTTTAAATCACCTGAAACCCCAAAACATCCAAAAATTCTAATAATGAAAAATCCTCGTGAAATTTAAATAGACTTTTTGTCGGAGTCAGTCAGCTCAGTGTAGGGAAAGCATTCACAACTCCACTGTGACTTCTCCTTTTATTAAATAAACTTGATAGAATTCAAAAATTCAAACTTAGCTTTTTTGTCCAAGCATCATAGCCAAAATACTGCCAATAATGCCAAGAAGACGACGTGGCGTACGTTTCGGGTTTATATCTATCTCACAAAAAAGCTTGCTTCAGGTCCGTCCGTAGTCGGCAGTTGGGGTTTCTGGTGATTCTGATTAGGTTCTACTATTTTTACCTTTGTTTAAATCACCTTACATGACTTATTCAACAGTGTGCCAGAATGAACATCAAAGTGGTTAATATGAAACATTACAAGCCCTGGCAGAAACACAGTCTATCATGTGGTTGATTTTGTCTGGCAGGCTGGAATAGTAAAGTTAACTATCAGCTGGTTCTATTTGGCAGGCTGCAAGTCTTCTATTAATTAGAAATAGTAACTATGGGGGTAGTGTTATAAGGAGTTTCATAAATTTAAGTGGCAACACTATGGGGCATGTTTACTTCGCTGGGCTAATGGTTATAGCATGTGCTATCAGATCAAATACCTCTATAAGTGTAAATGTGGGTATTTTAGCCATTTTTGTGCATAAACGACCTCTTACAAAATACCGACTAGCGAAAAGTACAAACATTGTTTGCATCGTGCATACTTTCACTGTGAGTATGCTCATGGACGAAGTTGGGGCAGAGCATAGGTGGTGCAAGAAGTCCCAAACATACATTGTAAAATCTCTCAAATTTACACACGTAATTTAAAAAACTAGCTGTGGTCATTTGCACCCGTTTTATGGCTGGTATAAGTGATCACACCTTATCGTACACGTAAACTTTCACACTTATGTCTTATTTTATGAAGTCAAGTATGCGCGTACTTGACTTTATAAAATAGGCATAACGTATGCATTGGAAAATACACATTAACTAGACATGACTTTATAAAATTACCCTGCACAAGTCCTAGGGGAAACACAGCTATTCACATAGCCAGGGCTGTCTTGCAGGCAGCTTAGGGAATTTAGGAGACCATATGTTTGGGCAACGGCCATGTAACCAGGTAGCCGGACACGACGCTTCCCCAGCTCCAAACCCCAGCCCCCCCTCCCCCGCACCTCCCCCCCTTACACCCCTTTATGGTACAAACCACAGACAACATTTTCATGGTAACAAACTGGTCGCAGCTTTATTTCCAACAGCAACGTATTAACATTAATGCCAAGAATACATAACTCTCGCAACCCAGCAGAGCGGTATGCCGCCAGCCATGCTACTAGCAAAGCGGCCCCGCCTCCGCTGCGGCCGTGGACCCCACAACGGCCGAGCTCACCCACCCCTATCCGACTTCACCATATTACTAGCAAAAGTCTTCCAGGGGTTATCCGGGCAAGGGCACCCCGCCCCCACCACAAGTGGCATAAGGCTCCGGACCCCGGAAACCTCCGGGATCCCGCAAAACACCCCCCCCCCCAGCTGCGACACCCCTCAATCTCCCCCCCCAAACCACAGTAGGAAAGGGGGCAGGCGGGTGGGACGCCGCGCCGACAGCCAGCAGCATGTGCTCCATGCTCGCAACAGCGGCAGGAGCACATGCCCGACTGGCCCGACTGATTGGCTCCGCTTGGCACGTGCACCCGCAGAGCCAATCAAATTAAATGATGCCACGCTCCCCCATGGCGCGCTCGTCCCCGTCCGCCCCACGCTTGCAGGGTCCCACGCCTAACCGGCACCCGGTTACTCTCGGGCGCTGGGACCCTGCCCGCGCCCTGCATAATAACCGGGTAGCCGGACACGGCGCTTCCCCAGCTCCCCCCTCCCCCGCACCTCCCCCCCTTACACCCCTTTATGGTACAAACCACAGACAACATTTTCATGGTAACAAACTGGTCGCAGCTTTATTTCCAACAGCAACGTATTAACATTAATGCCAAGAATACATAACTCTCGCAACCCAGCGGAGCGGTATGCCGCCAGCCATGCTACTAGCAAAGCGGCCCCGCCTCCGCTGCGGCCGTGGACTCCCCAACGGCCGAGCTCACCCACCCCTATCCGACTTCGCCATATTACTAGCAAAAGTCTTCCAGGGGTTATCTGGGCAAGGGCACCCCACCCCCACCCCAAGTGGCATAAGGCTCCGGACCCCGGAAACCTCCGGGATCCCGCCACCGGCACAGGCACCATCACCACCTGTGCCGCCCCCCCCCCCCCCTGCTGGAAGCTGCAACCAGTGATACCGGGACCTCACGAGACCCTCCAACAACTCCTGCCAATCGTTCAGGAGCAGATCAGTTCCCACAGGGGACAAATGAACGCCATCCCCCCTGAACAACCCCCCGCAGGACACCTCCACCCATGGGTGCTGAACCTGAAACCCGCCATGATCGATCACCCACCTCCCAATTTGCCGGTTGATTTTGGTCAGCCCACGAGACCAGCACCGCTGAGCCCAGCACGCTGGCCTTGGAACAATATCCGACCAGACCAACGCGGTGCCAGGAAACAGGCGACGCACCAATTCAAAATCCCTCTTAGCAGCCCTGATCAATCGCTTGCAGGATGTACGGCCCTGTTTCGTACAAAAATAGACCACCACCTAATTATTATAATTATTATTATTACCTGAAATGATCAGATCCGAAAAGTCAGTACAGGTGCAATCAGAGTCTCTGTTTATTAGATAACTGATGACCAAATACAGGCAGCGAAGTGGGGAAGAGAGTTCTATCGGGCACTAGGCACCTCAAGAATGCAACTCTCCCCCTTAGAATATAGAAAGCATATTACAATTTATACCTTTTTCTCTTCCGCATTTTTACATACAGTCCAGTCCCCAGAGCTATTCCTTTGTGTTTTCTCCCCCTCCCCTACCTTATTTCCTATTATTACCCTTTACTCCCCTTAGTTCCTGTTGCAAAATCCCCCTGGCCCCCCTCTTCCCATACTCACCATGATCCAGCTAATCTGCTTTCTTCAGAGCCGGGCCCAGCATATATGTTGGTAGCTTTGTGGTTTCCTGTGTATGCATTTCTTGACACATAGACCTTACAGGCCTATATCTGATATCCCCTTGCAGGTCCTAGTCTAGACTCTCCAGCCCAAACTGGCACCTCACAAGGCTCATGATATCTCCTTATATGGTTCTTTCCGGTGCTGGATCTCTTCTTGCTAAGGCCTGTATTCTTGGCTCACATGTTATAGCAGAATGTCTGTGCTTTAACTATTTTGTGAGATTCAGGGCAGCCAGTAAGTGATTATGAATCAGGAACATTATTAATCCTTAGCACTTAAAAATTAAAAGCAAATCTATCATACTAAATCCCAAATGTATCATACTTAACCTCTACCTCTACAAGTACTTAACCCCTACAACTCCCCCATTTTTTTTTTTTTTTTTTTTTATTCGGCTGGGGAATGGGAGAAATCCAAGTCTGAATAGTCTGACATGGGGACGGCTGCATAAGAAACATTGACAAGAGTAGGGCTAGTCTGAACAGGCAAAAAGAGGTAGATACTTTGGTGAGTTGTTTCTTACAGCAGGATATAAAAACAGAAACAAAACAACAGAAGAGTAAAGCAATGATTAAAATAATGCCAACAGAAATCAATAAACCTTTCAAGCCAGAGCCAAGGGAGTGAAACCAGGAGGAGAGAGATGAAAACCAATCTCCAATCTGGAGGCCACCCTTAAAATCATCAATATGTAATTCAGATAAATGCTTAATCTTATTCATAGCGTCTAATACAAATATCGTGTGGTTCGCGATCACAGTGCAGCAATTAGTAGCGTTGATAAAGGAACAGGTCCCTCCTTCTGCCGCGAGCAATAAATCTAAAGCTTGTCTATTCTGTAGAGTCATTTGATTATTTTGTTCAAGTGATTCAGCTAAGCGAGAAATAGATTCAGTAACAGCTTTCATTTGTATATGTAGCAAACATTGTAAGCGGCGAATAGACATGCCAAGCTCCGCTGTAAAGGCGGGTGTAGCCCAAGGAAGCCAAGAAGTAGCACTAAGAGCAATAAGGCGGGCTTTGGTCATAGGATAAGTGGAATTAACATATTCATAGGAAGCTTGTATTGCAGCATCTTCAACCATGGTGGAATCCCAGGGACTAGCAGAACTGCGCTTATGGCGCTGGTGCAGAGGAGTAGAGGGAGAAGGCGGGGTATTATGTGAGACATTCAGGGGAATAAGGACTGAGTAAGGGGACACTTTAACTAGGGCACAGGGTAAATTGGACAGTGAAACTTTCTGGTACAAAATATCACCACAAAGCCAGTAATGGCCTACAATAGCAGATAGAGAAAAAGAAGGTTTCCAAGTAAAGTATTGTTTGATAGGATATGCGATAGAAATATGAGGTTCACAGGTTAGTTTACCAGTGGTGGGGGAGGGAGCACAAGGAGTCTGACAGAGAGGATGATCATCACGGGATTTACAAGGTTTCCAGTGGAGGCGGCCAGCAAGTTGGTGGCCTATGATTGTAGTAGCAGCGGGGCGACCCTGCTGGGCGGTGGTGTTTAGTTTACTGGGAGTGGTGTGTGCTTTGCCACACTGGGCAACATCATTGCAGGAAAGGATTGGTGCATAGCAAGAAGTGAAAGGAGAGGACATGTATGTACCTTTACGGAAAAGGAGAGTATGTGTGGAATCTATAGGGCCAACATTAAAGGTTGAAGCCCAAAAGTCAGGACCCCATACCTGAGAGTGTGCTTTAACTCGTGGGCCCCAGTGTGTGGAGTTGACACGGTGTTTTCGGGCTTGAGAACGGTACCAGTCTACCTTAGTCACATTGTGTCCATGATAGAAAGGGCGCATGGTACCATGCAAAAAGTGAAAATTATTTGTTTGGACATTCCAGGAGACATTACAGTTGTTGGCAAAAGAAACAGAAGAATTGGTAATAAGACAGTAATAAAATATCATAGAAGGAACAAAGACACGGACAGGAAAGGAAGCAGCTTGATGGGCCGCCCAAGTATCATTACAATATAAGGGACCACGCTCTATACACCCTTTAATAAGGTGGGGGTTATTCCAGCAGGGGATGGCACCTACAATTTCTTCAAATCGGACAGGGAGAACACGGACAGGGGCATAATTACCACCTTGGGGCAATGGGGTACATATAATGCAATCACTAATATTCAGAAGATCAACCACTTCAAGAACGGTTGTTTTCCAAGTATTAGTGAGGGGGAGAACTGACCTACGGGAGCGGTTCAGAGAAGGGGGAGATAGAGAGGAGATAGGAGCAGAGTGAAAAGAGCGGGGACGGGAAGAAATAAAGTATAGAAACCACCCAATAAAAATTGTCAATAACATAGCCAAATATAGAAAAGCAAACTTATAAGAGATATGAGGCATACTGAGAAGAGGTCACTTAAAAGTCCAAAAACCAGAAACAGTTCAAGGCACCCAAAGATGGGCAATATGAGTCCAAGTTTGGCTAGCGTCCAGCAAGACAGCAAATGGAGTTGATGCAGAAACGATGTGGGGTCCTGAATATGTTGGATCTTGCCAGGAACTCCGATGAGGATTTCTGCGGTAGACAGTGGTTCCAATTGGGATGAAGGTATCCTTTGGGGACTGTGGATGTTGGTCACGGATGGCACAGCGTCTGGAAATCTCTGCCAAAGCCAGGCGCAGACCTGCAAGGTAAGGGGACAAAGAATCCGGTAAAGGAATAGCAGGGTCAGTGAGATTATATAGCAGCAATCGCCTTCCTGTACAAATCTCATGAGGTGTCAGAGCAATATTTTTTAGAGGACGATTTCTCAATTGAAACAGTGCCAGGGGCAAGGCCTGCAGCCAGGAAATACTTTTATCTGATTGTATCAGACGCAGAGCTGTCTTGAGCAAGCCATTGGTTCGTTCGACGAGGCCGTTGGAAGTGGGGCGGTACACAGAAACATACTTCCACTTTACACTCAGAGCTGTGGAAAAAAGATGTATTAGATGATTCCGGAAATGAGAACCATTGTCAGAATAAACAGTTCGTGGTATGCCAAAGCGAGGAAACAGATGCTTAGAAAAACAATTAAAAACCTCGGAGGCCCGTTCCTGCCTGCATGGAAAAGCCTCAATCCACTTGGAGAATGGGCACACGCAGACGAGAAGGAATCTGTAGCCATCTACACGTACCTGCATATCTGTGAAATCAACATACCAGGAAATAAAAGGACCCTGAACTGTCGGAAGATGCCCTTGGAGAGTATGTTTGCCCTTCACTGGGGAATTTTCTAAACACTGTGGGCACTTTTGGCACCACTCCTGTATTCTGAGCTTGAGTCGTGGATGCCAAAAAAGTTCAGAGATCTGTGCAGACACGCTGGAAGCCGGTGCGTGTCCAACAGAATGCAACAGAGAACACAATTGCTGCAAAGACCAAAAGGAAATACAAATTTTTCCAGAGGGGTGGACCCATAATTTTTTATGTTCAGTGCATCCTAACAGCTTCCACTTTTGGACCTCATCCTGGGTAAGATTCTGCTGATAATCATGCAGCGAAGGTAAGGGATAAGTTCTTGCTCGTGTAACAACTAAAATGGGGACAGTATCTGTGACTTGCTTTGCTGCCTCATCAGCTAGAGCATTGCCAAACTGCAGGAAACCATAATGGCGGGAATGGCCAGGGACCCAGTTACAGGAAGTTAGAATATTTCTCTCACAGCGTTGCAATAATAAATCATAGAGGTACAAAATCAGGGACTTGTGTATTAATTGGCTGCTAGATGAATTAACAAACCCACGCTGTAGCCAAATCTGAAGGTATTCCCCACACAACTTTTGAACATACTGTGAGTCAGTGTAGAAAATCAGGGGCGTTACCGGACGTTCTTCTAAGACTGCCAATATGGCGCACAGTTCAGCTGCCTGTGCTGAGTATCCCTGATCTGAGTCCAGAGCATACTGTAATCGATGCTCAGACACTCCATCAGGGGTCAGCAATACCGCAGCAAATCCTACAGTACCTTTCTGTGCTGAACCATCTGTAAACCAAATTTCACTGTCTGGTGGCATATCAGCGGGGGATACCATAAAAGATAAAACTTCCTCATAAGATGAATCAGGAACTGGGGTATAAACATCTACTGCTGTCTGTAGCCAACTAAGTGGACAGGTGGAGGCAGTGAGAGGACGAAAGATCACTCCACTATTCAGAATAGAAGCACAAGCTTGCTGCAGCTTAGATGGGGACAAATGTAGGGTATCTTTGTTCAGAATAGCCTTCAATTCAATGGACTGATAGAGAATCAAGGTCGTGGGAGTGAAAATAGACAGGACTTTCTCTATTGCTGCTGCCACTGCAATAACTAATTTTTCAAGGTCAGGCAATGGGAGCTCAGTACATCCAAAAGTACCAGACAAAAATGACAAAGTGGAAACCCTATCCTGAAATAGTATGGCTGCCCACGCCTGGGAACCAGTTACCACCATCAATTGAAAGGGCTTGTGATGATTTGGCAGCTGTAAGGCCGGAAGACACTTTAAATCTTCCAAAATAGACTGGAGCACATTTACATGACAAGGATCTAAAGTGATTCTTTCAGAGTTCTTTACCCCACCCTTCAGATAAGGGCGGAAACAAAGGGTCCGAGAGCTAAAAGCAGGGATCCAATTTCTGCAAAAATTAAGTGTGCCCAAAACAGAGCGAAGTTCTTTCACTGTACTGGGGACTGGTAACTGTAAGCCATGCTGTACTGTCTTATCTCCCACTTCAATAGACCCCTGGCTTAGCTGAAATCCCAAAAAGATGACTGTTGTTTGCACTAATTGTGCCTTCTCGGCATTTAATTTATAGCCCTTGTCCTGTAGCTCGTGTATTAGCTCTTGTGTGTACTTCCTCATTTGCTGATAGTCTGAGCCTGACAGTAAGATATCGTCTACATACTGTAATAAGCACATTTCTCCAGGGAGATGTGAATTGAACTCCTGCAAATCTTGTGATAGAATCTGAGAAAAAATACTGGGACTGTCAACATATCCCTGGGGCAATCGCGTCCATTGATAATGCACCTGATCAAAAATAAATGCCAGTAGAGGCCTCGAAGCAGTGTCAATTTCTACACTAAAAAAAGCATTTTTTAAATCCAATACTGTAAAATACTTGTACAACTGTACTGTGTTCAACGTGGTAGCCGGATTGGCAACTGCAGGGAACTGGGTTTCCACTACTTGGTTCAAGGCTCGTAAATCATGGACAATCCTCCACTTCCCATTAGGTTTACTAACCGGAAATAGTGGGGTATTATATGAGGAGGTACTGTGTTCTATAATGCCATGCAGTTTGAGCTGATCAATTTCTTCCCGTGCACCCTCTATAGCTGCCCGCTGTAAGGGATATTGTGGCAATTTAGGTCCCTGTTTCCCTTGTTTTAGTCTTATGTGGACTGGTGCACCCCGTACTCGGCCGTAAGGGCTGAGTAGATATGTACCAATTTCACTGATTCCTACAGACTGAAATTCTCCTGCCACTAGGATAACCTGGGCCTTGACAATTAAATCTCTCCCCATCAAATTAATAGGACAATGTGAGGCATACAGAAAATTGTGATAAAGATCAAACTCTGGCCCCACCACATGAATTGGATTGGTCACTGGGGTTTTTACTGACTTACCATCAAACCCAGTAGTCATTACACTGTCTCTGCCAATAGTGCTACCTGCAGGCATGGTATTTAGGACAGACAGACAATGTGGCTCCTGTATCAATTAGAAATTTCATCTCTTGGCCATTCAATTTTAATTTTATGTGGGGCTCCTCTGTTCCCAGTGTCACCTGCATATTATAGATGCCTAGTCATTGTCCATCTCCCCTATTACCATAGCCTGCTCTATTTGGGGGCTGCCAGGTAGGATACTGCCGTGGCCTAATAGGTGGAGGTGGGCCTTGGTTATACTCTTTCCGCCCTCGTGATGGAGGGAGAGGGGCACGGCAGGTCCGTTGAAAATGTCCCTTTTCACCACACTGCCAGCAACAAAAATCTCTCTCTCTTTCCTGTTTTTGTCTGGGGAAGGACCGTGGTCCCTGACCCGAGAGCTGACCACGTCCTTGAACATTCAGAGCACGTGTCACAGGTTTGTGTGCGTCTTCCGAGTCACTATCAGTGGAACTGTCACCAGAGGACTCGTAGAAACGTTCCACACATTCCTCAAATAGTTTTCGTGCAGTTTTAGCCTGCTGCCTTGCTTCCCTAACCTCTTGCTGCAAAGTCTTAATAAGTTTCTTGTCAGCGGAAGATACACTGACTAATCCTTCCTTTTTGCCTTGATCTATTTCTTTCAACTGTAAGTTGAACAGACGGGCTTGAGCAGCCTTCCGGTCTCTTTCCGGTTTAGATAATTCCTCCTCTGCCTGCCTGACAAAGTGAAAAATATGTGCTTGTTGTTTCTGCCATGTTTCTGATTCTAGTGCAACTATATTTTTCAATTTCAACTGAATAGGTAGTGGTAGTGTATTGCACAGAGTTTGGAAAAACATAAGGGCCATATGAGGAGCATTATGGGGTACACCCATTTGTGCTTCCCATAGATCTTGGAACTTAGCCAAATAAGCACTAACATCTTCCCCTACCTTAAATTGCATCGATGTAAGGGGTCCCATACTTCTTTGAGTGGGATATATCTCTTAGTGACTCCCAAATTAAATTACGATAAGGATTAAATAAAGCCCCATCGTATTGTGCGTCATGGACCAATACCCCATTTATATGTGCAGTATTAAACACTTGATTGGCAGCATTATTGCCCAAAATCCGGGCTAATAGTGCTTTTACATCACCAATTGCCAAAGTATACCCTGCTGTCAATCGTTCAAACTTCTGTATCCATGCCCCTGCACCTTGATTTAGGGGAGGGAGTTGTTCTGACAGGTTGGTCATGTCAGTGAAACTCCAGGGAACATATACCTCTGCCCTTCCCTGCCCTTGGTTAACATGTCGCACAGGAAACACCATGTAACCTGGTAATTTTGGGTTATCGGGATCTTGCCCCTCATACTTTTCCCACACTCTTAATCCTGCTTCCATGTATTTATAGTCCCATTGTGGGTCCCCTTCTCCTCCACGAATACACCTACGGGCTAAGTTTAAATCTCTAGTTTCCAGTGATCCTTGTTCTGGCCAAATTCTCATTTGTGGGGCACATGCTGAGGTCCACCCATGTAGGTTGGAACTCCAATGATATACATAAAATCCTTCACCCCCCTCTTCATTAAAAACAAACTCTACAGGAGTTTTCTTAGGCTGAACTGGTTCTTTAGTGCTCTGCACAGGATAAATACGATAATCATGTGTGCGGGTTGTTCTAGTCCCAACATCAGACAGACTTTCAGGTCGTCGGCTAGAATAAGGGAACCATTGGCCTGCTGCCCTATTGGTGGATTTATGGTAATCAACAGGTCCACGACCAGGAGGGGTCCCAGACTTAGTTGATAACTGAGCCGGGGTGGTATTACTCAGAATTTCTGTCGGTTCCTTGGGAAAATAGTCAGGCCCCGGCTTGCCCGCCCCAAACTTGGAGGGATTATCCTCTGTTGTGACCTGACAACTGTCGTTAGGGGTAAGATTAGGAGCAGAGGGAATGGGACGCAGACGGGGTGGAGTGTTACCTCCCGTAGCCCCTAAAACTGATTGTTCATATGATCCTGGGGTCTGAGAATTTATGTCAGGAGTCAAATGTAATTTACCTGTTACCTGAACCCATCCCTTATGTGGTTCCCGGTGGGGGGATGCAGATCGGGATCTCCTAAATGGCTGGGAGTCCTTATGGCAAATTATATCTTCCATTTCCCTATACAGTGGCTTATATAAGGATGTGTCATTGTAAGGTGCAGAGGGCTCAACTGGGTTTGTCTTTCCCAGATTATCTTTTTGGTTTTCTGTCACCTGTCTATCATTAGGGGTTTTCTCAGATTGTTCCCTTTTGGGGTCTGTGTTTATCTGCGGGTCTGAATACCCTATTGCTGCCATGGTACGGTTCACTGTCCTACAATAAGGGGGAGGAGCCTCACTACCGAGGGTACCTGGGTTTGCCTGTTTCATCCACATAGAAATGTATTGCAAATGTTTTAACTGACTAGCATTGGTCTTATGGGACAAAACATAATCCCTAATCCTTGCTAAACAACCACCATCAAAAGACCCCTCCGGTGGCCAGCCAAGAGGGATCCCAGGAGCATTGCTCCACTTTGCCCATTTAAGGCAAACTTTCAAAATTTCCTTTCCTAATATGGGATTATCTCTCATCATCCGTTCAACCGGAGTCATTGGGGAAACCTGATTTATCATTATTCCCTGATTGTCATCTTTCTTTCTTCTAAACAGAGACATAATTTCTACGTGCCACCTGTTATTTTAAGGATCTCAATATCCAACCTTTTTATCTACAAAGGGAGGTAGTGCACGAAATGTCCAGGACACCTTTCAAACAGAGATTCACTTCGTTCAGACCCAGCCAATCTCCTCGCGGAGGTATGGAACCGTGAGTAAGAACACACACACAGTTCGTATCAGCCGATACGTAGCTCAAACACACACCATTCAGTCCTGACTAATAGCAGCAAAAATATCTTTACACTTTATCAATACAATAGAACAAAAAATAACAACACTTACCAAGCTTGGTCAAAAATAAGTATACTCACGGCTTTGTCGTCACAAAGGCGCCTTCCTAGGGAAATCAATCACTCACTGTTTCTTCTCCTCCGGTCTTCACACAACACCGGGAACACACCTCCCTCAACCTTTTGAGGGGAATCCAAAAAATCTTTAAATTTATATCTTGGTCCTAGTGACCCACCCGTAGGCCAATCCCGGGCGTGCGGCACCAATTTTGTACGGCCCTGTTTCGTACAAAAATAGACCACCACCTAATTATTATAATTATTATTATTACCTGAAATGATCAGATCCGAAAAGTCAGTACAGGTGCAATCAGAGTCTCTGTTTATTAGATAACTGATGACCAAATACAGGCAGCGAAGTGGGGAAGAGAGTTCTATCGGGCACTAGGCACCTCAAGAATGCAACTCTCCCCCTTAGAATATAGAAAGCATATTACAATTTATACCTTTTTCTCTTCCGCATTTTTACATACAGTCCAGTCCCCAGAGCTATTCCTTTGTGTTCTCTCCCCCTCCCCTACCTTATTTCCTATTATTACCCTTTACTCCCCTTAGTTCCTGTTGCAAAATCCCCCTGGCCCCCCTCTTCCCATACTCACCATGATCCAGCTAATCTGCTTTCTTCAGAGCCGGGCCCAGCATATATGTTGGTAGCTTTGTGGTTTCCTGTGTATGCATTTCTTGACACATAGACCTTACAGGCCTATATCTGATATCCCCTTGCAGGTCCTAGTCTAGACTCTCCAGCCCAAACTGGCACCTCACAAGGCTCATGATATCTCCTTATATGGTTCTTTCCGGTGCTGGATCTCTTCTTGCTAAGGCCTGTATTCTTGGCTCACATGTTATAGCAGAATGACTGTGCTTTAACTATTTTGTGAGATTCAGGGCAGCCAGTAAGTGATTATGAATCAGGAACATTATTAATCCTTAGCACTTAAAAATTAAAAGCAAATCTATCATACTAAATCCCAAATGTATCATACTTAACCTCTACCTCTACAAGTACTTAACCCCTACAAGGACCAAGCAGCCAAATCGTTGCCCCCCATATGTAAAATTAGAATCGCTGGATGCTACCTGACGCGGCCATGGTGATGGAGCAAAGGCAGCAGCTGCTCCCACCGCAGACCCCGCTCGCCCAGCCATGAAATCGCCACCTCCTCAGCTGTCAGACCGAGATTCGGCCCAAATGGGCGCTCCGCCGCTCGCTGGCCAGCCCAGTAAACGAAAGAGTGGCCCAGAATCCAGCAGACCAGCTTTCCCGGATCCCCATCTGGAAGAGAAAACACAACCACATTAGTAACCCCCCCCCAGGGATGGCCAGGTCAGAGACGAACGTACCCCTCGAACGCCGTCAACCGCCACCTGCCAATACTTTGTATCTGAAGACCCGAGCAACCCGCCGCCGCCGCGCTGGTAGCCGCACCGATGCGAAAAGAATGGGCCGAAAAAAAGACGAGGATCCTCGCCCAACCGAGACAGCGTGAGCCGCAAAACCGCCGTGAACTGAAAAAGCGTCAACGCCCTACCATCCTGATGTGTAAAAAGCACTCCGCTACCCTCCGGGCGCAGAGCCAGGAAGCCCTGCATGTTGGCCACCAGGCAGGTAAGCCCTCCCGTAGACCTGAGGATCACCCAAAGCCCCTTACCCCGCTGGTCCGTCTTGGACCGAGCCAGCAACACGCGCATCTGCGGATACACCATCCACACGTGCTGCCGGAGTAAACAAGCCCTGTGACCCGCCGACGCAGCCACCAACTCCCCTACGCGAAAGGCACCAAAAAACGCCAGACAGAAAGCCGCACAAAAGAGCGCGCGCTCATACGGCGACCGGGCAACCGCCGGTAGCACCTCGCACAGCTGCACCAGGAGGTCATGTGTAATCGGACGACGACGATCGCGTGGACCCGGCTGAGAGCACTCCCAGCCCTGAAGCAAACGTCGCGCCAAAACCCCCTGCCCGGACACTGCCCACCCCGCCGCCCTGGCAAAAAACAAGAAACCCACCAGCTGGCAACGCACTGACGATCTTGAAACCCCCCGCTCCTTGACCCAGCTAACATACCCCCTCAGCAACTGATCCGGGACCCCCCCCTCAGCCCACCCATGCACTTGCAAAAACTCTTGCACTCGCTTGCAACCGATCAGATACGCCTCCCAGGTCCTCTCTGCTACCGAGCTCTGCAGAAGACACCTCATTGCAGCAGGCCATCGCTCCACAACTGCCAAGGGACCGTCAGCCCGACCGGGTCGGCGTCCGGAGCCAACTCCCGAAACCGCTCCAACTGCAAACGGGAAAGAGCATCAGCCAGATCATTAGTACGCCCTGGTATGTGCCGGGCGCGCAAGTGCACATTTAAGCGCAAACACGCGAGCATGACCTGTCGCATCAACGACGCCACTGCCCCACACCGCGGCGAAAAGCGATTAACCACATGCACCACCGCCTCGTTGTCACACCACCACAACACCCCGCGGTCGGCTAACCTGTCGGGCCACAACTCCAGCACCACCAAGATCGGGAAGAGCTCCAAGAAAGTAATATTGCTAACCAAGCCGTTCTCCACCCACTCGCGCGGCCACCTGTCAGCACACCACGCCCCATTAAAATAGATTCCCAATCCTACACCCCCGGCAGCATCCGTGTACAATTGCAACTCCTCGGAGGTAACCGCCGATCCCCGCAGCACCATCACCCCATTAAAGTCCCGCAAAAAGACATCCCAAACGCGCAAATCATCACGCATTCCCCGCGTCACTCCAATACGATGATGCGGCTTGCGCACTCCGGCCATCGCCGCTGCCAGCCGCCGACTAAACACCCGCCCCATGGGAATGACCTTACAGGCAAAGTTGAGGGAACCAAGAAGAACCGGCGCATCTCTCAAGGTGACTTTCCGGGACGCCAAAAGGTTGGCCACGAGGACCCGCAGTTTCACCACCTTCTCACCGGGGAGCCGCGCCACCATCCTCAGCGAATCCAACTCGACGTCCAAGAACACTATCATTGTCGCGGGGCCCACCGTCTTCCCCTCCGCCAAAGACACCCCCAGTTCGGCTGCCAAACGAATGAAACCACGTAATAAAGCCCCACACTGCGCAGAATCGGCCCCCCCCACAAACAGAAAATCATCCAGATAATGAACCACCCCCGAACAGCCAACCTCCTGCACCAACTTCCAATGCAAGAAGGTACTAAACTTTTCAAAGTAGGCGCACGACACCGAACAGCCCATAGGCATGCATTTGTCATAGTAATACGGCCCCTCAAACTGAAAACCCAACAACTGAAAAGACGAGGGATGGACGGGCAACAATCGGAAAGCCGATTCCAAATCCACCTTAGCCATCAATGCCCCAGGACCCGACCTAGCAACCAGCTCCGCCGCCCTATCGAAGGAGGCATAGCGCACCGAACAAAACTCCCGCGGGATCAGATCATTCACAGAGGCGCCCATCGGAGCAGACAAATTATGAATGAGGCGAAACTTCCCCGGTTCCTTCTTGGGCACCACACCCAGCGGGGATACCACAAAATCCGGAAAAGGAGGGACCCCGAATGGCCCTGCCACCCTGCCAAGCTGCAACTCGGCAGACAACTTCCGCCGGGCCACCTCTAGCCAGCGCCGAACACTGGGGGAATTCCAAGCCACCGTACCCGCTGCCCGACCCTGCACCGGAATAATGAAGCCAAATTGAAAACCCCTCTCCAAACATAATTTGTCATGTACCTTGGGGTACCCGCGAAGCCACCTGCGCAAAACTGGGACCTGAATAGGCGAGGGCGCGATCCGCGAATCAGCCGGCCTACCTGGGACCAGACCCCGGGAGGGAGGGGCCCCCTTTTTTAACACATTTGGACGCGGAATGGGGCCCACCACAGATGGAGCACGAATGCCGGAACTTGCAGTCCGGGAAAGGGCACGTGGATCTGTTGAACCTCCAGCACACGTCTCCGCCCCCCCCCCCCCCCGGCGGCAGCCCTGACCTGCCCCGCGGGGGGCTCCCCCCGAAAGGAACGGTTCGCCCCGCCGGTTGCCACCACCCCCGCCTTGACCCCTCTACCCCCCCCTTTCACTGACATTTGCGTTAACCATAGGCTAATATCCTGCGTACTCCAGGTCAGCAAACGGTTCTCCTCCATCTTGTCACAAAACCTTTCGTCGTAATTAAGCCACGACCAACCTTCGTGCACCTGTGACGCTTCCAAAATCGAGTCCGCATAAGCCAATAAACTACCAAATTGATCCGGCTACCGACGCCCCCAGACGCTCGCCAATCGCAAAAAGGCCCGGACCCAATTAACCACGTTACGCGAAACCCGGTGAAGCTCCCAGCCTTTTCCTCCTCCTTCCGCTTCTTCTTACTATCACCCGAGCGTTTCCTGCCCTCGAGCAAACGGAAAATGTCAATATACTGCCGCTGCGTGATACGACGCCGTAACTTCCGAGGCACCCCCTCCCACAGCTCCGAAAGGGAGGCAACGGAGGACACCGCCACGCCCGCCGCAACCGACGCGTCGCCCCCCTGGGTCGCCACCCTCCCATCATCCGCGCTGGAGGACCCCGAATCCTCCGACGAAGAAGAGGACGACGAGTCCGAACCCCGCCTCCGCCGACACACATGTTTCCGCTTCCGCCCCCTCTTGCCGGACCGTTCAGCGCGCGAACCCCTCAGAACACCTTCCGATTCAGCCAACTCACCTGAAGCACCTCCCGCCAAACCAGCAGGTGCAGGAGAAGGCAACCAACCCAGGGGATCCTCCGTCCTCGGCTGCAGCCCGGGCCCTTGCGCAGCGCCGTCCACCGCCGTCGCCCCGCTGAGTGCACCAGGCACTGTATCCATGTTTGCCGGACCACCCAAATCACCCGCCGCTGGCACGGCTCGAGGCGCGGACAACCAGGGAACCTGCGGAGAGAAAAAGGGGAGGCAGAGATGCGAGAAACCAGGAGACCACTGCTGCCAGGCCCCCAACCACTCGGCCCACGAGGACCCCTGCCCCCCAGCCGCCCACTGATCCCAAAGGGTCAACGGGCCCAGCGGCAAAACGCTCACCGGCGGGATCACCAGCCCCCCTTGCCCCAGGCTGCCCCCAGAGCCCCCCCCCGCCAATCGAGGGCTCATCCGACAGGCCCCCGGAGGCGGCCCCACCCCCCACACCGCCCCCTCCTGACCTGCCAACACCTGCCACCCTCCCACCAACTGACGGCACCCTCCGCATGGGGGCCCTACCCCGGGGAGTGGCCAGCGGGGCCACAGCAGCCCCATCCACCGTAAGCCTGCTCCCACCACACTGTCCCCGAGCCACGCGGCCTCTACCCGCAGCCCGAGGCAGGAAGGGGACCCCCCAACCCCCCGGGCCGAATTCAGGCCTCCCCTGGACCTAGCAGCCCCCCTCCCCCCTACCCCAACTCCAGCCCCCGCCCGTGGCCTCCGAGCCGCCCCCCCCCCCTCACGGCCCCCCCCCCCCGCTTGGCTGCCGACCCCCCTTCTCCCCACGACCCCCCCCCCCGCCATTCCCAACTACTGCAGGCCCCCAAGGACGAATTGTGCGAGTTCGGGGTTTCTGGCTTCTTTTTTTTTTTTTTTAATTACTCAAATGCTGCCGCAGAAAACTGTCCCCCCGACCGGGCCACTTGCCTGTCGAAAAAACCGCGTCCCACCGCAGGAAACACCGCGTCTGAGATGCCCTGCCGCTCCCGGAAAGCTGCACTCGATCCGCCACGGAGGAAGCCCACCAGACGCCGCGCCGACAGCCAGCAGCATGTGCTCCAGGCTCGCAACAGCGGCAGGAGCACATGCCCGACTGGCCCGACTGATTGGCTCCGCTTGGCATGTGCACCCGCGGAGCCAATCAAATTAAATGATGCCACGCTCCCTCATGGCGCGCTCATCCCCGTCCGCCCCACGCTTGCAGGGTCCCGCGCCTAACCGGCACCCGGTTACTCTTGGGCGCCGGGACCCTGCCCGCGCCCTGCATAATTAGTATTGCTAATTATTTAGATTCCTATGAGACTTCGGGCTTCGACATGGGGAAATTGGGGTAATGGAGAGGACTAAGTGAGGGTGTTATGCAAATGGGGAAGACAAGAAGACTGTTTAGATGCAACTATTCACTCTGTACAGCTAGCAGGTAGGTTTATTTAACATATGTGGACAGAATAACGGGGCAGACTGGACGGGCCAGATGGCCTTTTCCTGCTGTGACCTACTGTGCACATAACAGGAAAGGAAATTGACATCCCTTTAAAAATTCATTGCTAAGTACAGTGCAAATACTAGTATATTTCCACTGCTGATTGAAATGATCTGTTTTTAATGTAAGTCAGCAAATGATTCTAGAAACTATCTTCCCACCAGGGAGGGCTCTCTATTTTTATCCACTTTAATCTGCAGATGAAGAAAATGTACTGAACTTTATTGATATTAAATCATACAAACTGAACAGTAGTTTCCTGACTTTTTTGGTATTATTTTCCTTGGACAGCTAAGTATTTCAGACATCTGGTTTTAAATACAGCCCATGACATTCCAATCTGTATACGTTGCCTCCTGACCTTTATGTACATTGGGATGGAAGCAGGGTGCATGGGTAAATCCATTTCCACAGCATGCCCTTAATGTATCCACATTTTAGTGTTTCTGACTCGCAGGTAAACAGGAAGCAGGCAAACAACTTTTCGGTCTTTCTGTACACTTTCTTCGATAAAAGATTTACATGTAGGTATTTATAGACTGAAGTATAAAATTCTGCAGTGAAATTCAAGCAATGAGCAACAGAAAAGAAAACATCAGAAGGGGATTATTTTTATACAGCTAAAGCAAGACTTAGGGAGGACAAAAGGACAGGGGTGGAATAAAGGTTGTTTAACCACAGTTTAAGAATGAGAGTTAATACATATAATGAGACAGAAATTTGTAATGTGCATTGAATTGCATGATTAATTTAGAGATTGTTATGCATTATAAATAAAGAATTAGTTAAAAAGAAAACTAAAAGGATTATGCTTGGACCTGATCTTAAAAGTATTTCTTGTGTAGCTAACCCACCAAAGTAGTTGAGTCATCTGTTTCTTATTGTACTGTGAGGAATGAAATAAAAAAAAGTCTTACGTGCTTGGCTCAGTGTGGTTTCCCTGGCTTTTGATATGGATAAACCTCGCTTTTAGGACTTGTCTAGTTTTGTGTCACATATTTCATGAGCTAAAGATAGCATGGGGTTTTGTGCACAGTTAGGTGCCAAGCTAAAAAGCAGCACAGGTCCCTTCGTAGTGCGTGACTGGGCAGTGGCTGGGCAGGACGGGGGTGGGGGAGGGGTCCTGCGACAGCACTGTTAACATGGGAGTTTCAAGTCCATGAGACCTGCAATCCTCAATGGGTGGTGTTAGTTGTTCCCATAGTGGGTTTACCAAGGCAATTCATGATAACTACAAGGGTATAAGGGACACCGTTAGCTACTCCTGCAGTTAGTGATAAGCCCTGCACTAGGAATGTGGCCCAAACCTGCATTACCAGCATAGGGTTTAGTAAACATGCATCAGGGGTATAGCAGCTGGAATCATAGGGCATGATGTACTGAGAGCTATAGAACTATAGAGTTTTTGATACAGTGCTCATGAAAGTTACTTTTGCATACAATGTTGCCGCAGTTTTGCAACTGGACATTGAGCTTCATGTATTGTTGAATGACCTGAGAGCTTGGGGGTATAAGTGTCTGAGCATTGTATGGGCACAAAAAAATTCTTTTAAGGAAAGATAATTAAAGAAAATTGTTAAAAAGAAGAACAAAATGTATAAATAAATTGCGTGGAAAATTAGGAGGGGGTTTTTGGGGAACCAGTAATGTTAAGTGGCAGAATGGAACTTGCTTTACTAATAGCAGTATCAAGTGTGGCCACCGGGGTTTCCTTTTTCTGCTATTTTTTCTTGACATTTTCAGGTGAACTCAGTATGGGTAACTGTTTGGGAATTAAATGAAAATTTTTTGGAGTTGTTAGTATTTTGGAAATCCCCTGAGTACGTTAATAATTTTTCACTGTCTTATAGGTACACATTCCTTGGCTGTGTCCTCCTTTTCCTTTCATCTACTCTGCTCTCTGACTGGAGAGACCATTCATTATAATACTGTTCACTCTCTCTCTCCCAGGGCTGGACCAAGGGTACCCAATGCCCTAGATGAACATTTAACCTTGCCCTTCCCCCTGCCCTGATCCAGCATCACCCCTTCCCTACCCTCCCAGGTGTCCATCTCCCCTTCCCCTTCCTAGGTGGCAAATAGCTCCCCTTTCTTCCTCCCATGTGCCGCATCTCACATCACTTTCTCCATTCTACCTCTGTCCTTCCCACCACAGTAAAAGAAAGCAGCGCTATGCAGGGCCATGAGCACAGGCCCATACACAGTCACCGCTGCACACTGCTGTCCCCTAATGCAGGCTTCCTATCGAAGGGCTGCAGGACGTGGCAGTGTTTGCACATAGGTCTGCGCCATGCTAAAGCAGCATAAAAGTACTGCTGCACCTCAAATCCCGCTGCCCTAGGTGAATGCCTAATCTTCCCAGTGGCAGGGCCAGCCTCTGCTCTCTCCACAGTATTTCATGGCTTGCAGCAGATTTCATTTTTCTCTTACTATTCCCTCTCTCCTTGCATTTGAAAGTAACCAGAAGCAACTTTATGCTGAGGTGGGGTCTGATGTGGTAATGAAAATGCAAAGCACCAGCACTCCTTTAAGGCACTGGATATGCCTCTCACAGAGTAAATATGTTAGACTTGATTGGATAGTTCATATTATGGGGCCTTTAAGTTCCATTTTTTGAATGCTGGAAAAGTCACGTGGGCAGCAGCTCTAAATAACATGCACTGTGTTATTATACATATACACACACACACAGTTATATTGTAGAATTTTTTAAAATTCTTTGGATGTCTTGAAGGAAGATAATATTCAGCTGCTGCGATTGCTGTATCTTTTTAAATGCTGGCTGGGGCAGTTAAATAAAACATGTATATTCAGTGCCATTCACCAGATAGCAACCTGTGCTGAATATATAATGTGGCCAGTAGTAACAAAATGACCCCCCTATACGGATAGCGCTGAAGAAATCAGTATGATTTTCAGTGGCACTATCCTGATAGGGAGGATGAAAATCACCAGATAAATTCAATCAGCAACACTTATCTGGATAGCAGGTGCTGCTATCTGGATAAGGGCTTTTAATAATATTAGGCCCTGTATTTTGAAAAGATGATGAGATTATTAGTGATTCATATATTGGTGATTGATTGAGGAGTTTTTAGATGAGTTATCTCCATATCACTGTGTATAAATTTACTGTAGTGTTTTATATTTCTTTAATGCAATTATTTCCTGTGGTATTTTGATTGGCGGTGTGCTTTTTTTACATTGAACATTGTCATAAGACCATAAGAAACTTCTTACTGGGTCAGACCAAGTCCATCAAGTCCAGTATCCTGTTTCCAACAGTGGCCAATCCAGGCCACAAGTCCCTGGCAGGTTCCCAAAGAGGTTCACAGGTTCCGCAATGTTCATCCCGGGGCAAGCAGTAGAGTTTGATTATGCATTGCATAAAAAAATATTTTCTCTTACAAGTCTTAAATGGGTTACACTGTAGCTTCATTGTGTGTCCTCTAGTCTTTCTACTTTTTGATAGCGTAAACAATCGATCTGTGTTTACCCATTCTACTCTATTCATTACTTTATAGACATCTATCATATCCGCCCCTCAGCAATTCTTTTCCAAGTTGAAGAGCCCCGACCTTTTAAGCCTCTCCTCATAGGGGTATCCTTCCACTCCTTTTACCATTTTTGTCACTCTTCTTTGTACCTTTTCCAATTCAGCTATCCTTTTTAAGATATTGCAACCAGAATTGCACACAATATTCAAGATGCAGTCGCACCATGGAACAATGCAAAGGCATTATAATATCCTCTGTTTTATTCTCCATTCCTTTCCTTATGATTCCTAGCATTCTATTTGCTTTCTTGGCCGCCACTGCACTCTGGGTGGAGAATTTCAATGTATTATCCATGATGGCACCTAAATCTTTTTCCTAGGTGGTGGTTTCTAAGGTGGTACCTTGCATCGTGTAATTATAGTTTGGATTGTTCTTTACTAGGTGCATAATTTTGTACTTGTCCACATTAAATTTCATCTGCCATTTGGACATCCTGTCTTCCAATTTTTCAAGGTCATCCTGCAATTTTTCACAATCATCTTGCGTTTTAACAACTTTGAATCATTTTGTGTCATCTGCAAATTTGATCACTTCACTTGTTATTCCTAATTCCAGGTCATTTATGAATAAGGTAAAAAGCAGAGCTACCCAGCAAAGATCCCTGGGGTAGTTCACTATTCACCATTCTCCATTGAGAAAATTGGCCATTTAGCCCTACTCTCTACTTTCTATCTTTTAACCAGTTCCTGATCCACAATACTACACTTTTAATTGCACCAAGAGTCTCTCATGAAGGACCTTGTCAAAGGCTTTCTGAAAGTCGAGATAAACTATATCAACTGGCTCACCTTTGTCTACCTGTTTATTCACATCTTCAAAAAAAATATAATAGATTGGTAAGACAAGACTTTCCTTTGGCTAAATCCATGTTGGCTTTCTCCCATTAACCATGGTTATCTACATGTTCAGTAATATTATTCTTTATAATGGTTTCTACCATTTTGCCTGGTATTGACATCAGGCTCACCGGTCTGTAGTTTCTCAGATCACCCCTGGAACCCTTTTTAAAAATTTGACTCTTTTTAAAAATTTGACTCTCCAGTCCTCAGGTACTACAGATGATTTTAATGATAGTAGGTCTACAATCTCTTATTTCAGTTCTTTCAACACCCTTGGATGTATACCATCCAGTCCAGGTGATTTGCTATATCTTGGATGTATACCATCCAGTCCAGTTGATTTGGTACACTTCAGTTTATCAAACGTTTTAATACATTCTTTCAGTTTATCGCTATTTCTTTCAATTATTCCACTACATCACCTTTGTATATCATTTCAGGCATGGGTAACTTCCCTACATCTTCTTCAGTAAAGTCCAAAGCAAAGAATTCATTCAGTCTCTCTACTATGGCCTTGTTCTCCCTTAGCACCCCTTTTACCCCTCTATCATCCAATGGTCCAACTGACTCTCTCACAAGTTTTTTGCTACAAATGTACTTGAAAAAGTTATGCTTTTTTGCTTCCATGACAATCTTCTTTTCAGATTCTCTCTTTGCCTGCCTTATCAATGCTTTGCATCTAACTTGCCAATGCTTATGTTGTTTCCAGTGTTCATCATTAGGCTCCTTTTTCCATTTCCTGAAGAATTCTTTTTTGGCAACAGCTGCTCTGACCTCATCTTTAAACCATGCATTTGCATATAGGCATTTTAAAGGTTGTATTTTATTCATATTAATCTGGTTATCAGTTGATTGGAATCTTTCAGTTCTGTACTGAAGGACATCTGAGTTACTTTTATCTTTGTTGGAACCTCTCCGTCAGGATTCCCTAACTTCCCAGTTTTGCTAGTATCCATTAAGGATACATCCTTCCAAACCAGGCATTCCTGGGCGATTGTTGGCTTTCCCCTATTATCTGCTTTTTTTTTTAAGTGCCATTAAGTCAATGCTGACTCCTGGCAACCTAGCAGCCCCTGAGTTTTATTGGCAAGGTATGACCAGAATTAGATTACCAGACCCTTTCTTCTAAGGTAATAGAGTGTAAAGTGACGTACTCAAGGTCACAAAGAGTGTCAGTGGGTATCAAACACCGATCACCTGAGTACTACACATTTGCTGTAACTATTAGGCTACTCCTCCACTCAAAAACATGTTGCTCTAGCTCCTTTTTTTTCTCTTTAATGAGGCTTTATTTTGTCAAACAATGTTACAAGATAATTAAGCAAAAAAATCCCAGATATTATCAACAGGACATAACCATACACATGTCCTTCTGGCCTTGGGCAAGCCACTTAACCCTCCATTGCCTCAGGTACACTTAGATTGTGAGCCCTTCGGGGACAAGGGAATAAAAAGTACCTGTTAGTATACATGTAAATCGCACTGATTCTAAATAGTGCGGTATAAAAAAGAAATAATAAAATAAAAAATAAAAATGTCTGCAAGGACACACTTAATACGCCTACACTGCCTCTGACTCTCATCTTTTTATAATTTAAGTTATATAAACCTCAAAAATCCCCCTACTATTGTATTCCCCCCCCCCACCCACCATCTTCCCTCCCCCTTCCCCAAGTGAGGGCCAAAACTGAAATCTTCCAATATATCACCCAATCACCCTCAGCCCAAACAAAAAAATTCTGGGGTCCCATGGGATCACTTGCCCAATAAGTTGTCTTACCCGAAATTGAATGCCTCTCCAATACCCCCATATACTTGGGCAAGTCCACCACACATGCGCCAATGTCCCACCCATCCCACATCCATGCCAGCCGCTGTCAATAGACCTTGGATAAGCTCTGGCCAAGCCATACACCAATTTGTAGTTAGTCTCTTTTGTATTTACTGCCGCAGAGCTCCTCCAAAGCCAACTCTCAATTTGTTCCCACTTCTGATCCATATATGAGAGTTGCAATTCCCAGTCCCAGTAAGCTCTATGCTTCCCCACCCCAAATACATTTTTCTGTTGGCAGGCATACAAGGTGGTTACCAACACCCTAGTGAAGGTCTGCTCCTCACACAGCATCTCCAAATCAGTCAGTGGTTGGGCAACCTGGTCTCTGATCCCCTTACTCCCACCCAATGCACAAGTTGGGTGTAAAAGAAGGTGTGGCCACTAGGCATGTCAAAGGCCTGAAGTTCACCAAATGGGAGCAATCTGCAGTTGTCAAAAAGTTGTCCCAATTGGCTCAAACCCTTAGTTTCTCAAGTGCAAAAGATGTTCGAAGGAGCTCCCTGCTTGAATGCTTTGTTATAAGAACATAAGAACATAAGATCATAAGATATGCCATACTGGGTCAGACCAAGGTCCATCAAGCCCAGTATTCTGTTTCCAACAGTGGCCAATCTAGGTCATATGTACCTAGCAGTTTCCCCAAGGGACACAGGTTCCACAATGCTTGTATTGGTTCAAGTATTGATATCCTGGGTCCCTTCTTAATAATGGTTTATGGACCTTTCCTCCAGGAACTTGTCCAAACCTTTTTTAAACCCAGCTACACTAATAGCCTTTACTACATCCTCCGGTAACAAATTCCAGAGTTTGATTACACGTTGAGTGAAAAAATATTTTCTTTTATTAGTCTTAAATAGTTTACCCTGTAGCTTCATTGCATGTCCCCTAGTCTTTCTATATTCTGATAAGGTAAACAATCGATCTACGTTTACCTGTTCCACTCTGTTCATTAATTTATAGACTTCTATCATATCTCCCCTCAGCCGTCTCTTTTCCAGGTTAAAGAGCTCTAACCTTTTTAGCCTTTCTTCATAGGAGTATCCTTCCATCCCCTTTACCATTTTGGTGGCTCTTCTCTGAACCTTTTCTAAAATCGCTATATCCTTTTTAAGATACGGCGACCAGAATTGCACACAATATTCAAGGTGGGGTCTCACCATGGAACGATATAGAGACATTATAATATCTTTTGTTTTATTTTCCATTCCTTTCCTTATCATACCTAGCATTTTATTTGCTCTCTTGGCCGCTGCTGCACACTGGGCCGAGGGTTTTAACATGGTATCCACAATGACGCCTAAATCGTTTTCCTGGGTGGTGGTTCCTAATGTGGAACCTTGCATCGTGTAACCATAGTTTGGGTTGTTCTTCCCTAGGTGCATAATCTTGCACTTGTCCACATTAAATTTCATCTGCCATTTTGATGCCCAGTCTTTCAATTTATCAAGATCCTCTTGCAATTTTCCACAATCCTCTTGGGTTTTAACAACTTTAAATAGTTTTGTGTCATCTGCAAATTTGATAACCTCACTCGTTATTCCACTTTCCAGGTCATTTATGAATATGTCAAAAAGCAGCGGACCCAGCACAGATCCCTGGGGTACACCACTATTCACCTCTCTCCATTGGGAAAATTGGCCATTTAGCCCTACCCTCTGCTTTCTATCTTTTAACCAGTTCCTGATCCACAATAGTACACTGCCTCCTATCCCATGACTCTTTAGTTTTGCCAAAAGTCTCTCATGAGGGACCTTGTGAAAGGCTTTCTGAAAGTCCAGATACACAATATCAACCGACTCACCTTTGTCCACCTGATTATTCACTCCTTCAAAAAAACATAACAGATTAGTAAGACAAGATCTTCCTTGTCTAAAGCCATGTTGGCTGTCTCCCATTAGGTCATGACTGTCTACATGCTGAGTAATTTTATTCTTTATGATGGTTTCTACCATTTTTCCCGGTACTGATGTCAGGCTCACCGGTCTGTAGTTTCCCGGATCACCCCTGGAACCCTTTTTAAAAATTGGTGTTACATTGGCGATCCTCCAATCTTCAGGTATTAGAGATGATTTTAATGATAGTTCACAGATTACTAATAGCAGGTCTGCAATCTCGTATTTCAGTTCTTTCAACACCCTTGGATGTATACCATCCGGCCCAGGTGATTTGCTACTCTTCAGCTTATCTAATAGTTGTAATACATCTTCCTGATGTATCGATATTTCCTTCAATTCTTCTGCACCTTTAAATACCACTTTAGTCATGGGTAACATCCCTACATCTTCCTCAGTACAGACCGAAGCAAAGAATTCATTCAGTCTCTTCGCTATCGCCTTGTCGCCTCTTAGTGCTCCTTTAACCCCTTTATCATCTAATGGACCAACTGACTTTTGAACTATTGGAGACAGGGGGGACAAACTCAACCCACGTGGCCAGAAATATCTATCCCAACAATGAATGGTATACTCCACAATGGGGTTCCGTGACTTCGGGTAGCCCTGAAAACCTGGTTTCAGACACAACTGTTTGCCTAGCCCCCATCCTCCCTGACAGATCACTCTCCAGCTGAATCCACTGCTTGGGACTGGCAGAATTCATCCACTCCACCTCCGCTCAACACTGGGCTGCCGCATAATACCACTTCAAATTTGGAGTCCCGATGCCTCCCTTCCAAGGGTGAGCATAAAGGATGCATCAGGCAATCCACAGTCTATAGAACTGCCAGATAAATTTCAACAAAAATCACTGCCAGATTCCAGTGCCCTCTGCAGCAAAGCCATGGGTAACACCGGAAACAAATACAAAAATTGCGGTATGATCACCATCTTTATAATGGCTATATGGCCAAAGCAGGCAAGCAGGAGTCCAGTCCAGGCTTCCAAGTCTCATTTCATCTGCTGAAGTAACAAGGGATAGTTTACCTTATACAACGTACCCAGGTTGGCGGTCAACTGCACCCCCAAATATTGTCGAGACCATCACCCAGCAGCGGAAAGGGAACTCCACTCATATCCGAGAAACAGACCCACCCACTGGTTCAAAATTTCTGACTTAGCATAATTAATTTTAAAACCAGAGACCTGAGAGTAGGCCCCAAAAAGACACATAGCATGTGGGAGAGAGCCTAGTGCTCCGTCAAAGACAACAAAACATCATCCACAAACAGCGCAATTTTTACTCACTCTCACCAACTGGAAGCCCCTTCACCTCCCAAGTGGCCCAAAACTGCTGAGCCAAGGGCTCATGATTAGTGGGAAGAGCAGAGGGGAGAGCGGGCACCCCTGGCATGTCCCCCGCTCGAGTGGGAAGTACCCAGAATGGCCCCCATTGATGCAAATGCAGGCACAGGGCCCCTGATACATATCACACACCCAACCATGAAAGCGGGGCCCAAACCCCATCTTAGCAAAGATCCGTCATAAAAGAAATTCCAATTCACCCTGTCGAAGGCTTTCTCTACATCCACCCCAAGGAAGATCACAGCCTGCCTCAGTCCGGGCCACGTGCATGACCTGAATCACCCACAAGATATTATCAGTAGCCTGCTGCACCGCCATGAACCCCACTGGTCCCTGTGAACCAGCCAAGGGAGGAGCAGGTTCAGTCTGGTGGCAAGCACCTTGGCCAAAATATTGATGTCAATGTTCAAAAAAGAGATAGGGCGGTACGACGTCACCTCAGTATCAGGTTTCCCCAGCTTAGGGAGCACCAATATGACAGCTTCCAGCTAAGTGGGCAGCAGAGCCTCCCCCTTCAACACCACATTGAAAACGTTGGTCAAGGCCGGCACCAACTGGTCCTCAAATCATTTATAATATTCTGCTGGAAAGTCATCCACCCCTGGGACATTTCCAGTCAACAGGGCACAAATAGCTAACTGCACCTCTTAGACCATAATTTCCAACTCTATTCCGGCACACTCGGTCTCCATCAGGGTAGGCAAATCCACATCCTGTAGATAATCCACTATCCTCTCCAGGGCCACCACCTCCTCCCTATAAAGATCCGCCAAAAAGTTGCAAAAATAGTCCTAATTTCCCCGACTTCACACAAAGACGCCCCATCTGATTTTGCAGCTCCTGCACAGTACGAGCAGCCTGTTATTTACACAGACGGACCATCAAGTACTTTCCTACCTTGTTTCCCTGCTCATAGAATGTCTGTCAAAGTTGACAACGCTTAAAGTCAAGGTCCAGCTTGACATACTCATCCATTCGAACTTACACCGCTATCCATTGCTTCCAAACTTGTTGAGAGCACGTCCTTGCATTTTGATCTTGCAATTGCTTAGCCTCCATGGACAAATATCGCAACTCCCACTCGCATTGCTGGCGGTACCCAACAGCCTCAGCCAACAACTGTCAGCTGTCGCCTTAAAGGTATCCCACACAATCAGTAACGACACTTCCCCCTCGTGGCATTCATCTCAAAATATTCTTGAATAAACAGATCATGCTCCTGAACTGCTGCTGTTCCAATCCCGCCTTCAAATGTCTGACCCAGGCTCTGCAATGTCCACCCAGCAAGGGGCATGGTTGGACCAAGTAATAGTCCCTATATCAGCCTCCATGTCACCCTCCAACAATCGCAAGTCAATCAACAAATAATCAATCCGTTTGTAAACCTGATGGACCGGAGAGTAAAAAGTATATCCTCGTTGGTCACAGTGCAATTTCCGCCAAACATCATGGAGTCCCAGATCCCACACCAGGCCAGTTAATGCCCCACTCCCTGTGCGGGCACCCCCGCTCATGGAATCCAACTGGGGTTGCAAGCACATGTTACAATCACTCCCTAACACCAGCAGGCCTTGAGCAAATTCCTCCAAGGAGGCCTTCAAAACCACGAAAAAACATGCTTGACCCTTGTTAGGAGCATACACATTGGCGATGGTTTATAAGGTGTCCTCAATTCAAACATTCAGAAAAAGCTATCTGCTCATCCTATCGCGGCACACACCTTCCACTACAAAGCGCAGAGATTGATGCACCAAAATGGCTACTCTGCATTTTTTTCACCCCTATGCATGTAAGGCCTGCGCTGGAGTCATACCACATTAGCCATTCAGAGGTGTAACTCTTCCAATAAGACCATATCACCACCCAAGGTCTTAAGTTCCCAAAAAAAGAAGAGAACGCTTCTGAGGCAAATTTAAGACCTTCACATTAAAAGAAAGAAACTTCAGCTTGAAATTTGACCATTGCCCATATCTCCAACACACGACTACACACACCCAATTCCTGGTCTTCAGGCACTCCGTATTCATGTATTCCCCACATCACACAACCAGGCTCGATTGACCTCCCTCCTACCCCCACGTCTCCCCCCCAATCCCATAAGTGATTCCCCCTAATTCCCCACTCTCTATCCAATTACCCAGCCAGCCCTCACACCCCCCTCCTTTCCCCCTCTCTCTCCTTGTTGTTGCCTGCTACCAATGCAGGCCACAGGAACACACATCTAATTCCTCCCCAGCAACCCAGAACCTCACCCCCTGCCTTCTGCCACCAAATCATTTCCCCCCATTTACAGCAATAATGAATTACCAACAATTTCAAACCACAGGCAACTGCTAACCAATATGTACTTTGAAAAACCATGCTACAACTCTGAGACACAGTTAATAACCACTACCCTCTCAGTGTCCCAGTGTTTAAGATGGAGATCTTGGTCCATAGGCCCCATGCCGCACACCGCCACTCCATCACTCTTCAGCAAAGTCCAGTGACCCAGGCCACACAGAGCACACTGTCCAGGCCAGCACTGTCAGCACCCATGATCGCCCACTCTCTGCCATTTGGACACTGATGCCTGATGCAACAGGGGCTAGGGGATCACATCATTCTTCAGCAGATCCGCTGTACTCAAGGCCTGCCAAGCCTCAGACAAATCTTTGGCTGAAACTTTCTCTCCGGCAACTGTAAAGTTCATGCAGAAGGGAAAGTTAAGCACAGGCTATTTATTATTTACCTTGCATCGCACTGCCAAAACTTGCATCATGGGAAAATAATTCATAATTTTGCTGTTTAACGTTCATTATTTGGCCAAAATCATACATTATTCCCTTAACTCACATTACCCCTCCCAGTGGCTAAAAGTATGGAGTAGCCTCGTGGTTAGAGCAAAAGTCTAGTACCCAAGAGCTCAGGGTTCAATTACCACTGGCACTCCTTGAGACCTTGGGCAAGTCGCTTTACCCTCCAATGCCTTGGAAGAAAGCCCTAGCAATCTACTTCAGGTCATACCTTTCCAAGAAAGCTCAGGGGCCAGGAGTCAGCATTGACTTGATGACACTTAAAAAAAATAGCTGACAACACAGGTACTTTTAGCTGCAGGGAAAAGTGATAAGGTAGGGTAGACAAAGTATGCATGGGGATTTAATTCCAAAAACACTGCTTGTACATGTTTGGCGTACCTTGCATCTGCAGTAAAGCAGGTGGAAATTCCACAGATATTTTTGTAGCTGTGGCCTTTGCTGGCCTAGATATTCAAAGGAAAGCTATTTATATGACATTGTTCCAAGCCGAGAAATGTGCACACATGCACGCACACACCTACACACACAGAGGGGGTGACATATAAAACAATTGAGGGAAAGCATCCACAAAGATTCAGGAGGAGAAACAAACAGAAAGAGAGAGACACAGACAGTGAGGGAGAGACACACAAATGGAAAAAATCACAACAGGCAGACACAGACCTACATAGATAGAGAGGAAAAGATGCAGAAAATGAGGTAGATATAAGCAGACAGAAACACCAGTACATAAGAACATATATAGACACTCATTCATACACATATATATAATGATGGAGACAGAGAAACAAGCAGTCAGAAGTATATAATAAAGACAGAAAGAGTCAGAGAAGAGGCCGAGAGACAAGCAATTACAGATATAGGTGTAGGGTAAAAACAGCACACAAAGGTGCAATGGGAGATGAATCCACCACTTTGTGTGTGCCTATTAGGCTATTAATATAAATGTAACTGTGGTTTCATAGGTAGGATGTTTTATTCATGTTACAGAGAATACTACAAAAATAAATAGGAGAAAGGAGATCCTAGGGGCCAAAGGTGGTAACATTGCCCCTAGGTCTTCATTAGCTGACCCTTCATACACAATGCTTTGCTCACCTCAAAAAAATTAGAAACATAGAAACATAGAAATATGACGACAGAAAAAGACCACATGGCCTATCTAGTCTGTCCTTCCATAACAACTACAACAGTCCACTTTTTGCCTTTAGAGATCCTCTGTGTTGGTCCCATGCTTTCTTGAATTCAGTTACTGTCCTCATCTCTACCACCTCCACTGGGAGACTATTCCACGGATCCACTACTCTTTCCGTAAAGAAATATTTCCGCATATCACTCCTGAATCTATCTCCCTTCACCCTCATCCCATGTCCCCTCGTAGCAGAACTTGCTTTCAATTGAAAGAGGCTCTCTCCCTGAACATTTATGCCACGGAGGTATTTAAACATCTCAATCATATCACCTCTATCCCGCCTTTCCTCTAAGGTGTACATATTAAGATCCTTAAGTCTGTCCTCATATGCTTTATAATGAAGCCCATTAATCATTTTGGTAGCAACCCTCTGCACCGACTCCATCCTGTTCACATCCTTTTGAAGGTGCGGTCTCCAGAATTGCACACCATACTCCAAATGAGGTCGCACCAAAGACTTATACAGAGGCATTATCACCTCCTTTTTTCTGCTAGCCATTCCTCTCCGTATGCACCCAAGCATCCTTCTAGCTTTTGCTGTCGCCTTTTCCACCTGTTTAGCTACTTTAAGATCATCAGACACAACCACGCCTAGGTCCCGCTCTTCTTTAGTGGACAAAAGTACTTCACCTCCTATACTGTATTGCTCCCTTGGATTGCTGCAGCCCAAATGCATGACCTTACATTTTTTAACATTAAATCCCAGCTGCCAAATTCTAGACCATTCTTCAAGCTTAGCTAGATCCCTCCTCATGTTATCTACCCCTTCCTGGGTGTCTACTCTATTGCAGATTTTGGTATCATCCGCAAAGAGGCAAACCTTATCCGACAGCCCTTCCGCTATATCACTAACAAAGATGTTAAAAAGAATCGGACCAAGGACAGATCCCTGGGGCACACCACTGGCAACATCCTTCTCCTCAGTGAGCTCCATTTACCTGTACTCTTTGTCGACGCCCACCCAACCAACTTCTAACCCAAGCAGTAACTTTAGGGTCCATCCCTAGGGTGCTCAGTTTGTTTATAAGTCGCCTGTGAGGAACAGTGTCAAAGGCTTTACGGAAATCTAAATACACCACATCTAGAGCTCTCCCTTGGTCCAACTCCCTGGTCACCCAGTCAAAAAAATCAATCAGATTTGTCTGACAAGACCTGCCTCTGGTGAATCCATGCTGCCTCGGATCCTGTAATCCGCTGGACTCCAGAAACCTCACTATTTTCTCTTTCAGCAGCGTTTCCAATAATTTACTCACCACCGAAGTTAAACTAACCGGCCTGTAGTTTTCAACCACATCCTTACTTCCGCTTTTGTGTAAAGGCACCACATGAGCCTCTCTCCAGTCCTTTGGCACCACTCCCGACTCCAACGAGGCATTGAAAAGGTCAGTCAGTGGAGCTGCTAGAACGTCCCCAAGTTCCCTCAGTATTCTAGGGTGTATCCCATCCGGTCCCATCGCTTTGTCTACTTTAAGTTGAGCTAGTTTCTCACGAACACAGTCTTCTGAAAATAGTTCAAGATGTCCCTCGCTTCTGTTCTTATTTGTGGGTGTTTTCTGAGGTCCTGCTCCTGGTTCTTCATCTGTGAACACAGAACAAAAATATTTGTTAAGCAATTCCGCTTTATCCTTATCAGCTTCTACATATTCCCCCCCTGCACCCTTGAGTCTGACAATACCACTTTTGCTCTTCCTCTTCTCACTAATATATCTGAAAAATGTCTTATCCCCCCATTTTATTGCATTGGCTATTTCCTCCTCCTTTTGAATCTTTGCCGTCTTGACTACTTTGCTAGCTTCTCTAAGTTTTTCCAAATACAGATGCCTGTCTACTGCTCTCTGTGATCTCTTGTATTTCATGAAGGCCTCCCTCTTTTTCTTCACTTTTTCAGCTACTTCCTTCGAAAACCATAGCGGTCTCCTGTTCCTTTTGCCTTTATTTACCATTTTAACAAAAAGGTTGGTTGCCCTTAAAATACCCCCTTTCAGTTTTGCCCACTGTTTTTCTACATCCCCCAGCTGTTCCCATCCCACTAACGACTCCCTGAGGTATTGGCCCATCTTCGCAAAGTTAGTCTTCCTAAAGTCTAAGATCCTCACCTTGGAATGGATTCTAACAGCCCTAGTCCTAATACTGAACCACACCATCTGGTGATCACTGGATGCAAAATGATCTCCCACTACAACATCAGAAACACTTTCACCATTGGTAAGCACCAAGTCCAGTATGGCCCCTTCACGTGTGGGGTCTGTTACCAATTGCCTGAATAGTTCTCCCTGTAGAGAATCCAGGATCTCCTTACTTCTAGATGATACTGCAGCAGGAATGTGCCAATCAACATCTGGCATATTGAAATCTCCTATCAGTAGCACTTCCCCTTTCCTAGCAATGCTGCGTATGTCTTCAATTAACTCTCTGTCCACCTCTTCCTCTTGTGAGGGAGGTCTGTATATCACTCCAATGCAAATAGATTTCTCTTTCCCTCTTTCTAGTTTAACCCACAATGCCTCCTCTCTCCCTTTTAAGCTCTGTAATTCCAAAGCTTTAATAGTAGTTTTTACATATAGTGCCACTCCTCCTCCTCTTCTTCCTACCCAGTCCTTCCTGAATAAAGTATAGCCAGGTATAGTTACATCCCAGTCATTGTTTTCTGTGAACCATGTTTCTGTAACTGCCACTAAATCCAAGTCAGCCACTCCCACCAAAGCTTCAACCTCAGGGATCTTATTTCCCATGCTACGGGCATTAATACACACTGCTTTCCATATGTTACCCCTGTTACATTAAATACCTTTATGGAAATGGGTATCACCTACCTGGGGGCTTTCACTTACCTGGGGGCTTTCTTCACCCATCCCCAAGGAATCTAGTTTAAAGCCCTTTTCAGTAGATTAGCCAGTCTACTACCAAAGATGCGTTGACCTCTCTTGGACAGATGGATGCCATCTCTGCTTTGCAACCCTTGGAAAAGCATCCCATGGTCTAGGAAAGGTCCAGGTTGTAGTCCTTTTTCTTAAAAATAACCTTTATTGGCACATTATCCCCCCAAATCAAAAAGTGCATACAACAAAGGTAAAACGTAGACACAAGCAAGATACTAGGAAATAGTACAAAGAAGAAAGAAAGAAAAACAGGTCCCTGGCATAATTCTCTTTGGCAGACTTCTCCTCCTTCTATCTATAACCAGGCAGTCCAGATCTTCTTTCTATAGCCAGGCAGGCTATCATCTGGCTCTCCTTCCAGCCTAAAGGTGGACTGGTTCATGGCTTTCATTCTCTGACTTCCTCCTAAGGACACAGACTCCCCGCTCCTTTGCGGGCTCCCTGATAGGCCTTTTCCATCACAGCACCTTGGCCAGACACTTTGTTTGTCCTCCCAGGGACCTTTTCTATAAAATTCATAAAATACAATTACTTTTCCTATTTTATTACCTTTGGGCAAAGACATCAGACAAATATATAAACATTTCCCCAAATCTCCTTTCCTAAATGCACAAGATGCACCAGCATTCAATTCTATACAATCCAGACTGGAATTTTTAAGGCAGTTAAATGGGATGCACTTTGCATTCTACCAACTTCTCAGGAACACAGAAATTGTTTGAAATCCTCAGGAATACCCTGGGTAGGTCCCTGCAAATTTTCTGCTACAAAAATTATTTTACTAACTAGATGTCCAAATTCTCCAGACCCCCCCCCCCCCTCCTCCCCGATAGCATCAGCACTCTTCTCCAATCTCCTCTTTCTCTGTTAGGTCTAGCCGACCCAGACACTTCCTCCATTACTTCCAGGCCTAGTTAGACCTGTAGAGAATGAAAGCTCTGTTTTGCTTCATAGCACTACCAAGCCCCAAATCCCATGGGCCTTTAAAAATCAGACTCCCCAAACTTTAAATTAAGCAGATATTTTCTAAGTTTTTCTGAAAATAAAGTTGGGAACACCCAATTACTGGTACAGATACCTTGGTCCATCCTTTATTACATCACTCATGGCTCAGCCTTTTTAAAAGCCAGACGTTTCTTTACTCTATTGAAAGAGAAATATTTTGGGGCCCTACTACATTAATTTGGAGAAGAAATCTCTGTTTTTGTTCTGTTCAGCTCTGTTTCTTTATCTTCTTGGACACTGGAAAATACTTTTTAATTCCTATACCTCGGAGCTGATTGGTTCTCAAGAACTTGGTGAACCAGTCAATGGTGGGCTACCTGACCTTTCTCCTCTTAGGCTTGCATCTCATGAAAGCAGTGATCAGAATGAGTGAAAGAAGGAGCTTACAGAGGTCAACAGTGACTTAACCTTTGAGTGTGACAGGCTCCCAATGAATGAGACTTGGAATCTGTGCTAGTGCTTTGTGTGTGTCTTTCTCATTACTCAGCTCCACCTCCTCATTTTCTGTGCCTTTCTGTGCAGGCCCATTCCATTTCTAGACTTAGCAGTAGGTGCCTGCTATCTTGATGTAACATTCCCCCTCTTGGGATGGCTATTTAGGTTCTACCTGTCCCCTTTATAACTCCAATGCATGGGATGTAAGGTGTGGGAAAGGTGGTCAAAGTCACATTCAGTTTCAGCTGGTCATCATCACCAGGAATAGATCAAGGCCCTGAAGTTAATTTATTTATTTATTTTTTTATTTATTTAACATTTGCTTCTATACCGCGCTATTAAAATCAGCGCGGTGTACATCAAACAAGCATACTACAATGTATTTAATTAATCAGGAGGTGAACAAAGTATCTTAATCGTAATTGGTATAGTTGTATCATTACAAGTAACCCTAGCAAATTAAGTAAACAGCTTAAATAGCCAAACAAAACCTTGAAACTAAGATGCAGATAGCAGTCCAGCAGCGGGATGAGGGCTATCCACTCTTCTGCACTGAGTGTCACAGATACGATATTCTCCCAATTGGTGAGGTGTCTTACGTGTGCACCAGGTGCAAGGAGCTCTTTGCCCTTAGGGAACGAGTCTGATCTCTGGAGGCTAGAGAACCAGATTTGGAAGACATAAGGAAGACAGAGAGGTACATAGATGAGACCTACAGAGACGTAGTATTGAAGTCCCACCTCCAATCTGGCAGCCTCTCAGTTGCCATGAAGAAGAAAGGTCATGTGAAAGGACTGCATCATGTTGGTGTGGCAGGAAGTGATCCTGCAGCTAGGACCTGTCCACCAGGGGATATAAAAACCTCTTGCACTGAGGAGGTTTCTCCAGGGCCATATGCCCATGAGGGAAGGGTTAGGACAGCTGCTATAGTTGGTAATTTGATCATTAGGCATGTAGATAACTGGGTGTCTGGTAGACGTGAGGATCGCCTGGTAACATGCCTGCCTGGTACAAAGCTAGCAGGCCTCACGCACCACCTAGGCAAGTTTTTAGATAGTGCTGGGAGGAGTCTGCTGTCTTGATACATGTTGGCACCAATGACATAGGAAAGTATGGGAGAGAGATTCTGGAGGCCACATTTAAGCTTTTAGTACGAAGCTGAAATTCAGAACTTCCAGGGTAGCATTCTCTGAAATGCTACATGTTCCATGCACAGGACCCAAAAGGCAGACAGAGCTCTGGAGTCTCAATGTGTGGATGGAGTGGAGGAGTGGCCTAGTGGTTGGGGCAAGGTACTTCAGGCCGGAAGGTCGGGGGTTCAAATCCCACTAGAGGACAGCAACCTTGGGCCGGAAGGACTGGGGTTTCTAGTCCCACAGGTGCTCCTTGTGGTCTTGGGCAAGCCACTTAACCCTCCATAGCCCATGTTCCCTGTAAAATAGTTATCTCCAAGTTGTAATGCCCTGTTCAATGTAATTTCAGTTTGTTCAATGTAAACTGCGCTGATGCAGAATAGCGCGGTATATAAGAGAATGCAAATAAATAAATAATAATAAATGAGACGATGGCGCAAAGAAGAGGGGTTTAAATTTGTTAGGAACTGGGCAACATTCTGGGGAAGGGAGGAGATCTTCTAAAGGGATGGGCTCCACCTTAACCAGAATGGAACTAGGCTGCTGGCATTAACCTTTAAAAAGGAGACGAGCAGCTTTTAAACAAAATAATAGGGGACAGTCACCCAGGAGCACATGGTTTGGAAGGATGTATCCTTGAAAGATACTAGCAAAATAAGGAAGTTAGGGCATCATGACAGAGAGGTTGAACAAAGATAAAAGTAACTCAGATGTCCTTCAGTACAGAGCTGAAAGATACCAAATTACACTTATCAACTGATAACCAGATTAATATAAATAAAATGCAACCTCTAAAATGTCTGTGCAAATGCTAGAAGTCTAAAAAGTAAGATGGGAGAGCTAGAATATATAGCAGTAAATGAAAGGCTAGATATGACTGGCATCTCAGAGACCTGGTGAAGGAGGACAACCAATGGGACACTGTGAAACCTGGGTATGAACTATATCGCAATGATAGAGTAGATCAAATTAATAGAGGATTTGCACTCTATGCTAGAGAGGGCATTGAGTCACATAGGATTAAAGTTTTGCAGAAAACAAAATACACTGTAGAATCTCTGTGGCTAGAAGTTCCATGTAAAAAGTGGAAGGCGAGGGCAGTGGGGGTGTACTGAGGTGTAGTGAGGGCAGATGGATGATGACATGCTAAAAGAAATTAGGGAAGCTAACAAAAGTTACAACACAGTAATAATGGGTGATTTCAGTTACCTAGTATCAACTGGGTCAATGTCACAGCAGGACATGCTAGAGAGAGAAGGTTTCTAGATGAAATAAATGGACTGCTTCTTGGAGCAGCTGGGTCATGAACTAACAGGAGGGAAAGCTATTTTGAACCTAGTCCTAAGTGGAACACAGGATCTGGTGCAAGAGAAATGGGTTTTGGATCACTTGGCAATAGTGATCATAGCACGATCACATTTGATTTAATAAATGGAAGAAAGAAGGCAAGGAAATCCACAGTACTACCTTTTAACATTCAAAATGGAGACTATGATAAAATGAGGAAAATAGTTAAGAAAAAACTATAAGGAGCAGCTGCAAAGGTTAGATTTACATCAAGCATGGATGTTGTTTAGAAGTACTAACTTGGAAGCTCAGACCAGATATATTCCACGCTTTAAGAAAAGTGGAAGAAAGGCCAAAAAACTGCCAGCATGGTTTAAAGGCGAGGTCAGAACGGCTGTTGCCAAAAAGCAATCTTCAGCAAACGAAAAATGGAGCTTAATGATGAACACTGGAAACAACATAAGCACTGGTAAGTTAGATGCAATGCATTGATAAGGCAGGCAAAGAGAGAATCTGAAAAGAAGATTGTCATGGAAGCAAAAATGCATAATAACTTTGTCAAGTGCATTCATAGCAAAAAACCTATGAGAGAGAGTCAATTGAACTACTGGATGATAGAGGGGTAAAGGGGGTATTAAGGGAGAACAAGGCCATAGCGGAGGGACTGAATGAATTCTTTGCTTCCATCTTTACTGAAAAGATATAGGAAAGTTACCCATGCTTAAAATGGTATATAAAGCTGATATAGTGGAAGAACTGAAAGAAATATTGATAAACCGGAAGTATGTATTAGAACTGTCTGATAAACTGGAGTAGCAAATCACCTGGACTAGATGGTATACATCCAAGGGTGTTTAAAGAACTGAAATATGAGATTGCAGACCTACTCTTAGTAATCTGTGAACTATCATTAAAATCATCTGTAGCATTTGAGCATTGAAGAGTGGCCAATGTAACTCCAATTTTTAAAAAGAGCTCCAGGGGTGATCCAGGAAACTACAGACCAGTGAGCCTGACATCAGTACTGGGCAAAATGATAGAAATCATTATAAAGAATAAAATTTCTGAACATGTAGATAGGCAACATGGATATAGCCAAGGAAAATCTTGGCTTACTAATCTGTTATATTTTTTTCGAAGGTGTGAATAAACAGGTAGACAAAGGTGAGCCAGTTGATGTAGTGTATCTAGATTTTCAGAAGACGACAGTTCAGTGGAGAGAGGTCTGTGGCTCGTGGTTTAGTGTAATGAACGATGTCATCTGTATAAAAATATGTGCTGATGTTAAGCTCCTGCATAAGGGCCACCAGTGGACTCAGGAAAAGGTTAAACAGGATAAGAGAGGATTGCACCTTTGGGGAGCCCACGATGCAGTAGATGGGGAGGCGGGAGTATTCAGCTACAGGGGTCAAAACATGCAAAGAATGGCCAGAAAGAAAGGAGGCAACCACAGGATGACCTGACCACCAAGACCGACATCTCTAAAATGGGAGATTCCTAGTTAAATACTTGTATTACTTCTTTCATTTGCAAAGCAATATGGCACTTAAATCTTTTTAGATTGGCATCCTGGATACCACTTGAAAAATCTCACACTATGGCCTTTCTTTCTTTCTTTCTTTCTTAACGTTCCTATATCCCATCAATTATAAAATGTTACACATTGTGGTTTAAGGATCATAAATCAACACAAATCCTCAATAAATTGAGTGCCCTTGGGATGGATCCTAAAGTGACTGATTACGTATGTAAGAAACAGGTTGATTGAGGCAACAGAGATCATTAGTAAATGGAGTTCGCTCAAGATAGGGGCATTACCAGAGGCATGATTTAAGGATTGGTTCTTGATCCTTTTAACATTTTTGTAAGCAATATTGCGGATGATATGAAATTCTGAAACTGGGTAGACACCCTGGAAGGTGTGGATAGTATGAGGCACAATCTAGTGAAGCTTTAAGAATAGCTGAGAATTTGGCAGCTAAGATTTAATACTAAAAAATGCAAGTTCATGCATCTAGGCTAGAGAAACCCAAGGGAGCAGTTCAGTATAGGGAATGAAATACCTCAATGCGCAAGAACAGCAGGACCTGAAAGTGATCGTATTGGATGATCTTATAGTGGCTAAACAGATAGAAAAGGCAACGGTGAAGACTAGAAGGATGCTTGGATGCAGAAGGAGAGAAATGGCCAGCAGGAAAGGAGATGATAGTGCCTTTGTATACGTCTCTGAGGAGACTTCATTTAGAGTACTATGTACAATTCTGGAGACCGCACCTTCAAAATTATATAAACAGGTTGGAGTCAGTCCAGAGAGCAGTTACTAAATGGTCAGTGGTCTTCATCATAAAACATATGAGGATAGACATAGACCTCATTACGTATACTTTGATGAAAAGGCAAGAGAGGAGAGCTATGATAGCCATTTAAATACCCCCATGGTATAAATGCACAGGAGGTGGGCCTCCTTCAGTTAAAAGGAAGCTCTAGAATAAAAGGTCATAGACCGAAGGTGAAAGGGGATAAATTTAAGAGTAATCAGTGAAAATAATTCTTTGCAGAAAGGGTGATGGCTGCATGGTACAACCTTAGTGTGGAAGTGGTGGAGAGGAGAACTGTGTCTGAATTCAAATAGCATGGGACAAGTACAGATTGTACAGCTTAATATTTGTAGCCTATCCAGTCTGCCCATTCATAACATGGCCATTATCTACCATCATTTTCTATATTTCTATATCAGTCCATCATTTGTAGCCTTCAATCTCATTCTTTGGTGGAGTAACTCTCACTCTTTGAGATGATTTGCTCTTGGCATCTCTGCACAACAGGGATAAAGGAAGAAGTCAGACCCAGCTTCTAGGGTAGGGAGAGATAGAAAGTAATAGTGTCTAACTTGAAGAAAGGAGGGAAAGAGAGGGAATATTTAAACTTTGAAAGCCAGTCATTTTTAACAAGCATTTGATCTGCATATTGTATAATATACCTTTTGCACCTTTACGATGAAAATATTGCTAACTAGACCATCCCTGGTCTTACGCTGTAAGTGTCTGAAAACTAAAGCAGAGATTCTGATTCCATTGCTAATGTGATAAACCATGACATAGTCATAATATAGGGTGTCTGACTAGCAGAGTCAGAACTAGCACAAGGTTTCTGGTGCTTTACTCAGAAGCCATGTTTTTACGGTTCTTCTGGTGCTGCTGCAGCAAACAGTTCCAGTACTGCCAACAATACAAAGACTCAACTACACATTGTGCTGTAGCTGTCAACCTTTCTACAAAGAAATTCAAGAAGAGCAGGAGCTCACAGGGAATGTTTAGTTTGGTACCAGGGCCGGCCCGTACATTGAGCGAGAATGTTTTTTGCACAGGGCCCTGCATTTCAGGGGGCCCAGCACAAAGAACATTCTGCATTAAAAGTACATTTTAAAATTTAAAAAAAATGCTGGCTGCTGCCGCTGCAGCAGCAGCAGAATCGAGTGTCTGGTGGCCCCCCCCCCCTGCCCGGCAGAGCCCTCCCTCCCTGCATCAGTCCCTCTCCGTGCCGTCTTTCAGAGCCGCGAAGGGAGAGTTTCTCTTTCCCGGCTCTGTTAAGCCTGCCGGGGCTGATGGCAAACAGGAAATGCTCGTTTCCCATCAGCCCCGGCGGGCTTAACAGAGCCGCGAGGGAGAAACTCTCCCTTTGCGGCTCTGAAAGCCCGCGCGGAGAGAGCTGATGCTGCAGGGAGGGAGGGCTCTGCCGGGCGGGGGGAGCCACGGGACACTTGATTCTGCTGCGGCGGCAGCAGCAGCACCCAGCTTTTTTTTATTTTAAAATTTCCCTGGGCTGATGGGGGGAGGGGGGTTAGGACTGGAAATGGGCTCTGGGCTGATGGGGGGGTTAGGACTGGTAATGGGCTATGGGGGGGCTAAGACTGAAAATGGGGTGATGGGGTTAGGACTTATAATGGGGTGATGGGGGGTTAGGACTTGAGTTGGGCTGATGGGGTTAGGACCGGTAATGGGCTGTGGGTTGATGGGGGGGTTAGGACTGGTAATGGACTATGGGGGGGCTAAGTCTGGAAATGGGGTGATGGGGGTTAGGACTGGTAATGGGCTATGGGGGGTATGACTGGAAATGGACTAATGGGGAGGGTTTAGGACTTGAGGTTGGCTGATGGGGTTAGGACTGGTAGATGGGCTATGGGGGGGCTAGGACTGGTAATGGGTTGGGGGTTGCTAGGACTGGAAATGGGCTGAGTGGAAGGGGAGGCTTGAACTGAAAATAGCTGATGGGGACAGGGGCTTGGAATGGAAATGGGCTGAGTGGACGGGGGGCTTGAACTGCAAATAGCTGATGGGGAGGGGGCTTGGAATGGAAATGGGCTGAGTGGAATGGGGGGCTTGAAATGCAAATAGCTGATGGGGAGGAGGGCTTGGAATGGAAATGGGCTGTGAGGGGAGGGAGCTAGGATTTGAAATGGGCTGAGTGGGGGGGGGAGCTAGTACAGGAAATGGTCTTATGGAGGGGCTAGAATAGGACTGGAAATGGGCTGTTTGGGGGGAGCTAAGATTGGAAATGGGCTGTGGTGGGGGCTTGGATTGAAATGGACTCATGGAGGGGCTAGAACTGGAAGTAGGCTCATGGGGAGCTTGGATTGGAAATGGGCTGAGTGGAGGGGAGCTAGGATTTGACATGGGCTGATGGTGGGGCTAGGGAAGTACTAGAAATGGGCTGCTGGGGGGCTGGGATTGGAAATGAGCTGATGGAGGGACTCGGATAGGACTGGAAATGGATGGGGGGCTAGGACTGGAAATGAGCTGATGGGGGGCTAGGACTGGAAATGGGTTGATGCGGGGACTAGAAGGGAGTGGATGTTGGGTGGGGCTGGAACTAGAAGGGAGCTGATGTTGGGGGAGGATTAGAATGGGATGGGGCTGGGAGAGTGAAATGGAGAGCGGAAAAATATTTTGGGTGGGAGGGAAGAAAAATCTTCAATTGGCCGGGTACTGGGAGAGTAAGTGGGGATTGAGGATGGTGGGGTAAAATTTGAGTGGATGAAATAGGAATGAGGAAAGAGCAAAAGGAGAAAGATTAGTATGTTAAAGCAGATGTTGAGAGAGAATGGAAAAAACTAGAAGAGAGAAGAAAGGACAAATGGACAGCAGGCGATGGAGAGTTAGCAGAAGACACGAAGAAACCAGAAGAAAGTGTCTGGAGCAATTGCAATTGAAAAAAAATGCACAAAAGGTAGAAAAATATCTCTTTATTATGAATTTATTAACTGCAATATGTCAGCTCTGGGAAATGTGCATCATTATCTTCTGCGCTTTGTTTAGTACAAGAGAAAATTAATTTATAGTTTTATTTCTACAGTGTTGTACATTCCAAGTTTGGCTTTTGGGGTTCCCAGTTCAATTATTGTCTTCCTGTTTTTAAATTGTGATTTCTTGTTTGGTGATGGTCTGTGTTCTGCATGTGTAACTGAGCTGAGGTATTCTGTTTATGTAATTCCTATTTAACATTGCCACTTGTTCTCTTTCCCCAGTAGGTCATATATTGTTATTATCTAAAATGTATTGGTTTAATATTTGCAGTGTTGCCTTTTGATAGGTAGGGTCTGTTGCTTTGTGAATCCTGGTAGTGCTGTTAGGATACGGCAGGTTTGCTATGGGTTCTAAATGGGCAGTGTTTGTAGTAGTTCCTAATGTTCCTGGTGTTTGGCACTGGATTATAGTAATGTAGAAATCTTTTAGTCTTTCTTTATCCATACACTCATTAAGAGGCATGTTTACTAAGTTAGTGTATGGTAACATTATGGAAATATTTATGCAAATGAGGCCCCTTATACAAATGAGGCCCCTCACCGAGTCTCCGCACATGGCCCTGCACCCCCCTTGGGCCGCCCCTGTTTGGTACAGAAAGGAAATAACTGTATATCTTACTCCTGTAAAGAGATGCAAACATCTGAGAGCTCAAATGCTAAAAGATATATTCCAAATGCCACATAATACCTATCTATATGCCCCCTGTAGATTTTCTTATTTCCATCTGGAACTTTTCACATTCATCTAGGCCAAAATTGCTATCTTCCAAACAAAATGGAAAAATCATTCTATATGGGGACCAAAATAAAAGAACAGGTAAGAAACTCTTTATTTCCAACCATGATGTCGTGCACATAATTGTGAATAAGGTAGCATACTTTATCAGCTAAGGGGGTCATTTTAGAAGCCATATTTGTGCTTTGGATGTCTGAAAATGGGCCTTGAGATGACCAAAGCACAGAGATGTCTCAAGAGCCATTTAGAAGCCGGCTCTGGGGACGTCTGAATCTGAACCGGGGTGTGGAAGAGGCATGTTTGAGGCGTTCTCAGAAACCTGGAAGCATGGTTAGGGCATTCCAAGAAACTGGAATTCACCCACCTGATCACAGAGATGTCATGCATGTCTGGCATCATGTCTAACGTTAGACCTGTACCTGAAAAGTGCTAGTTTTAACTGAAAAAAATCCAGAGGTTATGGAGAAGAGAACTCCATCATCCCCAGTAGACAGCACAATTTCAGTGATAGCAGCAGTGGGATTTGAATTCTGACTGCCCTCTTTCTAATCCACTGCTCTAACCATTAGGCTATTCCTAGATATCTTGGTTCTGAATTGTTCAGGGGATGTCTATGTAGACGCCCCTGCAGATATCCATATCAGGCATATCCACAGTTGTAAAAGCACAACTGCGCCTGGACGTACCTGCTTTTTCTTCAGACGTTCTGGCTTAGACTTCCCAGATTGCATTTGGACATCTCTTCTAAAATTCCCCTCTAAGTAAAAAAGGGACAACTACTGTAATTAAGCAAATAAGAAAATATTCTTAGATCTATTTAAATGTAGAAACAAAAATATGATGGCAGAAAAAGACCTTATCCAGTCTGCCCTTCCATACCAACTACTATAGTCCCTTTTTTCCTTTAGAGATCTGTGTTGGTCATCTGCTTTCTTGAATTCAGATACTGTCCTGGTCTCTACTACCTCCACTGGGAGACTGTTCCACGCATCTGACACTCTTTCCATAAAGAAATATTTCCGCATATTACTCTTGAGTCTATCCCCTTTCACCTTCATCCTATGCCCCCTCATTGCAGAGATTTCTTTCAGTTGAAAGAGGCTCTCCACCTGTGCATTGATGCCACAGAGGTAATTAAATGACTCTATCATATCAAGCTTACAATCTAGTCAAGACAAACATAACAGTTGTTTATCTGTATATAATTGCACTGTTCCATGTAACTAATTTTGTTCTATGTAAACCGCTTTTGATCTATTGGAAAAAGCGCTCCAAAAATTACAAATAAATAAATAAACAGTTGAGGACAGGGATATATCTAGAGAAATGGTAGGGAAACACACAGAACTGATCAAGTTCTGGAAACATCTCAAGACCCATCTGTTCACGGAACACTTCAGGCCCACCACATAATCCTTCCCTTTCCTCCTTCCTCCCCATTGCAATGTTCACTACTGTACATAAGTTCTATTTCACTGTGACAAGTACATCCCTGGTAAAATGTACATAAGTTTGCTTACTGTTTCAATTAACAACTCGCAATCCTTATTATATGTACACCACTTTGACCTGCTGAAAAGTGGTATAAAAAAGAGTTAAATAAATTACCTCTCTCCTGCCTTTCCTCCAAAGTATACATATTGAGATCTTTAAGTCTGTCCTAATATGACTTATGATGAAGTCCATTGATCAGTTTGGTAGCCAAGCTCAGCACAGACTCCATCCTGTTTATATTCATTTGAAGGTGTGGTCTCCAGAACTGCACACAATACTCCAAATGAGGTCTCACCAAAGAGTTATACAGAGGCACTATCACCTCCTTCTTCCTGTTGGCCATTCCTCTCCTTCTAGCTTGCCTTTCTACCTTCTTAGTAACTTTAAGATCATCAAAAACAATCATGCCCAGGACCAGCTCTTCTTTTGGGGACAGAAGTACTTCACTCTCTCTACTGTACCATTCCCTTGGAATTTTGCAGCCCAAATGCACAGCCCTGCATTTTTTAGCCTTAAATCTCAGCTGCCAAATTCTCGATCATTCTTCAAGCTTAGCAAGATCCCTTCTCATGTTATTTACGCCTTCCTGGGTGTCTACTCTATTGCAGATTTTGGTATCATTTGCAAAGAGGCAAACCTTACCCAACAACCCTTCTGCAATATCACTAACAAAACATGTTAAAAAGAATTGGACCAAGAGCAGATCCCTATGGCACAACATTGGTTGTATCCCTCTCTTCAGTGTTAACTCCATTTACCTGCACACTTTGTGACTCCCACTCAACCAATTTCTAACACCGTCAGTCACTTTCGGGTCTATTCCTAGGATGCTCAATTTATTTATAAGTTGTCTTTGTGGAGCGATGACAAAGGTTTCACTGAAATCTAAGTACACCACATCTAGGGCTCTCCCTTGGTCCAACCTCTGGTCACCCAGTCAAAGAAATTAATTAGATTTGTTTGACAAGACCTGCCTCTAATAAAAATATGCTGCTTCGGATCCTGCAATCCATTGGACTCTAGAAACCTCATTATCATTTTTTTTAACAGCATTTCCATTAATTTACTCACCACAGGCGTCAGACTAACTAGCCTGTAAATCTCAACCTCACTTCCACTTTTGTGTAACGTGACCACATGAGTCTTTCACCAATCTTCTGGGACCACTCCCAACTCTAAAGAAGCATTGAAAACATCAGGCAGTGGAGCCACTAGAACTTCCTAAGTTCCTTCTATACTCTGGGATGTATCCTCTCCAGCCCCATCACTTTGTCCGCTTTAGGCTTAGCTAGTTCCTCACGAACACAGTCTTCTGAAAATCGTTCAAGATTCCCTTCAGTACTGTTTCTGTTTGTGGATGTTTTCCGAGGTCCTGCTCCTTGCCCTTCATCTGTGAACACAGAACAAAAATATTTGTTAATCAATTCTGCTTTATCCTCATCAGCTTCTACATATTCCTCTTCTTTGAGTCTGACGATACCACTTTTGTACTTCCCCCTCTCGTTAACATATCTGAAAATGTCTCCCCCCCCCCCCCCAATTTTACTGCATTGGCCATTTTTCTTCTATTTTCTTCTAAAGAGATAAAATATCTAGGTGTACTGATTGATGATAACTTAAAAATGGACAAACACCTCCGGTCAATCAACAGAGCAATATTTCACAAGCTGAGGGTTCTTCAACCTATACGCAGCATCATTGACCATTCTGACTTCAGAACAGTAGCTCAGGCACTCATCATTCCCCACCTTGACTACTGTAATGCCATCCTTCAGGGTCTACCGAAAAAAACACTAAACATCTTACAAATGACACAAAATGTTTCAGCCAGGATCATCATGAACAAGAGCCTAGTAGATCACATTACACCAGTCTTGATTGAGTTACACTGGCTACCCATCCCGGCATGAATAATATACAAAGTGCTAATAACAACATTCAAAATCATCCACATAGTATCCCCCTCATTCCTTTCTAGCCTCATCACCACTCAACCTCTCAACAGAAGCAGACGGACCACGAACCTGAACACCCTCTGCATACCAAGCAGCATAAGAGCAGTCAACGTACGTACAAGCAATCGGGCTTTCACTTACTCGGCTCCCATGCTCTGGAACCACCTGCCTCATGAGATACGCCAGATCAACGACCTAAAGGACTTCAGGAAAAAGCTTAAGACCCATCTTTTCCAATCCCATTACGGTATCACCTAGACAGATCATTGATGCAGTTATGTATATATGTGAATATGTATATATGTGAATATGTGAATATCTGACCCCTCCTTGAGACCCCTAACTGTGTGCTGTGCTGTGCTTTCCCTTTCGAATCAATAGTATATTTCATCAAAATTTCTGTCATGATTTGTCAATTTCACGCCTGTAATCAAGCCGCTACTGATCACTGGAAGTAGCGGCATACAAATGTATGCTAAATAAATAAATAAATAAATATTTGTATCTTTGCTTTCCTGACTATTTTCCTAGCTTCTCTAAGTTTTTTTCCAAATATTGATGCTTGTCTTCCTTTTTGTGTGATCGCTTGCATTTTATGAAGGCCACCCTCTTTTTTTTTTTACTTCACCTTTTCAGCTACTTCTTTCAAGAACCACAGCAACCGCCTTTTCCTTTTACATTTATTGACTCTGCTGGATCAAAGGTGGAATAAGCAGCACCAACCCAGCGATCGGGCCCGGGGAATCCCCCTAAGGTGGGGGCCGGGTGAAGGGGGGGTAACCACTGCCCAATCCAGGCCCTGGCTGGCCAGCCATGGGTCAGGTGGTGGGGAAGAGGGGGGACAGAACCGTGGCACCCAGGAGCATGCCGGGCCATCCTCGGCCCCAATTCCATGTACCGTGGTAACGTTTTGTTCCCGTGGTCCAGAATTGGGTCCAAATGAGCCCATCTTGCTTAGGGCCATCCAGATTGCCTGGACATGCCCCTACATAAATCAGGCTCTTTATTATCAAAAACGGTTGTTGCCTCTAAAATATCTCCTTTCAGTTTTGCCCATTGCTTTTCTATATCCTCAACTGTTCCCATCCCACTAATGACTCATTGAGGTATTGTCCCATCTTGGCAAAGCTAGTTTTCTTAAAGTCTAGGACCTTCACTTTTGAGTAGACTACCATCTCTAGTCCTAATACTGAAGCACACCATCTGATGATCACTGGATGTGAGATGATCCCCCCCCCCCCCACTATATCATCAGAAATACTTTCCCCATTGGTAAGCACCAGGTCCAGTGTGGCCCCCTTCACATGTGGGTTCTGGTAACAGTTGCTAGAATAATTCTCCCTGTAGAGAATCCAGGATCTCCGTACTTTTAGATGATACTGCAGCAGGGATGGACCAATCAACATCCAGCATATCGAAATCACTTATCAGTAGCACTTCTTCTTTCATGGCAATACTGCAAATGTCTTCAATTAAATCTCTGTCCAGTTCTTCTGCCTATGAAGGAGATCTGTATATCACACCATTGCAAATGGATGTCTCATTCCCTCATTCTAGTTTAACCCATAGTGCCTCCTTGCTCCCTTGTAAACCCTGTAATTCTGTAACTTTAATATGATTTTTTTACATATAGTACCACTCTACCTCCCTTTCTTCTTACCCTGTGCTTCCTGAATAAAGTATGGCCTGGTATAATTAAATCCCAGTCAAGGTTGTCCGCGAACGATGTATCCATATCCGCCACTAAATCCAAGTCAGCCTCTTCCATTAAAGCCTCAACATCTGGAATCTTATTTCCCATACGACTGGCATTAATGCACACTGCTTTCCAGACATTGCACCTTTTACCCATTACTACAGAGGTATTAAATATTTCACTTACCTGAGAGTTTCTACTTAACTGGTGACTTTCTTCACCCATTCCCCAATAAATCTATTTTAAAGTCCTTTTAGTAAGTCATTCAGTCTACTGTGGAAGACACTGACCCTTCTTGGATAGGTGGACACCATCTCTGCTCAGCAGCCCTTGGAAAATCATCACCTGGTCCAGGAGACCAAAATGTTCTTGATGACACCATCCACGTAGCCATGCATTCATCTCCAGGATGCGAGCTTCTCTGCCTCAGCCTTTACCTTCAACAGGGAGGATTGTAAAGAACATCACTTGGGCACCTATCTGCTTCACCCTCTCTCCAAATGTCTTGCCCTCTTACCCTGGGATAGTGATAGCAAATGCTATGCCATCTCCTCAATGGCAATTGTTTGCACGGATGTTAGGGCTGCTCAGCTTCCACCTTACTGAGGGAAGTGGCTGTGAACTCAGCTTTGGAAATAGATTTTCTCTTTTCTGTAGCTTTCTTCCTGCAGCTGCTTGCAGTGAGTATACGATGGAGTCCTTGGCTTAGTGTCAGTTCCGTCCATTGAATCTTCCCCTCCAGTGTAAAAAGGAGAGTACGGAACCTTCCCTGGAGAGTGTCAGTTACCTGCCTAGACTAGTACAAAAGAGTTCTCTTCTCTGTGGGACCTGGTGCCAACGTTGATTTCATCATTCGGTTCAGACTTGGGGACTTGAAAAGGAGGACCCTAGGTGGGTCCTTCCACTGCTGGTACAATCAAAGAGGCACATCTAAGAGGGGTAGAGTTGCTCCTTGACACACCCCTTGAATGCCCGAAGAAGGTCTCAAAAAACGTCCTTCATGCTATGGTGGATTTATATGTTGGATTTTATCTATTTTTGGTACTGTTTTATCTAGTGGGAATGTTACTGAATTGAGAAGTTCTCCGATAAGTATGTGTTTCTCCAAATTGTGACAGATTCCAATTCATTGTGTAGTTTTGTGAAGGGATGACATTTCTGGAAGAGCAGGGGCATAGGAAGAGGAAACTTAATTACTATACCCTTGCTGCAAGTTCTGGATAAGCGATTCCTGAATTTCTCAGCGTATTTAGTTAATGCATGGTCATTGTTGTGAAAAACCCAATTAGTGCATGACTATATGGGCCATTTCACTAAATGAGATTAATCATTAATGTGCATTTTGGTGAGCAGTATCTGGCGGCATTGAACTCTAATGCACGGGCAAGGCAGCTTCCAACCCCTAAAATGTACTTTAAGTGACACTCATGCACTAATGTGGACAGTGGACAGGTTAGAAGCAGAGCATGGGTGTGGAGAGCACATTAGCATGTGAATGCAGCAAACGTGGAACTTAGCGAGGATTCACCTAATGACACCTCTATGGGTGCCGTTAGGTGTACCCATGTTACTCTGCCTCTCATTACAGTACCCAGTCATGCATTAGCTGCCAGGAACATACCGGTCATGCCGCAACAGCTAAAATGAAGACTTTGCATATAACATCCGTTGGTAATGCACATTAAGTGCAAAATCTCAGCAGTGTTTAGTAAAAGACCCCATATATCAAGGAATGGAACTTGCAGTTGCTTTTTACTACAGAGACATGGGTTGAGGATGGCAGGGAGTCACAATGACATCCTTGAGTCCAGTAGGATTTAATTATCTTCATGTATTGCCCCTTGTTAAGATATGCCATACTGGGTCAGACCAAGGTCCATCAAGCCCAGTATCCTGTTTCCAACAGTGGCCAATCTAGCACTAGCAAGTTTTCCCAGAAGACACAGGGTCCACAATGCTTGTATTGGGATAAGCAGTGGATTTCCCGGGTCCTCTTTAATAATGGTTTATGGACCTTTCCTCCAGGAACTTGTCAGAACCATTTTTTAAACCCAGCAACACTAAAAGCTTTTACTACATCCTCCGGTAATGAATTCCAGAGTTTGATTACATGTAGAGTGAACAAATATTTTCTCTTATAAGAATTCGTTACCAGAGGATGTAGTAAAAGCTGTAAGTGCAGCTGGGTTTAAAAAAGGCACTAATGTCTTATATGGGTTACACTGTAGCTTCATTGTATGTCTTCTGGTCTTTCTACATTTTGATGGCATAAACAATTGATCTACATTTACCCAAGCCACTCAATTCATTAATTTATAGACCTCTATCATATCTCCCCTCAGCTGTCTCTTTTCCAGGTTGAAGAGCCCTAATCTTTTTAGCCTCTCCTCATAGAGGTATCCTTCCATCCCCTTTATCATTTTGGTGGCTCTTCTCTATACCTTTTCTAATTTTGTTAAATCCTTTTTAAGAAAAGGTGGCCAAAACTGCACACAATATTCGAGGTGCAGTTGCACCATGGAATGATAGAGAGGCATTATAATATCCTTTGTTTTATTCTCCATTCCTTTCCTTATGATACCTAGCATTCTATTTGCTCTCTTGGCCACCGCTGCACACTGGGCGGAAGGTTTCAACGTGTTATCCACAATAATGCCTAAATCTTTTACCTGGGTGGCGGTTCCTAATGTGGAACCTTTCATCGGGTAAACCAAGGGCAGGGGTGGGGGGCATGTTTGATCAATGGTTAATGTTAGAAATTGTCAAAAAAGGGGGATGTTATACTTTTATAGTGCCTGTTTTGAATGTTATCACCAATTACATTATACTGTTTCCTGGTCTATAATCCACCAGGTCAGGAGGATGTAGAGATGACTACATTAACAAGTTGGTGTCTGAGTTGAGCATATAGCATGGAATGTTGCTTGCATTTTGAAATATTAATATAGCTGTGAAATTGGGTTTTAATGATGACAAACACAGTTTTGCTGGCACTATGAAAAGTTTGGATTATGTTCTACTAGTGAATGCTCCAATGTATAGAATGAGGAACTTGTTAGATATGAGGCAGTGATACAAAACCACCTTCTCTACTGAATGGAAAAGGAAAAATGGTGCTGTGCTCTGTTTCACTTTTGCAATGAGCTGCTGATGGCATCTTCGGCAGGTGCTGTCGCTGTACACCTCAATGCTAACCGGTTACCATCGGGGCATTCCAGGGACGGCACCCAGCAATAATCAGGCAGCGGCTCAATATCACCGCTGCCCAGTTATTGCAAAGTGGCAAAGATCAGGTGCAGCAAAGACTGGACTAACTTTCGCCGCTGAACTAAGTGGGCAGCAGCTGAATAACGCCACTGCCTGGTTAGCTTCATCACTATCCCGGCAACTAGCTATTCAATGCTGGAACCCGGATATGGACTCGACATTGAATATCTGGGTCTGTTGTTCAGCCATGGTGGCTAGCTGCTTTGGCAACGTTAGCCACCACCACTGAATATCGGGCCGTACTTATCTTATCTAGATAAATAGCTTTTAAATGCAATAAACATTATCCAAGAAGCTTAGAAATTCTGATCATGTAGTAATTGGAGTATCTTTTTATTTTTATTTTATTTTATTGTTCTTATATACCGCACTCTTAAAAATCAGCGTGGTTTACATACAACAGTATTGTGCCAGAGAGGCATTTACAATGAACTGGAGACTTAAACTTGGGTTTCAGCTGGGCGTAACTATGTACATCAATTTCAACTTATCTACAAACTGTATCTACAATATTTACATCCATTGACAGTGGTTCATGTGCTCGTGGTTGGGTGTATGTTAGAGGGTGTCAGGTTGGAGGGCTGTGAGTAGTGTAAGAGAAAGAGATGGTGTTTAAGCGCTTTTCTGAATTGGGCTATCTATTTATATTTTCTGTTTAAAATGCCAAGCCTTTAAAAGAAATCAGAATACAAATTCAGTATCTAATTATGGCTTATGCTGAATAGGGTCCTAGAAAAGACTAACCGAAATACCGCGGATCAGCCAGTCAACAAAAAATAATGGAAAACAGTGGAAAAAAATAACCTTATAAAAGAAACATTGTAATAGATTTATCTACATTTTTGGCCAGGGCTGATTTTATTGTTTGATACTACATGGACCACTATGGAGAAAAATTCCCCCTGATCACTAGTTTCTGAAATCTGCCCCTGCTTATGCTTCATCCTTTATTCCTCTACAAAACGGCTTTACTATGCCTGTCTCTTTCCTGTGTAGGCAGTCATTCGGTTTGTTTAGAGGTATAGAAACTTAAAATGCCCTCATTCATCACGTTTTACCATTTATCAAAACGAATGCACATCCATACTGCATATGAGAGCTCTAAAAGGAAGTGAGCTTATGATAATGCTGGGAGAGTTCACGAAGGCCTGAGTAAATTCATGTTGAACAGCGGTCCAGGGGACGTAAGGAGGAATCAGCTGGGGATTCAGGATACAGGCAAGGATAGTTGAGCACCTGGAACTAATTTGAAGCTGCCGTTGAATTAAACAAAATCCAGCCTGTTTGTATAAGTAGGGGGTTGGATAGGAGAAGGTGATTCAACTGTCAATAAAGCCAAAATCCTGAAACGAGGTAGGAACAAGATGGAAAGAATGCTGCAGCAGATTTTATTAATTAAGGAACAAAGAACGGCATGTTAAATCCTTAGGCTGTCTGTGTTGTTGAGGAGCACACCAGTTAAGAGGGAACTTTACTTTCTGTTGGAGATGCACCCTGGTTGTAGATGGGCAGGGGACTGTGGGTTGGCTGTGAAAGGTCCTGATTAGGATTCAAGGTAAAGCTTCCACCTAATAGATTAATATAGTTGGATAAGAAGTCTGTACTAAGAAAAGCCAAGGCTGGAAATTGTAATTTTAGTGTCTGTTTAAGCCACGATTTGTGGTTGGCAGCTGGAAAGCAAACAGGGTGCAATATATTAAAGCTCCAGTCTGTTATGTAAGGTCAGATCAGCTAGTATGAGAATATTATTGCCTGTTGGATATTCACCATGGCTTTAATTGGACAAGAAGATTTTATGTTGGCTAGGAAAACTATTGACTAGGCTTCATCCTCCTGATGATTAAAGTCAAGAGGCTGAAGCCTATACTATAGAGAGTTAGACCAGCCAAGAGTTGTGGTTAGCAGCTGTGAAGCTGAAAGGTCATTGGCACAAAGCCCATAAACTGTAGTCTGTACTCAGAGTGAATCCAGCTATTAGGGGGAATTTTATTGCATATTGGAAAAGCACTTTGGATTAAGTTGTGCAAGGGGACTCTGTTAGCTTTGAAAGTTACGGATTAGAAACTCATGGTAAAGTATCCACCTAATTTTCTAAATAAAGCATATACACAGTATTGGAACTGCCAAGTTTCCCAGTAGGAAGGACATTTTTTGGCCAGTCCTGGTTTGCAACTTACTTCCTAATGCAGTGTGGCAAGTGTAGTGCCCAGTTCTACCCCCTGAAATCCGTGCTGATTGTCTGAAACCACATCAAGAGGGGCTGCCAGAAATTCAAGATTGGCTTAGTCCCCTTCCTCTTACTGGGAAACCTGGCAGTTTTATAGCATACCTGTGTCCTACCTCATCTTTAGGGCAAGGAAAGACATTGCTGGGTTCCTCAGAATTGACATAGAGACTGGCTTGTGACACTTTATTATACAATACTTCATTATAAAAAAACTTGTAACATTCATTTTACTTTTGCTATATACTGCATATTTGCATATGTCCATCCAATTGGACTAACAGCTCAGAATGTTAGACAGAAATGATACATAAGGCATTGAGAATCTGTCTATCTGGGGCTAAAATAAATCTTTGAAAATTAAAGGGAAGAGGACCAAATTTGGCATGGAAGCAAAATCAATGAAAATACACACCAAATTTGAAAAATGGGCTAGATCAGACTGGAGGTTCCAGAGAAATAAGCTCCCAAAAAGTGGTCCATTGCATTTCTATGGGAAAAGTGATTCCAGCTTCTGTAGTATAACACTTTGATATACCGAAAGAGTTGGAATTGCTACTTTCAGACTGCATATCCCCTCTTCTCTACTGTCAAGGTCACACACATAGCCAACACAGACATATCCACCTGCCCACAAAATATATAAGTATACATGCGCCCATAGACCTCAGACACCTATATGCAGAAGGACTGGGAATAATTCATGAAACACTCTGCTAGTAAAGTCTGGCACACTGTGAGGGTGCACAAAAGTGAGTGGCTGTGCTGTAGTGACACAGTGATAGTATTCTTACCAGGCAGAGTAGAAGGTACAGACATAGGAGGTTATTTTAGAAGACCTAGTCATACTTTGGATGTCTGAAAACAGGTATAGAGACATCTCCAGAGCCATTTTAGAAGCCAGCTCAGTAGATGCTCCTGGTACGAGGACATCCAAGTCTGAACCGGTGATGTATTGTTACTGGTTAGTGGTAGCTCTGTTGTGATGGGAGAACACTACTGATGAACATTTAGGCTGCAAGTAGGAGTCTTAAGTCTTTCTATTTGACTTTTTTGGCAATGTGGCAGAAAGTATGCTCTTACTGTTAAATTCTCTAATGGGCTGGCTGACTTACTCACAAACCTCTAATCTTTAATTAACCCTCTTAGTGCTTATTTGTCCACTCAAGATAGCTGGGTCCACATAACAATGTTGATGCCACTTTATTCCTCTTCTAGTGCTTTGTATCTTCATGATTATATTGCTAAAAGTTTGTTCTTCTCACGGTGTCTTTCAGTCTTCATGCCATTGTTAATGCTCCTTGCCCCTCTTTTGGTGCAATGGGGTCTTCATGGCACTCTTGATGACTTGGAGTGTTTCCTCTGTGGCAGATGCCTGCCACTAATTTCAAGAAACTTAAGGGAGGAGTGGTCTAGTGGTTAGGACAAGGTACTTCAGGCCGGAGGGCCGGGGGTTCAAGTCCCACCTGGGGACAGCAATCTCAGGCCGGAGGGACTGGGATTTCTAGTCCTATAGGCACTCCTTGTGGTCTTGGGCAAGCCACTTAACCCTCCATTGCCCATGTTCCCTGTAAGTATTAACGTATGTGTGTCATATCCCCTCATGTTAAATGTATCCCCCAATTGACCGCTTTGACCCGGTGAAAAGCGGAACATAAATACAGCTAAAATAAAAATAAAAAATAAATAAAACTTTAATGGTGCGTACTTTCACTGTGGGCAAGCATAGGGGCACAGTATGGATAAAGCTCAAGTTTACACACATAGGGCCCGATATTCAAAGAAAGCTGAGCTCCTAAATTTATTGCCCTACTTTCAACTACACTTAGGATTTATGAGCCTAATTTAGCTGCTTAGTGATGAAAATCAGTGCCACCCACTGCTTATGATCCACAATTTAGGTGTTTGGAGACATTTAAAAAAATATTTAGGCACTCACCTCTATTAGATGCGCTCTATCAAAACCAACACCCACTACTTGAGCACAACAACTTCAGAAGGGTGTTTCAGGCTATCATCACACCCCACCTTGACTACTGCAACATTCTTGATCAGGGATTATCAAAGAGCATGCTATACCCGCTACATATGACACAAAACACCACAGCTAGAATAATCACTGGTTCCTCCAGATCCCAACACATATAGCTCCTATTCTCAAAAACCTCCACTGGATACCAATACTACTAAGAACAAAATACAAGATCATCACCACAATTTTTAAGATATTTCACCACCAATCAGCACCCTGCCGAGTTCCTTATCAACAAAACACCAGTAATGAGAGCCAGAACATGCTAATGTACCCTTCCCTGCTTAAGTTCCATGTAAACCTCTGACCGCAGCTCACCTGAGCTAGTCAGTCTCTATTGTCTGTAAACCGCTTTGGTTCCTGGAAAAGCAGTACATAAAAGCTGTTATAGAAACATAAGAAATAAAAGCAGGCAATAGAAGAAATGTAGGTGTGCTCCCTTTCTCTGCTAATGCACCTTATGTGGAACTGTTCCTACATACTAGTTGATGCTGAAGGTACATGATATTTTTCAAGGGCTCTGATTTTTGAATTTCAGTGAGAACGTAACTCATTTACCAAGTTATCCTTTAAGTTATCTGTAACTGGCAAACACTATTTGGACACTGCAGGTCTTATCCACCATTGAAGCAATTAAATGAATTTATACATCCTTTTTCTGACATGTTGCATATTAAATTATTTTGAGTTTGTGCTTCAGTTTGTATAATTAACTTATTTGCCTTTGTAAGAAAATTTATGTGGTGAAAACCACAAGGTCAATACATACACATGTTACTGAGTATTGTTGTTGGATTAGGTATCAGAATTGTGGCTTTCACCTCTGATTAGAAGGCTATAAAAAACAGAGGATGAGTCTTTTTTCTCATTCCAATAACTCTGATACCAGCTAGTCAGCCTGGAATTTACTGCTGGATAAATAAGCCACAAAGGGGCCCTTTTACTAAAGTATAGTAAGGTTTGTTTTTGTGGGGTTGTTGTTTTTTTTGCACTTACCGTAAAGAGCAAAAATCAATATGCACTAAGTACAAAGTCTATGTGCTGTCAGGGACATGGCCCGCATGTCTCCTACAGTTAACCCACAGAAGAGTTCTTTCCATCCAATAAGTTCATTCATGGTTAGTGTAGGCACACTTAACACCTCCTCTTGAGGTGATGTCACGTGTATTCACGTTAACTGCAAAACTGACAAAAAAACATTTATTATGATCATCTCATCCCCTCATATAATTGAACCATGATATAATTTGTAATAACTGTTAAATAAATAAATAAAAATAAAATGCAAGTACCACACACTAACTGCAATGCTCAGTCCATGTCACTCTTCAACCATAATAAGACCAGTTAATGTGTCATCAAGCACTAAGCAGTTAACGCAGGTTTCACCATGTTAGCAGTTTTTGACTCATGGTAGCCATTACAGTAGGCTTGTGCTAACAGTTACCACATGTTAACTGCTTAGCACACTTTAGTAAAAGGGCCTCACTGTGCAACTCATCAGTGACTTAAAGAATGTAAATTAGCCTTTGCATGAATCTACGCACCTTAAGAGACAGAAACTATAAGCACTGTTAAAAACTTAAGCAGTGTAACAACAGTTTTGTTCCTGGGTAGTGACTGTTATTTCCTAATTGTTTTTAACATAAAAGTATGGAAAATAGTTATTATTCTCAATAAACTTTGCTTTTGTGAACTGAATATTGATATTTGTGAAATTTACGTATTCCCATTGTTAAAACAGGCTTACTTGTGCCTTTTTGTTCACATAAAATAAAAAACACAACATATAATATTTACTTATATTTAACTTATGCAAGAAAGACCATAGAAGTGAGTAGATTTTCAACATTTATGATTATATTGTAAATCACGAATAAGCCCCGAGATGTAGTCTCCCATCAAGTTCTTGTTATACTGCCCTTGGTAATGGTGTTCAAATTCCAGTATATCCTGGTGGAAATATTTACCTTGCTCCTCTGATTATGCTCCCATGTTCTCCTTGAATTTATCAAGATGAACATCAAGAGACATCCTGCAGTCCATTTTGATGTAATGTTTAACCAGAGTCTCAACCAGCTCTACATAGTTATTGGCCTTGTGATTTCCCAAAAAGCCACGAACCACTGCAACAAAGCTGTGCCAAGCCACTTTCTCCTTCCTAGTAAGCAGCTTGGGAAATTCCATGCGCTCAAGAATCTTTTTTATTTGTAGTACAGCAAAGACACCAGCTTTGACCTTTGCCTCAGACAATTTAGGGAAGAAGTCTTGAAATACTTGAAGGCTATCGACTCTTTCTCTAGAACTATGACAAATTGTTTCATAAGGCCCAATTTGATGTGCAGTGGTGGCATCAGCACCTTCTGTGGTTCCACCAGTGGCTCCCACTTCACATTTTTTGTCCCAACAGAAAATTCAGTTTGCTGTGGCCAGTCCCGCCTGTGGTAGTGCGCCACATTGTCCCTGATATCCGAAAGACAAAAATAGCAGGGAAACTTGGTTAAACTGCTTTGGAGAAACATCAGAAATGCCAACATTTTAAAGCCTCTGATACCCTCCCAGCCGTAATTCTTCCCGTTATGTAGCAGCATGGCTTTGAGGCTCCTGGAAGAGCTATCAATCAACAGGTGCCACTCCTTTGGATAACATGCAATTCCGATAGTATCGAACAGATTGGTCACATTATGGAAAAAGTAGAGCCCAACTTGACTAGTGAAGAAGCTAGAAAAAGTGTGGTGACGCTTCCTCTGACCTGTGACTTGCACATTCCATCTAACAAGTTACACTGCTTGAACCTGGATGTCAAAAGCTCAGCATAGGATTTGATGAGAATAAGATCTCTGACCAAGTCGTTGATGTCATTTTGGTTTGGGTAGTAAGGGTTTCTCTCCTCAGATCCACCTCTGATATTGTAATATAGATCTGCAATGTCTTCTTCATTTTGTGACTTGCTGCTTTCTTCTAAAAACATCTGCTTTCTTTACAGAGGAGTGGGTACAGGGAGCTCTGGGCAGTGTGGCACCAGGGCAATAGATGAAGGAATGCTCGGATACATGACAGAAGGAGAATTCTTGCCCGTCCAATGTTTCGAAAGATCCACCATGCAGAAGTAGCAATTGCTCAAATGGTCAATGGATTCCCAACAAATTCTTGGGATAGTGAACTTCATGACTCTTTTTTTCCCCTTTGTACCATCCTGCCAAAAAAATGTGAAATTAAAATATATATATACAGGGTGGCCCAAAAAAGTGAGAATATCTCATATCATATAAGTTATTTAAAAATTATTTAAAAATTCAAAAAGACATGTAAATGATTGACAAATTTAAAAAAAAAGATGGCAACTGGAAATTGTCAAAATATATACAAACTCCGTACATTGTATCCAATGGGTTTAAATCAGGCGGTAGATCTATCCGTTTTCTTGCAATATTAGTTTGTTATTTTTCTTTTTTCTTTCTTTTTTCCCTCCCCCCCCCTTTTCCTCCCCTTCTCCTCCTCCCCTCCCTCTCCCCCCTTCCCTTCCCTTCCCCCTCCCCCTCTTCCCCTTCCCTCCTTTTCCCCTCCCCTTCCCCTCCTTGCCCCCTTTCCCCTTTTCTTCCCTTTCCTCTCCCTTTCCTTCTGTTCCTTCCCTTTCCCTTTCCCTCCCCTTCCTTCCCCCTTCCTCCCTTCCCCCTCCTTCCCCCCCCCCTTCCCTTCCTCCCCCTTTCCTTCCCTCTTCCTTCTCCTCTCCCTCTCCTTCCCCCTCCTTCCCCTTCCTCCTTTCCCTCCCCCCTCTTTCTTCTCTCCTCTCCCCCCTTTTTCCTTTCCTTTCCCTTCCCCCTCCCCCTTTCCCCTCCCCTTCTTCCCTTCCCCCCTCCTTCCTCTCGTCCCCCTCCTCCCTTACCTCTCTTTTACCCTCCCTTTTCTTTCTTCCCCTCCTTCCCTCTCCCCATCCCCCCTCCCCCCTCCCCCCCCTCCTCCCCATCTTCCCCCCTCCTTCTCCCTCCCTTTCCCTTCCCCCCTCTTCACTCCCCTTCCCCTTTCCTTATAGTTTTTCATAATTCTTTATACCTTTTTCATTTATTTAATTATTTGTAATTCTTTGCACTGACTGCCTGGTCCCTATAACCTTTGGCCTATAAAAGTGGGAAAACGCTAGTACTTCTGGGAAGGTGAAACACAGTGAGCTTCACTTCTCCATTGCGAGCAGTATAGCAGTGCAGTGCGCATTGAGCTTTTCTCTTTTCTACATACTATCTCAAGTATACAATGGTTTTTAAATAAACATCATCTTTTTGACATTATCAGCATTCATGTTAATAAACGGTTGTTTATAACAGCACAAAGCGTTTTTGAGGTCCTGTAACTTTTTGCAATTATAGAAAGGCTACTCTTTTGAAAAAATCCCTTTTTGGTGAGGCCGCGGGGCAGGGTCCCCCCGGCCGAAGGTAACCAGGCGCGCGGCCCGGTGCAGGGACCCTGCCCACGGTCAGGGAGGGGAGGGCCCTAGCGGGCATAATTAAAATCTATTGGCTCGCCCCGAGGAAGAGTTGGGGGCGAGCCAATGAGCAGTGCGAGGCAGAAGGGGGTTTAAAGGGGGGCGCGCGGCGGCGACGGTCTCTCTGGGACCAGCAGCGGGGGAGAGAGGTCCGTCGTTATCGGCGGTCTTCGGGAGATCCGGCCTTCGTTCCTGACCGTGTTCGTGGCGTTGGGCCGGGAAAGGACCTTAGCCGGCGAAGGGGGCTTGCGGCGGCGTGCCCGTGTGACTGCGCGCAAGTATACAAAAAAAAAAAAAAGACAAACAGGGTAAAGAACAGAATACTTGAAAAGAAATTAATTGCCGGCTTGAGGGTCCGTGGGGGTCGGGAGGCAGACTGAGCCAGGCTCCTTTCGGGCGGCCGGGTGGGGAGGCAAAAGTTTCTCGGCGTTCGGGGTAGCGAGCATGCCGCCGCAGAGAGGCCGGCAGGCCCGCAGTTCACCACGTGGTCGGGGTGAGCAGGGCCAGGGGATGCGACGCGGGCAGCCTTCGCCTGCTCAGTCGGGGGGGTCGGGGGTGGGCAGCTAGAGGAGCGTCGGGAAGGGGGTGTGGGCAGAAAGTGGCTGGGGGGCCAGGGTCCGGGGAACTAAAGGCTCGGGAGGGGCTCGGGCTCAAGGGGGCAAGGCTGCAGCATCAGCTAGAGGGCAAAGAAGGAGGGGTGGCAGGGTGGGGGGAGAGCTGGGCTTGGGGCCGGTAGGGGTGGATAATGGGTCCCAAGGACAAGGAGGGGATAGGGTGGTGGGGGGGGCAGTGGGGTTGGATGGTAGGGGGGAGGTGAGCTCAGGGGGGCAAGGAGATGCAGGGTTGGGGGTGGCTGCTGTGGTAAGTAGCAGTGGGGAGGGACAGGGGATGGGGGGCTGGGCTGGGGGGGGAGGGCCATTCTTCCCTGGGTGGGCTTCTCCTTGGTTTGGAGAACTATGGGCAAGGGCCCTTTGGCCATAGGGGGGTCACTGGGAGCATGGGTACTCCAGTGGGCTATGCGCCGTGGGACCATTGGCAAGGGGGAGGCCAGGGATCTTCCCGGGCAGAGTGGTTGTCGGCTTGGCAGCCGGGGGGTTCCCCGGTTGTCCCCTTTCCCCCCTCTTCTTCTCTTTTGTCTTCACAGGTCGACTCAGCGGTTCCGGTGGCAGTACAGAGGTCCGGGGGGCAGCGTACGGCAATGACAGAGGACTTCGGAGCCGGCTCAAGGGAACCCCAACGGCGTGAGGACCGCCCGGTGAGCGTGATGGGGGCGCAGACAGCCGGTATGGGGAGGCGAGAACAAGACGGGTTGCTGCAGGATCTGCCGGCCGGCGTCGGAGGTGCTGGGGGTGAGTTGTCTGGGGGCAATGGGGGGGGGTGGGACGGAACAATCGGAAGGGCACGATAAAAGGGGGTGGAAGGCTAAGCATAAGCGTCGGCACGTAAGACGCCATCAGCGCAGTTCGGAGTGTTCTTTGTCGTCCACGGTATCCACATCGTCATCCTCGAGTGCGCCTTCCCGTGCAGGGCAGGGTGGTGAGCCGGTGCCTTTGGGACCCTCGGGCGGAAAGGGTGTTCCTATGACGGTGGCATTCACGGAGTTGTGGAAAGGGGTTCCGCGGCATTTGCGATGCAAGATATGGAAGAGGAGGTATATCGATATATTTCGATTGCTGGAGGGCCGGAGGCGGTCCGGTGAGAGTAGGAAAAAGCGGAAGGAAGACGAAAAGGCGGGTCGCGTCAAGAAAGTGTCCCGGAATGTTCTTAATTGGGTTCGATCCTTTTTAAGATTGGCGAGTGTTTGGGGGCGGCAGGCGCCAGAGGATTACGGGATGCTTTTGGCATATGCGGACTCTATTGTAGAAGCTGCGCAGACCCATGGTGGTTTTGCGTGGCTGAATTACGACGAGACGTTCCGTGACAAGATGGAGGAGAGCAAGGGGCTATCCTGGGGAACACAGGATATCAACTTGTGGTTAACCCAGATGTCCGTCGGGACGGGGGGGGGGTGGAGGGGCAGGGGGGCGTGGGGTGGGGGCGGCTTGGGGGTGCGGGGCTGCCCTTTCGTGCAAACAGTGGTTCAGTGCAGCAGAAGGCGGGGGGGGGGCAAGGGGACATCTGTTGGTGTTTCAACAGGTCCTCGTGCCCTTTCCCTGACTGCAAGTTCAGGCACGCATGTGCGGCCTGCGGGGGAGGGCATTCCGCACTCAAATGTTTCAAAAAGGGTGGGGTTCCCCCTCCTGCCCCAGCCAACAAGTAATTCCGATTTGGCGGAGTTGGCGCCCTCTCCACTTTCCCGGGAGGTGATCGGCGACTGGCTGTGTTCTTATCCGCGGAGGCGGGAGAGGGAAGTGTTGAAGTGTGAGTTTTTTGAAGGGTTCATTATTCCTGTGCAAGGTACTATAGCGGGTAGGGCTGCGCGCAACTCGCCGTCAGTGCGGCGCTTGGCAGCGGTGGTTAGGGAGAAATTGGCGGTCGAGTTGCGTTTGGGCAGAATAGCAGGTCCGTTTGCGGAGCCGCCAGTGGCGAATCTGGTGGTTTCCCCATTAGGGGTAATCCCTAAGAAGGAGTCGGGGAAATTTCGTTTGATACATAACCTCTCCTTTCCATTGGGGGACTCGGTGAATGATCATATTCTGAAAGAGCTGTGTGCGGTCCGCTACGCGTCCTTTGACGAGGCGGTGGGTCTGGTGAGACGTTGTGGCCCAGGGGCTCTGTTGGCAAAAGTAGATATCGAATCGGCTTTTTGTTTGCTGCTGGTCCATCTGTCTTCGTTTTATTTGCTGGGTTTTTCGTTTGAGAATGAAGTTTATGTGGACAAGTGCATGCCAATGGGCTGTTCGGTGTCTTGTGCCTACTTCGAAATGTTTAGCTCCTTTTTGCACTGGAATTTAGTACGGCGGGTGGGTGTTAGGAATGTTGTACACTATCTGGATGATTTTCTGTTTGTGGGGGCGGCTGGTTCTGGGGAGTGTCATCAGTTGATGGACGGTTTTCTAAGCATGGCAAGGGCGTGTGGGCTTCCGCTGGCAGAGGACAAGACAGAGGGTCCCGCCACTTGTCTCACTTTCTTAGGGGTGGAGATTGACTCGGTCGGAATGGTGGCGCGCCTCCCGATGGACAAAGTGTTCAAGTTACGGGTCCTGGTGGCGAATGGGTTAGCGTCTAACAAGTTATCTCTGAAGGAATTGCAAATCTTGATTGGATCGTTGAATTTTGCATGCAGGGTCATTCCGATGGGCCGGGTATTTATGCGTCGCTTGGCAGCAGCCACGGCGGGGGTGCGCAAGCCGCATCATCGTATTTGAATGTCGCAGGTCATGAAGGCTGATTTGAGGGTTTGGGATGTTTTTCTTGGGGACTTCAATGGGGTATCTGTTCTGATGGAGGAGGAGGTCTCCAGTGTTGATTTGCAGCTCTATACGGACGCGGCAGGCAGTAGGGGTTTGGGGATTTACTTTAGGGGTGACTGGTGTGCTGCACAGTGGCCCCAATCCTGGCACGCGGCGGGCCTGACTAGCAACATTACGTTCTTGGAGCTGTTCCCGTGGTTGGTCGTCTTGCACTTGTGGCCGGAACGCCTGAGGAACCACAGAGTGATATGGTGGTGTGACAATGAGGCGGTGGTGGCGGTAGTCAACCGGTACATGCCGCGCTGTTCGCTGGTAGCGGGTTTGATGCGGGACATAGTTTTCGAGTGTTTGCGTTTAAATGTCGCGGTGAAGGCGCGGCACATTCCGGGTTGCACTAATCGAATTGCCGATGCTCTTTCTCGTTTCAAGTGGGATCTGTTCTGGACGTTGGCGCCGGAGGCGAGCGAGGAAGGCATGAAGGTTCCAGAGCATTTATGGACGATTGGCCAGCGGAGATGGTTCGACTTTTGAAGAATTCCCTTGCACCGTCGACTTGGGTGGCTTACCAGAAAGGATTTGACACTGTGCTTGGCTACTTGGAGTCGCACGGCTGGCGGCCTGGAGCCGGGGTTGACTGTTTATTGGGACACTATGTAGTGGAGGCGAAGTGCACTGGCACATCCCGGGCATCACTGCGTAGGCGGTTGGCGGGCTTTACCTTCTTTGCCAGAGCGGCAGGCTGGGTGTCAAGGAAGCCTGGATTTGTGGTACAGTGGCTGCTTCGAGGCTGGGATAGAGGGAGCCCGCCTCCCCGGGACTCACGGTTGCCAGTGACACATGATCTTTTGGCGAGACTTTGCGAGATACTGCCGAGTGTGGCGGAGTCACGCTACGAGGCGGTTCTGTTTAAGGCAATTTTTTGCTTGGCCTTCTTTGGGGCCTTTCGGGTTGGGGAACTAGTGGCCAGCTCGGGCAGGGTAGAGCGGGCTGGGAGACTATTGTTTAAGCACGTGCAGATTGGAAACGGGCAGCTGCGGGTCCGGCTAGCGAGGTCAAAGACCGATCAATTGGGCAAGGGGTTGTGGGTGGTGCTGAGGGAGGTGGTATCCCTGCCGACTTGCCCTGTGGAGGCTGTGCGGGCATATTTAGCAAGGCGCCCGGTCGCAGATCACTTGTTTTTCTTGCACGAGAATGCGGCGTGGGTGACCCGATTTCAAGTGGCGGCGGTGCTGCGGTTGGCCATTAGGAGATTGGGCATGGATCCGGCACACTTCGCTCCGCATTCTTTCCGCATTGGAGCGGCAACAAGCGCAGCTGCGGTTGGACTGTCGGAGGTTGCGATTCAGAGCATTGGCAGGTGGCGGTCGCAGGCATTTAAAGGTTATGTCCGTTTATAAGGGGAACGGGGGGTCCTGTGACTAACCTGTGCTTTCTTTTTCAGATGCTGTGCGGTGCCCGCAAATATGCTGGATGATCGGGCATTCATTTGTGCATTGGGCGGGGCTGCAGGCAGCTGAACGACCGCTGGGGCCTAACTTGGGACTTGACCTGGCTTTGGTGTCGCTTCTATGGCTGGGTGAGCGTGGTCTGCGGTGGCCGCAGCTGTTACCTCTGCTTCGACACCATAGCCGGGTGAGAGCCGAGCCCGCTGTGATCCTGCTGCATGTTGGAGGAAATGATCTGAATGGATGGACCTGTAAGCAGATCATTCGAGCAGCGAAGCGGGATTTTGCAATAGTGTCTAGGCTGTTCCCACAGGTTACGTTAATGTGGTCAGACATAATTCCAAGGCCTGTTTACCAGCAGCAACGGCGTTGGTCCCGGGGGTTGGCAAAGGTCAATCGACAGATCGGGCGGTGGGTATGTCAGCAGGGGGGGTATCAGATTATGCACCCCTGGGTGGATGTGGAGTGCGCTGGGCTCTATCGCACGGACGGTGTGCATTTATCACCAGTGGGAGTGGACCTCCTGTTAAATGACTGGCAGGAGGCCTTGGAATGCATGGTCCAGCCGGAGGCTCGATGGTCGCAGCTTAGGGGGGGGTGGCGTAGAGGCGCAGACGCGCTCTACGCCGGGTGGCGGGATCCCGGAGGTTTCCGGGGTCCGGAGCCTTAAGCTGGAATTGGGGCGAGGGCGGTCGCCCCCAACCCGGATGACCCCTGGCCGGTCTTTGCTAGTAATATGGCGAGGCCGGGGAAAGGGGGGGGGGGTTGGCTTTGCCGCTGGCTCGGCCGCGGCGGGAGTGGAATGAGTTCACCTTGCTAGTAATATGGCGGGTGAGGGCTCATCCTACTCGGGGGTTTGTTATGTAATGGTTGTATGGTTTAAGCAATGTTTGGAATGTTATAATTTGGTTAATAAAAGCAGCGACCATTTCGAGCCAAGTTATTGTCTGGACTGATTATTGGGTGAGAAAGGGAGAAGGAGGAATTAAGGGTTGGGGGGGGAGGGGGAGGAGCAGGGTACCACCGGGTCCGACCTGCCTTGGTTATGGTGAGGCCGCGGGGCAGGGTCCCCCCGGCCGAAGGTAACCAGGCGCGTGGCCCGGTGCGAGGACCCTTCCCACGGTCAGGGAGGGGAGGGCCCTCGCGGGCATAATTTAAATCTATTGGCTCGCCCTGAGGAAGAGTTGGGGGCAAGCCAATGAGCAGTGCGAGGCAGAAGGGGGTCTAAAGGGGGGCGTGCGGCGGCGACGGTCTCTCTGGGACCAGCAGCGGGGAGAGAGGCCCGTCGTCCCACTCTCCCGCCCTTGCTGTGGTGGGCATTGGGTAGGGTTGTTGCAGCTGGTGGGGGGTGGTGGGATCCCGGAGGTTTCCAGGGTCCGGAGCCTTAAGCTGGAATTGGGGCAAGGGCGGTTGCCCCCAACCCGGATGACCCCTGGCCGGTCTTTGCTAGTAATATGGCGAGGCCGGGGAAAGGGGGGGGGGGTTGGCTTTGCCGCTGGCTCGGCCGCGGCGGGAGTGGAATGAGTTCACCTTGCTAGTAATATGGCGGGTGAGGGCTCATCCTACTCGGGGGTTTGTTATGTAATGGTTGTATGGTTTAAGCAATGTTTGGAATGTTATAATTTGGTTAATAAAAGCTGCGACCATTTCGAGCCAAGTTATTGTCTGGACTGATTATTGGGTGAGAAAGGGAGAAGGAGGAATTTAGGGTTGAGGGGGGGGAGGGGGAGGAGCAGGGTACCACCGGGTCCGACCTGCCTTGGTTATGATAATTCTCCTTTCAAAACATCCACTTTTTGAAGTTGCCCCTTTTAGTTTATGGAATATATCAAGGTCCTATCGTGATTTTTAAGGTATCCCTGATGCATTTGCATAATAGCACTTTGTTCTGAACCTTGCAGTTTTAAAATTTTTATTTTTTTGTTTAGATTTTGATTTCAAGTGCTTTATACCCTTGAAAAACAATCTGCTAGAGACATGTGATCTCTTCATCATTTTTAACATTGCTTTTAAGATACATTTTTATTTTGCAAGATATCGCCTCTTTACATTATTAGCATTCATGCCTGAAAACTGCTTTTGTTTATAACAGCAGACAGCGGTTTTGAGGTTATGTAACATTTTGTACCCAGAGTATCTCCTGTTTATTTGCTCCGTGGACGTTTTTTAGATTAAGCAACATGAAAGATACTTTTCTCGAAGGTATATCCTCGTTGGATAATTTGTTGCCTCTTAAAAAATGCCTCATTAGGATATATTTTAACAGCGTTTATTTGGAGACAATGCAATCTGAGGAATTTCTTTCATGTCTACCATCCGGTGGTTTGTTTTTGTTTTGCAAGTGCAATAATCGTTTTAGATGGTATAGGTTGCCCTTTTGAAAAAAAAAACCCTTTTGATAATTCCCCTTTCAAGCAACCCCTTTTTTTAAAAAATTGCCCTTTTCAGTTTTATGGAATATATTAGGGTCCTATCGTGATTTTTAAGGTATCCTTCATGCAATTGCACAATAGCACTTTGTTCCTAATCCTGAATCTTTAGTTGTGCCTTCTATTTCAAGCGCTCTACACCTTTGAAAAACATTCTGCTGGATATATATGATATGTTTATCATTTTTTAACATTGTTTTTAAGACATTCTTTAGTATAACCTGAAATTATCTCAGCTGTGTGTTCTTTTCACCTGCCTCTAAGTGTTTTACATCTTATCTTACAAATTCATGTTAGTCTAATACATGACATTGATCATTTAGAAGTAACATTATATAAGTTACTTTTATCTTGAGCACAATAAGTTTTATTTTTGATTTTGTGGTCTCTATAATTTGGAATCTGTAATGGCATTGCCACATATTTATCTTTACATTAATTCAGTCAATTTACGTCTGGTTAGGTATTTAATCATTTTTTCTTTTAATTGTTTGTTTCTAGTTTATAGTGTACCATGTGACAGATTTAAGGTACTTTTTATTTATTTTTTTACCTGTATGTGTCCTCCTCATCTCTCTTTTTGTGGTTCATATATCATTATTATATGCTTTTATCCTTTTTTTTATTATATGCTCTTATCCTTTTTATATGTAGTTCTAATATTTATGTTTACAGTAATATTCTTATATTTTTATCATCATTTATCATTCTTATGATCCTTTGATCATAATTTTAACTAATGGATCTACATCCTCTATATGTTATATTTGTCTTTTAGATATTTATGATTATTGTTTTTTATATTTATGATTAATGTCTTAATTAAAGGTATGTTTAATCAATCAATTTATGTATTTACATGTTCATAATTGTTTGTTATTATCTTTTTGAGGTGTGCTCTTTTTAAAGACCCCCTGAAGAAGGCTTTTTAGCCGAAACACGTCGGGGCATAATAATTAAAGAGATTCTTCACCTATTGAATTGTTGTCAGTCCTTGTGTACCTGCTTGGTTAGTTCCTCCCTCACTTTTTTGGGCCACCCTGTATATATATATATAGATATAGATATAGATATATATAGATATTTATATATATAATTATGATAAAATTAATTTGAATTAATGATGTTCTTGCTAAATATTTCATGTTATGTAAAAATTCAGTAACAAAGATTTTATAACATAAAATTCCAGTCTAAGCCAGCATCAATTGTCCATCTTACCTTCCAGAGTTCTCTTGCAGTGCTCGCAAGTGAAATGAGGCACCCAGAGTTTCTCCTGGTGCCCAACAGGCATAATGAAATATGCCTTGTAAACTTCACACATCTTGGCAGATGCTTCCATGGAGTACTTTTTCACTCTTATCCTGATAAAATCATCACAGACATAGCAAAATGCATCTGCCGGATGCTTACAGCCTCTTGATGCTATGTCAGTCCACTTAAGAAGCTAGAATGAAAATAAACTGGTGAGCTTAAGACAGTGTTATTGTTGCTCACTCCTAGGTTTCCAATCAGTAAGAAGGCTGCTGAACGACTGTGCTCACTCCACGCAAAGCCGTTGTTTATATAGATGCGAGGCAGAAATGACGTTACAACGGTCACCAAAAGGCTTTTATTAAAAATTCTCAAAAGTTATACAAAGTTCCAAAAGTTTTTTGCAAAGTGCTGGAAAGCTCTAGAAAGTTCTAGAATTTTCCAAAAGGTAGTCCAAGTTTAATTTGCACTAAATCCCTATATAATGTCCTGCAAAATAGGTAATTTTCAAAAATATCACTCTCCTAGTCCCAAAAGCAATGTTTGTGGGCCATAATTGCCATTTCCTATGGTTTTGAGACATAAGATATCGGAAAATAACACTTATTACCCAGGAACAAGAAAAAAGTAAACTATTGTTACACAGTGTGATGAAAATGGAATCTCTAATCATTTACAAACCAGCTGGACATTAAAAAGAGGGATAGAAATTATGATAACTTGACAAATTTAAAGCAGGAGTTACTAATGTGCACTACTGCATTACCGCACAGTAATGTCACTAACAAGTTTGTATTAATGGCCTCAGTGTGAACCAATATATTAGCATCTGGCATCTTTTAGTAACTTTAAGAGGCTTTTTATTTTACTAAAGGGCGCTGGAATGTTGCACATAACCTGCAGATTACACAGGTCTGCAAAAAAACTTTTTTCGAGAGCTGTTTTGGTTATTCCACGTAATCTTTATGTTTTTTGGTGTGCTGAATCCGAAAATGACCTCCATTTTGTCATAGAACATCACATTTCCTGACAATTTAGGTAACTATGTTAAATAAGGCAATACCTCAAAATAAATGGAAATAGACTTATAAAATTAAAGTTTTATTACAATATTTTCATGAAAATCCTTTTTTGAACTGAAATGAGCTCACCTACACACACTAAACTCGATTCATCTTCCTTGTGAGGCTCCTCTTGGTGCATTTATGCTTGTGAGTAGCATCTGGAATGTCTCTCTGAAGCATCCAACAGTAGTCTGCCATCATTTTAATGCTCCATTTTCCCTGGTATCTCCTTTCCATCTCTTTAATGTCTTGGTGGAATCGTTCACCTTGTCCCTCACTCACAGCTCCCAAATTTTCAGGAAAGTAGTCAAGGTGGGACTGGAGGAAATGCACTTTCAAACTCATCAGGCAACCTAAAGCTTGAAATGCTTTCAGCATTCGTCAGACGATCTTTTTGTAGTGAGTATCTTTGTTATTGCCTAAAAATTTCTGTACGACTTCTTTAAATGCAATCCACTCTTCTTTTTGAGGATCTGTCATGGTATTGACAAACTCTTGATCAACTATAAGCCTTCTAATGTCTGGTCCGACGAACACACCTTCCTTCAATTTTGCCTCCGACAGCCCTGGAAACTTGGTGACCAAGTATTTGAAGCATTCTCCATCTCATGGAAGTGGGTATTTCATATCATTCTGCTAGTCCAGTCCAGACAAGTGGGTTGTGTTCCCCTACCAGCAGATGTAGAGACAGCGGCATGATGATGTCATAAGAAGCCTCTGGAAGCCCTCTAATAGCCTGTGCCTTTAGGGGCATAAATCAGTAATTCTCTGTCTCCAGCAAATAGTCGATGCAAGTTTGGTGGTGGTGAGTGCACCCTCACTACTGGCACGCTGCCTGCACAGCACTCACCCTGCCCATTCTCTGCCTACAACCCTCTCACTTGCAACCCTAACATGCCATCGACAGTTAATGCCAAATCCAGCGGTGCTGTCATGGCCCCATGCTAGCTGTCACCACATGTCCAATACGTGCCTTTAGTACATGCTAGACCCTACTGACAGCTAGTGTCCTTTAGTAAAAGAGCCCCTAATTGTCAATTAGCTAATTACGGCCATATGAGCACTGTACAATCCATATTGATAAATTTCAAATATAAATTTTGGTCACTTTAAACTAGTTGTTCTGATTCAATTTAATAAATATTGAAAGCACTGGAGCTGTACGCCACACTTTCTTAACCTCCCCTGAAATATAAAGATTTTGTTACTTCTCCTATTTATATGCAAACATATCTCCATTCATGAACGTGGAGTCATACACCCATGCTTAGGAATGATGAGATTGTTTTTCCCAGCAGTACAGGAAGTTTGGAAAATACCCAGGCAGGAAAATCAATGTCTTAGATGCAACATCTGAAAAAGGTGCCAATTCTTATGTTGACTGTGTTTGGATCATAGCCAAGAATGCAATGAAATTGTTTTTATGAAGTATATGTAGCATTGTTTCTCGAAGACACTCAATGAAAGAACAGCAGCCAAGTTGAATTTGGGTCTTTCATACCAACAAGATAGATTTTAGTTATATAATCTGAGAAGCTTACTCCGATGTTCCCATTATCTAAGCAATCTGGCCAAGTCTTTTGACTTCAAGGTTTCTCAGAATTAGTAGAAAAATACCTTAAAAAAACATTTGTAGATTTGCCAGTTTAAATATGACCAGTTTGAAAATGACCATGCTTCTCAGTCAGCATTATGAAATTTGAGGATCTGTTGACAAAATAGTCAGAATGAGGAAATAGGTTTAAAGATATTATACATGGGGCAAGATGAGGAATGGTAATGGCTGTGTACGGTGAGCTCCATGCATTCGGGACCTGACTCACCCCACTGCTCCAATGCCAAAATGGAAGGGCAAGAACCTAACCCACCCTTTGGGGTTGGGATTGGGAGAGAGAGGTCATCTTACCCTGGATTAGCTTGGAGTCCATCCGATTTTGGAGTCTCCCGCCATTTTGAATCACTCTGACAGTTCTCTCCTGGAGCGGAGCATAGAGGGGGTGTGACTTAGCCCTGAAGAGGGAGTCCTTCCCCATCAACCTGGAAGTGCTCTGGTGGAGGGGGAGCATTCTCCTGGACTGGCAGCCTTGCTGCTCTGTCAGAGTTAGGGGATTCATTGGGCTCCCCCCTTGTGTGTTCTTCCCCCAGAGTTACCGGCAGCAGAAGGGAGGTAAGCCGGTGTATCGGTTACCCGGAGGGAATTCTGGAGCTTAATCTGGGGGGAGGGGTGGGACTTGCCAGTTACCCTAGCAATGCTATGGGATGCCATCAAAACCTTGGGCATTTCCCTGAATAGTACAGTAATATGGAAAGAACTGGTGCAAAGGTAGATTCTTTAGCAGGACTCGTCTCTACTCAGATGACTAAACTTGGTCAACATGCTGCTAAATTGGAGCTTTTGGAAGCACAGGTGGAAGAGTTGGGGGCGGTTAAGGACGCCCGTGTTAAGGAGAGTTTGGTACTTTGGAAAAATCTGGAATATCTAGAAAACCATATCCGGAGGAACAACCTTAGGTTTTTGGGCTTCCCTCAGTCACCTTTGCTGGGCCCTGTTGGGATGGTTAAAAATTATTTGGTGGACATTCTGTGCTGGGCATCGGACATCTTCCTCCTATAACCTGGGCTTACTATCTGTCTCCCAGGAGCCCCATTCACCTCCCAAATCAACTGGGCCTGACTGTTTTTCTGGCAGAGTCCTTGGCGTTGGTGACTGCCCATAGCATTATATTGATGATTTTCACTTTTGAGCAAGACAAAAATTCTGTTCTTTTACTTTACTTTAAACATATGAAGGAGCAGTTTTTAGGTTCTTTAGTTTGTATATTTCCTGACATTTCTAAACAACCCCAAGCCTGGTGCAAGGAATTCTTGGTTTTGCAGCCTCGAATTGTGGCACATGGGGAACTTGGCTTTAGAAATTGCCTTGTCTTTGTTTATATTATTATTATTATTAAGACAGTTTTGTATACCGCCTTATCCTTCAATCAAAGCGGTCACAACACAATTGGGGGATACATTTAACACGCGGGCAAAAATTGAAGGCAAAAATTATTTCCTTACTGAGTCTAAACAACTTCTGGAGCTTATAATTTCCTGTGAGGGAAATCTAGGGCTGAGGGTAGGGAATCATGGACTGTGTTCCGTAGACAGTGGGACACTCCTTGGCCTTTACATTGTTTGCTGTATATTTCCTTGTGTATTTTCCCCATTTTTTATGGTCAAATTGGCAGTGACGGTTATAGATTGCTTTTTGTGATTTGTTTTTTTTTTTGTTTTTGATATTTTGTGGGTATTGCCTGTGTAGTAGTGGAAATATTGATTAAAAAAGATATTATACATATATTGAGCAGAAACATGGCTGCCTTAAAACTCAGCCTGATTTACAAGAAACCAGTATTCTAGAACTGAAAAGAAAAATAACTGAGGATAAAATGTAAGGCACGTTTTTAGAGTAGGAAGAAAGACATTTAACCATTTTTTTCATATGTCTCTATAAGACACTACTATTTTAAATGTCAAACAGCATCTGGAGAGCAGCACTCCCAGTGTTACAATCTCAGTGTAGGCTGCGCTTCTGCAAGCCATTTGTACAAACAGGTGGTTATCAGTCTTATAAAGCACCAGGGGACGTTCAAACAAGCAGAGTTTTCAAATGGCTGACATGCCCCCTGGTACAGTGTCAGCCTGTGCAGTGCAGCTATTCCGCTGCAGGTGGTGACAGAACTTTGCCCAATAATACTTTTTTAAAGCATACTTTTGGAGACATGATGGCTCAATTTGCAAGTTGTTTGCTTTCCAACTCAAAGGTCACTGGCTCAATACCAGCCTCTGAGTGTGAGGAATAAACACCATGGTTGTAGATGCTTTATGTTAAGATACAAGATATTTTTACAGGCGGGTCTTACTGTTTGAGGCTGTCATAGAGTTCACAGTTGACTCACAAGAATGGCATGCCTCACTCTACTCATCTTGCAGTCTTCGTATGTAACCCTTTGTATGGCACAAGCCTTCACGGCACGGCACGACACGACAGACTGACAGTGACTTGTACTGTTAGAGCTACTAAAATCTGCTAAGTTATCTTTTAGCAGTAAAAAATAAAAGACTCAGCCCCGAGTGGATTTTACAGAGGTTATAGATCAGTGTAATTAAATAACCCTCACAATGCATTGATAGACGATTATTTGATATGAAGTGAGGCATTATGCTATGCAGTAGATAATTAAAATATCCACAGAGTTGTTTTTACCTGCGAGGTTGGCTACAATAGTGAAAGCAAAATGGTGTAGGTAGTTTTCCTTTCATTACTGCCTAAGGAAAATTTATCTGCAGAGAGTTGCACCTGCTCTCTCTGCAGGTCATGTTTTCCTTTGAAAATTCTGCTTGTTTCCTCCCCCAAACAAACGTCATACTCCAGAAAGCCTTAAAGCAACACAGGTAAAAATATCTACATTGTTGGACACCACATGCACTTTCACCCACATCGAGGAGAGGTAGTAATTAACTGATTTCCTCCCCAAAAATATTGCTTTACATGTGGTGTAATGTCTTTAAATGGGTTACATTTGTACTGCTTCTTCGATCAAGATTTTTCAGAGGCTGGTTCCTAATGCGGTTGATGCCCTTCAGGTTAATAAAAAGAAGGCCAATATTAGCCTTAATGAATGGGAAATGCTTCACCACTTACAGGGTTGGTGTAACATAACCATAAAACCAGCGGATAAGGATGGTTCAATTGTGGCTGTGGACACAGCCCACTATTGGCATGATTCATCAAGGCGACATGAGGGACTGCACGCACCGACGGGCCATGCAGGTCTGGAAGCCATCCTGCTCGTATTCCCCTTCAGACTCTCCCTGCATGGTCAGAGCAGCAGTACAGAGAGAGCCGGCAGGGGGCAGAGCAGGGATGGGCCAAAGCAGCAGCCCTGTATGTCCTGCAGGTCAGAGGTGGAATAAACCTGTGGAACTGCGGTGATCGGGGCTGGAAATCCTCCCCACCCCCCCTCCAAGGCCAGGATAGGTGGCAGTTAGGTCTCCGCCACCCAATCCAGGCCCTGGCAACCCAGCCTAGGGTTGGGTAACAGGGGATCGGCACTGTAGGTGTCCAGAAGGGCATGTGGGGAGGATGTCCCCATGTGTATGCAGCAGCACACTGGGTCGTCTCAGGGCTGATCCTGCACCTGACACACTGAAGAGGCACCTGAACATGGGATGACATGCCAGGGAGATAAAGTGTCAGATGAAGTAAATGACTGCTTCATGGAGCAGCTGGTTCAGGAAGAGACACCTTGGGGTGCCATTTTAGACCTAGTCCTCGGTGGAATGCAGGACTAGTGCAAGAGGTAACTGTTTGCTATTGCCAAGTGGCTCCAAAACAATAATAACATGATCACATTTGATTTATGTTTTAGCTCTTTATTGCAAAGAACAAAAGATTGTACAGTTCACAAAACATATAAGTACCACTAGGACAGGGCAGCCAACACAATGCTCAACAGCTGACCCCCCTCTCCCATTATCCCCCAGCCTCTCTTCCCCAAAGGTCCACACAAGAACCTAGCACAACATACAGACCCACAATCCATCAACCATCACCTCCCACAATAGCCCTTTGAGTGGGTTGTAGCTTCACTACCCAGAGGCCTATTCAACCCAAGCATCCTGACCCTCTCCCCTTCCTCGAGAGCTACAAGTAGTGGGCAGGTACCACAGAAGCATAGAGTCCCTCCCCCCATCCTATCACAGAGTGAGCACGTCATTGTGGGCTCGTGGGGTTATGCGAGAGAGATAAGCTTCCCAAAGGCCAACAAAGGCCTCTTGTCAGTTATCCCTCCTTTGGAGACCAGACCCTCCCACACCATCAACTGATGAAAAGCATTGAAACATAGAAACATAGAAACATGATGACAGAAAAAGACCACATGGCCTATCTAGTCTGTTCTTCCATATCAACAACTACAACAGTCCACTTTTTACCTTTAGAGATCCTCTGTGTTGATCCCATGCTTTTTTGAATTCAGTTACTGTCCTCATCTCTACCACATCCACTGGGAGACTATTCAATGTTTCCACTACTCTTTCCATAAAGAAATATTTCCGCATATCACTCCTGAATCTAAATCTCTTCACCCTCATCCCATGTCCCCTCGTAGCAGAACTTGCTTTCAATTGAAAGAGGCTCTCTCCCTGAACATTTATGCCACGGAGGTATTTAAACATCTCAATCATATCACCTCTATCCCGCCTTTCTTCTAAGGTGTACATATTAAGATCCTTAAGTCTGTCCTCATATGCTTTATAATGAAGCCCACTAATCATTTTAGTAGCCACCCTCTGCACCGACTCCATCCTGTTCACATCCTTTTGAAGGTGCGGTCTCCAGAATTGCCCACTATACTCCAAATGAGGTCACACCAAAGACTTATACAGAGGCATTATCACCTCCTTTTTTCTGCCAACCATTCCTCTCCGTATGCACCCAAGCATCCTTCTAGCTTTTGCCGTCGCCTTTTCTACCTGTTTAGCTACTTTAAGATCATCAGACACAACCACGCCTAGGTCCCGCTCTTCTTTAGTGGACAAAAGTACTTCACCTCCTATACTGTATTGCTCCCTTGGATTGCTGCAGCCCAAATGCATGACCTTACATTTTTTAACATTAAATCCCAGCTGCCAGATTCTAGACCATTCTTCAAGCTTAGCTAGATCCCTCCTCATGTTATCTACACCTTCCTGGGTGTCTACTCTATTGCAGATTTTGGTATCATCTGCAAAGAGGCAAACCTTACCCGACAGCCCTTCTGCTATATCACTAACAAAGATGTTAAAAAGAATAGGACCAAGGACAGATCCCTGGGGCACAACACTGGTAACATCCTTCTCCTCAGAGTGAGCTCCATTTACTTGTACTCTTTGTCGCCTCCCACCCAACCAATTTCTAACCCAAGCAGTAACTTTAGGGTCCATCCCTAGGGTGCTCAGTTTGTTTATAAGTCACCTGTGAGGAACAGTGTCAAAGGCTTTACTGAAATCTAAATACACCACATCTAGAGCTCTCCCTCGGTCCAACTCCCTGGTCACCCAGTTAAAGAAAACAATCAGATTTGTCTGACAAGACCTGCCTCTGATGAATACATGCTGCCTCGGATCCTGTAATCCGCTGGACTCCAGAAACCTCACTATTTTCTCTTTCAGCAGCGTTTCCAATAATTTACTCACCACCGAAGTTAAACTAACCGGCCTGTAGTTTTCAACCACATCCTTACTTCCGCTTTTGTGTAAAGGCACCACATGAGCCTCTCTCCAATCCTTTGGCACCACTCCCGACTCCAACGAGGCATTGAAAAGGTCAGTCAGTGGAGTTGCTAGAACGTTCCCAAGTTCCCTCAGTAGTCTAGGGTGTATCACATCTAGTCCCATCGCTTTGTCTACTTTAAGTTGAGCTAGTTTCTCACGAACACAGTCTTCTGAAAATTGTTCAAGATGTCCCTTGCTTCTGTTCCTATTTGTGGGTGTTTTCTGAGGTCCTGCTCCTGGTTCTTCATCTGTGAACACAGAACAAAAATATTTGTTAAGCAATTCCGCTTTATCCTTATCAGCTTCTACATATTCCCCCCCTGCACCCTTGAGTCTGACAGTATGCCTGTCTTCCTCTCTCTGTGATCTCTTGTATTTCATGAAGGCCTCCCTCTTTTTCTTCACTTTTTCAGCTACTTCCTTCGAAAACCATAGCGGTCTCCTTTTCCTTTTGTCTTTGTTTACCATTTTAACAAAAAGATTGGTTGCCCTTAAAATACCCCCTTTCAGTTTTGCCCACTGTTTTTCTACCTCCCCCAGCTGTTCCATCCCACTAACGACTCCCTGAGGTATTGGCCCATCTTCGCAAAGTTAGTCTTCCTAAAGTCTAAGATCCTCACATTGGAATGGATTCTAACAGCTCTAGTCCTAATACTGAACCACACCATCTGGTGATCACTGGATGCAAAATGATCTCCCACTACAACATCAGAAACACTTTCACCATTGGTAAGCACCAAGTCCAGTATTGCCCCTTCACGTGTGAGGTCTGTTACCAATTGCCTGACTTCCAGGATCTCCTTACTTCTAGATGATACTGCAGCAGGAATGTGCCAATCAACATCTGGCATATTGAAATCTCCTATCAGTAGCACTTCCCCTTTCCTAGCAATGCTGCATATGTCTTCAATTAACTCTCAGTCCACCTCTTCCTCTTGTGAGGGAGGTCTGTATATCACACCAATGCAAATAGATTTCTCTTTCCCTCTTTCTAGTTTAACCCACAATGCCTCCTCTCTCCCTTTTAAGCTCTGTAATTCCAAAGCTTTAATAGTAGTTTTTACATATAGTGCCACTCCTCCTCCCCTTCTTCCTACCCTGTCCTTTCTGAATAAAGTATAGCCAGGTATAGTTACATCCCAGTCATGGTTTTCTGTGAACCATGTTTCTGTAACTGCCACTAAATCCAAGTCAGCCACTCCCACCAAAGCTTCAACATCAGGGATCTTATTTCCCATGCTACAGGCATTTATACACACTGCTTTCCATATGTTACCCCTGTTACCCATTTCCATAAAGGTATTTAATGTATCACCTACCTGGGGGCTTTCACTTACCTGGGGGCTTTCTTCACCCATCCCCAACGAATCTAGTTTAAAGCCCTCTTTAGTAGATTAGCCAGTCTACTACCGAAGATGCGTTGACCTTTTTTGGACAGATGTGCCATTCCAAAATACCCGAGCCATCAGTATCCCACCAATGCCGGAGGATACACTGCTTAGCAAGGAGACACCCCTTCCTCGCCAACGTGTGAGCCCCTGCCCCCCTCAGTCTCGCAAATCCTGGGAAAAGAACAAAAGTGCTGCTCCAGAAGGTCCACATAACTGCTGAGACAAGCCCCAAAACGCACGCACTTGAGTGCACCCCCAGAACATGTGACCTAAGCGAGCTTAACCCTTGGCATTTCAGGGGCACCTCCCATAGTCTGTAAACCCCGCTCTCCAGTCATGGTAGGGAGAAAAATATGCCCTCTCTAAGATCTTAAAGTGCATCTCATGAAGATGTGCCCCTTGGACCACCCAAAGTATACGAGCCACTACCAGCCCCCATGCATACCCCTCAAAACATATCCCAAACTCCATTTCCCAGTGTCAAGCAAGAGGCGCATAGGAGCACCCCTTTCCAAGGTCACTCAAAATCTAATAATAGCGAGCAATGGATACCCATACACAGCCCTCAAATTCAAACAGACCTTCTATTTTGTCTAAAACCCCAGGTTCCAACCCCACCCCCTCCAAAGAAACCACATAATGTTTCAATTGTAGATATGCAAGATAGTGACCCCCCAGTAGCCCAAATTTCTCGCAGCTCCAGGAAAGATAGCGCTCGGCCATTTCCCATCCAAAACCTGTCGCACCTGAGTTAATCCCAGGGAGCCCCATATCTGAAATGGCCAAGAATCCTGGCTAGGGGCCAAAACCACATTATCCTGAAGCAGCAGATAACCCATCACTCCAAGAGGGCTCCCCTAGAGACCACACAACATTTTCCAACCCTCTCTCACCATTTTAACAAAGAAACTATCCTTTACATTGGCTGGCAGCAGCTTCCAGTCAGCATGTCAGACCAAGGGAAGAACATAGGGGGCCACAAAAGCAGATTCCATGTCCCAAGATGTGAACCCTGACTGACCACACAACCAGTCACAGACATGGCACAATATATACGCTAAACTGTAAGTAGCCAGCTTCTTCCCTCCCCAAAGAAATACCTGCAACAGCCGCTCCACAGCGCAATTGTTCTGCTAGAGCAATTTCAAAGGCAACATTTACAAAACATATAAAATCTTGGGAACACCATCATTTTATAAGTGGCTATCCAGCCCAGAAGAGATAGGGGTAACTGTGTCCATTCCTGAAGTTTATCCTTAACCCATACAAGCAGAGGGGATACCTTTCAGCCAATACAGCCTCCGAAGGGTTCATAGGCAACCAATTCCCAAATATTTAAAATGATCGTCTGCTCACCGGAGTAGAAAGAACCCACTACATCGTCTCCATAAGCCCCCTAAAATGTCCAGGGCCTCGGACTTTGACATTCAACTGCAGACCAGCAAGAGCACCAAAGCCATCAATCTTTTCAAGGAGGGAGGCCTCCGAGTTAGTCAAATGCACAAGGAGGTTGTCTACAAAGGCGGACACCTTAAAAGTACAAGCGCCAATCCTGACCCCCTCTATGTCCGGCCGCATATGAATTTGATGCAACAAGGTGTCCAACAGCACAAAAAAGTAACAGACAGGGGGCAACCCTGCCTCTTACCCCTCTCCACCAAAAACACCACATGAGTCCTTCATTAACCACAACCGCCACCTTCTTAGTCTGATACAAGGCCCGCACACCTCCCGAAGGAACCCCTCTCCCAACTCATACACCTCCAGTTTCACAAACAGATACTGCCAGCCTACCCCATCGAAAGCTTTTTTGGCATTAAAACTAATGAGAAGGGAGGGGACCTTCTGATGGTGAATCCATTCCAAAGATGTCAGGATCTTGTGCAGGTTACTCACTGGATATCACCCCAGTACATAGTCCACCTAGCAAGGGTGGACCAACTTCGGAAGCCACAGTGCCAACCGATCAGCTAAAATCTTTGCAAAAGCCTTCAGATCAAAATTAATCAAAGAGATACGCCTGTAGGACTCCGCAAGGGAGGGATCTTTACCGAGCTTAGGCAGGACCGCAATATGGGTTGTATTGATGTCATAAATAACAGCCACCTGCCAACCAAACATTGAAAATCTCCACCAATGGAGGAAATATCTGTTCCAGTAAAAGCTTGTAATACTCGACTCAGTACCCATTCGGCCCAGAAGCCCGACAAGTAGCTGTGCCTTTAATGACCCACTGCACTTCCTCCACAGTAATGTTAGCCCCCAAGGGCTCCACCTTGTTGGCCAAAAGCTGCAGCAAGTGTGCCCAAGCCAAATATTGGCCTACACATGAGGCAGAGGCATCCTCCCCCTTGTACAAAATGGGATAGTAATCCATCAAAATCTCACCAGTTTCCTCTGTGATCCTCCACAAAGTACCTCCATGGTCCCAAAGGGCTTGTCACAAACTGAAATCTCTGACTCATGTGTAAACAATGGGCCAGCATATTCCCTGTTTTGTCCCCATGCTGATAAAGTTGAAATCTATAATAAATATGCGACTTCCGTGCTCGCTGATGTAGTAGTGTATTAAGAGCCATCTGCATGGCCAGCAACCGAGTTCTAGTTGGCTGATGTCAACTGCTGCACCAAAAGCCAGTGATCCCGACACACCTGCTTCTCAAGATGGAGAATGCGCTGGCCATATCTTGTCACCACTTGGCAACCTAATATCACCTCTCAAGACTACCTTAAAAGCAAAACAACTCAGGGTTCGCAGCATGCACCCCATAGTGAAATAGGTAGTCTACACAATGATCCTTCAAATATATCCATGATAGAGTTCGAGAGGGAAATGCCAGAGACAACATAGGCATGGAGTGCCCCCCCCCCCCAGGACAGGTCCATCCAAACAAGCACATGGTCCAAGATCTCATAGGGTCCAATCACGGCCTCTTCATCCCCTTCAAATGCAGACTCAGACAGCAAAAGATAATCTAACTTTGGGCCTTGGACAAATGGGTATAGTCCTGGTCCTGCGGTTGGAGCACCCACCAAACATCTACCAGCTGACAGCATCTCAAGTAGTGCTGCAGGAGCCTGGATGTGGGAAGCTGCCCCCCCCCCACGAGCCACCAGAAGTATCTATACTAGAGTCCAGCACCTCCTTCATATCGCCTCCAGCAATCAGTGGGTGGTTGGGGAAGAGTTCAATGTCTGCTGCCAGCCTATCGAAGAAATGGGTCACTCATATTAGGTGCATATACACCACACAGGATCACATTCCTCCACTATAGTTTCTCCCCCCAACCAAGACATACCAGCAGTGGGGTCCAGGATCACCTGACTGGGTTGGAAACTAATCCCCCCTTCTTCCCAATTGCAGGGCTTCAAACACTTGACCAATCTGCCCCTCCTGCAATTTGTCCAGTTACACTTTGGATTGATGTGTCTCTTGAAACATGATAATGTCCCTCCAGTGATACTTCAGGACCCTTAAAACCTTCCTCCTTTTGATAGGACCACCAAACCCACACACATTCCAGGAGAGGACTCTCAGCCCGGATCAATCTGAAACAAGTAACCTACATACCACTGTCATAGAAACATAGAAAAATGACAACAAAAAAGACCACATGGCCTATCTAGTCTGTCCTTCCATATCAACAACTACAACAGTTCCTTTTTTTCCTTTAGAGATCCTCTGTGTTTGGCCCATGCTTTTTTGAATTCAGATACTTTCCTCATCTCTACCACCTCCACTGGGAGACTATTCCACGAATCCACCATTCTTTCCATAAAGAAATATTTCCACATATCACTCCTGAATCTATCCCCTTTCACCCTCATCTCATGTTCCCTCATAGCAGAACTTGCTTTCAATCGAAAGAAACTCTCTCCCTCTGCATTTATGCCACAGAGGTATTTAAATGTCCCACCATAACCATTGTAGGGAGGCCCCCCTGACCCTCCTCAAATACCATGTCCCAGACAGTTGGTACCCACTCCCAACCACCCCACTCTGGTAGCTCCTTCCCAACCCCCTCCCTGCTCTTCCCACCCGATGCATCACCTCTGCGCCAACCATACAAGAGACATGTATACTGCATAGGTCCCCCGCAATACATCCCAGACCACTCCACAGTATTCAACATCAGCCCCAAGCACCCATTTCTCTTCCACATCCCGCACCCCAACCAGACCTCTCAATCCCCCAAGGCTCCTCCAGCAGCAGACTCCAAGCAGCCCACCTAACTGAAAGAGCATAATCTCACATCCCAATCCACACTCACCTACTCTACACACATTTCACACACCTTTCTCCACCCAGCCACCCCCCAAAATATCATTCTACCACACTCCCAGCCAGTCACCCATGTAAGAAGCCTTTATAAAGTCAGTAACAAGATCTGGGACCACACAGGTCTTCCCCATCCTAAGTCCACACAAGTCCCCAACACAGAGGAAGGCCATTGGGCCCAATTGGCACAAAATGAGAAAAACCACTCGCAACACCAACAGAAACTATTCAAAAGTGAGTGATAAAGGAGGTCAAAGGTGCTTTATTCAACCCCTACACATTTCGGCAGTTTAGCCTTCTTCAGGGGGTAATACCTCAAACAAAACAAAATAAACACAGTAAAATACAACTAAAAACACAATAATAATTAAAATATTAAGATGCAACCAATGAAACAGTTAAAACAACTAAGTCATAATAAACTATAAAGATAAAATCAAAAAGCAAATAAAAAGATAAAAATAAGGCAGACAATAAGATTGCAACCTACAAGATGGGAAGAGACCATACTTGCAATAGCACACTGTGCATATAAACAACTTGTGAATAATGTCTGGAGAAAATAAAGGAACACAGTGAAGCATAAAACCAAAACTGTGGTAAATACATTTTTATAGAAATACTTATGTAGGGGGGACAAGAGGAAGAGAACAAGGTATGCGAACTGGAATTTTATAAAAAAAACTGCACACAAAGTGCCACTTTCTTTGAAACATACTCTCTAAGGAGCTAGTTTTATATGCAGTTTGAGCATGTATACAATAATAGTGCTTTACATGCTCAAATAGTTGTTTATAAAATTGCCTCTGAATATTCGCACATAAAAGTAGGTCCTCAGAAAACATGGTGCCCACTGGGAGGAGAGAAGGGACAGGATGAGCATCTGATCAAACTATAATTTCCTCATTGTAAATTATATATCTTAGGGGGATCTTTACTAAGCCCCATGCCAGTCATGTACATGTGGGCTGCGTTAACAGTGCGGGGCTACAGGCTAACTGCAGCGGGGCGGGTACCTCTGGACCCCTGCAGTTACTATCCTTCAATGTGGCAAAACAGCCACAGTGCAGCTAACACCATCCATGGAGGTGGCATCAGTTGCCCCGCGCTACGTGCATCTAGCACATGTAGTGCAGGCTACAAAACACCTGTGCCAATTTCACCACCGCAGAAATGCCCCCTTCCACCTCTTCGTTGTCCCCCGATGTGTGCTACCATGGGGTTTATGGTGTGCTGCCCCCATGCTGCTTTTTAGTGTGGAGCCCAAATTGCATGCTAAACCCTGAACTACCGGGCAACATGCTTCAGTGAACATGCCCCTTAATGAATCCAAATGGTACATATTATTTAGATAAAAAATGAAAACTCTTGAGATGCAACAGGGATCATGATAAGAATAAAATTGAGGAAAATAATGACGGTTAGTCCATGGTCCCTGTTGCATATAGGAAGTTTTCATATTTTATCTAAATAATATGTACCATTTGCATTCATTAAGGAGCATGTTCACTGAAGCATGTTCAACTTATGATGTTAAAAAATACTTCTTATTAGATTTTTATCTATTTTTATTAAAATTCTTTCCATTTTTAATTGTCAACAATTCTTGTAAAATAATATAAGGAATTCAGGCCACTCTAAATTCTAAATTCCATGTTTTTCTGTAGGGAGCTGTATCAGGAGATGAAATATGAAGTACACAACAAAACTGTTCAGATTGCAACCTACAAGCCTGCTGATTGTACCATGTACCCTCCAATTTATAAATACAGGAACAAAGTTGATGGTTCTCAGACATAGTCGATAATTGGTCATTTCTCAATAACAAGTTATCATTGGTCAATAATAATACCAATTACATTGAACTTCTCAATTCATCTGCACTGTTGAATCCTAAAGGATGCATAATTTTCAAGCAGAAAATCCACCTTTGTCATTTAAAAAAAAACAATCATGCTCTATCTTTTCCTTCTGGATCCACCTGAAGTGTATCAATTACAAAACATTTTCATTCCTCAAAAGAATGCAACTCGGATATACAATGATCCACCATTGGAGTCTCAAGCTTTTTTTTAAATACAGCTTCTATGTTCAGCAACTTGAATTCTCAGTATCGGAGTATTTTTGCCCACATATAAAAGCTTTTATGGGCAAGTAGTTTCATAAGCAAATGTAGTTTACTGACTGGATCTAATAAATCATCTGAGATAAAATCTAGAGGCCTTACAAGTGTGCCACAATTCTCATATTTCCTATAAGATTAGCCATACCATTAAATCATATTGGCGTATTCTCTCTTTACTTCATCAAATCACTGTATAATTGAATTGAGGTTCTCATAATCATAATAAAAATATAAAATATGTTTTTTCTCTCTTCTATGCGTTCTGTGAAAAAAAGTGTTCAACCTATGATTACAAGTAAAAGTGATGTTAGGTCATTATGAGTGCGAATATTTTATTTTTCACCCTCAGAATTTGTATATTGCTATACACAAAATAAATTCTGACATTTTTATACTTGTTCATTTATTTTTGCTACTAATGTGAAATCTTGATTTTAAATAAAAAGACGTAGTAATTAAAATAGGACAAATAATTAAAATAAAGATTATAATTATAATGAGCTGGTGATTTTTTTTGTAGTTCCATTATTGTTTTGTCCATACTGTTTCATTTGAAGAGTTTCATTCCCTAGTATTCCATATTTTGAGTTTTTAGTAGGGGCAAAACTACTCGACTGTTGAGAATGTGACTTGCTGATCCTAAAAAATGCCAGCCTGAAGCTCCAGCAATGGATCACTGTGGGAGTCATATTCTTTTGAGGAATGAAAATGTTTTGTAATTGATACAGTTTAAATGAGTCCATGAGACAAAGAGTACGACTGTTTTCTTTAAGAGAACAAAGGTGCATTTTCTGCTTGGAAATTATGTATCCTTTTGTACTCCATCAGTGAAAATTGATTGATATTTTTATTCTTAAGGTGAATTGACCAATTGACTTTGAGAACAATCAGCTTTCTTGTTGCTGTATTTATAGGGTGAAGTGCACATTACAGACAGTAGGCTTGTAGGTCACAATCTGAACAACCTTGTGAACCTCATATTTCATCCCCTGATGCAGCTCCCTAGGGCAAGACATGGAAAGAGTTGGGTCTTCGAGTTTAGAGCGAGCATGAGTTGTGAATGAGGAGTTGCAGATGCATTACTAGAAGAACTTATTAAATGTTAGTAAGCTCTTTTTTCAAGAGGAAGATATTTAATTTATAGTGAACTGAATTCCCTATGTGAACCATTTACAAGAATGGATTGACTATTAGAAATGGAAATAATTTTGATAAAAATTGATACAAATCAAATAAGAAGGATTATTTGTCTATGATAAGAAAAAAGGTGACAAATAGTTCATACCCACTCCTTACTCTCTAAAATTACAAGCTTTTTAAATAACTTCATAAGAAGGAATACAACATTGTATTATTAAGATATATAATTTTCTGTGCTGAAATTATAATTTGGTATGATACTTGGGGCATGTTAACTACACTGGGAACAGTTAAAAAAAAAAGTGTGCCTTTGAGTCAATGCTGACTCCTGGCAACCCAGAAGCCCCTTGGTTTTCTTGGCAGTGTGACCGGAAGTAGATTGCCAGGCCTTTCTTCCAAGGCAATGGAGGGTTAAGTGACTTGCCCAAGGCCACAAGGAATGCTAGTGGGAATCAAACATTGGTATCTTGGTTACCAAGCCAGTGCTCTACATGAGCTATTTGTATCTAAGTCCCATGTTATTCATTAGGATCTAGTTACAAATTGCCCATGCTAACCATTAGCCCAGCTTAGTAAACATGCCCTTCTGTTCACCGGTATCCGTTGTTGTACAGTATGTTTATAAAATTTGTGCATATGCACTGATTCCTACAGGCCCAAAGTCACTCCTGCCTTGGAGCAGATGGAATTTTATGTAGAAATTTTGAAGGTGATTATTTCATAAGTGCACATAAGTGCATATGTTGCTTTTATAAAATAGGTGTAACACATGAATCTATGTGCCTGCACGCTCTGTGTGCCCATTATAAAATTACCTTCCCTTTGTTCATTACTACTTTTTGCTGGTTTGCAAAATTAATCAAAATAAATGCATGTTTCTGGAATGTCTTCTTGCAATCATCAAATGAATAATATCTCCAATCTGAAAAGCACTTGGTTTTGTCGCAAATTAATCATGACAACTTTCAGCTCCTCCTCGCTTTCGATAACTGCTGTACTGACACTCATCAGAATCTGACAGGCATCACATTGATACATGAAAGGAACAGATATAGTTTGAGCCTCTGAAGAGAAGCCATAGAAAAGAATATTTAAAAAAATTAGCTAGGTGTCCATAATAAAACATACACCACCATCAATCTAGAAATAAAATGAAAAGCGACACTAGTACAGTAGAAAGAACAAGCAAGTGAACATTTAAAGTCTTGAACTAATACATTTCTTTATTTCTTTTGTAGGTATTTCCTAATCTACAAACAAGTTACAGAGTTTAATTTCCAACTAGGTAGTATAATTGTCACTATGTGATCAGAATGCCCATATCTGAAAGAGAGTTTTTCATAATATTTACCTATTGCTTTTTTACAGCTAGGAAAGTACAAGGTGACTTTACTGTGCTGTACATAATGGTTTTCAAGGTTTCCTTATATAGCCCGTGGCCACCAGAGGGCACTAACACTACAAACATCTGGCTTTACCTTTAATTTATAGCTATTCATAAACCAGGCAATTTATCCATTCCCCTGACCTAATCATCCTGCAAAAGTCTTCCTAATGACTATTATAAACAACATGTAGATGACATACACTGTTTCTGTCTTTAAAGTATGTCAGAAGCTGGATCTGTAAATGAGTAGGTTTAAGGTTTTGTGACTCCCCGGTGACTAGCTTTGCCAGCAGATGTAAAGGAGTCTCCCCTTGAACTGAGCAGCACACAAGGTCAGAGTCAGCAAATCCCTAACTAAAAATAGATTCCACTCTCAAAGTCAGTGAGATTTCCTATGTGGTGGTGTCATACTCAATAGACAGAGGCTGCCTACTGCTGTCCTGCTGCACACCCAGGTAAGACAAGCCAGCAGAAACGCCCAGGGATGACTTCTGCCATTGCTTTTTGCTTGGAAAAATGATGAGTTTACTAAATAAATGGAGGGGGGAGGGAGGGAAGGTCTGAAGACACCTAAGTGAGACTAATCAATAGACGGCTAACTAGTTGCACAGCAACGTTAGCATTAACGTTAGACTAGTCTTCTGTCTTGTGACTACAAATCCTGTCACAACGCATGAATCCTTCTGAAACAGCTGAGATGAGCTCAGATGTGATGACTGCTATATATAGACACACGGCAATAATGTGTTGTGTATTTGACAAAGAAGTAGGGAGATAAAGGATGACAGTAACTGAGAGAGGTTCTATTAATTTTCAGAGACAAAAGCAATTTAACAAACACTTCAAAAATTTATATTTTGCTCTATATCAGGCTGCAAAATAAGTGGAATGCATGAAATGCACAGAGATTATTTCCTATAAGGAAATGGTATAGATATTATTTTCCTTTCTCTGTAAAATGAGAATTGAAAGCAGTTCACTAGAAGACAGTATGTTAATATGAATTTCCATTTCCCAGTTTCTAAGATTGCAAAATCTTCCATTTGATTCTATAAAGAGAAAGCCCTTGAGCACTCAACCAAGAGAGTTTAATCAACAATAAATTTCTTTATTATATATGAAAAACAAATGTTATAGAGTTATTAACCCTGTAGTTTTTGGATATGTGACATCGTAGAGAAACACAAAATTGTACTTTGAACTAAATCTTGACACCATCTTCTAAATCTGACATGTAATTTAATTACCGGTAGAATAACACCCACACGATTCGAGTTCCTTGGATGCTTGAAGACACTGCCTGAGCTATATATGGCAACACTGCTTAGGCTGTCTTAAATAAACTAGACCAGCTATTATTTAAGAACAGGTAAATCCCAGATTTGTCATTGTAAAAATGGCAGAAGCCAAAGAATACACAGACGTGGTCCTGAAAAAAGCAAGGATTCATGCTAACAAAACCATGCTTTTAATTATATGACATTTATTCAGGATATTTTCTTGGGGGGGGGGATGGAAGAGGGAAATATATCCACATCTAAAGGTCAATTTAATAAACTATGTTTGCATCTAAAATACTAATTTATGTGCATAAATGGACTCGTATAAAAGAGATCACACGTGAAAGTATGTGCAGTACAAGCTGGTGTGCTCTGGGCCAGAATTCAGCAGACCATGGGCAGAGGCACTATTTGCACCCCTATTTTATCAAGTCTGCGCTAACAGTGATCTCTGCACCTTCAATTGAGGTGTGATTGCTGCAGCATTTGTGCTAGTATTTCATAAAGACACGTACCATCCTGCCCCATTAACCTAGGCGCTTTGTTATAAAATGAACTCATAAGGGTCATTTTATAAGGAATTTCAGCATGTAGAACCCCATTTTATCCACTCAAGAGGGTTCTTAGAAAATGGCCCAGGGGTATACAAATGTACAAAGCAGGCTTACAGACAAATTGGGGGGTAATTTGATAAGAGTACACCTAAAATAGTTTCTAAAAAGGCACCTATTTTAGCCCGTTTTATGAAAGCAACATCGGTGTCTATGGGGCTTGTTTACAAAGCCGCGGTAGCGATTCGTGATTGTTATCGGAGCCGCGGCCCCATTGTGGGGCCGCGGCTCCGATAACGATCGCGAATCGCTACCGCGGCTTTGTAAACAAGCCCCTATGTGTCTTTATAAGGTAGGCTCCTATAGTGAACCCCAGCAGCACAAATTTATAGATGGCCCATAGAAGTAAATGTGTGCTAGTACTTTATGCTTATACACACATATCTTATAAAATATGCATGTGTATCACAATTCTGCCCCAGATCCCCCCAAAGCTACACTCCTACATGCTTTCAAGCACGTCATGTAAAAGTAGGCCCAAGCTTATTTTCGGCTTATAGGCATTTGGCACTGTATACATACAAAATAGTCTCTGTGGAAAAATTTCTCACCATGTTGGGTGCCACAGGCTTGATAAAGAAGAATTTCCAAGCACATTTGGACAAACTACCCATACATGCTACATCTTACGAACTCCAGAAGGAAGCTCTCTTTGGTACGATGCACGCACTATGCCGAGCATTAGCAGTAAATTTGTGAGACTGAGGTCATACTCCACGTACTCTGGCTTAAAAGTGAAGTTCATGACTGTCATGGTATACGCAAAACTAACCTATTTGGAGAACAAACAGGGGACTAGGATAATTCTTGAACGGAGGTGACTAAGAAATGCATGGGTGATGAACAGGAGAATAAGGGGGGCAGAATCCAAATGCAGCCTTGAAGAGGTGGGTTTTTAGCCTGGATTTAAACAGGACAGAGATGGAGCCTGATGTACCGACTTAGGTAGTTTGTTCCCAGTGTACAGCGAATGAACGGAGTCTGGAGTTGGCAGTAAAACAGAAGAACACAGATAAAAGCAATTTGCTTGATGAGTGGAGTTCCTGCGAAGGGGTGTAGGAAGCGAAGAGAGGAAAGATAACGCGGAGCTGCAGAATGAATACAGTTGTAAGTCAGTAGGAGAACTTTGAACTGTATGAGGAAATGGATAGGGAGCCAGTGAAGTGACTTGAGGGGTTAAGTGAACGTAGTGACACTGACAGAAAATTAGCCCTTCAGCTGAGCTTTGAGTGGATCAAAGGGAGAGAGATGGTTCAGTGGGAGACGAATGAGGATCAGGTTGCAATAGTCTACACAGGAGGTTTAGAGAGTGCTGGTATGTTCAGAAAGGAAGAAATGCATTTTGCTGATGTTATAGCTAAAAAGAACAACAGGTTATAGCTACTATATCTGTTAGATGCATGCAGAGAGAGATGAGTCAAAAATGACCCCAAGGTTGTGTACCGAATACACACGGAGGAGGATGGTGATATTTACAGAAACAGCTAAAGGAGGAAGGGGGAGGTGGGTTGCTGGTCTCCCTCTGAATCATCTCTCTCCCCTTCAATCTGATCAGCACTTTCCTGCATGGCTAATCTTCAGCCAGCCTCATCATGCTCATATTACCCCTCTTCTCAAGTCACTTCATTGGCTCCCTATCCATTTCCACATCCAGTTTTAACTTCTCCAGCTGCATTCACTCTGCAGCTCCTCACTACATTTCCTCTCTTATCTCTCCTTAAGCCCTCCTTGGGAACTCCACTCTTCTGGCAAATCACTTCTATAGCTGTGCCCTACTCTTCTATTGCTAACTCCAAACTTCGCTCCCTTCACCTTGCTGCTCCTTATGCCTGGAACAAACTACCTGAGTCTGTGCGTCAGGTGCCTTCTCTGGCCCTTTTCAAATCCAGGCTGAAAACTCATCTCTTCGCTGCTGCTTTCAGATCTTGACTCGCCTAATCTTCTTTGTGTTTTCTCACTGTTCCCCCTATATGTAGCCCATGTCCTCAGCTGTTGTGTTGTCTGTCTGATGAGCAGGGACTGTCTTTTATATATGTCTGTGCAGCACTGCGTATGTCTTGTAGCGCTATACAAATGTTCAGTATTAGTAGTAATAAAAAGTTCTATTTTGGCCATGTTCAGTTGCAGACAGCAGCGGGACATCCAGCAATGTTAGCAATGTCAGACAAGCAGGCTGAGATTTGGGCCTGAGTTCCTGGAACGATTTCTGGTGCAAGAGGTAAATCTGAGAGTCATCAACATAATGATCATACTGAAAACCATGGGAGGATTTCAGGGCAACAAGAGAGTATAGAAAGAGAAGAGAAGAGATCCCAAGACAAGAGTCCTAACCGCTAACCCGTCAGTCTCCGCCCTGTCACTTGTTAAGCAGTTAGTGTGGAATTTTTACTGCATCGGCTGTTTTTAGCGTACCATAGTCATTACTGTTGTCCTGAACTACTTGCCTTGCACATGCCAAAGCACATACTAAACATAAGCAGACGTCAGTAAACATGCCTCTAAGAGAGCTAAAACTAGTTGGGTGGTCTATTGAAGATAAAATGAAAATGAAGTGATGATACTATTATACAGCAGCAGTAATTGAGACTGAAATACTTCACATCCTCTGGCTTAGGAGTGTGGTTCATTACTGTCATGGGATGTGCAAGACTAACCTGTTTGGAGACAGTGCGCCAAGTACAATTTTATGGAAGGTTTTCTAGAGTAAAATGGGTTTACACATAGATAAAGGGCCCGACTCCGTCCCGCACGTAGATCCCCTCTGTGTGTCCAGTCTGAACCGGGCGCACAGAGGGGATCGCGATTCTGATCCCTCGGGGCGCATCTAGCCCCGAGGGATCAGAATCATGGTCAGGCATGAACGTGCAGGCCGGGATTGCGATTCAGTCCAGCCTGCAGTACATGCACAGCACACCCAACTAACTCAGTCCAGGCTTTTAAATGGAGCCGCGCCAGCATGGTATCTTGTTGCCATGGCACCGTGGCTCCATTTAAAAGCCGCGATGCAGACCGCCAAATAAAAGTGTTTATTCCCCGCAGCCTGACCCCTGATCTGACCTCCTAATGCCAGGGTTGGGCTGTGGGGAATAAACCCTGCCCCGCCCCATCCATACCCTGGGCTGTTCAAAGAATCACGTCCAGGGAAGTTATTCAACCTTGGAGGTGGAATAACTTCCCCAGACATTTCGCCGGCCCTGGACATACAGGACCAGCAACTGCCCACTGCCTGCCCAGACTCCACCCCTGGGCTGCCCCTTCCCTGCCCCCATCTAACTTCCCTGCACAACTGGCAGGAAAGTTAGTCAGGGGCAGGAGGCGGTACAAATAGCGGGGATAGATGTCCCGTCATGCCATCCATCCCTGCTATTCATAGCACAGAATAACCCCCAAAGTGTCTTATAAAACTTGCAGTCATATACAGGGTTCGATTCCCATTGGCGCGCCTTGTGACCATGGGCAAGTCACTTAACCCTCCATTTCATTAGAAGAAAGGTCTGGCAATCTATTTCCAGTCACACTGCCAAGAAAAGCCAGGAGCTGCTGTGTCGCCAGGAGTCAGCATTGACTCGAAGGCACACATTGCATACTTATAGAAGTCTATGCAGGGAACAGTCTTCTATATATTTAAAGGGAGTGTTCCCAGAGGTGGAGTTATTCATTCATTCAAGAGTTTTTTATACCACTCTATCAGACAGCCTTCTAGGCAATTTAATTAAACTTGTACAACTTCAAAAAGTAATAAATTCACAGAGTTTTCATTTTACACATATATTATACAAAATGCAAAGAATATGAGTATAAAACATCAGAGACATACATGTGATGCACATGTAGAAATAGCATATACATGCTGAGAGTTACACATACAGTGCAATTTTATAAAGGGGATTATATGTGTGTATATACAGTAAGGCCATCACATAGAAAATATGCACCTACAAAAGGGATGTGCAGTGGGCAGGACCCGAGTGTCCCAATAAATAAATATATAATAAACATACACACCTATGTCATAACAGAGAGGTGCATGCATTTAACCCGCTATCAATGACTGCTAAACCTAAAACCACTTGTTTTTCATAACCTGATGCATGGCTGGTGCTGCAAATTAGCTTGAGAGATAGTGGTCAATCAGTGTTCCTTGTTAGACATTTTGTCCTCCACCTCCTCCTACTCCCTTTCACTCTACTAATTGCTTTTTGCTCTACAATTTGCTGCTGTTTTAAATTTTATACCAGCAACATTGTCTTAAAGTATATAGCACTTATTTGTCTGTTAAATAGTCTGACATCAATGTTTCGGCTCCACCTGCGTCCGGGGTATTTATTGTTCACTTCTAGCATCCATCTGTATTTCTTAACTGGCAGGCGCAACCTGTGTACACCCACGTGCCTTGATAGCTTAAGTGTCCCATTGTAAAATTGCCTTCATCTCAAAGAGACATGATAGCAGGCACACCAAAGAGTTGAATTAGCACTACTTTGAAGCTTGATTTGTGCTACTGCCACAGGTTTCAACTCCTTTTCATGTTCGAGGGGTAAAGACATTTGAAAAGATTAGTGTTGAGCCCAGAGTAGGCCCAAGGATGTCTGTCACCCAAGGCGGAAACCCCGGCTTTACCATGCCCCCTGCTGACGCCCTACCAGCTGACACTGATGCTGCCCCCAATTTCATCTCGGGAGGGGGAGACTGCAGCTTTCGGAAATAGTGCCGCTGCCCATCTCCCCCCAAAACAGAATCGGCGGCAGCTGGGGGGGGTGGGCGGTTTGGCCGCCCAAGTGTGCTGCTACCACCACCGCCCAACCAGGCCGGCCACCATAGGTGGCTGCCTAGCTTGCCTTGTGGACGGGCTGGATCTGGTTGAATCAGCCAGGTTACTCAGTGAAAACTGCTGTCATTAGCTTCAGATTTATACGCCTACTTGTCCCACAGTCACCACAATATAGGGCAGCACTGCAATTGATGATATAAAACAAGTGACTCACATAGCACGGCAGATGCGCATAGGCACATTAAGATTCAGAAACTATATTGGCATGACAATTTTGCATGTGCTCCCAAAGCAACACATTGACCTACTCTGCCTATTAGTAAACATACCCCACACAAAGACCTGGGTTCACTTCCTGCTCCAGGTTTCTTCTTCCTGGGTCAGCCAGAACTGGGAGAAAGCTGGAATTTGTGGTCCCTGGCCAAGGACTGCTGCTGTGACAGAATATAAAAATAGGGGGGAAAACCAGGTAGTTTTATGCAGGAAAGGTCCATAAACCATTATTAAGAAGTGACCGAAGATATCAATGCTTGACCCAGTACAAGCATTGTGGAACTTGTGTCTCTTGGGGAAACTGCTAGGTACATATGACCTAGATTGGCCACTGTTGGAAACAGAATACTGGGCTTGATGGACCTTGGTCTGACCCAGTATGGCATATCTTATGTTCTTATGTTTAAATGAAGGTTCATGGCATAATAGTCCAGTAGAGGTCAGTTCCAATTCAGCTAGAAGTCCAAAGAACAGGAGGGAAACAATTTTGACATTCTAAATTAGAACTTGTGTTCTTCTGCCATTAAGAAAGCTGTAAAATAGCAGCAGTCTTGGTGCTAACAGATGGCATATTTCTTTCAGCAACAAGATGTTAAGAGAATCACAAATTTAAGAAATAATAAACAAGAAAAAAATCACAGACTCCTCAGCTGTTCTGACAAGTGCACACTCTTCAGATTAGAATACACAGAATAGGGAGATCCAAACATTTAAGGATATGTAGACATTTTTTTTTTGGGGGGGGGGAGCAAAAGGATTAATATGGTTAGTGGGATATTCAATGGCACATAACCTGTCTGTGCTGCTGAATATCCCTCTTAGCTCAGCTGAATGCCCCGACATTAACCACAGTCCTCAGAGAGATTCTCATGGGAGTAGATGAGTAGCCTAATGGTTAAAGCAGTGAGTTGACTACCAGGGAAACCAGGTTCAATCTCGCTGCTGCTCCTTGTGATCTTGGGTAAGTCATTTAGCCCCCCATTGCCTCAGGTACAAATTTAAATGGTGAGCCCTCCAGGCAGGGCTGGTGCTACCATTAGAGGAACTAGGTGGTCACCTAGAGTGCCAGCCCTCCAGGGGTACCCATTGCTGCCGCTGTCACCCTTCTCAGGACAAGCAGCAGCAGTAATGGCTGCAAACAACCCCACAGTGCTTACCTTTAAACGTACGCACCATGGGGCTGTTTCTTCTGCCCCTCCGATGCCTGATGCAGATTTCCTGCTGCAAACAGTAAGTTCTATATGTCAAAAAAAAATTCTCAAGGGGCCAAAATATATACCAAAACAAAAAAGTTACTACCCCAAACAAAAATCAATTATTTTTCTTTTCTTTTTTCTGTTTTTTTTCGTTTTTTTTAATTTTTGTTTGGGGTAGTAACTTTTTTGTTTTGGCAAACAATAAGTTGGCATCGGGCATCAGAGATGAGGAGGAAGCAAACAACCCTGCGGCGTCGAAGTTTGAAGGTAAGCACCATGGGGCTGTTTACGGCCGTTGCTGTTGCTGCACATCCTGGAGAGGGGCAGCAGTGGGCACAGGAGGGGGGCACAGGAAGGTTTACCTAAGGCACCTCATCTCCTTGCACCAGCCCTGCCTCCAAGGAAAGGAAAATACCTACAGTACTATCTCGCCGTAAACCTCTGAGAAAGGCAGGGGCTACATCCAATTCCCCCCCCCCCCTTCCCCCTATTCAGCTGCAAACTAGTTACGCTAAACCAGTTAAAGTTAGGAAGAAAAAAAGCATGACTAACTTTAGCTGGTTTAGCTATCTGGCCAGTGGCCGAATATCGCCGCTGACTAGATAGCTAAATTTCTATCCAGCAAAACTGGATATTCAGTGTCAATGGTCAGATATGGCCCCGGCACTGAATATCTAGGGCTAAGTTAAAGCGGTGATGGCCAGCCACTTTAACTGTGCTGGTCTCTGACCCCTTCATTTAAAGCCTGTCTTCAAGTGAATGTTATCAGTCACTAGAACCTAAACGGTATCAATTCTGTTTCCCATGAAAGTCTATGGAGCTTTGCTCTATGTCATGATGAGACCGACGGCAACCCATATCCCAGCCTGCTGAGCTGTTATGCAACTTTTGTGGCTTTAAAATGTTTTATTATTTAAGAATTTAAGAGTGTAATGGCACTGTGGCCTGTGCAGTCGAATGATGGTCAGGAAGTGCCCTACCGCTCTCCTTCAGGGCAGCATTTTATAAAGCATGCTTTACACGTAGAAAACAGTTATTATAACACTGCGCGGGTGAAGATTGCATACTATCAAGTGCATATGTATGTTTGCGCAGTTCCCTTGCAGGCATTCCCAGGGACTGTTATTGTGCAAGGTTGCAAGATACATGTGCACCTTATAAAATACTCACATCCATGAACAGAGTAGAGGCACAGAGTTGCATCTGCCGGGATCCAATTTGAAATTCTTAAGTAGGGGTCTGATAGTTGCAGTTTTTAGAGGAGCTGGAAACAGACCCTTGGAAAAGGAGAGATGTATAAATCCATAGATGTAGGCACTTAATTCAGAGCAGGCTGACGTAATCCAATAGGAGGGGCATGGATCTGCTGGAGAGGTGGTAGAGTTGAGCCCTCTTATTATGTCCTCAATTTGTTCCACTGAATATGGGTGGAAGGCACTTAACACAGGGATGTTGGAGTCAACACTATGAGGAACAGCTACTATAGGAGGATCGACTAATGGAGTAATTACAGATTTATAGGGGATCCCATTGGCTTTGTTCTTAAAGTAGATAGCAAAGTCATGAGGATGTGGTGTGTTTTCAGTGTATTGCTTTGCCGTGTCTTTTATAAGAGCTGAATGATGCTTCAAAGCTAATGGGGTCTGTTAATAGAATGCATAAGGATGTTGGTGTGATATTCTTTTCTTCTCAGATTGACTGCATTGTGATGTTCTTGTAGGGTGTTCATGTAAATGGTGCAGTCTTGTGGATGTTTTGAGTGCCACCATTTTTACTCCAACTTCCTGAGATGCAGTAGGGACTCTCTTAAGTCAGCTGTGTACCAGATAGATGTTTGGTTCCATTTAGTGACTCTCATATGGTGTGGTAGGAATGCAGCCTTGCTTAGGGTGGAATTCCATGTATGTACCAGTTCAAGTATGTCAGAGGTGTCAATTTTATGGTTGGGTAGTGGGTCCTCAAGGAATGCTTCTTTGATGAAAGGTCAAAAATGGTGAGGAAGAGACACAGTAGAATTCAAGGAAGACACAGGGTTCATTGTGGAAGAGGGGATGTGGAAGAAAATGGCCTTATGGTCTGACCATGGTACTGATATGATTTGTGGTTGGTGCAGGGTGCTGGCAGGATGAGTGAGTGAAGGAGTGAAGATGAAGTCCAAGGTATTTCCTCTAGCATGGGTAGGGGCTTGCATTTGTTGATTATAGCCTAGTGTAGACATGGCATCTAGAAAGGCAGAGGAGTGCTTCGTTCAGAGTGCAGGGAGATTGAAGTCTCCTAGTAGCCAGAGTGGTTTACTCTTAGTTAATTGATCACATGCCATGTCGAGGAAAATGGAGAGGTCCTCAGCATATGTGGAGGGGGCAAGGTACTTAATGTGCACAAACCAAAAATGAGCTCTCAAAGTGTTAGTGTCTGAGGATCTCAAGGTTGTGAAAAAAAGCAATAAAGACAAAGTGGTAACCAAAGCCAGAAGAATGCTAGGTTGCATAGAGATGGGCACAGCCAGCAGAAAGGAGGAGGTGATAATGTCCCTGTAAAAGTCATTGGTGAGGCCTCACGTAGAGTATTGTTCATTTTTGGAGGCCATATCTCACTAAGGATATAATGAGACTGGAAATAGTTAAAATGGAAATGACCAAAATGGTGTCAGAAAACACATCAGAAGAGACTGGAAGACCTAAATATATAGACCCTAGTGAGGAGGAAGGACAGAAGAGATACAATATGATACAGACCATTAAATACCTAGAGGTATCAATGAACAAATTAACTTTTTCCAAAGAAGGGGAAGCTGTAAAACTAGAGGACATGAAATGAAGCTGTAAGGAGGTAAACTTAAAAACAACATAAGGAAAAACGAGGGGGCTGATAAGTCTCTGGCTTTGGAACGAAACAGAAAACTATGGGCACACTTCTGTTCCGGAGGTCCGAAAACAAAACTGCAGAGATCATTCAGTCTTCCAGAACTGAAGTGTGCCCAAAGCTTTCTGTTTTGTTACAAGACCAGAGACTTATCAGCCCCCTCATATTTTTTCATGGAAAAAGGTGTTGAATACCTGGAGACAGTACAGAGAAAAACAGTAATGTAATTACTGATATAAAAACAGAAGATCCCTAAATAGCAAGAGGAGGGAATCCAAGTATAGAACTTATGTTACATTTCCACTGAAAACAAAAGATAGATGGTTTTGTACACTTCATAAAAGGCATGGGAGGGGTAATCTGCATGGGGCCGGAGTTAAAATTCTGAAGAAAGGCATGGCTAGGGGAATAACTGCTCAAAGCAGCAGTTACATCCTTAACTACTTTACTGGGCAGACTGGATGGAAAATGCAGATCTTTATCTGCATTCTTTTCTATGCTTCAATTAAGGGGTGAATGTATAATTTACTGCTTTGAGTCTCACAAGAATTTCTAGAAGCTGCAGGGTCGATATTCAGAATGATTGATGTAATTAGCTTCATAGTTAACTGCAAAAATGATTGTTTTTAAGAATTTGGGGTGGCCAACCACAAATGTTTTGCCAAGACATTTCAGTATGTAACCAAATGTTATGCAGTTGAATCTGGGAGAGATCTGAGATGTTCTGGGGTTGAAATTAAAAGATAGTTGGATAGCATCGCTATTCAATACTGTCTGGTTATCTTTATCCACTTATGTAGGACCACATAAATAGCTGTCCCAAACTTATCTAAATAAGTTTAGACTAGAATTCATCTGGATAAATCACCTGAAAATCTGCTTAAAGTTAACCAGATTAATGATCTCATTAACTTTAAGCAGATTTGCTTCTACTGAATATTGGTTCCTGATGGGGCGATGGGTTAATGGGTTAATTCCTGTGCACACCATGACAGAAATTAACCTCCCTCCTATGCCAGGGTATGATGAAGATTATTTCAGTCTCTCAAAATTCAAAACTCAACTCGAGTTTGTCATGTCGCAGCAGCGATCCGGTATTGAATGTGGCATATAGGGGGGCGGAGCCTGATGTCCAGCGGGTAGGACGCTTTGCGTTGAAGCTCCCGAGAGGCCTACTTAGAATCCTGACTTAATACCTATACAAATTTACTATTTCGCTCCGAGCTGACCGGGGCACCTCGGGGGGATGGCGGCCCATAAACCAGCGCGCTTGGACTTCGGGTCTCCTTCTTCTTCTCATGGAAAACGCTCCAAAACAGAGGTGTCCTCCCCACAGAAGATGGTTCCATTTCGTGAAAACCCCGAAATGCACCTGGAGATTTTGGAGGAAATCCGCGGCGTGAAGGAATTGGTGCAGTCCAATGGAGAAGCGCTTCGAGCCATGCGAGAAGACTTTGGAGTGCTCCAGGACCGACTTGAAAGTCTTTCATTACGGCAGGACAACATGGCGGGGGTCCTCGACTCGCACGAGGTGCGCTTGGGCAATCTGGACAAGGCTGAGCGCCAGATACAGAATCTTCAAAAGGAGTTAGAAGATAGCAATAATCGAGCCCGTCGCAACAATGTGAGGCTCCTTGGAATACCGGAGGGGGTGGAAGCAGGAGATATAAGAGAATTCTTGCTCAAAACTCTTCCCTCCTTGCTGAAGATCACTTTTCACAGAGAACTGGAAATCGATCGAGCACACCGTGTTCCTGCCCACATGGCGCTCAACCGCACGACCCCCCGGCCTATTATCTTTAGCTTGTTACGATATCAACAAGTGGAACAAATTTTACATGCTGCCCGAGCGAATCATCATTTGGAATTTGAAGGCCGTAAGGTCTCCTTCTTTCCTGATTTGGCAAAGCCTACCGTTGACCGTCGGAAGAAACTCCTTGCTTTTCGCCCTCGACTTCAACAGCTACAGGCTCGCTTTGGCCTGTTGTATCCAGCGAAGCTTCGAGTGACTCTCCACAACCAAACCAGGACGTTCGAAGATCCTGATCTACTATCAACATTTTTGGACTCCAAAGAAGCAGAGCAGATGCGCTAATCCCAAATCTTGGACTCTTATCTGCCGGCTCTATCCGCCATTTTGAAGGGCCCGATGCGGCGGTCATCGCCAAGCACAGAAATAGCCTGGACTTTCTTTCTTTCTCTATATGACTTTTGTTTTTTGGTCTCCTATCCCTTCATGATGTGTGCCTCGGTCGGATTCGGAGCACGCACAGTCCTACAGGTTATGTGTTTTTTCAATTTCGGCCTTCTCTGGGGTTTCTCCCCGCAGACACATGGTCGCCAGTAATTTTGGGGTTTTGCTTCTCCTCTACTGTACTGTGGTTTTCTTTGTTAATGTGGGGCGCTTCATTGTATTATATTAGCTCATTTTTCCTATGTTATGTGTACAGCCAGATACAGTCAGTTTGTGGGACATAGTGAAATTATGTGTGTTATCATGCTCAGAATTTTTAACTTTTCTGAATGGCCTTATGTACATCTTATCATTCACCGTCAAAGGCATTAATGGTCCACTCAAAGGAAAGAAAATCCTTTGCTATCTTAGCCATGAGCATGTTGATTTAGTGTTTCTTCAGGAAACGTATTTAAACTCTGCTGAAACACTGAAACTCAATGCTAAGCCTTACATGGTAGCTGCCTATTCTCCCACCGTTTCCAAATGGTACGGGATAGCCATTCTGGTTAAGAAGTCTTTGCACGTTACTGTACCTGATATTAGCGCTGACAAGGAGGGTAGATGGGCCCGTGTGCACCTTGAGGTTGGAGATAGTGCATTCACGTGTATTTGCATTATGCCCCGAATGTGGACAATCCTGCTTACTATGCAAGTATTGCGCAGTTGGCCTTGGCCTCTGCCAATGCTCCATTAATACTTGGTGGCGATTTTACTCAAGTGTTCCCTCAATCTTTTCTTCTCAAACAAGGTGCTCGTTGGTTGGAAGATCCAGTACCGAGTAGACCTGTGTGGCTAGATAGAAGCGGGCCTTTACAAACCGATTCCTCTTACCTTTCTCCCTGGTATGACTCTCCCATCAGACTCCCACTATCCACTAATGCTTTTAGACACTTTAGGTGCCTTCATACTCTTATGCAATCTTTAGACTCCCGATTCTGGTCAGTGCGACTTCAGCATCGCCTTCGGAGCACTAGAGTACTCCCGCCATCGGCATTCTCTACATAAGGTTGATTGGAGACTCTCCGATCTCTCGGTAGTTCACCGGGTGTAGCATCCAATTTTACTAAACCTTATGTAATGCTATAACTAGAAATACCCCTATTGCGCAGAAAGTATGGGAGAGAGAATTGCATGTGACTTTGACCTCGGAGCAATGGAGCCTTATCTGGAGTAGAGGGACACGGGTTTCCGATCCGCCTCACTCACTCCGACCCTCTTCTTTCTAGCCCACCGGTGTTTTTACACTTCTTACAGATTAGACAAACGGAACACTACTCAGGGCAATGGTTGCTGGACACGTCCTGCGGCCATTGGTTCATTGTCTCATGTTATGCATGAATATCCCGCACCACAGTATTACTGGCGTCGGGTCTGGGGTCGTATTTAGTCTATCTCGCACTCTCAGGAGTCCCTTTCTTGGAGGATAGTAGGACTTCGCCCTGTTGCGGGGATCCCCTCTCTCCCAAAAATGGCTTATCTCCTTTCGAACTTTATGCTTGGCATTGCTATTTCCCTAATTAAGTATACTGGAAAATTAGCTCCCATCTGAGCCCCAATGAATGGTGGAATCATGCCTGTCTTTACAGTAAATATGAATAAATACCTCGTCTGTTCGCTTCCTCTGTTCAGACTCCTTCTCATTGGTCTCAATGGAAGATGCTCAATGACTATGTACATTTTGCTAAATGCTCTCATCTGACTGTCTAACTTTGTATATATCTCTGTCCCATGATCATGCTGTATTGTAGATACTCTTTTGATCGTTTGATGTATAATCACTGTTAATTGGAAGCGCTCACACGCTGATATAATCGGGTAGAGAAGAAGCATCGGGGTGGGGGGTAATGGGTTTACTTTTCCTTATTGTATACTCGTTTTGTCTCTTTTGGTGTGTTGTTTCTTTTGTTTGTTGCAAAATGAAAATAAAAGTTTAAAAAAAAAAAAAAAAAGAATGTGGCATATAACTATTCTTTTTCTCCTGGATCAGTCATCTTTAGAAAGGCAAAACTCGAGTCAAGTAGGAAGCAGCCTTATTCAGGAATTTCCTGTTATGGAGTGGAACACAGAGCTAAGTATTTTTTATTATATGTGTGATGAACTGGATGCAAGTTTGCACAGAAACACAGAGACATTGTTTGAAAAAAAGAGAAAAAAACATAAAGTGGCTGATGAAAGATACTTTATGGGAGCACAATATGGTGATAAACCTGTATGGTCAGGGTGCCCCGTTCTGAGGCCTCTACATTAATCTACTCATTACAGAGGTCAAACTAACCAGCCTGTAGTTCTCAACTTCATCCTTACTTCCTCTTTTGTGTAAAGAGACCACATGTGCCTTTCTCCAGACCTCTGGGACCACTCCTGACTCTAAAGAAGCATTGAAAAGGTCAGTCAGTGGAGCCACTAGAATGTTCCCAAGTTCCTTCTATATTCTCAGATGTATCCCAGCTGATCCTATTGCTTTGTCTACTTTTAATTTAGCTACAGTAGTTCCTCATGGACCATCTTCTAAAAATCGTTCAAGATCCCATTCATTTCTGCTCCTATTTGTGGGTGTTTTCTGGGGTTCTGCTCCTGGCCCTTCCTCTGTGAACACAGAACATATTCCTTCCCTTCCCCCTTGAGTCTGACAATACCACATTTGCACTTCCTCCTCTCGCTAACATATCTGAAAAATGTCTTATACTCCCATTTTACTGCATTGGCTAGCTCTTATTCTTTTTTGTACCTTTGCTTTCCTGACTACTTTGCTAGCTTCTCTGAGTTTTTCCAAATATTGATGCGTGTCTTCCTCTTCCTGTGATCTCTTGTATTTTATGAAGGCCACCCTCTTTTTCTTCATCTTTTCAGAACCATAGTGGCTTCCTTTTCCTTTTACATTTATTTATCTAAGGAACCAGCCCACGAATATAAATGTGAAATCCATCCCCAGGAGTTTGCCATTTACCTACAATCAAAGATTTGCCAGACAAATAAAACTTCTATTGAGGTTTCTTCCGCTGACCAAGAGTGCCTAACCCCCCTAACTTCTTTTTCTACCCCTACCAAGAAACGCATCGAAGACTCGATCATGACCCTCAATACCACTACTGCGCAGACTGATCCTTGTCCAGCCTTCTGGATAAAGGAACTGCGCAGCGAATTCAGCACAATAGTAACCAGGATAATGACCCTTTCCTTCACAACCGTATCTTTCCCCTCCGCCCTAAAGCACACATCTGACCGCTGCTTAAAAATAGCAAGCCGGATCCTCAAAAGGTAGACTCATACAGACCCATTGCAAGTATACCGTTCCTCGCAAAGCTAATCGAAAAAGAGGTGCAAAGGCAGTTACAAGATCATATCGACGCTGCTGCTCCACTGGACCCATGCCAGTACGGATTCAGGGAGTCCCATGGAGTGGAAACTCTCCTTACCACCCTCTTCAATAATATTATTACTGTTGTAGACAACATCCGGCAGGGGTGCGCACTCATTTTCTTAGACATTGCCGCAGCCTTCGACTCAGTAAGTCATGAGCTTCTCCTAGTGCGACTAAAAGAGAAAGGCATCAGTGGAACAGCACTTGAATGGTGCAGAGCATATTTGTCCGGAAGATGGCAGCACGTTCGATCTGGTGGAGCAGCATCTGAACAATTTCATCAAGGCCATGGAGTCCCACAGGGTTCTTACCTCTCTGCCTTGATGTTCAACATATACATGCAACCCATTTGTAATATCGTTCGGTCATTCAATGTTAGTTGCATGATATACGCTGACGATGTTCTGCTCTATATGCCGTTCTCCATTGATAAATTTGACCTCTCCCTTCTAACCAATTGCTTCAATGCCATATCGGAATGGCTCCAGTCACAAAATTTAGAATTCAACATAAGAAGACCGAGGTGCTCTTCATTACGAGGAACCTTAATTTCAGCCCTCCACAATCCTTGAAGGTGAATGACGCCGATCTACAAGTAAAACCCACAATACGGTACCTGGGTGTTATACTAGATCAAAACCTTGACATGAAGGCACATATAGCTAACACTGTAAGAGCTATATATTACAAGATCCGCTCACTCAGACATCTACGCCCTTTGCTTGAACCAGGAGACTTCCGTACAATCTACCAGGCTCTGATCATACCTCATTTTGATTTCACCAATGCCATTTTACCAGGTCTCCCCCAAACCACATTAAATCCTCTACAGCTCGCAATGAATAGCGCAGCGAGAGTTCTTCTTTGTGCATCGCGGAGAGATCATGTGACGCCCCTTCTGAAGCAGTTACACTGGCTCCCTATACACGCCAGGACCGTCTTCAGGACTATATTACTGACTTTCAAAGCAGTCAATAGTCTCTCCTCATCCTCTCTAACCGACCTCATCCAAACCATAACCCCGAATAGATCAAGAAGATCCACAGCAACAACAGCAAATAGAGCTTTTAGACTCTGTGACCCAAGACTCTGGAACGCTTTACCAACTAACATCAGAGCAATCACTAACCTACCCCAGTTTAGAAAGTCCCTCAAACATTACCTTTTCCTCAAATATTTCCCAGAGAACAATGAACTACAGAACCACTCAAATTCTCAGCTACACTAACACAGCTATGGAGCCAGGAGAACACACTTAGTTAGGTGTCCTGGATCATTTAACTACATGTTACTTTATATGATGACTCTAATGTGTAAATAGTTTCTCCTATGTATTCCAAGTTTGCTACCCTGTTATTTGTAACTCTCCCTTGTTATCCAAGTTTGATGTCCGGTTAATTGTAAACTCAGATACATGTTATCCTGTCTGATCTTTCTGTTCCATGTAAACCGCGCTGATGCAGAATAGTGCGGTATATAAGAAATTGTAATAAATAAATAAATAAAATAAATTTACCTTTCTAACAAAAATGTTTGTTACCCTAATATCCATTTTCAGTTTTGCCCTTTGCTTTTCTACATCCCCCAGCTTTTCCCATCCCACTAAAGACTCCTTGAGGTATTGTCCCATCTTGGCAAAGTTAGTTTTCCTAAAGTCTAAGACCCTCGCTTTTGAATGGACTTTATCAACCCTAGTCATAATATTGAACCACACCATCTGGTAATCACTGGATACAAGATCTCCCAACATCAGAAACACTTTCCCCATTGGTAAGCTGCAAGTCCAGTATGGCCCCTTCACATGTGGGTTCTGTTACCAGTTGCCGGAATAATTCTCCCTGTAGAGAATCCAAGATCTCATTATTTCTAGTGTCCACCTACAAAGGTTTCCCCAATATTACCAATTACCAATGAATTGCTCAGACAACTTCTGCTTAGATGCAAAGCTCTTTATTCGGTATACCAAAGCAAAATAAATCACAAATGCAGATAGCAAAAGACTTCTGTCTGAGAGTGTGACAGGCAACCTACTCTCTGTACCGGAATTAGAGAGCAGATTGCCCATGAGCTAGAGAGCTTGCCCCCCTTATATCTTCTTTCTCTGTCACAAAGCTCTAGAAAGTACTGCATAGCCTCTGATGTCATATGCAGGGTTTTTTTCTATGGAGTACGTGCAGCTTTCTGCAAAGTCTGCAAACGTTTCTACTTGGGGAGGGGGCCAGAAACTTGGGCCAGTTTATTTGGGCCAGAAACTGCTTTTCTTCAAGGTTCTTCCTGTGTCGGGCCTGTGTTCTGCTATTTTCTAGGCACTAAACGTCAAGGCTGAAAGTATTTCTACTAATTAGTTTTAGCTTGACCTGTATTTCGTAGTAGGCCCATATCCTGAGCACTTCTGCCCAGAACATGGTTTACAGACTGTAGCAGGCCTCACAACATATACTTTCACTTATAGCCCACATGCTGTATTTCTGTGCCTTCAGGATGCTTGTGTGCATTGCAGGCCAGCAAAAGTGTAAACATAGAAGGCATATGAAGCAGATCTGAGCAGAACTATCCCTAAGCCAAAATACCCAACACTAGATGACACCGCAGTAGGGATGTGCCAATCAACATCTGATGCATTGAAATCGCCTATCAGTAACACTTCTATGTCTTCTATTAAATCCCATTCACTTCTTCTCCCTGTGAAGGAGATCTGTATATCATACCAATGCAAATGAATTTCCCATTCCTTCTTTCTAATTTAACCCATAGTGCCTCTTCGCTCCCTTTTAAGCCCTGTAATTCTATAGCTTTAATATTAACTTTTACATATATAGTGTCACTCTTCCTCCCTACCCTGTCCTTTCTGAATTAAGTATAGCCTGGTAAAATTACATCCCAGTTGTGGTTGCCTGTGAACCATACCTCCGTAACCACCATTAAATCCAAGTCAGCCTCTACTATTAAAGCCTCAACTTTTGGGATCTTATTTCCCATACTACAAGCATTTATGCACACTGCTTTCCAGATGCTGTCCCTTTGACCCATTTCAACAGAAGTATTTAATGTCTTACTTACCTGAGGACTTTTTTCACCCATTCCCAACAAACCTCCCCTTGGAATAAGCAGCATGGAATCTATCTACCTTTTGGGAACCTGACACATACTTGTGACCTGGATTGGCCGCTGCTAGAAAGAGGATACTGGGCTTGATGAATCTTTGGCCTAAGCCAGTATGGTATATCTTATCTTCTTATCTTTAAAACTCTGATGACTCAGAGATTTGCCTCTCTATACTAGAAATCTCTCCTGGAAGCCAGACCCATATCTCATCTTGGATATCTGATATGCTGCCTGAATGTCCCACCACCTGAAACTGAATATGGACAAGATGAGGCTTCTTATCATTCCCTCTAACCCCCACTTCTCCATGTCTGTGGATAACACTATCATCCTCCATTTCCTCAGCTCACAATTTTTGGCATCATCTTAGACACTTCTCTCTGTTTCTCTGCACATATCCAATATATAGCTAAAACTTGTCAGTTCTTATTCTATATTAGCTGTGAAATTCATCCCTTTCTCTCAGAACACACTACCAAGACCCTTATCCACTCTCTCATCACTTCCTGTCTAGACTATTGCAACCTGCATCTTATTAGTCTCCCACTGAATCAACTCTCTCCCCTTTATCCATTAAAAACTTAACTGAATGGCTAATCTTCCACTAGTGTTGCTACACTCATGTAACTTTCTTCTCAAATCACTTCACTGGCTCCCTGTTTATTTCCACATGCAGTTCAAACTTCTCCTGCTGACCTACAAGTGCATTCACACTGCAGCTCCTCATTACTTCTCCTCTCTTATCTCTCTCTACAACCCTCCTCAGGAACTCCACTCATCGTGCAAGTCATTCTTTTCTATGCCCTTCTCTCCTACGGCCAACTCCTGACTCTGTTCATTCCTTTCTGCACCGCATGCTTGGAGTAGATTACCTGAGTCAGAATGTCAGATTTAATCTCTGGTGCTATTCAAATTCCAGCTAAAATCCCCCCTTTTGCAGCTGTTTTTGGATCTTGACTCCCTTATTCTCCTGTTTAAAAGCCATGTGCCTTTAAATCATTTCCCTCAAGAACTACCCTACCTCCTGTTTTCTGTTTATCCGTAACATAGTATATGATGGCATATAAAGACCATCATGGTCCATCTAGTCTGCCCAGCAAGGTGGCAAGAGTAGGGACACCGGCCACTCCATTCAGGTCACCCCTCCCCATGCCTTTGTTTAGGGGTGTACCCACCGCTCCATACATGTCATCCCTATTTGTTGAGGTATAAGAGATAGTTTATTTTGATTTTATCCTGTTGCTAAAAAGAGATCCATTGTGTTTGTCCCATGCCATTTTGAATTCTGTCACTGTATTTGCTTCCACCACTTCCATCAGGAGGGCATTCCAAGCATTCACCATCCTTTCAGTATTTCCCAACGTTGCCTTTCACTTTAACCCCCTTGCCGTTTTGTGTTATGCCCTACTAATTTTACAACTTCCCTGTCTTTGAAAAAGGTTTGTTTGTTCATTAATACTCTAAGGGCCCAAATTTCAGTTGGGTGATGCTATGCGCCATATCAGCACATAGTCCGCCTACCTCTTGCCTAACCCAGATTTTCCATGCCAGGGTCATATGCAGCCCCAGCATTGAAAATCCAGGTGTCACCACAGAGCCAGCACCTTAAAGATAGGCAAAGTTTTCCCAAGCCTATCTTTAAGGCGCAGAGCGCTAACCACATAGCATCGAAAATTGGTGCTATAAGGGTAGTGCCATGGCCCACCTCCTCTCTGTCCCAGAACCCCTCAACATGCCCCAATGCTACGCAGATAGCATCTGGGCACGTTAGGGACATATCTGGGATTTTCGAAGGGAACTACCCATTTAGATCTACTTCGAAAATTTATTTTTTATTTTATTTATTTATTTTATACCGCACTATTCATGATCAGCACAGTTTACAAGATAACAACATTATACATAGAACAGTTTACATAAATTATATAGAACATGTAACAGAATTACATAGAACAAGTGAACAAGGAAACAAATAACTATTTACAATAAGAGATCCTTAAGAGATCATACAAAGTACCATAACCATTTACAGTCTGAAAGAATCTTGAGCATGAGATTGATGGGCAAGGTTTTAAGTTACATGGTCAAAAGCAAGATGGAATAGGTGTGTTTTAATTTCTTTGCGAAAGGTGGCCAAATCTGAAATGAGACGAATATGAGGAGGTAGGGAGTTCCATAGTTGCGGGGCAAAGAGGGAGAAAGCTCTGTTGATGGCAAATTGGGAGCTTTTTCTAGATACGGAAGGGGTGGTAAGAGTATTTATCATATTTGTTCTTCTTGTTCTGTTGTCAGGAGTCCAACGTAGGAGATCTTCCAATGAGGATGCAGATAGGTGATGGAGGATTTTAAAAGTAATCAGGAGAGTTTTGTACTTTGGTCGACTGCTTATTGGGAGCCAGTGAAGATGGATTAGAAGAGGAGTTACATGTTCATATCTTGAAGCACTATAAATGGTTTGTGCAGCTGTATTCAAAGCTAACTGTAAAGGATGGAGAGAATATCCAGGAAGCCCATGCAGGATGATGTTTGCGTAGTCAAAGAGAGGAGTTATAATGGCTTAGAAAACAGTGCGGAAGTCAGTAGGTTCAAGTAGGGGATGGAGGTGCCGGAGGAAACGTATTTTATGATATACAGCCTTTGTGATGTTGTTTATATGGGGCTCCAAGTTTAGAGACTGATCCAGAGTGACGCCGAGATATCTAACCTCTCGATTAGACTTTAGTTCAGCATTTTTAACCTGCAGGGAAGGTGGGGGTATAAAAGTTGGGATTTTTGTGACAAAGAGGACTTCTGACTTTTTGTAGTTTACTTTGAGATTATGCACTGCTAGCCAGTCGGAGACAGCATTGAAACAGTTGATTATTCTAGTGAAGTTTGGGTTCTCTGTTGCAAAAGGCGTGTAGAGGAGCACATCATCTGCATAGATGGGATAACAAATGCCGAAGGACTGTATGATTGTACATATTGGTTGTAAATAAATGTTAAATAACAATGCAGATAGGGAAGAGCCTTGCGGAACACCTTGAGTTTGTTGATACATATCGGAAGTTCGATTGTCCATCCAAACTTGTTGTTGCCGATCTGTTAAATATAATCTACACCATTTTAGAGCTGTGCTCTGAAAAGCTTGAGTAGATTGATCAAATGGCTGTGACAGACTGCATCGAAGGCTGAAGCAATATCCATGAAAATCAAGATAAAGCCTTGTTTTGGATTATTTAAGCCCAAGATCAAGTTATCAAATAGGGATGTGAGCAAGGTCTCAATACCATGATGTTGTCTAAAATGATGCTGTTGCAAATCAAGTAGTGTGTGGCAGTCAATATGGTCTTGTAATTGTTGCTGAACTATCTTCTCCATTATTTTAGATAAGAAAGGAAGACTAGAAATGGGACGGTAGGAGTTAGGGTCCTGTGGGTCTAGCTTGGAGTTTTTTAGGAGAGTTTTGATCGTAGCAATTTTCAATGATACTGGGACAATACCCTTGTTGAAGGAAAGATGGATAATCTTGGCAATGTAGGAGCTTAAATCAGGGCGGGTAGATTTAATCCAGTGAGAAGGACATGGATCATTGGGTGAGGTGTTTGCGTTGAGACCTTTTATTATATTTTCGATTTGTTTGTGGGAGTATGGGAAGAAGTGATTTAGTGCAGGAATGCTTGTGTTTTCCGGCAACGGAGTGTCCATGCAGAAGTCTCCCAAATTGTCAATGGTAGTTTTGGTTTTATTTTGGAAGTATAAGACAATGTCTTGAGGGTGTATTAAGTTATTTGCTGGAGGCAGAGATGAATCCTTAGTAAGTGACTGAATTAATCTAAAGAGTTCATGAGGCCTGTTGAGGGAACGCATCAGAAGATTTGTATGGTATTCCTTCTTCCTTTGCATAATGGTGAGTCAGTGTTCATTTAAGGTCTTCATGTATAATTCCCGGTAATGGGGGAGCCTTGATTTATGCCATTTTCACTCAATCTTCCTGAGGTTCTTTAGAAAGTTGTGCAGATCAGCTGTGAACCAGATAATTGTGTGCATCCTTTTATTTGGGTGATTACGCTGGGTTATTAGGGCAGCTTTTCTTAGAGATGTATTCCAAGTGTGTGGTACTTCAGTTAAGTCTGTAGATTCGGGATCTGAGTTAAGGTCTTTTAGAATTTCTGCGAGGAAAGATTCTCTGTTGAAAGGTTTAAAACAACGCGCAGGTGGAGGTTCAGTATTGGCAGTAACTTTTGAGCATGGGTTTTTGCTTGGAATATGAAATATGATAGAATTGTGGTCTGACCATGGTACTGGGAAGACTTGTGTATATATAAGATTGATTGTATCATAAGTATATGTAGGTGAGGTTCAATGTGTTACCTTTAGTGTGGGTAGGGGCATGTATTAGTTGATAGTTAAGCGAAGACATAGCATCAAGGAAAGCTGTGGCATTCTTCTTCGATAGAGCTGGGAGGTTGAAATCGCCTAGAATCCAGAGAGGTTTGGAATGTGGCGAGTGGTTACAGATTAGATCCAGTGTTATGGAGAGGTCATCAGTACAGGTAGAAGGAGCACGATAGAAGAGTGCTGTAGCTAAATGCTTATTAGCTATCATGATGGCATCAATGCTGTTAGTGTTATGGGTGGAGAGGCACTGGAACTGCAGGTCAGATCTAGCCATGATGAGTGTGCCTCCACCTCTTTTGTTAATCCTTGGGCAGTCAAGGTATCATAATTTGGAAGCTTGAGCTGGTTAGTAAGTACTGCGTCATTATCTGTAAGCCAAGATTCTGTGATGAAGATTATGTCTAGCTTCTGATTCTTGACGTAGTCATCAATGACTGGCCATTTCTTCCAGATGGATCTTGCATTTACAAGCATACATTTTAGCGCTTTTTCATCTATGCACTTCTGATTGAGAGATTTTCATGGTGGATGGCATACGATATGGATAAGATGTTGATGTCTTATTAGGCGAGGATGTCTCATGTAGGTGAAGTCACCTTCTTGATGGTTTCGGTCAAATCCATGTACAGTGGGAATTAGGCTAAGCTGTTGTGAATATGACTCAGCAGTAAAGAAGGCTAGGGCAAGACTATATAGGCATAGGGTGAAGGGCATATAGTCAAGCATTGTAGTGGTAAGGCAAGTGTACAAGACATTATCTACTATTAATCAAGTTATTGGACAATGAACAACAAGAGCAGCACTATATGATCTAGGTTGTGGCACTTATGTTCAGGTAGGTTAATATAGATGAATACGGAGGCATGTAGAAGATAGAAATGTACTTACAGCCAAACTGAGGTATCGGGAGTGATCAACTGTCAGACAACATCAGAGGTAGAGTGGGGCAGAGTAGATTCTAACATATCTATTATCCTTTTTCCCCACCAAAGGGCCCTCTGGTCAGGCAAGCAGACATGAAAAAGAATTAAATCACCTTTTCACTAGTCTTGTACCTTTTTTGCTGAAACTCTCCAAGACCGGTAGGCTATTCAGTATTTCCTTCAAACGCGCTTAAAACATTTCCATTTGAGTTTCAGATGATTTGACAGGGACCTGTGCAATAAGTGGAAGTATAAATCTGTCTCACAAAGTGAGATATATGAGGGGTAAACAGAATGAGAATAGTACCATAACATGTGACCAGTTTTGTGAATATCTGTCCTTAAGAAGTCATTAAAGAGTTGAATGAGTGGGTTCCCTCCCCATCCTTTAAAAGTAGGAGGCTGACAAATGTGCTTGTTTTTTTTTTTAATGAAAAGTAATATGCTTTTCAATAGCAATCTTTGCATTTCATTGTAGGTATTGTAGAGTGAATTAACTAATAGGCCTGTATGGATTGTCCAGAATAAAATAATTTTCTTTGCTGCCTATATTTCTACTGGATCTCCAGCACTATGGACCCTTCCTTCTTCTGATGTCCAGGGTTACCTGGCAAAGACAAAATTATGGGGTCAATATTGAACCCGTGGCAGTCAGTGTTGCTAAAATGCCTGATTGCCATGGGGAAAAAATGAAACAAGATATTCAGTGCCGGAGCTTATCAGGCTCCAAATATCAGTTTTTTCTGCCCACGCATTTTTTTGTTTGGTAAGCAGCGAGATTCAGCCACTAACCAAACCACATAAAGTTAGGGTAGCCCTTTACCTGTCCAACTTTATGCAGTGGGCTGAAGATCACGAACTAGGTGCCGGGACTGCCCCAGCCCTAACCGGATTGTGCCAAGGTGGTCTGCGGAGATATTCAGTGGCACTAACACCTTGTGACACACTCACTGGGGTTTATGTGGTTTTCAGGTCCTGCAAATCGCATAAACCCCTTTGAATATTGACCCCTATATTTTTTCAAAATAAATAATTAATATGAGCTGCTCTTCATGATGGCACACAAATATTAGTGAAATTCATTTGCGCATTGCAGACAACCTGTCCTGTTGGCAGCCTTTGAGGACTGGGAAGGAATACAACTGCTGCAATGTGTGCACAATAAATAGCGGGGCATATTCTCCTTGGACATTCTTTACCATGAGCTCCTTAATGCCAAAAGCATAATACCTGCCTCAGAAAGATGGGACATTTTTAGTAGATCTGAGACAGGACCCGTCCCAAGAGGTCCCCTTTGACCTATGGACAAAAAGAACAACTGCCTCAGGGCCCTGCACAATGGGGGCCCAGCTGCCACCTCTGCCCATGGGTAACAGTGGCCCTGCTCCTGCCCCCGCACCCATTGCCACCCCTTTCCAGGATGTGCAGCAGTGGCAACACATAAAAAAGTCACTACGGCGCTGGAGTTACCTTCTTTTCTGGTGCCGCGGTGCAATTCGTGCTTCTGCTTCTATCTCCCTTCTGATTCATCTGAGGGGCGCAGAAAGGTGCCTTTTGATTTGTTGTCGCCACTGCGCATCCCAGAGATGGGCAGCAGCAGTGGGGAACCATGGATGAGCAGGGCACATGGATGAAGGGGGGGGCACTGATGGGTGAGATTCCTGCCAGAAAAGTTTGCCCCAGGTTCCATAAGGGGTTGGAGTGGATCTGTAGCTCAAAATGAAACATTCAGTTAGCAGATAGATTTTTTTTCCCATCGGACCCTCTACTAATAATAATCCAACACTTTCCTGCTATCACATCACTCCCTTCGGGGAAATTTCAGTCTCCAAACAATGACGATGGAGGGATCTTTGTCACCATCATGGAGAGGAGAAAGATCGAGAAGAGAGTACCCCAGATTTGGTTGTCATTGAGCTGGGAAGTAAACCTCTAGAGGGGTTCATTACAGCAGGATGGGAAAGGCATGTCATTGTGATGGTGGAAAAAGAAGAGTGTGGTGCTCTGAGGGGTGGGGGGCACTGACATTCTTCTTGAGTGATGGAAACCATTCCACTTTGGACCAATTACAACAGATGTTTTCTGTCAGCTAGCGTGGACTTACACTTCCTGTATCTTTCTTAATACTCATAGCAGTACTGAGGCCAAGCCTTTGAAGGTAAGTTTTAGTGTCTCCTCAGTAAAATCTATTGTATTGCTTGTTACGTCCATTTTAACATGCATGTAAGAGTTTTTAGTTGAATTGGACTGACATTTTTAGTATTGCTTTTATTACATAGGGCCCTCAGTGTTTGATGATACTAAAAACAAAAAATGAAACGCAGAAATTCCATGGATCAATTATATGGTTTTCCCTTTTCAGCTGGAGAGCAGCTGTCAAAAGCCAACCTAAATCCTTTTCTGGGTATTAGTGCAAGGGGATTGACAAGGCACATATCTTTAGCCATGAGAAAAGTGGGGAGGAGGCTCAGAGGCTGGGTTAGGTTTGAGGCGGCAAGAGCAGACATTGTTTTCAATGAGCAGAGGTTCTCAACCCAGTCCTCGGGATTATGACTACTACTACTAATGATTTGTATAGCACTACAAAGTGTTGCACAAAGTGTATACAGCACTGTACAGAGATATATAAGAGACATTCCCTGCTCATAAGAACTTACAGTCTAGCCAAGATAGACAACACAACAACTAGGGACTAGGATATGTCTAGGGGAATGGTGAGGAAACACATAGGTGATGAACAAAAAACTAAGTAGATCAAGATCCAAAAACAGCCTTGCTAGGGACACACTTAGGCAGTCAATTTTTCAGGATAACCACAATGAATATGCATGAGAGAGATTTGCATACAATGGAAGTAGTGCATGCAGATTTCTCACATTCATATTCGTTGTGGGAATCCTGAAAACCTGACTGGCTAGGTGTGCCCCAAGGGCTGGGTTGAAAACTAATGACCTAAGCAATTTTATAGGGAAAGTACATAAGAACATAAGAAATACTATACTGGGTCAGAACAAGGTGCATCAGGCCCAGTATCTTGTTTCCAACAGATGCCAATCCAGGTCACAAGTACCTCGCAGATTCCCAAAAAGGCACACAGGTTCCACAATGTCCATCTTGGAGTATGCAGTGGATTTCCCGGGTCCTTTTTAATAATGATTTATGGGATTTTTCTCCAGAAACTTGTCCAAACCTTTTTTAAACTCAGCTACACTAACAGCCTTCACTACATCCTCCAGTAATGAATTCCAGAGTTTGATTACACGTATAGTGAAGAAATATCTTCTATTAGTCTTAAATGAGTTATATTGTAGCTTCATTGTGTGTCCTCTAGTCTTTCTACGTTTTGATGGAGTAAACAACTGATCTGTGTTTACCAGTTCCACTCCATTTTATAGACCTCTATCATAACTTCCCTCGGCCTTCTCTTTTCCAAGTTGAAGAGCCCTAACCTTTTAAGCCTCTCCTCATAGGGGTATCCTTCCATCCTCTTTACCATTTTTGTTGCTCTTCTCTGTATATTTTCTAATTCTGCTATATCCCTTTTTAAGATATGGTGACCAGAATTGCACACAATATTTGAGGTGCAGCCACACCACAAAATGATACAGAGGCATTATAATATCCTTGGTTATCCTTTCCTTATGGTTCCTAGCATTCTATTTGTTTTCTTGACCGCCACTGCACACTGGGCGGAAGGTTTCAACATATTATCCACGATCAAGACAAAATCTTTTTTCTGGGTGGTGGTTTCTAAGGTAGTATCTTGCATCATGTAACCAAAGTTTGGGTTGTTCTTTCCTAGGTTCATAATTTGCACTTCTCCACATTAACTTTCATCTGCCATTTGGACGTCCAGTCTTCCAATTTATCATGATCCTCTTGCAATTTTTCACAATCCTCTTGTGTTTTAATAACTTTGAATAATTTTGTGTCATCTGCAAATTTGATCACTTCACTTGTTATTCCCAACTCCAGGTCATTTATGAATATGTTAAAAAGCAGCAGGCGCAACACAGATTCCTGGGTTACTCCACTATTTACCTTTCTCCATTGAGAAAATTGGCCATTTAGTCCTTCTCTCTGATTTCTATCTTTTATCCAGTTCTTGATCCACAATACTACACTGCCTCCTATCCCATGACTTTTTAATTTTGCCAAGAGCCTCTCATGAGGGACCTTGTCAAAGGCTTTCTGAAAATCCAGATACACTTTATCAACCGGCTCACCTTTGTCTACCAGTTTATTTACACCTTCAGAAAAATATAACTTCAGTTACTACAAAACACTGCAGCCTGCATCCTCACTCACACCTCCCACTCAGATCACATCAGCCCTCTACTCATTCATTTCCATTGGCTCCCCATCAAATACAGAATTCATTACAAGAAACTCACTGTTGTCCATAGGGTCATCCTTATGGGCACTCCACAATACCTCTCTGACCTCCTTCACTTTCACTCTCCTCACTGTCTTCTGCATTCTGTTCATGTCAACTGGCTGTTTCTCTCCCCTGCTTCACAGGCTCATCTTGAACTCACTCGACACTCTGCTTTCTTTTGCCTATGCCCTGCCCTCTGGAACTCCTTCCCCCAATACTTTGCTCAGAACTCTTCTTTCAGAAGTTTAAATCTGCTCTAAAACCTCATCACTTTCATGTTGCTTTCGACCTTCCCCTCTCTCCGACCTGACCTGGCTTCTTCTCTTCTCCCTCTACTTCCTTCTGAACCCCCCCCCCCCTCCCGTCTCTAATGTGACTGTCTCTCTTCTATCCTGTTTAATAATGGCGTTCCTTTCCACCTTGTGACTCTGCAGCAACTTTGTTATTGTAAACCGCCCTGATGCTCCTGCCTGGGTGGTATATCAAGTGCAAGAAAAAAGATAAAGATTAGTAAGACAAGACTTTCCTTGGCTAAATTCATGCTGGCTTTCTCCCATTAAGCCATGACTACATGTTCAGTAATTTTATTCTTAACAATGATTTCTATCATTTTGCCCTGTATGGACATCAGGCTCACCAGTCTGTAGTTTTATGGATCACCTTTGGAGCCCTTTTTAAAAATTGGTGCTACATTGGCCATTCTCCAATCTTCTGGTACTACAGATGATTTCACAGATCACTAATAGTAAGTCTGCAACTAATAGTTCACAGATCACTAATAGTAAGTCTGCAACCTCATACTTCGGTTCTTTCAACACTCTCCGTTGTATACCATCTGGTCCAGGTGATTTACTACTCTTTAGTTTATCAAATACTTCTAATACATCTTCCCGGTTTATCGATATTTCTTTCAGTTCTTCCGATATATCACCTTTATACTGTATACCATTCCAGGCACAGATAACTTACCTACATCTTCAGTAAAGGCCAAAGCAAAGAATTCATTCAGTCTCTCTGCCATGGCCGTGTCCTCACTTAGCACCCCCTTTACCCCTCTACCATCCAATGGTCCAACTGACTCACAGATTTTTTTTGCTACAAATGTAGTTGAAAAAGGTTTTATTTTATGTTTTTGATTCTACTGCAAGCTTTTTTTCAAAATCTCTCTTTGCCTGTCTTATCAACGCCTTGCATCATCATTTGACTCCTTTTTTCCATTTCCTGAAAGATGCTTTTTTGGCAACAGCAGCCTCTCTGACCTCGCCGTTAAACCATGCTGGAAGTTTTTTGGTAATCCTTGGGTACGTGCACCTGTGTACTTTGCAACTATCTGCATAGCTTTTAAAATTGCCTCCCACCCCTACCCAAAACCTAAGAGCATTTTGCAGAAAATTAAACCTTGAGGGACTGTCCCTTGTGTGTATATGTACAGTGCTGCGTATGCCTTGTAGCGCTATACAGATGATAAGTAGTAGTAGAGTTTGGTTGTATCAATTCTATACTTGCCAGGTCTCCAAACTGGGCTTGAACTATCACCCTTAAAACATCAAGTATGCTCCAGTGAGTTTTAAGGGCAGATTTAGCAAATTATTGCTGCGGCATTGATTTGTTGTTACAAATAGTCTGGTACTTTTAATTGGAAAATGCTGATTTAAAAAAATGAAATCATTTCTATAATGGAGAAAAGCACTGATGATCTCCCACCTTGTATGTTATTTTCTAAATGTTAAAAACGGCCCTAAACTAACTCAGAAATGGTGTAATCTACAGTGGGTGATTGGTAAATGCTGCTGCTCTCCAGGCCTTTTTTTCAGGCAGTACTAGAACCTTTTCTCAGAGATATTTTTGGAGGGGGTATTTGATGGTACTGCGTATCGGCATCTGCACATCCCTAACACACACACACACAGAGCTAAAGGTGGGAAGAGGAATGTCTCCAGCCAATCCTTGCTGGCCCACAGGAGAATGTGGAGGTACATACTGCACCCAGCACAGAATAGCTCAGCCCCTGACAGGACCATGCAAGGATGTGAGGTACCCTAGGCAAACACTCAATCCTGCCACCACCTTGACTCCTGCTCCCGCCTCTCTCTGGGACCTGCAGCAGAAGAAGTGACATTCAAACAGCAACCCTGCACTTATCCAAAGCCTGCACTTCTGTGTTGCTGTTCTTGATCACTTTGACCAGCCGTTTCTGTGCCCTCCAATGCAGACTTCCTGTTTTCATGGGAGCAGGAAGTATGCATCAGAAGGGGTGGAAACACTTAGCCAAAATGAGCAAAAAGAGCAATGCAGCCCCGGAGGTCTGGATTAGCGCTGCGTTGCTATTTGAATGTCATTGTTGCTGTTGCAGGTCCCGGAGAGGAGCGGCAGCAGCAGCAAGCCACCCTCAAAACATTGGCCACTCTAGGCAACTGCCTAGTTCATCTAATAGGTAGCCCTGGCCTCTGTAAAATGTGGGACACATGGACTACAAAGATTAAGCTGTCCAGATAATGAAGACAGGAGACTCTTTTTAGTTTTGGTTTAGCGCTTTCCATATGCCAGCCTTTGAGAATGTGAATGTACAGCATCTTTGATATTTTTGTATCTCGTATTCTAGAAGATAGCATTTCTCTGATACTGTACTGCAAGCAGAGTCCACCTTCTTCTGGTTTCCAGCTTGTGTCTGCATGTTTCTATTTCTAGAACGTGGACATTTCTTCTGTATTTAGTGAGACTCTATTCATATTTTACATATGTGACCAAGGTGAGGTAGTTTGTGAGCATGTTGTCTGTGTAGGGATTTGGAGCAGCGCAGCTTGTTCACTGTTCCCAAGAAGAAATACTATTTGTAATGCTGTCTTTGCATAGATTATGGCTGGTTGCAGGGGATGCGGCTTTCAGTGATTACTCCACCCCTTTATGGATAACCCTGTATGTGAGCACCTGCACCAGCTAGAGAAAAGCACTGTTGCTGACTATAACAGACAGGGCCTTCTTCCCAGACCCTGGAATCTTCTCAGGCCCTGCAGTTGGAGAAACCCTGTGATGATGGTGCCTCACAAGCCCAGACACCTCTTTAGCAAGGGCCAGTGGAAGGAGGATGCTGTCCCGGCTACACAGGCTCCATGTCCCCTCTACATCAGTTCTATCCCAAAGTTCGCCCAGCTGCTTGGTGAGCAGCTTGTCGGCTAACACAGGGCCTATTGAAAAGACCTGCATCTCATTATTACAGCAGGCTCGGCTCCAGCTGAAATACAGCCTTGGTAACAGATGGTCAATTACAACTGTAAACAGAGGTGCTGAAATGAGGGGAAATTATAGCTCATAATGAGGTTTCTATCAGCAAGTCATTTGTAGAGAGAGCACAGGCTGTTACAATCTTGTTTGATTGGGTAGTGTGGTGTCCATTTGAATGCACAGAAAGAGAAGTCTAAATAAAACCCAAAAATACATAAAATGATAGGTTTTTATTCAATTAATTTCATACATTCCTTGGCTAGTTTTTGGGAGCTAACACTCCTTGTAGTTGCTGGCTTGCCTCCCAGACACTGTAGCTATTTGATTAAATGTCCACATTATGTTCCAGTAACAAAGGATCATCTGGATCTAGGGGCTGTGGCTTTGTCTCCAACCAAGTTCTCCAGCTGATAAAGAAGGGGCTAAGTGAAAGAAATTTGGATCTGCAGATCAGACAAAGAGATCTATCCATTTTAATCTTGCAATTTCATGTATCGCTAGCTAAACTGCTTTCTTACAGAACATAATCAGCAATTCTTAAAATGCCCCAGACCATTCAAACATCAAGCTTAAAAGGTCTTTTAGCAATTATTTAAAACAAAAACTGCCGCTGTACTATTCAGGATAGAGGTTGTGGGTGACTTTAGGCTGTGAGAGCAGTAAAGATATGCACTTTAAGAGTATTAAGTCTTCTCTCCCTCCCACCCACCCCAAGGACAATCTTAGCTTTATAGGCTCTTAAATCTATTAAAGGAAAGGAGCTGCCCATATTCACTCTCAGTTGTGGCTGATTATCCTCATCAGGAATAAGATTAATTAAGGACCTGAGATTAATTAATCTTGAGGTGAACAGTCCATTAAAGATTTTGGGAATAGTTGTATTACTATAAGTATCCACAGCAAACCTCAGCAAGTAAACAACTTAGATACCTAAACAAAACCGTAAAACTTAGATGAAGACAGTAGTCCAGCAGCAAGATGGGGACTTTCCGGTCTTTTGCATCTAGTGTCACTTGTATGATTTTCTCCCATTTGGTGAAGGGTCCTACATGATCACTAGGTGCAAAGAGCTCTTTGCTCTCAGGAAACAAGTCCAATATCTAGAGGCTAGAGTAGCAGACTTGGAGGACATAAGAAATATAGAGAGCTTATAGACAAGACCTACAGGGACATAGTACTGAAGTCCTACCTCCAGTCTGCAGCCTTCCTGTGGCCATGGAGGAGAGAGGTCACATGAGAGGAGAGCATCACATTGGTGTGGCATGAAGTGATCCTGTAGCTAGGACCTGTCCTCCAGGTGATGTAAAACCCTCTTGCACTGAGGAGGTTTCTCCAGAGCCATGTGCCCATTTTATTTTATTTTTATTTAACTATATTTATATACTGCTTTTCACCAGGTCAAAGCGGTTTCCATAGAACAAATCATTTTATATTGAACGTTTGTGATACAAGAAACATTGTAACATTTGAATATTCAAAAATTTTTTCTAATATAACCCTTTAATGGTTATTTATATTAATTAAATGTTAACATTTTAGCTGATAAATACTGTACATACTATTCACATTCATGGGTTTATTGCGGTTGAGTTGTGTAGTTTAGGAAGTTAGGTAGGGGTCCAAAGTGTTCTGTGAATAGGTAGGTCTTTAGGTGTTTGTGGAATGTAGAGAGGTTGGTAATGTTTCTTAGGATGTATAGGAGAGAGTTCCATAGGGATAGGGCATACAGCTCAAATGCTATGTGACAGGTTTGTTGATTGTAATTACGTTTGCTTTGTGGTATGTTGAGTTTACTGATTGTTCTTTGTCTTCCTTGTCTGGGATGTGGTTTCTATAGTAGGGATTTGAGACAAGTTTCTTGTTGGGAGTGAAGTGCTTTGTGTGTGAGAAGGAAGCATTTGTAATTTATTCTGCTGATATGTGGCAACTAGTGCAGTTGTTTTAGGATGGGGGTGATATGATCGTATTTATTTGCACCTTGTATGGTACGTGCAGCAGTGTGTAGGGAAGTTTGTAGAGGGAGGAGTGTTGATTGAGGTAGTCCTTGGTAGATGTTGTTACAGAAGTCTGCATGAAGTGTGAGGGTTTGTAGTGCGGTTCTGAAGTCTGTTGGTTCTAGAAGTGGTATAAGTCTCTGTAAGGTCTTTGTTTTGAAGTAGATTATCCTTGCTGTTGTTGCTATTTGGGTTTTGAAGAATAGTTTCTGGTCAATTGTGATACCGAGGTATTTCTGCTCAGTTTTTACAGTTATTGTATGTTGTTTAGTTTTATGGTAGGTGGGGGAGTGAAGGAAGTATCTCTTTCAATGAGCATAGCTTCTGTCTTTAAGTTGATGGATGAGTTGTTGGTTGACAGCCAGAGCATGATTTCAGTAACATAGTCTTGAATTTGTTTGGAATCAGGTTGATTGGAAAGGAGTGGACAGTACAGCATGATATCATCAGCATATATGTGATAGTGGATATTGTATTTTCTGATTATTGAGCATAGGGGGTGCAGGTATAGGTTAAAGAGGGGTGCGGAATTGGTGGAACATTGAGGTACTCCTTGTGTTTGATTGAAGGGTTCAGATATGCTTGTGCTAATTTTTATTTGTTGTTTTCTCTCTGTAAGGTATGATCTTGGTTATGGTGACAACGAGGCAGATCATGAGGGTTTCAACATCATGTAGTGGGCGAGGAAAGGGTTAGGACAGCCGTTATAGTTGGTGATTCGATCATTAAGCATGTAGATAGCTGGGTGGCTAGTGGACGTGAGGATTGCTTGGTAACATGCCTGCCTGGTGCAAAGGTAGCAGACTTTGCACGCCACCTAGACAAGGTTTTAGATAGCACTGGGGGAGGAGTCTGCTGTCTTGGTACATGTTGGTACCAATGATATAGGAAAGTGTGGGAAGGAGGTTCTGGAGGCCAAATTTGGGCTTTTAGGTAGGAAATCGAAATTCAGAACTTCCAGGATAACATTCTCAGAAATGTTTCCCATTCCATGCGCAGGACCAAAAGGCAGGCAGAGCTCTCGAGTCTCCATGCGTGGATGAGATGATGGTGCAAGGAAGAGGGTTTTGGATTTGTTAGGAATTGGGCAACATTCTGGAGAAAGGAGGGTTTTTTCCAAAGGAATAGGTTCCACCTTAACAGGGATGGAACTAGGCTGTTGGCATTAACCTTTAAAAAGGAGATAGAGCAGGTTTTAAACAAGATAATAGAGGAAAGCCGACAGCTGACCAAGAGCACATGGTTCAGAAGGATGTATCCTTGAAGGATGCTAGCAAAAGAGGGAAGTTAGGACATCCCGATAGAGAGGCTCCAATAAAGATAAAATTAACCGAGATGCCCTTAAGTACAGAACAGACAGAGCTCAAAGATTCCACAATACCCCTGTATACCGATAACCAGATTAATATGAATAAAATACAATCTCTAAAATGCTTGTATGCAAATGCAAGAAGTCTAAAAATAAGATGGGAGAGTTAGAATGTGCAGTACTAAATGAGAGGTTAGATATCATTGGTATCTCAGAGAACTAGTAGAAGGAGGACAACCAATGGGACACTGTGATACCTGGGTACAAATTACATCGCAATGATAGAGTAGATCAAGTTGGTAAAAGGGTTGCACTCTGTGTTAGAGAGGGCATTGAGACACAAAGGATTGAAGTTTTACAGGAAACAAAATATACTTAGAATCTCTATGGATCAAAATTTCATGTAAAAAGGGGAAGGCAATGGCAGTATGGGTGTAGTATCGACTGCCTGGCCAGAATGAACAGATTGATGATGAAATGCTCAAAGAAATCAGGGAAGCTAATAAACGTTACAAGACAGTAATAATAATGGGCGATTTCAACTGGGTCAGTGACACGGCAGGACATGCTAGGGAGATATAGTTTCTAGATTAAATAAATGACTGCTTCTTGGACCAATTGGTTCATGAACCAACAAGAGGGGAAGCCATTTTGGACCCAGTCCTTAGTTGAACACAAGATCTGGTGCAAGAGATAAGGGTATCACTTGGCAATAGTGATCATAGCATGATCACCTTTAATTTAATAAATGGAGGAAGGACAGCAAGGAAATCCACATTACTACCTTTTGACTTTCAAAAGGGAGACTATGATAAAAAGGAAAATAATTAAGAAAAAACTAAAAGGAGCAGCTTCAAAGGTTAAAGATTTACATCAAGCATGAGTGTTGTTTAAAAATACTATCTTGGAAGCCCAGACCAGCTGTATTCTATGCTTTAAGAAAAGTAGAAGGAAGTCCAACAAACTGTGAGCATGATTTAAAGGTCAGAGAGGCTTTTGTTGTCAAAAAAGCATCTTTCAGGAAATAGAAAAAGGAGCCACACATAAGCACTGGCAACTTAGATGCAAGGCATTGATAAGGCAGGCAAAGAGAGAACTTGAAAAAAAGCTTGCCACGGAAACAAAAATGCATAATAAAAAACCTTTTCAACTACATTCAGAGCAAAAAAACCCATGAGAGAGTCAGTTGTACCATTGGATGATAGAGGGTTAAAAGGGGCACTAAGGTGGCTATGTCTATGGTGTGGGAGGCCTTCAAAGCTATGGCTAGGGTGCAACTGATAGACAATGTGGTGTATTATCGGTGCTGCTGTGATAAAGATCTTCAGACTCTGAGGGCAGAGGTGGTGCAATTACAGGCGTGATATGTGCGGACTGGGTCTTGGCAGATGTGGAAGAGATGGATAGCCATGAGGGCAAAGCTTGATGAGATTACACAGTGAGGCTTAGAATTTCAGAGGCATCGGCTCCAGCAAAAATTTTATGAAAAGGAGAACAAAGTAGGGAAACTGCTGGCCCTACGCTTGAGTATGTAACAGGCTGCTCACACGGTCCGTGAACTTCGAGACCACTACCCCCCACCACCACTATTAACTAGACTAAGAATTAACCAACTAAACAATCAACAGGCAAACAAGTCAGATTTTTGCGCATTTAAACATCTCCCACCATGTTACTTTGATGGAAATTAGGAAAGTCTTGGTGGACTACCTGGAACGGTTATATCAGGTAGAACCAGTAGAGGCATCCGGTGTAGCAGACTACTTAGGAGAGGTGGCGTTGAGGTCCTTGACTAAGGATGACTGGGAACGATTGGATGGTCCCATAACAGCGCATGAAGTGCAGTTGGCTATTGGGGCCCTTCAGGCTGGGAAGGCCCCCGGAAGTGATGGCTTTCCGTCGGATTATTAGAAACGCTTTGCACCTCACCTAGCCCCAATTTTGGCAGAGGTCTACAACGCTGTCTTGAGTGGAGGGAGGGGACTTGCCCTGAACGCAAATGGCTAAAGTTCTGGTGGGCTACCTGGGGATGATTCTTCCCCGTCTGATACTTGGTGATCAGGTGGGATTTGTGGCCAGTCGGCAGGCAGCTGATAGCGGCGCTACAGTTGATCCATATAGTTTGGCAGACGGTGCAACCGGCTTTGCTTTTGGGAATTGGTGCCAATAAGGCCTTCGATCAGGTAAACTGGGAGTTTCTCGAAGGGGGGGAGGGGTCTTGGGTAAGATGGGCTGCATTTTGTGATCTGAATAAGGAGCTTATATAGGGCTCCCCTGGCCTGTGTAGCGGTTAACGGGGGTTGCTTGGAATATTTTACCTTAGGGCGTGGAACGCAGCAGGGGTGTCCACTCTCCCATTTGCTCTTTGCACTGGCAATGAAGCCTTTAGTTCAGTGATTTCAGGATTCAGATGATGTACAGGGGATTTGCATTGAGGTGTCAGTTATAAAATAGCTTTATTACAGACGATCTGCTGCTTTCTTTAATGCAGCCTTTGATGTCATTGCCTAATGCTATTCGTCTCTTCAAGGAGTATTCCCAAGTGTCAGGATTTCGGATTAACTATACTAAACCAGAGATTTTGAATATTAATCTTTCAGTGGTGCTATGTGCATGACTACACACGAGTTTTCCTTTTCATTGGGTGGAGTCTTCCCTATGGTATTTGGGGGTGAACTTGATGGCCGACCTCAGGGCACTATGCAAGGTTAACTATGCTCCTTTACTGGGGCAGGTTCACCGGGATCTGGAGCTTTGGTTCGGATTGCTTCTATCCTGGTTCGGTAGGAATAGCCACCCTAAAAATGGTGGTCCTCCCGTGTTCTCTCTATTTATTTCAGGTACTACTAGTCAATGTGCCCCGGGAGTTGCTGGATGTGTGCCAGCGCCGCCTCCTGAAGTTTGTTTGGCAGTCTCATCATCTTCAAATATCTAAGCATGTTCTATATGTGCATTGTAGGCGGGATGGTATGGGGGTGCCCAACTTGAAATTTATTTATTTATTTATTTATTTAGCTGTATTTATATCCCGCTTTTCACCGGGTCAAAGCGGTCAATTGGGAGATACATTTAACATGAGGGGATATGACACACATACGCTAATACTTACAGGGAACATGGGCAATGGAGGGATTAAGTGGCTTGCCCAAGACCACAAGGAGTACCTATAGGACTAGAAATCCCAGTCCCTCCGGCCTGAGATTGCTGTCCCCAGGTGGGACTTGAACCCCCGGCCCTCCGGCCTGAAGTACCTTGTCCTAACCACTAGGCCACTAGAAATGGTACTATGCTGCTGCTCAAGTCTGACCCAGAATGGAATGGATGAATCCTGACAATGATAAGTTCTGGGTGGCTATTGAGAGGGCGCAGGGGGGGGATCTCAGACTTGGGAGGCCAATTGTGGCCAATTGTGGCTTAAGGCGGGTTTCCAGGTGTGTAGGTGTAGGAGTAATCTGTATTTGGAGCATGCCATTAGATGTTGGGATCATTTCTTCTGGTGGCAGGGAGCCTCCTTGATGCCGCTGTCCCCCATTACCGATAATAGGGCTTTGAACCAGGGCTACATCCAAGAGTTTTTCAGACTTGGCGAGCGGTAGGACTAAGGCATCTTGGACAGCTCTTTGAGGATAGCCGCCTCTTGAGCTGCCCAGTCATCATGGTTTTGCATATGCTCAGGTGGTTCAAAAGAACATAATTGCCATACTGGGTCAGACCAAGGTCCATCAAGCCCAGTATCCCGTTTCCAACAGTTGTCAATCTAGGTCACAAGTACCTAGCAGATTCATTGGGCAGGCCGGAGGGAGGTCTGAAGGCAAGTGAAGGCTTATTGAGTTGGAATCATTGTGTGAGGACCGGGCGACTCCTGGAGGTCTGGTCTTGGCCCTGTGTTTTAAGGTGGGAAAACACTGAGCTTATTGGACTCAGGCCCTCCAGTTGACTTATACTGAGCACCAATGGGAAAAATTGAGTGGGAGCTGTGGAAGTGCTCTCTAGCTGTTAATGTGTGGGAGAACAATTATAAGGTCCTGTATTTATTTATTTTCTTATTTTATTTAAACAGATTTACTGTATATACCACTTTATCCTAAAATCAAAGGGGATTACACAGCAAACAAATCAGTTGGCAGGGTGTGTGGGTGTGGGCATGCGGTGATATAATGAGGTATGTGTGCGTGAGCGGTGTGAGGTTGATTATGTAGTATATTATATACAGTAGGAGCTCTGTACAGGAATATACATTTTTACATTTTCTTGCTGCAGGTTATCTACAGCTGTAGGCTATATACAGTATGAGCTATGTACAGGAGCTATTTACATTTTTACATTTTATTGGCAGCGAGGGAGCTTGTTTGAACAGTTCATGTGATGTCCTTGTAGTGTTCTGCGCTCTTCATAGATGTCTTTGAGGTCTTTTGTTGATCTTAAGTTGTCGGGGAGTGATTTCCAGAGCGCTGGAGTGGCCCGTGATAGTGCTCTTCTTGAAGAGATTAGTTTGTCGGGGAGCGATTTCCAGAGCATGGGAGTGGCCCATGATAGTGCTCTTCTTGAAGAGATTAGAGTGATTGGTGGTCTTCATCGAATTGCTCAGTGAATAGGGTGGTTTTTAGTAGTTTCCTGAATTCTTTTAAATCTGTTGTTGATTTTAGTTTATCTGGGAAGGCATTCCAGATGGCAGGGGTAGCCAGCGAGAAGTCTCTCATGGATGTGGATTTGTTGGTTCTTGTAAATAGACTGGGTGTTAGTACTATTGTTTTTGGTCCTATTTCTGTCTGGTCTTGTGCTTGTTTTGGATCTGATAAGTTCATGTAGTATTTCTGCTGACATGTTGTTTTCAATTTTGAAGATAGTTAGTGCTGCTTTATATTTTGCACGTGATGATATCGGTAGCCAGTGGAGGTCATATAGAATTGGGGTTATATAGTCTTGGTTGATGTGCTAGCAATGATGCTGGTATATTACCCCAGAGATATTGGCCAGGGCATATCCCATGTTGTCTGGGTTATGCTGGCGCCGCTATAGGGGCCAGAGATAATTGGCACACATATGGTGGGTCTGTGCCAAAATCCAAAAGGTACTGGAAGGGTGTAAGTTATCGAGGATGGTGTATGAATGTTATAAGTTATAATTATAATTTATAATTATAATTATAAGTTATAATGTTATAAGTTATGAGGATGGTGTTGAATGTCCCCTGTGATCCAGGTATCTTTTTGTTCCACAAGTCCGTGCTGGGAGCAAAGAGGGAGCAGCTGGCATTGGTTAAGCATTGTAGGAATACAGATAAATTAAATTTGGCTTTAGCATAGAAGTCAGAGCCACAACCCTGGCCCAATGGTTGGTGTGAATGTGCGACCTATATAGTATGGAGAGGGTGATTTGTGCACGTCAAATAGGCCAGCAGCATTTTGATCAAACATGTGAGCCCTTTGTGAAAGTGTATGGTGTAAGCAAGGTGCATTGATGTTGGCCATGTGTAGTGCAAGTGTCATCATTCCTTGGGGGAGGACATGGAGTAGGCTGTTGTGGGAAGGGGGTAGTCTGTAGAATTGCGGGAGGGAGGGGTTCTTTCATTATAATTTGCATTGATATTACAGGGTGTTATGCTGTCAGAAAATTATAAAAAATATGGGGCTAGCTTGATGCCGTAGGGTAATTTGAATGTCACTGTTACGATTGGTGCTTTTGTATTTTTTTTTATTGGCTTACCCTGTATGTTGTTGTTTTAATAAAGTTATGTTTTTCTATAAAAAAAAATAAAACCTGCCATTAGGTGTATTATGGGGCTCATGTTCTGTAAAATCATCTGTAAAGTATTGGATTTGGGGCCCCCATGGACTATTTAATGCTGGTGTAGAAATGCTAATTTTTGTACTGAGCTGGAAAGGTGTGGGGGGTTTGTTTCAGTTTCGCTAAAGAGAGAGGTTGAGAGTGAGAAAGAAGGGTACTGAGAGAAATTAATTTAAAGAGGTTTTAAGTGATTTTGGCAAGAAAAGAGAGAAAAAGGGTGGGAAAAGGTGAGAGAAGAATTTATTGGACTGATGTTTTTTGAGGCACTCAGTAATCTGAGTCTCCTTCAGCAAAACCTTTGAGAGGCTAGCTCTATTTCAGAAGTTTGGGATTAGTTTTCCCTTTAAGGGAAAAAGGATTCATAGATTTTTTACCACTGCTTTAAAAAGAAAATTTGTCTTTAAGAAGCTCTGCTAATAGGCAGATTTGGAGAGAAGAAACCACCTATATAACTGGTGAAGAATAGAAACTAATAGGAAAATGAATTAATGCAATCTTTTCCTGAGCAGAGGGATTTTCTTTCTGTAACCGGGTAAGGCGGACCAGGTGCTCCCGTCCCCGCCCCCCCCCCCAATGTCACCCCCCCTCACAAATAACCACAACACACTCATTGGGAATCAAACTAGTCGCAGCTTTATTAACCGTACAACATTTTCCTTAAACCACAACCAACAGCAAACCATTCATTAATTGAATTCGGCCGCGGAACGAATCCTCACCAGCCGTGTGAGTAGCAAAGTGAGTTCCGCCCGCTTCCGCCGTGAACCGGACACAGGCCATTCCGTCGCCCCTCTTCCGGCTTCGCCATATTATTAGCAAAAGCCCCGAGGGTTTCACCGGGCTGTGGGTACCCCACTCCCGCCCTGCATCTTGCCACCGGCTCCGGACCCCGGACACCTCCGGGATCCCGCCAACCCCCTCCAGCTGCAACACCCCTTCCCCCAATCAAACCCAACGGTAGGGATGGGAGGGTGGGACGCCAGCCACCTTCGCATGCTCCCCCGGTGACTGTCTCACCTGCCAGCTCGCTCGGCCTTGGCCCCACATTCCCCCTCAGGCCCAGACAATCCCCCATTGGCTCCCGCGCCGCCACTCACCCTCGGGAGCCAATGGGGTCCAGCAAAACCCCGCCAAAGGGGGGCTCCTCCCGACGCCTCGTGGGGGCCGGGGCCATGCCCCCGCCGCCCCCCCCGGTTAACGGCGGCTAGCGGGCACGAGGCCCGCGGCCTTTCTGTAACCGGGTAAGGCGGACCAGGTGCTCCCGCTTCCGCCCCCACCACCACCCCCCCCAATGTCACCCCCCCCTCACAAATAACCACAACACACTCATTGGGAATCAAACTGGTCGCAGCTTTATTAACCGTACAACATTTTCCTTAAACCACAACCAACAGCAAACCATTCATTAATTGAATTCGGCCGCGGAACGAATCCTCACCAGCCGTGTGAGTAGCAAAGTGAGTTCCGCCCGCTTCCGCCGTGAACCGGCCACAGGCCATTCCGTCGCCCCTCTTACGGCTTCGCCATATTATTAGCAAAAGCCCCGAGGGTTTCACCGGGCCGGGGGTACCTCACCCCTGCCCTGCATCTTGCCACCGGCTCCGGACCCCGGACACCTCCGGGATCCCGCCACAGGCTCAGGGACCACCACCCTGAGCCACCCCCCTCGGCAAGCTGCGATCAGGCGCCCTTCCCTGCGCCACATAATTCCAAAGCCTCTCGCCAGCCCTTGAGGAACAAAGCCGCCCCCCCCCCCGGGGATACCCCACCCCCACCCAGCCCCTAAATCGGCACACTCCACCTCCACCCCAGAGGCAAGATCAGCCCTCTCACTCGCGGGCGCATCCCTCGGCCACTTGCCGGGAATGTTTACCCAACCCCCGAGACCACCCCTGGGGGATCCAGCCAGCAGGCCGTGGAATTATGTCTGACCACCCTGAAACCACATTTGCCGCACTGGAACAGCCCCTCAGCCTCCTATCACCGTTCGCTTCACCCCTCTGCAACTTACCCATCGTGGCCGCTCAAGCGCCGTCTCCCAACTGCAGCAACAGCAACCCAGGCACACCCGTCTTGCCTCCCTGGCATCGCAGCAAAGGCAGCAACAGCCCCCTCCAGAGGCCGCGCTGGCCCAGCCATAAGACGGTCCCCTCAGAGGCGCGCACGCCCAGTGGCCTTGGCGCTGCCCGGGAAGCGAAGAGCTGAGGCATCCAGCGGCAACCTGGAGTCCGGCCGACATCTAGAAGGAAAGAACAGTTAGCACCCGCTAAACCCTCCCCCCACCCCCGATAAGCGCACAACCCTGAAAGGTATTCGACTGCCCGCAGCCCTACCATGGACTCTCCCGCTCAGCCCACTCCGACGAAGGAGCCAAATAGACCGGACCCAGCCCCTGCTGGCAAAGTGGCCTCCACAAAACCATGGTAGCACCCATTAGCGCTCAGGCATCCGCCGGCGCTGCCCTTCGACACCACCTGGGAACAAGCCCAATCAATACACCCTCCCCAGAGGCACCTGCCGTACCAGCAAGGCCCCATCCGCTTCCTCCCTCTGATGGCAGCCGCACGCTCCCCACCCGGAAAGCCCTAAGAGAAGGCGGTACCGGACCCGACCGTACGCGAGGAACCTTACACGCCACCCTCTCAGTAGCTGAAGCAGAACCAGCAGCCGCCAGTCGCCCAGCAAAGGATGTGCACTCTCTCCACCCCGCCAGCCGACGAACCCGCAGCCCCCCCCCCACAGACGCCCCCCCATCCCACTGCCTCCGAGACAATGCGAAACCCCACTATCGGCCCCCGACGGCCACCCATGTCGGTCTCCGAAGTGCGAGCCCGAGAGATGGCCCCCCTGCTGCCAACCCGACGAGCCCAGCAAGGCAACGACGCTGTCACCGCCCCGCCAATACACCCCCCATGCCGCAAGCTTGAGGCCATGAGCCCGCGCACCCGGCCTTCAAAAATACCCATCAACCCCAAAATACCAACCAAACCCCCAGCCGCCCACCGAATCCGGAAGGAGCTGCACGCCCCCCGCGGAAGGCGCCCTACCATTAAGCGGAAACCTGTTGAAACCTCTGAGAAACCTATGTCCAAACCCCCAACCGCCGATGAGGCTTAATGACGCCCGATGCCGGCTGCGACAACCGACACCAGAACACCCACCCAGCGGAAGCTCCGGACACCCGACAGGCAAACAGCCTATTCGGGCCAACAAGTCCCGCAACGTTCTGGTAAAAACCGATCATGTCGGCCAGCAGAACCCGCAGCCGAACCCCACCCCCCATTGGCCCTCACACCTGGGTCTAGGTCCTCCCCCCCCAAATGAAGCGGGTTGCTGCTTTTTATGGATTGGACAACCGTTACCTTTACTTTGCATGTGTGGTGAGAATTTATTTATTTAATTTGATTAACCTCACACCTTACCAGGCTATGTTTTATGCGATGATTTCAAAGATAGTATCCTGAAGTTAGCTTTTGTGTGAAAGAAAAAAGGCCTAGCATCACCAAAGTGCGCTACCCCGTTTGCATGTACTAATGCCGATAACGTATATTATGTGCAGCGAGGCCACAGACCTTAACAAGCGTCCCGTGAATCTAGGAGTCATCTTACCATCCGGAAAGCGGCCGGGGGCTTACCAACCGACGGCAGACGCCCCCAGCTCCCCCCAGACCGCCCTCTGCCCCCTCGACAGGACCGAGCCGCACCCCTCGGCCCCGCCCCCTTTCGGTTCCCACCCCACCCAACACGGCTCCCGTAAGCCACAGCCACCATCCGCTCGAACCCTTTCACCGAACCTAGGACCCCGCCCTGTGGCGCAGACCACAGGAGTGCTGCCGTTTCGTGCTGCTGCTCCCTGCGGCTGCTCCTGCTTGTCTGGACCCCCAACCCCCGTAGTCCCCCCCCCAACCGGTTACTCACCTGCCCCAGCAGCCATGGGCCTGGGCACCCGCGCCCACTGTCCTGCCCTCCGTCCAACAGCCACTCGTCCTCCGGATCCCTGTCAACCTCAGCGCCGCGCACTCCCAGCACCATCCGCCTCGACAGCCATCCTCCAGGCAGCATCTGTAAAGACAAAGCAGAACACATCGCGGGGGGAGCAGCGAAAAACCCGCAGGAGAGCTCACCCTCCCGACTACCCGGCCTGGGAAATCCCGGACTCCAACCCCGTCCCTGATCCCCAGGCGGCCAAATAAAATGCCCCTGGAGTACTCGGCTAGCCCCACAGACCCCTTAAACACTTCCCCAACCGACTGTAACAGCCGTTCCCCCGCCACCCTTCACTGCCACTCCCCGATCTAGAAATTTGCCCAGCCGCTTCCGTAGGGGTATACACGGGTAGGAGAGAATTGCAGGAAAAGGAGCAATAGTGTCGCCACAGATAGCACTCCCACCTCCCCTCACATACCGGAAAATTGAATGTGTGCCTTTGAGTCAGGCCTGCCTCCTGGTGACCCAGAAGCGGCAGGATTGTCTTGGCAGTGTCACCAGCAGTAGGTTGCCAGGCCCCTCCTCCGAGGCAGTGCAGAGCCAAGTGACTTGCCAAGGCCACAAGGAGCGCCAGCGGGAAGTGAACCCTGGTTGCTTGGTTATCAAGCCAGTGCTCTAACCCCTAGGCTAATCCTCCACTCCTACTGTTACATTAAATAAACTCACATGGTGAAGCTAAAATTACTGAGGTAACCCACGCCATCCAAAACTCACCTCTTTATAACAGTGGCACAGGTGTAGACCACAGCGAACACGCGACACTGTGTATGACAGCACTTTAGAAAGCACTACAATGATGCCTGTCAACCAATGAAGGATACAGAAAAACTACATTTCCCGGTGCCCAGCCTCGTGAGCCCTCCGCTGGCCCTCGCAGAATGTTCAAACCGCCAAAATATTAAGGTATTGAACAGGGCCAAGGCTCCGCCCCCTAATAAGGACACCTCAAGTATAGTCACTAGGGGCTCAAACATGAGCACGCCGCCGTATACCGCCCATTGTTTCACTGCCGCCTAAATTAACGCCTCAGTCAACAGCCCACCCACCCCTTCAAAGCTCACCAAGGAGGCCATACATAACTGTGGAAATTCAAAGGAGTAGGAGGGAACGGAACCGGTAGCCTGGGGAGCCCAAACACAGCTCACTGACAAGTACCAAACCACTGAGCCACCTTCAGCTAGTGTACCATTTCAGGGGCACTCCAGCCCTGTAGGCACAGCTCCCACTCGCCAGAAGAGCAGGTTAGAACAAACATTCGAAGACAACATTCATGACTGCCGGATCACAGTCTTATCCAACTCAGAAGGGACAGATACCACTAGTGTGGCCCAGGTGGATAGCTCGTCCGTTGAAAACTCCAATTCAGAACTATTCAAACTCACGGGAGGAGGCAAGATATCAACCTCTCCACCCTTCACATTAGTACTTTGAACCCCACAAGGTGAATAATCCAAATCATTTAAAGAAAGCTCATCAACATCAGAATAGCCTAGCACCTCACAACATATTTCTGACAGAATATTAACCGGGCCGATCCCATCCCGTGCACCCGAGTAACCCAATACCGGTCCTTGGGCCCCCGGGACCCCAAAAACCTCCCGCGGCCCCCTAAAACAAGTGGAAAGAGCGGCGGGCCTGCCACGGGCAGCCGTGGCGCTTGCCACCCCCCCCCCCCCCCGATCTCCCGCAGCCCTCCAGGCAAACTATCCCCCAAAGATAATTCCCATCACCAGTACAAATCCCATTCTAGGGCCCTCCTTTGCGCCTACCGTTAGCCGTCCCTGGTATTCTAGTGCAAGCTGCAATATTCAACCACCACCGGAGTAAACCAACAGTATTGAGTAGTGACTCCTGCAGTAAATTCAGCTGCTTGAAAATACAACATTTTACTGCAGCTTAAAAACTAGCCCCTCAATCTCTACAGAAAATCTAGTGGCATGAGCTTTTATATGAGCTCAACATACAGCAAATGAAACAAATAAAATCCCGTGACAAGAAAGTCAACAATAAATGAACATTCCGGGCATGCACATTACCTAAATGCATTTCAGAACTCTATTTAATCGTTTTAATCCTGTTCTAGTGATGTTCTTCATATATTGCAGTTTTTCACCTGCACTCATTTGTAACTGCAACCCTGCAACAGGCACCCATCGCTCACCGCAACGAAGTCCCGGCACCCGCAGGAACAACTGCGGCCAGAGGCCCACTGCAGCGACAGGCGCTGGAGCACAGTCCACCGCAAGCCCGCCTGCAGCCCACGCCATCACTCTGCCTACAAAACGTAGCCGCCCGCTCGTCACCGGGGGAGCTCCCCACTCATACCTCTCCTCCCTCTGCTACTCCTGCACCCGCCACCCCTCGCAGGCCGCTCCCGCCCTCCAGAGACAGCAGACATGCCAGCCACCTTCGCATGCTCCCCCGGTGACTGTCTCACCTGCCAGCTTGCTCGGCCTTGGCCCCACCTCCCCCCTCAGGCCCAGACAATCCCCCATTGGCTCCCGCGCCACCACTCACCCTCGGGAGCCAATGGGGTCCAGCCAAAGACCCCGCCAAAGGGGGGCTCCTCCCGATGCCTCGTGGGGGCCGGGGCCACGCACCCGCCGCCCCCCCGGTTAACGGCGGCTAGCGGGCACGAGGCCCGCGGCCTTTCTGTTACTGGTGTATGAGAGTGGTTTGAGGGAGATGTAGTGTAGAGGTGCAGCACTGCTGAGAACTGTTAGTCTGACTGACTCTGTTCAAGAAAAATAATACTTTCTCAGTCAGAATTATTACTTTAAAGGAGTACAGAAAAATATTTCCTCTTCTTTAAAAGAGGTTGAAATTTCAGTTGAATTTACTGACTGAGAGAATCAGAGTGGCAGCTGTGGCTGTTTTTGTTTTTAAAGAATAGCGACTAAGTGACAAAGAAGCTAAAGAAGAAAAGAATGTCATTTTAACTCTGAATCCAGTTCTTAATTATTTAATTTGGATTTTGGGGGACAATTTTAGTGTACAGTATGAATGAGGTGTGAATACAGAGGATGGGTTAGCTAGGGACTCTTTTTATTTCTTTAGTTAGGGACCAAGTATAGTGTTTAAAAGTCCTGCAGTCACTGACAGATCAGAAAGTTACCTCAGTTGACAGAGATGGTAGACTCTTACTGAGTTTCTAAAAGTACAGGCCGGACCAGAGCCAGAGGACCGGTACCAGTAATGGAACCAGTACTTACAGGCCCCTTTGCAAGAGAGCACCGGGAAGATATAGTAGCTACCAACACAGACACAGCTAGAAAACATTTTTTTTAATTTGTTTTGAGGCACACTCATATTTTTATTTTTATTATTGACAGTATAAGGTGCGATTTCACAGCTTGCTGAGTTTTCATAGTCTGACCTTTGATGAGAAGTTTCCTGTAAAAAAAAAAAGAAATACATAAATTAATGAGGAAACATTACAGGAAAAAGTTTCATAAGAGAAAAGAAGTTTTGTAAACATTATTGTGGTTTTGTGTCAGTTGCGAGTAAAAAGATATTTCAAAAGTTATACTTAACTGTATTTGAGGAATTTGTAAAAGGGAATACAAAACAAGTTGTTGTAAAGACTGGAAAGTACTTAGTAAAAATATATTCAGTATCAATTACTTATTTCCATTGGCCATTTTTAACTAGCCATTTTTAAATTGAATAATGATCTAACTTAAGAAATTAAGAACATAAGAAATGCCATACTGGGTCAGACCAATGTCCATCAAGCCCAGTATCCTGTTTCCAACAGTGGCTAATCTAGGTCATACATACCTAGCAGTTTCCCGAAAAGACACAGGTTCCACAATGCTTGTGTTGGGTCAAGCATTAATATCCTGGGTCCCTTTTTAATAATGGTTTATGGACCTTTCCTCCAGGAACTTGTCCAAACCTTTTTTAAACCCAGCTATACTAACAGCCTTGACTACATCCTCCGGCAACAAATTCCAGAGTTTGATTACACATTGAGTGAAAAAATATTTTCTCTTATTTGTCTTAAATAGTTTACCCTGTAGCTTCATTGCATGTCCCCTAGTCTTTCTATATTCTGATAACGTAAACAATCGATCTATGTTTACCTGTTCCACTCCATTCATAAATTTATAGACTTCTATCATATCTCCCCTCAGCCGTCTCTTTTCCAGGTTAAAGAGCCCTAACCTTTTTTGCCTTTCTTCATAGGGGTATCCTTCCATCCCCTTTACCATTTTGGTGGCTCTTCTCTGAACCTTTTCTAATAATGCTATATCCTTTTTAAGATACAGCAACCAGAATTGCACACAATATTCAAGGTGAGGTCGCACCATGGAACGATGTAGAGGCATTATAATATCCTTTGCATCTGGTGCAATAAATATTTTAAACATATAAATTTAAGTGTCTGACAAGAATTTATTTTGAGAAAATTCAGATTTTACCTGTTTGACATCTACACCTGTGACATCTACGTGGTTTGCAGGATCCTTTTTAATTTATTTTATTTCTCCTAGCTTTGGTCCCAAAGGGAGCAGATGGGAGACACAGTTTGTTTTCACTGATAGCCCTCTGTGACATGATAGACTGAGGTAACATCATTTAACTCTGGTCACAACTACATTAATAAAGGCCTAAAGCGAGGTTAAGTAAGGCTAGCACTTCTCAGAAGAGGCTTCAGAAAGAAACATAAAATAAACAGCAAATAGATATTCAGAGGGCAATTTTCAAAGCTGTTTACCTCAGTAACTCGCTATCCAAATAAAACAGCTTGGTTGAAAACTACCCTCTCCACTGCCCAGTTCAAACACATGCCGTCTTTCACAGCAGACCTACTTTAAACTGGGTTAAAAAGAAATATTCCTGAGGGCATTCTTGGATCAGTAGAGTAAAAGAGACCTGCATCTGCATGAAAATTTTAAACACATTCATGCTATTTTGTCCCTGGTTCAACTCTCCATAAAAAAAGGGAGGTAAAAAATGCCCTGGGCAATTTTAGGGAGCCTATTTTGCAGTTGAGAATTTGTAATGGTAGACAATGTGGGTTGTTTCCTTTTTGAAAATTAGCTGCAGAATACATGAGCAAAGATAGCTCATGAGGACTGTTCAAAATGGCTCCCTCTGTGTATATAGGACTATGTCCAGCAGTTTCCAAAACTACAAAGCCAGGAATTTGTATGTGGCAGCGGGCAGAGTTAGCCACATGCCAGCTCGGCAGACTTCTTTTAAGCTCTCATTAGCAATGCAGGTCAAATAAAACATCTGAACCAAAAAACTAAATTGATCACATTAAAAAAGTGAAGTGAAACAATTTGCATGGTTAGCGGTGTCAGCAGTAAAAACATGTAAGTGCTTCAGTCAGTGCCTTATGCACACTTAACCAATTACAGAAACAATTACCTTTATCAATGTAAAAATACTTTTTATGTTTTATTCTTTCCTACCGCAGAGAATTTACTGCAGAGCAATTTGCTATCATTTGTATCCTGGTGTGCTGCTCTAATGAAATGCAGTCTAATTTCCTGTTATTATGGTATCACTGATAATATTTCCTATCATCAGAGAATATAATCTCCCAGTCATTTGATACTGTAGGAAATAACACAAAATCTGAATATGATGCACCCTTGAACCGAAGCCCATTCCAATTAGATTTTTACATTTTTACATTTTTCTGAAACAAAAGAAGAATTATGCCTTAAAGCAGTAGCGCTAGCTAAAAAGTGTTTATAGATAACTCAGGTGGCAGTTAAAATTGTTTGAGAAACTCCTTCAATGCTTTCTTAAAACCTTTTAAAGAAACGGTGCTTAAAGTAAAATTGAAAAACTAATGTTAGACTGAACATTAGACTGCTTAAGAAAAAGATGAATTCTTTGTAAACTGAGATAATCTTGTATTGGATCAACATAAGAATATTTCAAAAGTGTAACAGGACATCAACTTTGCAATCCCAGGAGATACCCAAAGTAAGGGAAATTGACAAAATACTGAGACCTGATGATATATACTGCATTTCCTAAGGTCAATGTGGTTTACACAGAACAAACTTTACAATTTTACAAAGAACCAGATTGAAGTTGAAAAGATTTGGAAGAAAAAAATATACTGTTATTACCAGTTGTGGTTGGAGCTCTTGGGGCTGTACCTAAGGGACTTTCTAAGGGGTATGTTTACTAAACCGTCTTAATGTGCACTCTGCCACGTTATCGCATGATAAGGTACCTTAATGCGCAATAATGGCGCTTTATCGGGCGCAGAGGTACCTTAGCATGCGATAACGCACGCAGCAGCGCAAATGAGTGCTGAGGGTGGAGAAAGGCTCCCGGAGGGCGGAGTAAGGCTCCCCATGGGCGGAGAGAGAGGGTCAATGGGCAGAGAGTGGGAGGGGAGAGGCTCCCTGCACACTAACGCTGCGAAATTCGAGGCTGAAAACTAACGCCAGTGAAACCCTGGCGTTAGAGCTGATTTAAAGGGAAAAGAAACCATTTTCGTCAGCAATGTACAGCAAAACCAGGGAAACCTACAAAAAGTGATAAGTGTGATACATGTGCACAGAACAAAAGGGCAAATAAACAGTGAAAATGACCAGCAAAAAATGTAATAAAAACATAACCACGCTGACCAGTAGTGATTTTAATGGGAAACATCAAAAAACACTCCCAAGAAAGCTCCAAAAAAAAGATATGAATTTTGGAAGGGTCTATGCTCCGTCCCCATACAAGGTGAATGAAATTGCGCTGAGCAGGGTTTTCCCTCTCCATTGGGCAGGTTTCCTATGGCGTGCACATGTTCCACGACAGCAGGGTGGGCATGTCGGAATGGACAACTGGACAGATGCTTGAAAAGAGGACACAGAGGGCTGCAGGCGGCACATGCTGTGGTGCAGCTGGGCCACAGTGCGGACTAGGGTGATGCCTAGATGGCCCATAGGAATGCTGAAACAGTAGTGCAGCCAGACAGCAACTGATGAGGGCCCAACATGGGCATGAGTGTGCTTCCAACAGTGTCTCAGGGGATAGTACCCAGCAGGTACCCCCAAGGGCACAGAATATTGGCAGGTGGTGCTGGGGGGGGGGGAGCATGGACAGCTATACAGGCACCCCTACCCCAGAACCCGCACCATAGGCAGCCGCCTACCCACACACTGGATGGCCTGAGACTGCGCTCCACCAGCAGAAGGGCATGTCAGCAGGGTGGCAGAGGGATACTGGTGGTGGAGGGGGCAGTGGCAGCTGCCCAGAGCAGACCATGGCCTAGCCCTGTGTAGGTGGGTGCCATGCACTGCAACAGACAGGCCCTGTCTGACGAACAGTCATGGTTATCACTAGGGAATGCACCATCTCTGTGGCAACACGGTGGTGCAGTGCATACAGCCAGTGTACTCAGAAGCAGAAGGTCACAGGTTTGAGTCCCAGCTGTGGTTCCTGCCAACTCAGTCCCCATATTTACCCACTACTAAAACATGCTAATACAGACAGAACCTTTATTGCAGACGACGTAAACATGCCCAAAACACCTACATTTTACCTACAGAGCACAGACACCATAAACATGCGCATTACCTAGAGCAGAGTCTCCCAAATGCAGTCCTGGAGGGCCAAACACCATTCAGGTTCCATGCTGCCTCTAATAAATATGACTGTGCTGCATTTCTATGCACCGCCCCCATGGTATGCAGATGTATCTCATGCATATTCATTAGGGACAGCATGAAAACCCGAACAGTGTTTGGCCCTCCAGGACTGGAGTTGGGAACCTCTGCCCTACAGCAGTGGCCAACAGGGGCAGACACACACGCACCCACAGGCTCCATTATCCGAAGCCTCCTGGAGAGGCAGAATGTTGGGCCCTGCGTGCATCTCCCAATACTAGCACTTGCATACTGTCACAGAGCAGACTCTCTAGAGCCCCCTGTGGAGCTAAAAAATACTACTCCTCAAGTAAACAGTGACGTGTGGAGAGAGCACATGACACAAGGGTATCAGAATAGGTATAAGGGAGTGAGGTCACAAGCCTGGAATTATCACCCAGCCAGTAGGGAGGCAAGGAAGGTCCCACCTGACCCCAATAGGCTAGGGTGTGGTGCAGCTGGGGATTACGTAAATAATCAGCACAGCTCACAGGAGGGAGGCAAGGCAGAAAGAGAGCCGAAGAAGCTGGGAGACCTGAGAGACGAAGGAGGTTAAGAGAATCAAGGCAACCAAGAGAGTTGAAAGACCCAAGGAGAAAGGATATTCCCAGGCAGAGGAGATACCCAGAGTGGGAAGAACACAGACCTCCCAGGTCTCTACAGCAAGGCAGAAGGCACTGGCTGAATGAAAGTCTGAGTGAGTCTGATGAACAATTAAGTGAAAGAGATGAGCAACTGAATTCAGACAGGGACAGTGTATGCAGCAGCCTTGATAGAAGCTATGCCCTAAGACACAAGTTACAAGCTAGGAAAAGCTATTCTGAGCCAGAGAGGAGAAATGCTAAGCTGAGCTATGAGAGGCATTTGTATGAGAAACAAAAGCCCTATAATGTTAACTTAATGAAAGCAGGAAAACTCCAGAGTCTGGGCTACAGACAGAATATAGAACAAAGCTTGTTACCTGTGAGAGAGAACCCTGCAGAGGGATATAACTGGCATAAGCTTTCTCAGAAACTGCCGTTGGAGATAACAGCTGTTTGTAAAGCTCCTGTTAAAACAAAACCCCGAACAAAGGTTCCACTCTCTAATAGCTGGGCAGCTAACTGCTTTACTCTGCCTGATAACCAGAGGCAGAGGAAAGGCTCCTGGTTGAGCAACTCCAGAGAATATGGTAAAGCCAAACAGATACATTCTGTAGAGAGTCAAGTACGTCACAAGCTGGAAAGTTTGTTGAACAAACTACCTCAGGAGAGAAGTGACGAAGCATCTGTACAGGACAGTGTTCCAATGCAATATGAGCCTTATGCAATAGAGGATAACATTGAATTGCCTGTTGAACAGATGGACTGTAGTTTGATACTAGCTGACCAAATAGAGTCTCTCAGATAGAAGGCTGAACTGCTCCAGAGAAGCCTTTATCTGGAAACCTGACAAGCTGTATTTCTGTTTCCATTGCATATTTTGTTTGCTGAAAAGAAGCTATTTTTGTTATAGTTCTTTTTGTTTACCCAAGAAGGGTTATGTTGATTTGATTGTTATACTTTTGGAAGAATCCTACGGGACGGGGAATAAAACCCAGTTAAACCGATTTCGGTGTCACAACTTATTTGTGTACTGGCAAGGACTATCAAATATTGAAAAGGCCAGTACTTTACACCCGGGTGCAGTACCAGCTGTGACCAACAGGAGGTGCTGCATGACAAAGGGGTGACATAATGGCGTAGTGTTTTAGGATTTTGATACCACGTGACTTCCCCTGGAAAAGACAAGTGCTGAGCAGTGCTGGAAGAAACGGCTCACCCGGAAGTACTTGCTGAGGGAGGATTTTCGCTGGCAGGTCGGCCAGAAAAGGAAGGAAAGGAAAAACTTTCTCACACGCTGGAATCTACCCAAAACTCAGGTAATAGTCACCTGGGAGAAACCGTAGATGGATAAGTGAGAAAGAGGGCATTGTTCCTAAGTGGGAATTTAAAAAAAAAAAAAAAAAAGGAAAGTGCCGCACTTGGTGTGTTTTTCTCTTTTTTTCCGCAGGTCCTCAAATGACAGGAAGAATGGATGTACGTGATGTTCAGGCGTGGATGCAAACGCAGTGGAATGAACAAGCCAAGCTTATGCAACAAGTGCAGAAACAGTATATGGACGCTATGCAGGAGCAACAGCGACCGTTGGTGGAAGCATTGAAGGCTCTAGTTACCAAACCTCAGGACAATGAGGCAATGACTGTGCCAATACTGACGCAAGTAGCCATGAACCCTGCTTCTAATTTTTCTGTAAGACAGTTAACACAGTATGATGACATTGATGATCATATTGAATCGTTTGAGAGGATGGCAGCCACCCTCAAATGGCCGCCAGAGCTCTGGGCCATGCAATTTACCTTAACTTTGACTGGAGATGCTCTGTCAGCCTTTAGAGGGATGCCTGCTGATTTAGTTACGAATTATACAGAGATTAAGAAGGCCATAAAAGATAGGCTGGGTTTTACACCCAGACAGTATAAGCACCAATTTAGGGAGGCACGCATACAACTTAAGGAGACTCCCCGAGCCTTGTATCAAAGGTTAAAAGGCCTCGCGTACAAGTGGCTTAACCCTGAAGGGAGATCCATAGATTCCGTTATGAAAGATATTATAATGGAACAGTTCATGCATTCAGTATCTGATGATTTGAGAACTTTTCTCATGTTACAGGACTGCCATGATCCGGAAGAGGCCGTAAACATGGCAGAAGCTTATGTTGAAGCCAGAGGGGCAAATGCCTTAAGGACTGGCGGGTTAAAAATAAATGGACAAGAAAGTCCAGGTAGCATGAGAAAAGGGGACAGGGATGCTATGGAGAAAAGAAGTGTGCGTGATAATATTGGTGAGGCTGTGGCTAAGAATGTGAGATGTTACAAATGTGGTAAAGTAGGCCACTATAAGAAAAATTGCAAAGTAAAGTTAGTCTTTATGGCCGGGGTTAAAGGTCAAGGCACAAAAGGGATTTTTCTCCAAGTTTTAGTAGAGGGAAAGAATGTCCTGGCTTTAATGGACTCAGGCGCAGAACAAAGCATGGTCTCTCTAAAATTATGGGAGACCCTGGAGCAAGCTCGTTCGGCCGCCTCTAAGCCAGAAAATAACCAGGTACAAATACAGTGTGTGCATGGAACCCAGGTTCCATATCCCCTGCATAAAATACGGGTTAAGGGGATGGGCATAGAACGCGAAATCCTGGTAGCCATAGTCCCTGGGCTATCCCGAGACCTTATCCTAGGGCACGATTGGCCATCATTTAGGAGAGGGTTAATGCAAGGTGCAGATACAAAGTCAGGTTTTGTTTTGACCAGATCACAGGCTAGTACCTCTGGAACTCAGGTCCCATCTGCTAAAAGAACAGAGGAACCAGAAAAGGAAAATGATGAGGCGAAGCCCGAGGAAAAGGAAGAGGAGAGAGGAATTAATGTAATTCCTGACCCTGATGAGGCAGTTCAAGCCCCAAATAAAGAGGAGGAGGCTAAGGTACTTCCCGATCACGATGAGTTAGTACAGGCCCCTAATAAAGAGGAGAAGAAACCCAAGAATAGGAAGCGCCAAGAGAGAGAGAAAAGGGCGCAAGGGAGGGCAGAGTTAGAAGCGGGAGAAGGTCTACCGTGGGTGCCAGAAGCCCTAGTGAAAAAGTTCCCTTCGTTCCCAATGGAACAACGAGCGGACCCTGGACTAAAAAGAGCGTTTGAGTGGGCACAAGAAGTTCGGCTCACACTCCCCAGGTTCTTAATTGATAAAGACATATTATACCGGGAAAGTGTAGAACCATATACCGGGGCGGTTAGGAAGCAAGTGGTGGTGCCAGTGACATTTAAGGCTGTCGTGTTACGGCTAGCACACGACCACCCTATCGGAGGCCACAAAGGTGTTCAGGGAACACTTGATCAGATCCTGAACAGGTTTTATTGGCCTGGTGTTTATAAAGAAACAAAAAAATATTGTGACTCCTGTCCAGCTTGCCAGAGGGTTTCCATAGCACGCCCAAAGGCGGTACCTATGATACCCTTGCCCACCATCTCAACACCCATTAGACACTTGGGGATGGATATAGTGGGTCCTTTGATAAGAACACCCCGTGGCTATCAGTATATGCTGGTAATCGTGGACCATGCTACACGTTTTCCGTGGGCGATTCCCCTACGGAATATTTCTGCCAAGGTGATAGCCCAAGAACTTGTAAAATTATTTTGTGAGGTGGGGTTCCCCCAGGAGATTTTAACAGACCAGGGGAGTAACTTCGTCTCACAGCATTTAGCAAAAGTCTGGGAGGCATTTGGCATTCGCCATCTAAAGACTGCGGCGTACCACCCCCAGTCGAACGTTTTAGTTGAGCGAACAAATCAGTCAATTAAACACCTGTTACGGAGAGGTTTAAAGAAAAATGAAATGGCCGAGTGGGACACGTTGCTCCCATTCGTTTTGTACACCTGTAGGGAGCGAATCCAGTCATCCTTAGGGGTATCCCCATTTGAGTTACTGTTTGGCAGGGCCCCGAGAGGTGTATTGCACATCTTACATGAGGAATGGGTGGAACCCGAGGTGCCAGAGGTAGGGGTGCCCCAGTTTTTGACCAACCTACGAACGCGCTTAGAAAAGACATCTAAGGTTTCCATAGATAATCTTAAGATGAGCCAACAGCGTCAAAAACAGCACTATGATAAAGGCACACAATCTAGACATTTAGAAATAGGGAGTAAGGTCCTGATCCAGGTAGTGGATCCAGGTCCAAAATTTGAATCCCGTTGGAAAGGGCCAGGGACAGTACTAAAAAGAGTGGGGCATGTCTCGTACCTTATAGAGAATGATAGGGGACGTAGACAGGTCTACCATCTCAATGTGTTGAAGCCCTGGAAAGAGAGAGAGGCTCAGGTCAATCTAGTACATAAGGAGTATGGTAGGAGCACCAAGAGTATGCTTACGTGCTGTCCGTGTAGTGTGGCGGCAGCACGTAAGATTTTAAGGGGGGGAATATGTCACAGAGCAGACTCTCTAGAGCCCCCTGTGGAGCTAAAAAATACTACTCCTCAAGTAAACAGTGACGTGTGGAGAGAGCACATGACACAAGGGTATCAGAATAGGTATAAGGGAGTGAGGTCACAAGCCTGGAATTATCACCCAGCCAGTAGGGAGGCAAGGAAGGTCCCACCTGACCCCAATAGGCTAGGGTGTGGTGCAGCTGGGGATTACGTAAATAATCAGCACAGCTCACAGGAGGGAGGCAAGGCAGAAAGAGCCGAAGAAGCTGGGAGACCTGAGAGACGAAGGAGGTTAAGAGAATCAAGGCAACCAAGAGAGTTGAAAGACCCAAGGAGAAAGGATATTCCCAGGCAGAGGAGATACCCAGAGTGGGAAGAACACAGACCTCCCAGTCTCTACAGCAAGGCAGAAGGCACTGGCTGAATGAAAGTCTGAGTGAGTCTGATGAACAATTAAGTGAAAGAGATGAGCAACTGAATTCAGACAGGGACAGTGTATGCAGCAGCCTTGATAGAAGCTATGCCCTAAGACACAAGTTACAAGCTAGGAAAAGCTATTCTGAGCCAGAGAGGAGAAATTCTAAGCTGAGCTATGAGAGGCATTTGTATGAGAAACAAAAGCCCTATAATGTTAACTTAATGAAAGCAGGAAAACTCCAGAGTCTGGGCTACAGACAGAATATAGAACAAAGCTTGTTACCTGTGAGAGAGAACCCTGCAGAGGGATATAACTGGCATAAGCTTTCTCAGAAACTGCCGTTGGAGATAACAGCTGTTTGTAAAGCTCCTGTTAAAACAAAACCCCGAACAAAGGTTCCACTCTCTAATAGCTGGGCAGCTAACTGTTTTACTCTGCCTGATAACCAGAGGCAGAGGAAAGGCTCCTGGTTGAGCAACTCCAGAGAATATGGTAAAGCCAAACAGATACATTCTGTAGAGAGTCAAGTACGTCACAAGCTGGAAAGTTTGTTGAACAAACTACCTCAGGAGAGAAGTGACGAAGCATCTGTACAGGACAGTGTTCCAATGCAATATGAGCCTTATGCAATAGAGGATAACATTGAATTGCCTGTTGAACAGATGGACTGTAGTTTGATACTAGCTGACCAAATAGAGTCTCTCAGATAGAAGGCTGAACTGCTCCAGAGAAGCCTTTATCTGGAAACCTGACAAGCTGTATTTCTGTTTCCATTGCATATTTTGTTTGCTGAAAAGAAGCTATTTTTGTTATAGTTCTTTTTGTTTACCCAAGAAGGGTTATGTTGATTTGATTGTTATACTTTTGGAAGAATCCTACGGGACGGGGAATAAAACCCAGTTAAACCGATTTCGGTGTCACAACTTATTTGTGTACTGGCAAGGACTATCAAATATTGAAAAGGCCAGTACTTTACACCCGGGTGCAGTACCAGCTGTGACCAACAGGAGGTGCTGCATGACAAAGGGGTGACAATACCTTAGCAATGCCACCCTAAACACGGGAAAACTATACACAGCTATCAAAAGGTTGCTATGATAACTGGCAGATAGCAATTCCTACGTTAAGCACAATTGGCTGATTGAGCTGCATCATAGCAACCTTTCTGATGTCTGTGGAGTGTGCCTCAGGTCTGGTGTCTGACAGAGTGACCCCAACAGTATTGCATACCATAGCCATGCCTGCACTGTGCCCAGTACTGGTGTGGTGGCCAGGGCTGCCCAACACCTCTATAGTTGCACAATGCTCGCATAGGGGTGTGGAGTGTGTGTCTGTCTATCCAGTGTGTGGTGGCTGCCAACACCCTCCACAGCCCACACTGCTAGCACTGTTGCCAGTATTGGCCTGCCAATGTGCATAATGAGGAGCAAGGTACTGTGGGAATAGCCTGGATAGGGTGGCCTGGCCTGGCTGCATCTGCACAGGGCATAGGACAATGGCTCAGACATTGTAGTGCCCGGCCACCACCTGCATGGACAGGGTGGCCACAGCATGTCCTGCTGGGAGGTCACTCTCACCCTGACTGAGCAGTGACCACGGCATGGCTAGGTTCCCCCATAGTGCTATATAGTATTTCTCTCATGTGATATTTATGGGTTCTCTTTTGGGGCCCAATCACTGACGTATCTGCTTGGTGTGTATGCTGACATCCCAGTTCTGGGTACAAGCATCTCCTCCAGGAACATGCACTATGGACTAGCTAGTAGACTGTCTGCAGCTAGTATGTGTCTTGCTGGAACACCTTGCAGGGTGCAGCGGCTGGAGGCCTGCTGCTGGAGAATGTCAGATAGTGGTGGGGGGCAGCTGAGCATTTTCAGGCCTACTGTGTGTCTACTATTGCTTTATGGATGTGTACAGATCTGCATTGACTGTCCTGTAGGGTGTCTGTTCCCCAGCAGGAATGGGGTTGATGGTCCCCTCTACTGCCACCATTGCAGGGGGGTAGAATGTGGATCTGTTGGTGGGAGATCCTGTTTCCCCACCCTGAGCCCCAGAGGGTGGGTTGGGTGGTGGTACATAATCTGCCTATGGGTCCACCCCCCCCCCCTTCACCTACATCATGTAAAGATGGCACCAACACAGGATATGCACTATTCTGGGTGCATCATAGCCCATAGGGCTAGACATGACTGAGAAATACAGATGGACACAGATGTATCCTAGGTGTGTCTGCAGGAGCTACCTATCACACACAGTAACACTGATAGGGCCCTGCAGCATGGCGTATATCAGCCATGAAAGGTGCTATGGACCTGGTGCTGGGTGCCCCACCTCACCCTCAGGGTGAGCACAGTAAGAGTAGTTACTCACCTGTAACAGGTGTTCTCCAGGAGCAGCAGGAATCAGTCCTCACATATGGGTGACGTCGGCGCCGACGGAGCCCCCGCGGAGAAATTTCCCCAGCTTTCAAAGAAAGCCTTTGGGAATTGCAGCACGCATGCGTGGTCCCCTTCCCGCCCAAGGGTGCCATCTTGCTCAGTCTGATGATATAGCTAAAAGACAGCAAAAAATTAGCAAAAACGAAGTGAGAGGACTGCAACTCCAAGGGGAGGAGGGAGGGTTGTGAGGACTGATTCCTGCTGCTCCTGGAGAACACCTGTTACAGGTGAGTAACTACTCTTTCTCCAAGACCAAGCAGGAAGTCTGTCCTCACATATGGGACTCCCAAGCTGAAGGCTACCGGAGACCTCAAGTGGAAAAATGAGCTCCCTCTAGCTCAGTAGCACAGAAGGAAGGAATCTTCTCTGAAAACGCCCCCGACCGGTAGCCCAACATCAGGGCCGGAGGGTAGGAGTTGCCTAAACCTCAAAGAGATTATGGAGGACTGCCTGACCGAAAGCACTGTCCCTGCGGGACTCCCTCTCCAGGCAGTAATGGGCCGCAAAAGTCTGGCTTGAAGACCAAGTAGCGGACCGGCAGATGTCTGCCAACGGAACAGAGCGGAGATGAGCCACTGACACAGCCTTCGCCCTAACACGATGAGCCGTGACTCGACCCTCCAATGAGAGGCCGGCCGCCCCATAAGCCCAAGCGATACAGTCAGCAACCCATATGGACAAAGTACGCTTGGAGACAGGTAGCCCCAACTTATTGGGGTCAAAAGAAACGAAGAGCTGAACAGCCCTCCTATGCTCCCGCGTACGGTCAAGGTAGAAGGATAAGGCCCTCCTACAGTCCAGTGTATGCAGGACCATTTCAGCCCGGCTGGTGTGCGGCCTGGGAAAGAAGATCGGAAGAACCACCTCCTGGTTGAGGTGAAAAGGGGATACCACTTTTGGAAGAAACTTAGGGTGAGTCCGTAAGACTACCCTATTCCTGTAGAACCTAGTGTAAGGAGGATCAGACACTAGGGCCTGAAGTTCACTAACGCGCCTAGCAGAGGTAAGGGCTACCAAGAACAAGGTTTTCCAGGAAAGAAAACGAAGAGGGCAGGTAGCCATAGGTTCAAAGGGCGGACAGGTAATCCGCTGCAAGACCACATTCAGATCCCATTCAGGGGCTGGTGGGCGCAAAGGAGGCTTAAGGAGAAGGAGGCCTCGGAGAAAACAAGTCACCAAAGGGTGGCTGGAAATAGGCCTGCCATCCACCGGTGCGTGATGCGCAGAGAGAGCACTGAGGTGGACCCTGACAGAGTTGGACTTAAGGCCCAGATTGGAGAGGTAAAGCAAATATTGCAAGACCACTGCCACCAAGCAGGAGAAGGGATTCTCAGACTGCTGAGCACACCACACAGAGAACCGACGCCACTTGAGAGCGTAGGACTTCCGGGTGGAGGGCCGTCTGGAGGCCAAGACGACCTCTTCCACCTCCTGAGGCAGCAGGAGGGGAGCAAGGACTACCCTTTCAGCAGCCAGGCCATCAGATGAAGGGACCGGAGGTTGAGGTGTAGAAGAGTCCCCTGATCCTGTGACAGGAGATCGGGTTGAAACCCCAGGGGAAGAGGAATGTCCACCGCCAGCTGCATCAGAAGCGGGAACCAGGGCTGTCTCGGCCACCGGGGAGCCACTAGGATCATTGAGGCTCTGTCTCTGAGAACCTTGAAGAGCGTGCAAGACACCAGTGGTGTGGGAGGAAAGGCATACAAGAGGCCTGTGGACCATGGAATCAGAAAAGCATCTGCCGCTACTCTGAGAGGATGCGGTTGTCGAGAGCAGAATCTGGGAAGCTGCCGGTTCAGAGGACTGGCAAACAGATCCATGGTGGGGGGGCCCCACTTGAGAAAGATCCGCTGAACCACCAATGGATCCAATCTCCACTCGTGTGGTAGGAGGATCCTGCTTAGCTTGTCTGCCAGGTAATTTTCCTGACCTGGGAGATAGACAGCTTTGAGGAGGATGCCGTGGTGGACGGCCCAAGAGCACAGTTTTTGTGCCTCCTGACAGAGAAGGAAGGAGCCTGTTCCACCTTGTTTGTTCACGTAGAACATTGCAACTTGGTTGTCCGTCTGGACCAGCACAGACTGGTGAGAAGTGAGGTGGGAGAAGGTTCTCAGAGCTAGGCGAATGGCTCTGAGCTCCAGGAAGTTTATCTGCTGAGCAGACTCTCAAGGAGTCCAGAGGCCTTGAGTACATGTCCCTTGGCAATGTGCTCCCCAACCCAGGAGAGAAGCATCGGTTGTCAGCACCTGAGAAGGCGGAGGAGATTGAAAATCCACTCCCAGCACCAGGTTTGGCAGATGAAGCCACCACCGCAGAGAAGAGACCAGCAGGTCGGATACCTGTACTGAGTCCGCCAGGCTCCCCGTGGCCTGATGCCATTGAGTGCGAAGGCACCACTGAGCAGGTCGCATGTTCAGGCGGGCATTGGGGGTCACATGGACCGTGGAGGCCATATGGCCGAGCAGTCTCATAAATTGCCTGGCAGAGACCAGGGAATTGCTGTGAAAGTGGCTGGCGAGATCCATGAGCCTGTGTGCCCTGTCTAGAGGCAGGAAGGCCCACGCCTGAAGTGTGTTCAACCTTGCGCCTATGAATTCGAGATTTTGAGAGGGGAGCAAAGTGGACTTTGCGAAGTTTATGACAAATCCCAAGTGCTGGAGCAGAGTCACAGTGCGATGAGTGGCCTGAGTGGCCTCTTGGGAAGACTGGGCTCTGATGAGCCAGTCGTCCAGGTATGGAAATACAAAAAGGCCTTGAAGCCTGAGATAGGCCGCCACCACTGCTAGGCATTTGGTGAACACCCTGGGGGCGGAGGATAGGCCAAAGGGCAGTACTCTGTACTGGTAATGATTTCCTCCCACAACAAACCTGAGATATTGTCTGTGGTCTGGATGAATAAGGATGTGAGTATAGGCATCCTTTAGATCCAAGGAGCATAGCCAGTCTCCCTGCTGGAGGTAGGGCAGCAGGATTCCAAGGGTAAGCATCTTGAACTTTTCCCTTGCCAGGAACTTGTTGAGGTTTCGCAAGTCCAAGATGGGTCTGAGGCCTCCTGTTCTTTTTGGTATCAGAAAGTACCTGGAATAAAAGCCGTGACCTCTCAGGTGGTGGGGCACCGGTTCCACAGCCTGTTCCTGAAGAAGACTTGCTAACTCCTGAAGGAGTAAGTCCCTGTGCAGAGGGAGTCTTGGAGGCTCCCCTGGAAAGTAGGAGGGAGGTACCTGGTGAAAGTGTAGAAGATAGCCTTTCTGAACTATATGAAGCACCCAGGTATCTGATGTGATGGCTGACCACCTGTGGGCAAAGTGGACCAGCCGGCCTCCTGTGCTGAGAGAAACCAGCGGAGGGGAAGAGGCTATGCTTATGGAGTCAAAAACCCCCACCCTGCTGAGCAGGGGCCGGTGTTGTGGGCTTGGGGGCCTGCTGCCTACGGGACCCATTACCCCGTCCCTTGGCCTGCTGACCCTTTTGGGGAGCTGCTGAGGCCTGATACTGAGGGTAGTGTTTATAGGCAGCTGCCTTCCTCGGTTAAAAGGGCTTTTTCCCCCGAGCCCTTCTTCTTCTGAGAAGGGGCAGAGGTTTTTCTGGACAGCCTAGTCCTGGTCAGAGTCTCTGTCTCGATCTGTGCAGCCTTTTCAGCCATGGGTTTGCCAAAGAGGTTTTCACCTCTGCAGGGGACATCGACCAACTTGTCCTGTACCCATGGCTCGAGGTCGGATGACTGAAGCCAAGCCTGTCGGCGGGCACCGATGCCGGCTCCGGCTTCTCGAGCCGATGCTTCGAAGCCATCGTAGGCTGCTCGAGAGATAAACTTCGAGCACTCTCGAATACCAGTGGACAAGGCTTGGAACCTCTGCAAAGGTTCCTCGGAGAGACCAGCAGAGAACCCGGCAATTTCTTTTGCCAGGTCTCGGAGGTACATGCCCATATAGAGCTGGTAGGTCTGGACTCGACAAGCAAGCATAGAGCCCTGGAAGCACTTCCTACCGAGGGCATCCAGGTTCCGGGCCTCCCTGCCGGGAGGCACCGAAGAGTGCATCTTCTGACTCTTGAGTCGATGCATGGCCGATTCCACCACCATGGAATGGTGCGGTAGTTGTGCCTTTTGGAACCCGGGGCTCTTGCAGACTCGATAAATGTAATCGACCCGCTTGCTTAACACCGGCGCCGACGCAGGGCTCTTCCACATGCGGAAGAAAAGTCGCTCCAGCATCGGAGGAACCGGTACAGTAAAGGCCTCTTTTGGGGGAGAGTCATACTGGAGGGCATCGAGCTCTTCGGCTCGAGGCTCCTCCTCGGGATCCTCGGGGAATGCCAAGGCCTTGGCCATATCCCGCACGAAGTCCGAGAACCGGGTGTCCTCCGGGGGGGACCGTCTCCGAGGTTCAGACTCGGGTGAGTCCGATGGGACGCACCTAGACCGAAAAGTACCAGGTGACTCTTCGTCCTCCGATTCCCAGGCTGACTCCTTGGAGGAGGAATCGAGCGGCTCCGGTCGGGCGGGAACCGATGCCCACCGCCCCGACACCGAGGACGTCGGCATCGACGACCTCGGTCCCGAACGGGAGGCCGAGGGAGACTGCGACTGAGGATCGACTCGAGCTTGCATGGACTCGAGGATCGGCTCGGTCTCCGGGGTCGACTTGGACGTCGACGTCCCGGTGGCCGGGGCAGATGCACTGGCGAGGCCAGCGATCAATGCCCACTGCTGGTCCATGAAGGCAGCCAAACTGCTCTCCAAGGCCGTCAACCTGAGTCTGAGCTCAGGAGACCCAGCAGCCCCCGACTTGGGCCCCGACGGCGTCGGGCCCGACGTCGGCTCCTTCGGAGGTGAGTCCACGAGGACTACAGTACTCACATGTCCAGGAGACTCCATTTTGAGACGAGGATGTTTCAAAGGCCTCTCCGATTCCGAGGACCCGGGACGGCTATCGGGGCTATGCGATCTGGCCCTCGAGGAACCAGGAGCGTCCACCAACGCCGCCCTCGCGGGTTTCTTCTTCCTATGATGTTACCGGGCAGGAGACGCCCGCTCAGAGGAACTCCGACGATGCTCAGGATCGGAGTCCTGGGACGTCGAAGCCTCTGACGAGGTCCGGGCCCGGCCGGACGCAGAATCAGAGAAGATTCGTTCCCTTTGATGCTGCCGACTCCTCAAAGCTTTTGAGGACATCTTGCCACATGGACCACAGATCATCGGGTCATGATCGGGTCCGAGGCAGCGGAGGCAGCAGTCATGTGTGTCGGTAAGAGACATAAGTTTCTTACACCGATCACACTTTTTAAACCCGCTGGCAGCCATCAGGGGAAAAAGGGCCTCTGCGAGGTCAAAAGACAGGGCTGCCAGTGAAAAAGAAAAAATGGCGCGAACGCTTGTCACGAAGGACAAAAAACCGAAAAATAAAGAACGGACCCGTTACCGGCGTAGCGGGTCCGGGCGGGAAAAGGATCCGGCGTCGAACCGAGAAAAGAATAAGAAATAAAATCAACTTTTTCTGCGGCGATCACAAACAGCGTCTGTAGGGCTCCGCGGAAAAAAGACGACTGAGCAAGATGGCACCCTTGGGCGGGAAGGGGACCGCGCATGCGCGCTGCAATTCCCAAAGGCTTTCTTTGAAAGCTGGGGAAATTGCTCCGCGGGGGCTCCGTCGGCGCCGACGTCACCCATATGTGAGGACTGACTTCCTGCTTGGTCCTGGAGAACCCGCACAACGTGATGGGCTGTAGCTACTCTGTGCCAGTAACACACACGGTCAGTACCCCCTACCAGGCTGAGGTGCTGTGGGGGTGCACACGGTCAGTTCCCCCTACCAGGCCGAGGAGCTGTGGGGGTGCATACCCCATCTTGTGATCATCTGTAGACTGCTTATTTGCATGTGCAGTGCATCATGGGTACGGGTGGGTTAACCCTATCCTGGTAACCACAGCAGACAGTTTGTGTGGTGACCTGTAGTCCTTCTGTAGCCAGCCAGGGGTTTGTTAGCAGCTATAGAGCTGTAGCCCACTGATTACTTCACTGCCTGTGGAGCCAGAGGTCATGGGTTCACACCCATGGTGGGGTTATTTGATAGGGCTGTCCAAGGCATTGTCTATTTTTAATGTACATTAGTGCTGCCAGCAAAAACACCCTCAGAGTACTGTAGCCATAAGGTGCTCCATAAGGTGCTCCATAAGGCGTCTTATAGGGTGCCGTATAAGGCGCCCTATAAAGCACCTTCTATAGTGCCTTATAAGGTGTCCTATAAAGCGCCTTATAGGGTGCCCCATAGGGGACATTATAGGGTGCCTTGGTGGACAGTGCATTTTATAATGTGCCCTATGGAGTGCCTTATGCGGCACCTTCGGTTACGGCACGTGAGGGTGTGTTTGCTGCCAGCACTAATTAAAATATACATAACATGCCTCAAAAAGCAATACTTACATGTAACAGCTAATGCCTCAGCCAGCCATATGCATTAGGCACACTGGGGGATTGAAATCATGACCCCTGTACCATCAGTCAGTGTATTAACCATTATGCTACACCTCTGTTTCTGTGTTTGCATGTCTGCGCGCCTACTTAAGATTACCGCGCATTAACGTGCTTAGCGGCGTCTCGCCCGATAATGTGCGCAGCGCACGTTATCGCACGATAATCCCGTTTTGCTACATTAAGACCGAAACGTCCACTCCTTTTATGGCAGCCTGCACACTATCGCCGGGAGCAGGTTAAGACGGTTTAGTAAACATACCCCTAAATGTTTATAAATTTTGGACCTACAGGACTTGATTGCACCAATCCTCCAAAGGACTAGCCTACTTGGAACAGCTTCCATCTTTTGCCAGTACCTGCATGATTCCTAGATTCTTGGTGAGAATCGAAATCACAGGATTAAAACTAGTCCTAGACTGTGTCTTCCAGTGAAGAATCCACTATAATAATGTCTCTTCCCATATCTGAACATGTGATCTATGCTATCATGAGAACTCATGTACTATAACAGCTTAAAGAATAACAAGGGAGCATAATTTTACAACAGGTCACCTATAGTAGGTTTATTGAGCAGGAAGACATCTATTTTTTGCCTATTGTATAAGACCCATAGGCACCTATGTGTCTTTATAAAATATGCACAGATCCTGGGGTGCTGACATTTAAATGATAGCAGATAAAGGGGTATGTTTATTAAAGCCTGCGCCAGTAACATAGTGTGAATTGCATTAGCAGCGCAGGGGGCCTGTGCTTCTGTGCTCCTGCAGTTCGTCTGATGCAAAGCTGCAGCACCAGGCAAGCCGGTACACGGATGCACCTGATGCTACCCATCGAGCTGGCATTGAGTGCACCCATGCTAAGGGCTGTAAATGCAGTTAATGCGAGCCACTAAGACCAGTGCTAGCCGTGTCTTGCCATCAGTGCTTCCATTCCTCCCCATCTGCCCAGTCCCTTCTCCATTGCATAGTACCAGATTAGTATGGGATTTTTAGCGCTGGGGCCGGTGCTACTCGTTATGACAGTACCCAAATGTACTAAACCCCCGCACTTCTCTGTAGCACATTTTAGTAAACATTTTGCAAAGTCTGTGCATACGCCCATATTTTATAAAAGCCATGTTTAAATCGGGACTCTGCCCATAATCCACCCAAACTCCTCCCTTGAGCATTCCTACTCTAGAAGTACCCCACTGCTTGCAACATACATACTTCATTTTATAAGAGGCATTCTATGTACAGGAAAGTCGATCTCGCTAAACTGATTTATTTATTTATTTTTTTTAGCTCCTTTGCAGATGACTTAGGGAAACATGTGATATTAGAAGACTTTAATCTAAATATTAATAAAACAACATTTGATGTGCATGTGCCAATTTAATAGACATAGCAAATGCTTTTAGCCTTAAGCAAATGATGACCACACTTAACACATTAAAAGGGGCCATATTTTAGACGTAGGAGCTGTTTTACTAAAGCCCACTAAGAGGTTAACATGCAGAGAATGGGAGGGCTAGGGGTGGAGTGTGGGCTTGGAGAGCACATTGCCTCTAGTGCAGGGGTAAATTGCTGAGCGCTGTCAATGTGGCAATTAGCACAAATGCACATAACGACACCTCTGTGGGTAGTGCCATACATTATGGTACACATCTGCTTGGTAACTACCAGAAACATGCCAGCCACACCCCTGACTGTTACCATGGAGGCTTTAGGGCTCATTCCATCCTGGACATCCAGTCCCTCTGTACATCTGGTCTGAGCCGGACGTATAGAGGAGCTCGCGATTCTGATCGCACAGGGCACATCTAGCCCTGCAGGATCAGAATCATGAACAAGCCTGTACGAGCAGGCCAGGACTGTGATTCAATCCGGCCTGCACATACAGGCCTGATCCTGGCTAACTCAGTCAGTGTTCTACAATGGAGCCACAGTGCCATGGCGTCCGGTTGCCATGGCACCGCGACTCCACTGTAAAGCCACGATCCCGGCCGCTGGACTTCAAAGGTGATTTCCCCATGGCCTGACCCCTGATCTGGCCTCCTAAGGCCAAGGTCAGGCTGTCGGGAATGTCCTCGGGCCCCCCTGCCCCATCTGCGCCCCAGGCCTGAAAAAAAAACGTCTAGGGAAGTTATTCCGCCTCGGAAGTGAAATAACTTCCCTGCACATGTCGCCGGCCCTGGATGTACAGGGCCAACATTAGAATCGGCCCTGCATGTCTAGGGCCGGTGACCGTCCACTGCGACTCTACCCCCAAGCTGCCCCTTCCCTGCCCCCATCTAACATCCCCGTACAACTGGCGGGGAAGTTAGACGCCAGCAGGGAAAGCACGAATAGCAGGGATGGAAGGCCTGTTGGGACGTCCATCCCCACTATTCGTGCAACAGAATAACCCCCTTTGCATTTATACCTGTGGGGCTAGTTCCTGATAAGGTAGCTATTGGAAATGATTCTATATAACTAAATAGTGAGATTAAATATTTGAGTATCATTTTGGACAATAAGCTTTCATTAAAGAGCAATCTTAGGCAGCTGACAGCATTTTTTAAATTAAGGTTCCTGAATGTATTTCTTAAGCTGATTTACAACTATACTGCATCATCTCATTTTGTCACCAGTGGCCTATTGTAATTCTTCATTGTTGGGGTTACCAGCAGCAAGCATTAAAGATCTTTGGATAGTACATAATTCAGCCACAAAATTGATAACAAGTGTAAAAAGTGTCAGAACATATTACTCTAAGCTTGAAAAGCCTTCACTGGCTGCTAATTACTGGCCTTGGCTATTCCTTTGAAGATACACAACCCAATCCGGAGAAATACTGGATTAATAATCTTAATGTTCCTCACAATATTTAACAATGCCCATGTTGTTGATCGTTGCAGGGTGCATATGAATCGACAAAGTCTTAGAGTTGAATCTGGATGATTTTTTCTATAATTTTGGCTAGATTAAAATTAGAATATACTTGTCATAAACAGCTTCTTGTGTCCTAACATGAATACTATTATTATCTATTGTCTTTTCAATCCTCCCTGTTGAGGGTAAAGGCTGAGGCAGAGAAGCTTGAATGGCTGTGTGGATGGTGTCCTCGACCATGGGATGATGATCCAAGGCTGCAGAGCAGAGATGGTGTCCATCTGTCCAAGAAGGGTTGATGTGTCTTCAGTAGCAGACTGGCTAACCTACTGAAGAGGGCTTTAAACTAGATTCGTTGGGGATGGGTGAAGAAAGCCCCCGGGGAAATTAAACATTAAATACCTTTATAGAAATGGGTAAAAGGGGCAACATCTGGAAAGCAATGTGTATAAATGCCCGTCAGGTTTTCAGGATTCCCAAACTAAATATGCATGAGAAAGATTTGCATGTTCTGCCTTCATTGTATGCAAATCTATCTTATGCATATTCATTGTGGGAATCCTGAAAACCTGACTGGCCTAGGGTTCCCCAAGGACTGGGTTGAAAACCTACATAGGGGGTACTGAAAATTCATCTGTAGGATGTGGGCAGGTTGATGTCTGCTGAGGGGCTTTTTGGTATGGGACTTATTGAAGTTGTTTTTAATATGGGTAGCAGATGGCCCTGAGAAAGGGATAGATTTATGATTTTGAGGAGTGGTGGAGTTAATTCTGTTTTAGAAACATGGTGGAGTTAATTCTGTTTTAGAAACATGATGTCAGAAAAAGACCACATGGCCTATCTAGTTTGCCCTTCCATATCAACCACTACAACAGTCCCCTTTTTATAGAAACATGATGTATTTTAATAGCTTTAATATTATTCTTTACATATAGTGCCACTCCTCCTCCCCTTCTTTCTACCCTGTTCTTTCTGAATTCAGTATATCCCGGTATAATTATATCCCAGTCATGGTTGTCCGTGAACCATGTCTCTGTAACCACCACTAAATCCAAGTTAGCCTCTCTCATTAAAGCCTCAAAATCTGTGATCTTATTTCCCATGCTACGGGCATTTATACACATTGCTTTCCAGATGTTGCCCCTTTTACCCATTTCTATAAAGGTATTTAATGTTTAATTTCCCCGGGGACTTTCTTCACCCATCCACAACGAATCTAGTTTAAAGCCCTCTTCAGTAGGTTAGCCAGTCTGCTACTGAAGACACATCAACCCTTCTTGGACAGATGGGCACCATCTCTGCTCTGCAGCCTTGGATCATCATCCAATGGTCGAGGAAACCAAAACGGTCTCGATGACACCATCCACACAGCCATTCAAGCTTCTCTGCCTCAGCCTTTACCCTCAACAGGGAGGATTGAAAAGACAATAGATAATAATAGTATTCATGTTAGGACACAAGAAGCTGTTTATGACGAGCATATTCTAATTTTAAATAGGGGATTTTAATTCTGTTTGATGTACATGTTTTAGTGTAAACTGTTCAGAATGGAGGATATACAGTATATTATGGTTTTAAATAAATATTTCCAAATGAAGAGCCAATTGACACGCACTAAGTTTTCAACTTTGAAATTCCGAATGATTTAGAAGTATCTAATAGGCAAATGAAGTCTAATACAGTACATCCTTTGAGTCTGAATGAGGGAACTCCTATTCTGTATACCTGACGATGATTCATGATTGTCTTGTGTGCTCCAAGGACCATTCTTATTTTTTGAGTCTTACTTTGTTGGTTTCTTTTGTCATTTCAGAAATAATATAGTTATTATACTGTACAGTTATATAAGGTATTTTACATGGCCTACCTAAGCAGACCCTTAACCACCTCCAGGTGGCCCAAAATGTAGCCACACATATTATTTTTAAGATAAATAGCACAGAACACAATACACCAATATTATACAAACTACATTGGTTACCTATATTGAGCCGAATAAAATATAAAATTCACTGGGACTCACGATCACTTTCAGATTCATTAAGGAAATAGCCCCCCTCATTTCTATCCCCACTAAATAGCCTCCCATCTACTGAAAGAACTAAGAGAATGCAACAAAAATACCTCAATAGTCCCATCTAATTACCGCAAAGCAAACCACTCAACAAGCAACAGAGCACTCTCTCATTCCTCACCCATTCTCTGGAATGCCCTTCCAGATAACCTAAGAGCCATCAAAGATCTTAGACTTCAAAAGGAAATAAAAACATATCTATTCATAGAATAGTTTGGTAACTCAGAAAATAAGAACAAAATATTCCCAACATAACAATATAACAAAATCAGAACACACCCATCAACATTATCCACTAATAACCTTCTGTCTGATACTAATCCCTTGTACATATATCATATGTAAATATGTTAATTGTAATGTAACTAAGACATGATCATACCTGTATATACTCCACAATTCAGTTCTATGTAACTCCACTATTATAACTCAAGTCACAAGTTTAATGTAAAAGTTTTCTTTTGTTAATTGTAAACTGCCCTTGATCTTTGGAAGGGGCAGTATATAAAGACATATACATAAATAAAATATAGTTAACATGATTACTTTTTTATCTCCTATCAACTAGGAGATCCAAATGGCTATAAAGCACTAGTACATAGCCTTTGGAGATTCTTGTGCAACTAGATTCCAAAATGTCGTTTGCATTGGATAACATGAGGAATATTCTGGGTCACTTCTCAAGAGCAATACCCATCAAACTTAATGAAAGGGAGGTCTAGGTAGTGGAATTAAAGCAATGGGAGTTCTTAAATTTTGGAAGGAAGCATAAAGGTGGAGGTTAGAGTATGGCACAATACCTTCCTCAAGATGACCAAACAGTAAGGAGAAGTTCTCCTTTAAAGGAAACCACACGAGGAGGAAACAGAGCATAGCGTGTACCTCCACCTCAGAAGACTCACAGATGTAGGAGATGGAAGTTTAGCTTCCTCAAGGGAGGAAAAGAGTTGGTGAAGGGACTTGCTCTGAACTGGAAGCCTGAGGAGAGGAGTGAGTGGCTCAGTCTCTTACAGTTTTCCCTAACAAGCACAGTCTGCTTGAAACAAAGAAGAGAAGGGATCAAAGAGAGAGAGAGGAGAGATCTGATAGTAAAGAATTCCAGGTTCCAGACCCAAGGAGCAAGAGAAAATAACAGGAGCCAGGAGCTCCTCAAAGCCACATGTTCCAAACTCAAAGAGAGAAGGGAAAGGACTTGCGGAATGGCATAGAGAAATATGACAGTCCAAGTAGAGGACCAAAGAGCTGAAGGAGGTAGGAGCCAAGTCCAGAGTGCATCCCACTAATTTTCATCTTGGAAGGATCCAGCAGTAGTAATTATTTTTGTTTATGTTTATTACAACACTTGATATACCGCCTTCGAACATCAAGGTGCTGTACAATTTATAAACAAATAAAATAAGGCCAGAGCCTATGAAGAGGAATGGAACTACTAATAAGATAGGAAAGAGAAACACAGGCATACAGAATAGAAACAGACAACCTAGAAACAGAGGAGTCAGAGAGAAGAGGGTAGGTCATAAGCGGAGGAGAAAAAGTGGGTTTTTAGGAGGGACTTGAATTTAGAGGAGGACTGTTCTAAACGGAGGGTGGTGGGAAGGGCGTTCCATAGAGACGGACCCAGGGATAGGGAAAGGGACTTTGTGTGAGAGGTGACTGCACTGAAACAGTGTCAGAGGAGAGATAAAAAAGGATCCAACCTGGGTCCCAGTGAGTAACTGCACTGCTGAGAAAAAGAGCGGTGACAGGATCCATCCCAGGATTCAGGCAAACTGGCTGCAAGAAGGAAGAAAGAGTTAAAAGTGAAGGAGAAGTAAACTTTGCATAGGCACTTGGAAAAAACTGATACTTCGTGTAGGGTTCAGACTTGACACTGTGTGAGATGACAGAGAGAGTGAGGGAGCAACCAAGGACTGTGAACAAGCCTGAGATTTTTTTTTTTTTACCAGTACTTGACTCCGTTTTTGTGGACTGTATGCCTAATTACTTTACCGCCCTTCTTACATAGATCTTTGTTTGCCTGGGAGGTATAGTATGACTAGTGGGGACATTTTATTACTGGGCTATGCATGAGGAAAAACATTGGTGGAGAGGAGACTGACTTATTAACACAGATTCCTGCAAACATATTGCTCTGTACCTGCCCTTGGGGTGACCCTCAACCTCACACTTGCAGGGACCAGCTACATTTGTTTAGATATCAACATCAAGCCTACTAAAATGGACGCATGACAAGGTATTGGATGACTGAGCTCTTGGCATCCGCCCAGATCTCATCTTATACCACACTATTCCTCACTTTAAAACATCTGATCTAAGTCTACCATTTGTAGAGGAAAATAGTAAAGGTAATATTTTGCATAAGAAGGCTAAGGACAGAACACCAGGGATGGAAATTAAATGGAAGTCGGTTAAATAGATTTGCCAGGAAAGAGAAGAGAAAACCATTGAGAGTAAAAGGAAATAGCTATTGTAAAAGGAGAGCACATTCGTCATACTTTGAGACCAAATATTCCTAGGTGGTAGGATTGCAAGAGTCATCACTGGCAAGAAAAGAGACCGAGAGCAAGAAACATCACTGGCAGGGATCAGTGTATGAGAAGTATTGCTGGTAAGGGACTAAGTGAGACTTATTCATCTCTAGCAGGGGAGAGCGTGTGAGAATCATCCATCAGTAGCAGGGGCAAGAATAAGGAAGAATCATCCATCCCTAATGGGGAAGAATGAGAGAATTATCCATCATCGGGAGAGAGAGTGTGTGTGAGAGAAGCATCATTAGTGGGGGACTGTGCACAAGAAACATTCATCATTGCTGGGGGGAGAGAGTGAGAGCATCATCACTAGTGAGGAGAACATCCATCCCTGGTCAATGGAAACAGTACAAGAAATTCAGCTGTGCTCTAAAGGCCCTTTTCAGCTAAGCTGAGAGACCACTGTCAGGGATTGAACGAGGTTCTCTTTTCACAGTGAAAGCCCCAAAACTCAGAAAAAAAATAACTTTTAAAGAATCATTTCAAGAAAGAAAAATACTTTTTTAAAAGTTTCAGTTCCCCTTCCCATCCTTAAATCTCTATATAGTGGGAGGAGTGGCCTAGTGGTTTAGGACAAGGTACTTCGGGCCGGAGGGCTGGGGGTTCAAGTCCCACCTGGGGACAGCAATCTCAGGCCGGAGGGACTGGGATTTCTAATCCTATAGGCACTCCTTGTGCTCTTGGGCAAGCCACTTAACCCTCCATTGCCCATGTTCCCTGTAAGTATTAGTGTATGTGTGTCATATCCCCTCGTGTTAAATGTATCTCCCAATTGACCGCTTTGACCCGGTGAAAAGCGGGATATAAATACAGCTAAATAAATAAATAAAATATACTGGAGGGAGAGCGCTGGCCCTTAATCACAGTGGCTGGCCCTTAATCACAGTGGCTAGGCTAAGGAAAAATATTATTTTAAAATGAATAATTTTACTATTACTGCTACTTATCATCTGTATAATGCTACAGGGTGTACACAGTTCTGTACAAACTGTACACACATGGGAGACAGTCCTTGTTCCATTGTGCTTACAATCTATGCAAGATAGAAACACAACGGAGAGGGGAATAGAGAAGGTCTTGACACACATGGGTGATAAAGAGGAGAATAAAGGTTTAGGATCCAAAAGCAGCCTCAAAGAAATGGGGTTCTAGCCTGGATTTGAATAGAACCAGAGATGGAACCTGACTCAGTGACTCAGAAATCTGTTCCAGGCATACAGTGCAGCAAGGTGGAAAGAGCACAGTCTGGAGTTGGCAGTGGTAGAGAAGGGCACAGACAGAAGGGATTTGCCTCATGAGCAGAGTTCCCAGAGGGGTGTTTCTAATAATCCCTTGGTGGGGCAGCTTAACCCCACCTCTCAGTAGTTTTATTAAGATGGACCAATATATAGTATGAACTGGAGAGGGTTCTTGGCATTAAGGAAGGGAGGTTGGTAGGGCTAAATTGTAAATGTTTAGTCTAAATAATGCATGTCAAAGCCGTACATTTACTTTTTTTATACACTGATATCACAGTGACAACTCTTAAAAGGAAACAACAATTTTTTTCCCTATGGCAAGCTGAAAATTTAGGCATAGAGGATCATTTCTTCTGTGCTAACTACAAAGCAATAGCAGATAAATATCAACTTGCCCTTTTCCCTAAGTAACTTATGAAAGCCCAATATGACTTTCTTTAAGAAAAACTAGAAGAGGCTGTACTGTCTACAGTTACAGTATGATACCTACATGCTTATGTAACCCTCTAGTTGTCTTGGTTATAGGCGGTATATCAAATAAACTCAAACTGTAACTGATGTAGAAACAGGTATGGCAAATATATATATATATTTAGTGAGTTACAAAACTCATTTAACTCTTTAAACTGAGCAGTTCAAATTAACTAAGCATATGTTGATTACATTTAAATTTGAAATTCTGACCAGAATTGTGTATATGATTTACCAGAAGGAGGCACTAGATGATGATAGATTGCATTTGGATGATGAAGAGGCTGCCAGTGACCCCAGAGACTTGGACACTAATACTGTACAGCCTATTTTATGATGTAGGTCCATGGAAGCTCTTCTGCTGTTGAGAGACTCTAAAAATTAACCAAAATTACTTTCTAATATGGACTCAGCATGAGAATTCTTTTACTTATATGCCATTACTTGCTTCATTGGGATGCATTGTTTCCAACATACATTGGAAGGAAGAAAAGCCGCTTGCAACATTTATTAAGCACCTATATCAAATTTCCATCATAAAATCTGCATTTATTACTCTTAACTGCTTTTAGTAAACTAAAATAAAATTTAACTAAATAGTAATTTTATAATAATTTTTCATAAAATGGATATATTCCAACTTTTGAATTAGCTTCACAACCACTTAACCTCTTTTCAAAGGGCAGGGCCAGATTTAGCTAGAGTGAGGCCCTACGCCAAGAAAAATTGTGGGCCCCCCCCATGTCCCCGTGCAGTCCTGGGCCCCCCCTGTGCAGTCCTAGGCCCCCCGTGTCCCCCCCCCCGTGCCTCCGTGTAGTCCTGGGCCCGCCCTCGTGCAGTCCTGGGCCCCCCGTGCAGTCCTGGGCCCCCCCCCGTGCAGTCCTGGGCCCCCCCCGTGCAGTCCTGGGCCCCCCCATGCAGTCCTGGCCCCCCGGACAGCATCGCGGCTGTCTGAGGGGCTTCAGAGGGAGCCGGGGAAGCCCGCGCGAGGCCCCGGCTCCCTCTGTACAGCCGCCAGCGTGAAGAGCCTTTTCCTTCACGCTGGCGGCTGTTTCTGTGAAGCCGGGAATGCTGGGAAAGGTTAAAGGGCCACCTTTAACCTTTCCCAGCATTCGCGGCTTCACAGAAACAGCCGCCAGCGTGAAGGAAAAGGCTCTTCACGCTGGCGGCTGTACAGAGGGAGCCGGGGCTTCCCCGGCTCCCTCTAAAGCCCTCCGGTGGGCCCAGGGGCGGCCCAAGGGGGGTGCGGGGCCATGTGCGGAGACTCGGTGCGGAGACTCGGTGCGGGGCCTCATTTGCATAAGGTGTCTCATTTGCATAAATATTTGCATAATGTTACCATACACCAGAGCTACTCAATTCCAGTCCTGGTGGTCCACAATCCTGCAGGTTTTCGGGATATCCCTAATAAATATGCATGAGATATATATGCATTGGAGGTATCCTGCCAACCTGACTGGTTTGTGGCCCTCCAGGGCTGGATTTGGAGACCCCTGCTTTACATCTCTGTCATTTAAGATTGTGAGTGAACAAGGTACAGATATCCTAGACATCAAAAGGGTAGATAGAATGTGTCACATTCCTCCTCGATTCTCACCACCACCAAAAAGTTGTCTAATAGATAATATTTTGGTGGTGGTGAGAAGCAAGGAGGAATGTGACAAATGCTATTTAACTTTTTTGATGTCTTGGACATCTGCACCTTGCCCACTCACAATCGTAAATGACAGAGATGTAAGGCAGGGGTCTCCAAATCCAGCCCTGGAGGGCCACAAACCAGTCAGGTTGGCAGGATATCTCCAATGCATATATATCTCATGCATATTTATTAGGGATATCCTGAAAACCTGCAGGATTGTGGACCACCAGGACTGGAATTGAGTAGCTCTGCCATACGCTAACTTTTAGTAAACATGCCTCTTAATGAGTATATGGATAAAGAAAGACTAAAAGGTTTCTACATTACTATAATCCAGTACCAACCGCCAGGCACATTAGGAACTACTACAAACACTGCCCATTTAGAACCCATAGCAAACCCGCCATATCCTAACAGCATACCAGGACTCACAAAGCACCATACCCTAACTATCAAAAGGCAACACTGCAAATATTAAACCAATACATTTCAGAGAACAACAATACATGACCTACTGGGGAAAGAACAAGTGGCAATGTCAAATAGGAATTATATAAACAGAATACCTCAGCTCAGTTACACATGCACAACATAGACCATCACCAAACAAGGAATCACAATTTAGAAACAGGAAGACAATAATTAAACTGGGAACCCCAAAAGCCAAACTTGGAATATACAACAACACTGTAGAAATAAAACTATAACTTAATTTCCTCTTGTACTAAACAAAGCGCAAAAATTAATGATGCACATTTCCCAGAGCTGACATATTCCAGTTAATAAATTCAAAATAAAGAGATATTTTTCTACCTTTTGTGCATTTTTTTTCAGTTGCAATTGTTCCAGCCACTTTCTTCTGGTTTCTTCGTGTCTTCTGCTAACTCTCCATCTGCTGTCCATTTGTCCTTTCTTCTGTCTTCTTGGTTTTTTTTCCATTCTCTCTCTACATCTGCTTTAACATACTAATCTTTCTCCTGTTGCTCTTTCCTCATTCCTATTTCATCTACTCAAAATTTACCCCTCCATCCTCAATCCCCACTTACTCTCCCAATACCCGGCCAATTGTAGATTTTTTATCCCTCCCACACAAAATATTTTTCCCCTCTCCATTTTACTCTCCCAGCCCCATCCCATTCTAATCCTCCCCCAACACCAGCTCCCTTCTAGTTCCAGCCTCACCCAGCTCCATTCCCTTCTAGTCCCTGGCATCAGCCCATTTCCAGTCCTAGCCCCCATTAGCCCATTTCCAGTCCTAGCCCCCCCATCAACCCAATACCAGTCCTAGCCCCCCATCAACCCACTTCCAGTCCTAACCCCCATCACCCCATTTTCAGTTTAAGCCCCCCCATAACCCATTACCAGTCCTAACCCCCCATCAGCCCACTTCCAGTCCTAACCCCCCATCAGCCCACTTCCAGTCCTAACCCCCATCAACCCATTTCCAGTCAGCCCCCCATAGCCCATTGCCAGTCCTTACCCCCCCCCCCCATCAGCCCACAGTCCATTACCAGTCCTAACCCCATCAGCCCACCTCAAGTCCTAACCCCTCCCCATCAGCCCATTTCCTTTCCTAGCCCCCCACCGCATAGTCCATTCAGTCCTAACCCCCCATAGCCCATTACCAGACAGCCCCCATCAGCCAACAGCCAATTACCAGTCTTAACCCCCCCATAGCCCATTGCCAGTCCTAACCCCCCCATCAGCCCACAGTCCATTACCAGTCCTAACCCCATCAGCCCACCTCAAGTCCTAACCCCTTCCCATCAGCCCATTTCCTGTCCTAGCCCCCCATAGCCCATTACCAGTCCTAACCCCCCCCCAACAGCCCACAGCCCATTAGCAGTCCTAACTCCATCAGCCCACCTCCAGTCTTAAGCCCCCAGCCAATTTCCTGTCCTAGCCCCCCCAACCCATTACCAGTCCTAGCCCCCCATAGCCCACTCCCAGTCCTAATCCCACCAGCCCATTTCCAGTCCTAATCCCCATCACCCAATTTTTAGTTTAAGCCCCCCCCATAGCCCATTACCAGTCCTAAGCCCCCATCAACCCACTTCCAGTCCTAATCCCATCAGCCCATATAGACTTAGCTCCCCCATAGCCCATAGCCCCCCCCCATAGCCCATCACCACTCCTAACCCCCCCATAGCCCATTACCAGTCCTAACCCCCCCAACAGCCCACAGCCATCACCAGTCCTAACCCCCCCAGCCCATCACCACTCCTAACCCCCCCCCAGCCCATCACCAGTCCTAACCCCCCCAGCCCATCACCAGTCCTAACCCCCCCAGCAGCCCACAGCCATTACCACTCCTACCCCCCCAGCCCATCACCACTCCTAACCCCCCCAACAGCCCACAGCCATTACCACTCCTAACCCCCCCAGCCCATCACCAGTCCTAACCCCCCCAGCCCACCCCAGCCCAGCCCAGCCCAGCAAATTTTTTTTTACAAAACAAGCTGTCGCTGCCTCTGCCGGGGCCGGGGCCGCCGCGGCAGAATCGAGTGTGCCGCGGGGCCCCCCCTGCCCAGCAGAGCCTGCCCTCCCCGGTATCACCTCTCTCAGCTGCCTCCCTCCAGTCACACACGCCGGCTTTCAGAGCGCGAGGGAAGAGTTTTTCCCTCGCTGCTCTGTTTAAGCCCGCGGGGGCGGAGAGGACTTCCCCTCAGCCCCCGTGGCTTAACAGAGCAGCGAGGGAGAAACTCACCTCGCGCTCTGAAAGCCGGCGCGTGTGACTGGAGGGAGGCAGCTGAGAGAGGTGATACCGGGGAGGGCAGGCCAGGCTCTGCTGGGCAGGGGGGGCCCCGCGGCACACTCGATTCTGCCGCGGCGGCCCCGGCCCCGGCCCCGGCAGAGGCAGCGACAGCTTTTTTTTTTTTTTTAATTTTAATGATGGATCAGAATGTTTTTTGCGCGGGGCCCCCTGAAACGCGGGGCCCTGTGCAAAAAACATTCCCGGTGGGCCCTTGCCAGCTGTGGGCCCTACGCCACGGCGTACGTGGCGTATAGGCAAATCCGGCCCTGTCAAAGGGCCCCGTTCACTAACACTCAGCTCGAACTATCTGCCACACAGCCCATAGGAATAAAATGGGCCATGCACAGATTAAGGTAAGTGCTAGTAAAAGGGGCCTTTCCTTTAGCTAAAAACATCAGACTAGCCAATACATCCTTCCCAGAAATCAATTTACCTTCAACCAATGCACTGAATCTTTGCTCAACTGAATTAATTGCTAGATTGCATAAAGAAAATTACCTTCATATTTACCTACCCCAATGCTCAGCTAGGCCTGTCGTCTTAATCATAGAATCTCTTTATGAAAAAAATAGCTTCTCTCTTTTATACCATTATCTACAAAAGGAAAACTCCCATGGGCTAATTTTAAATTTCAAACCAATACCCTACCTATGAGGTCACCTAATAAAAAGAGGTACCAAATCACTAAACTCTAGCCAAAAGAAATAATGTCCTCATACTGCAAGTGAGCTGTGAGCTATCCCTATGGTAACCGGGGTAGGTCGAACTCGATGCTTCTCAACTACCCCCTCGTCCCCCCCCCCGCGCCCCCAACTTCCACAAACACTCTGACACCATACTTTTTGGGAAAACGTCTGGTCGCAGCTCTATTAACCATTTAAACAGATTAACAATCAACATCAATAACAATCCTTTTGCATACACCAGCAGAACGATGCCTCACCAGCCATGTCACTAGCAAGGTGCTCACGCATCCACTTTTCAAAAGTCCCTTCCCCACTGTGCCCCCGACTTCGCCATATAATTAGCAAAAGCCAGCCCAGGGGTTGTCCAGGTCGGGGGTACCCCACTTCCGTCCCAAGCTTATCCAAAGGCTCCGGACCCTGGAAACCTCCGGGATCCCGCCACCAGCACAGGTGACCTCACTGTCCCTGTGCCGCCCCACCCCCCAAAAGCTGCGACCAGCGAGGATCCCTCAGCACTACCCACTCCAACGCCTCCTGCCAGTCATTCAATAGCAAATCCAACCCCACCGGGGATAAGTGTACCCCATCCCGACCGTACAATTCTGCACAGCCTACCTCCACCCATGAATGCATTAACTGGTACCCCCCATGAGCACAAACCCAATGGCCAATCTGTCGATTGATTTTCGTGAGCCCACTCGACCAGCGCCGCTGGTCCCGACAGACTGGCCGTGGAATAATATCTGACCACATTAATATTACGCCTGGAAACAACTGCAGAACCACCTCCAAATCTTTCTGGGCCGCTCGGATCAGTTGCTTGCAGGTCCAGGCTGACAGATTGTTACCCCCCAAATGTATTAACATCAAGTCCGGTGCACTCCGCAGCTGCCCGTGGTGCTGCAGCAAAGAGAGCAACTGTGTCCATAGGAGACCTCGCTCACCCAGCCATAATACAGACACCACCTCCAGATCCAGGCCCAGATTAGCCCCTATAGGCCGCACCGCTGCTCAATGACCTGCCCAATGAACAAACAAAAGGCCGATCAGCCAACAGCCATGTGGGCCTCTCCCTCTATCTGCAAAAGAAAAACAGAATTAGCCCCCACCATTCTTCCGCCCGACCAGCTCTATGTTTATGTTTATGTTTATTAAAATACTTTCTATACCGCCCCATACCAGTGGCATCTGGGCGGTTTACAAAACTAAAAGAATAATTACATTACAGGCTGTTAGAAAAATTAAAAAGAACGCCAATTAAAATATTAAAAGCGACAGAAAAGAGGCAGAGGATAGAAAACATAGCAAATTAGAAAAACATCAACAAAAGGAGGAAGAGGGAGACAAAGACGGGGGAGGGAGATCAAACGCCAGACTAAACACAACTGGGTATTGAGTTGCTGTTTGAAGGCATGATATGATTGCTCTGCGCGGAGGGGGGGGGGAAGTGAATTCCAAAGCCTAGGACCCAGAAAATAGAAAGCCGAAGAACGTGTGGACTCCAAGTGGGCTTGAGAGGGAGAAGGAAGGGACAGACGATTAACGTGAATAGAATGGAGCAGGCGATGGGGAGTGCGGAAATGAAGAAGATCTGCAAGATAAAGAGGGGTACCTGTGTGAGTCACCCTATGCACAAACGTGAGAACCTATAATCGGACATATCCTAGGACCGCCCTAGAGCGCCATCGACCGATGTGTTGCACTTCCTGGTCAGACAAACCCGCCGCCACCGCACTAGTTGCCGCTCTGATACGGAAGGAGTGTGCCGCAAACTGATGCGGCACCTCCCCTATCCGCTGTATGGCCATTCTCAATACCGCTGTAACCTGGAACCGCATCAGCAGACGTGCATCTGCGTGAATAAAGAGCAAGCCCCAAACTGCCGGCCTCCAGAGCAAGTACTCCCGCGATGCCACCACCGCGCAGGTTGCCACACCCACCATCTCCTTTAGGACCACACAGCAACCCCGACCCTGCTGGTCAGTCTTAGAGAGTACCAACACCACCCAAACATACCCTCTTCTCCATCTGCACCTGATGAAGCAGCAATCCACCGGCACTACCTGCCCTCCCCGAGTCTGCTACCAGTTCCCTACACAAAAGGCCCCAAAAAACACCAAACAAAAAACCGCCTTGAATAACACCACTTCATACGCAGACGATGCGATCCAAGGGAGAGCCGCGCATAGCCTCTCCAGCAAGTCATGCGTAATCAGCCATCTGCTGTCCCTAGGCGTTGGCCCCATTCTCCTCCATCCTTGCAGCAACCGCCGGGTTAAAAACCCACCCACTGCCAGAATCCAACCCACCACCCTCGCGAAAAAGGCAAACCCTGCTAAATTCGAACAGACTGCTGCCTTGGACATCCCTTTTTCTTGGCATCAACCACATATTTTGCTAACATCCAATCTGACACCGTGTCCGGCTGCCATTCTTGCACCTGCAAGAACTCCTCCACCTTGTCACAACCCCACTGGTAAGCCGACCATGTTCCTCGTGCCACCGATCCTCTTAGCAAAATCCGCATCTCTTCAGGCCAACCTGCCACAGGTGCTCTGGGACCAGCAATCCAGTCTCCTCTGCTCCTGGCACCAGTTTCCGGAACCTGTCCCACTGAAAACGAGAAAGAGCATCCGCAATCTCATTAGTACACCCCGGACGATGTCGCTCTCTGATCACAACATTCAGCCTTAAACAAATTGTACAACCTCCCGCATTAAGTCAGCCACTGGAACACATCTCGGGGTGTAGCGATTGATTACACTCACCACTGCCACAATATGCATCTGTTAGGCAGGCGATCTGGCCACAATTCCAATGCCACCAGCATGGGAAAAAGCTCTAGGAAGACTATGTTAGCAACTAAACCCACTTCCTGCCACGTCTGGGGCCATCTATCTGCACACCACACCCCCGCAAAATAGATGCCCAAACCCGACCCCCAAGCTGCATCCAAGAATAGCTGCAAGTCCCCTGCTGAGAGCTTCCCCTCCATCATTACGGCTGTACCATTGAATTTCTGTCAAAAAGATGTCCCAAATCCGCAAATCTTCTTTCATCACCCGCGACACCCTAATCCGGTGATGCAGTTTACGCACCCCCGCTGTAGCCCCTGCTAGTCTCTGCAGAAACACCCTTCCCATCGGGATGATGCAGCATGCGAAATTCAACGCACCTATCAATGCCTGCAACTCTCTCAAGTTCAACTTGCTGGAAACTAACGCATTGGCCACTAACACCCGCAGCCTCATCACTTTTTCCTTCAGAAGCCGAGCCACCACTGCGCCTTTGAATCCAATTCCACTCCCAGAAATGTTAGTTGCTGCGTGGGACCCTCCGTCTTCTCTTCCGCTAATGGCACCCCCAAGTCCCTGGCCAAGGCCATGAAACTGCCCAATATGCGCTGACACTCCCCGGACTGCTCTGCAGCCACAAATAAAAAATCGTCCAAATAATGCACTACATTTGCACAACCCACCTCCTGCACCAACGCCCAATGCACGATAGTACTGAATTTTTCAAAATAGGCAATGAAACCGAGCATCCCATAGGTGTACATTTGTCAAAATAGAACCGCTCATCAAACCGAAAACCCAGCAACGGAAAACTAGACGGATGCACTGGCAGCAGACAAAACGCCGACTCAATATCGACCTTTGCCATCCATGCTCTAATCCAGGGGTCTCAAACTCAAATTGCTTTGAGGGCCAAATGAGGACTTGTAAAATAACCCGGGGGCCGCATGAGACGTGGGACCTCATTTGCATAAGGGACCTCATTTGCATAAATATTTGCATAATGTTACCATACCAACTTTTCGTAAACATGCCTCTTAATGAGTGCATGAATAAAGAAAGACTAAAAGATTTCTACATTACTATAATCCAGTGCCAACCGCCAGGCACATTAGGAACTACTACTGCTGTCCCGATCGCTCTCACCCTGCCGCCGCGGCACCTGAACCCTGCACCCAGAAGAGTCTGCTGGCCCCTTTAAGACTGGCTCCCCCTCCAGAATTCTAGACCTAGCCGTGCCTAGCATTGCCTGCATTCTCCTGCTCTGGAGCCCCCAATGCTGCTCCCCTATCCTGCCACCTACTGTAAGTCCTGATGCCGTCAGCCAGTCCCATGAGCAACAGCAGATCCAATGCTGACATTGCTCCAGCCGCGATCCGTGGTCCAACCTCATGGAAGAGGACCACACTCATGGAAGACCCGGCACCACTTCAGCCACTCCCTCAACCAAAATGAGGACCACGATCCCCCGGCAGCCCCAGGAGAAGCCATGAGCTCTGCGGCCCTTCTCCCGTGGGAGCCATGAGGATCGCGGCCAGTCATGCCTCCACTCTTCCCCCTGCCTCTTCTGCTAAGATCGGGAGCTGCCGCAGTGCTCCTGCTGCTCCGATCCTGCAATTGCCACCACCAGCCACACGTGGAGCAAGGCCCGGTGACAGGCGCAGGAACATGGCTCACCCAAGACCTTTGCTCCCGGCTCAGCACTCTCCATATTTAAAAACAAACAAACCGGAATCTATTCTCAGCAGCCCCCGAAGCTGCAAACACCCAGGACTATTATTTTTTTTTAAACATAGCCACTATTGGCAGCAGTCAGTCCCTGATCCCAATTGAATTTTCATAGATAAAAGAATGTCAAAAAATCCTCGCCTTAGCAGGAATAGTGAAGCCTCTAAATCTAAAAAATAATTACATTTGGCAAAATGTTCTCCTTGAGGGGCAACAGTCAAGTTACTGTGGCCCAAATTGCTTCCCAGCATGTTTGAATTTCTGGATAGAAACGAGGTATATGGACCAAAGTGCCCTCTTTAGGTCCACAATGCCAACAGTATTAAGCGTCCCGCGGGCCCCTCTGCCTGCTCTGAGTCCTCTCCTCCCTGCAGCATCAGTTCCAAAAGCGGCGGCTTTTCAGAGCCGCGAAGAGAGAGAGTTTCTCTCGCGCGGTTCTGAAGAGCAGCGAGAGAGTCTTCAGAACCGCACGAGAGAAACTCTCTCTCTTCGCGGCTCTGAAAGCCGCCGCTTTTGGAGCTGATGCTGCAGGGAGGAGAGGAGTCAGAGCAGGCAGAGGGGCCCGCGGGATGCTTAATACTGCGGCGGCAAGTTTGGAATTTTTTTTTTTTTTTAGACGCCGGTAAGTGCTTCGCGGGCCGCACAAGATGCTCTCGCGGGCCGCGTGTTTGAGACCCCTGCTCTAATCCCTGCCTGTCTCACCAACTCCACTGCCCGGTCGAACGAGGCATATCTAACTGTACAGCTATCCCTAGGTATATGATCATTGACCGATGTACCCTCCGGAAATGACAAATTATGAATTAATCTAAATTTCCCCGCTTCCTTTTTGGGTATAATACCCATTGGGGACACTACCAAATTCGCAAACGGCTTCTCCTCAAACGGGCCAGCCATCCTCCCTAACTCTAATTCCTTTAACAATTTATCCCGCACTACTGGAGCAAAGCGGCGCACTGAAGGCGAATTGCGTGACGTGCCTGTTACCACCGTACCAGCAACTGGGATGACAAAGCCCTCCTGAAACCCTTTTCCCAACACCTTCCTATCTCCCCTTCTTGGGTATCATTGCAGCCGAGCCATTAATGCCTCCACCCGTATCGGGGTCATGGCCCGACTGCTCACATCCCAATTACTTACTGGCTGACTCACTAGCCGGGGCGGTCCCTTTTTTAAGACATTTTGCCGCCAAATGCCCCCCTCCACAACTTGAGCATGCATGTCGAAACTTGCAATCGGGAAAGGGACACGAGGCCTTATTAATTATCCAACAGACATCTCAGCTTATGCTGCAGAGGGGCGCCTGTCGGCCGAAAGGAACATCCTGTCCCCCCTGCTATCCCTCCCCCCAGTTTCCCTCCAATACCCCCCGCCCCTGATTTGGCAGACATTTGCGTTAGCCACAGATTAATGTCTTGCGAGCCCCACGACAAAATTCGGTTCTCCTCCATTTTATCGCGGAACTTCTCGTCGTAGTTCAACCACGACCATCCGTCATGCATCTGCGCGGCTTCCAGAATGGAATTCGCATAAGCTAACATCATCCTGTACTGTTCTGGATAGTGATGTCCCCATACACTGGCCAAACGCAGAAATGCTCTTGTCCAGTTCGCCACATTCCTAGACACCTTCTTGATGCGACCGGCCTTTTCATCCTCCTTCCTCTTCTTCTTACTATCCCCCGACCGCCGCCATCCTTCTAACAATTGGAAAATATCAATATATCTCCTTTTCTTAATCTTACGCCGCAAATTTATGGGTACTCCTTCCCATAACTCAGCATACGCTGCCAATGAAGGGGGCACCACCTACCGCCCTGCTTATACCCCCATCCTTACCTCCTACCTCTTGCCCTACCCCTCCGCCTTCCGATGTGGATGACGACGATAACGATGATGAGGACGAGGAGGAATCCAAACCATGGCGCCTCCGACATGCGTGCTTTCGCTTCTTGCGTGCCTTTCCTCCCAATCTCACCCCCTGGTCCGCTCCCCCCCCGGGTCCTCTTGCAACTCACCCGCCACCCTCGGCTCCTCCGCCTGCTCAGTAGCTGTCACTGTCTCCACTGAGGTGTCCACAACGCCGAGCTGCTGCTGTTCCGCTCCGCTGTGGCCTCCTCCTCCAGGTGCTACTGTGTAAGGAACCATTGCATGTACCTGAGGAGACATAAAAGAGAACACCAGGGGAGGGATCACCGACGGCCAAGCTGGTTGCCACGCCCCAAGCCACTCTGCCCCTGATGAACCTTGCCCGCCCCCAAGTCAATGCTGCCAGGGCCTCTCGCCCCTTTGTCCCGGTACCCCTTCCCCCACTGGGATACTACCCTGCCATCTGAACGGCAGAGCCGCTGACCCCGGCATACTCATGCCGCCTCTGAACCCGACTCCCCCCATCCCCCAAGGGCCCAAGCCCCTGCTGACCCACAGCCACCTCTCCATCTTCCGCACCATACGTCCCTGGCAATCGCTGCGGCCCTCCACTCCTTCCCCTCCCTGACTCAGCCTCCTGACGCCCCACTGGCTGAGGCTCCAACCCGCCCCCTCTAGTACTTCCTTGCTTTGGAGCCCTTGCTCTGGCCCTCCCGTGCTCTCTCTCCGCCCCCCCCCCCTCAGCTCCACAGCAACCCCAACCCCCTCGCACTTTTCCCAGCCCCAGCAGCTGCCCTGCCCCACAACAAACCGGGTGCCTTCCTTGATTGCTCAGCCTCCCTCACCCCCCTTGCCTGTCTCCCTCTCCGTCCGGTGGCCCCCCCAAGCCCTCCCCCCACCCCATTGGCCCCCGTGCCGGCATGCCTGCCACATGTGTGCTCCCTGCTCCCGTACCCGCCCGTCTGCTTTACTGTTTTTTTTGGGGGGTTTTTTAAGTCTGTATACCTTCAAGCCAACCCAAACCCCACTTGCCTGAAGGCCTGCCTGCGTTCTGACCGCCGTTGAAACGCCGGAAAAAACCGCATGCCGTCAGCACTGGAGCACACTCTGCTGCACGCGGCCACCAGCTCTTGCTCCTACGCTGACTGCCTCGCTGCTCACAAAGGAGAAAACATGCCTGCCACCCTCTAAACACTGCAGCCCGAGGCCCCATGCACCTGTTCCTCTTCTCACCGACGAACCGGCTTCGGGATCCCTGCACTAACCGCCTCGCTGCTGCCGCCGACCCCGGACCTCTCCTCCAACTGACCCCGTCTGGTCAGTCTTCCTGCTGGGCCTGCCTCCCTTGCTCCTCTCATTGGCTCTCCCCTCGCGCTACACGACGGGGGAGCCAATACATTAAAATGAAGATGCCGCGTTATCGCTTCTCCTCCCTCCTCCCCCTCCTTCCTGCAGACCCGAATTGGATTCCGCATCTTGCCGAGCCACCCGGTTACGGGCAGCCGGCTTTGGACTCGCCACGCGGCCTACATTAATTTGAAAATACAATGTTCTTGTCCTATTAATTATAACTTAAAATTATGCCCCTGTTTCAAATATAGTTTACTTTCATTGTAACTAAATATACTACACTTTTCCTGTTTATGAATCTTTTGTTCTTAGCAACTTAAGGACATTTCACTGCTGTACCAAAGTAGGGGTGTAGACAGAATACAATTTTTTTTGGGAGCAAACAGGCCCCACTCATCAACATAGTATTCACCAATTCAGAGACAGCTCCGCCTTCCTTCCACTGATTTGCAGCCTTTTAAAACCTCGCTGGTGGCATGTTGTGCAAGATCATAAATAGGACATGCAGCAAACTGGGAAAAGTCATAGAAATTGGAGACTAAAATGGAAGGGCCTGGGCCTTTCATGCCCACGTGTGACTATGCCCCCAGTACTAAGAAGCTAGTTAGTAAAATACTGTCCACTAACCAAGTTTCTCTATAGCCTGCAACTTTAAAGCAGTCCCAATAGAAACACAAATATTTCTCTTGCAATAGCTACTCCTCTGTCCTAATCCAAAAACTTAGTTAACCAAACAAATTTATGGTACTGTCCTAGTTTATTAAAACAGCTTAATCCTTTATAAAAGATAAAAGGCAATGGCACACCACCAGGCTGCAAAAGAAAATATATTTTGCTTTAAAAGTCCTTGTATCAGGTTTTCAAATCAACCACTCTTTCATTTCTCTGAGAAATGTTGAAGTCAGTTTGAAAATTCATATACAATGCCAAAGAAAACCCTATTTGAATCAGAGTTTTCTTTTTGCTCTAACCATGAGGCATCATGGAAAATGAGTGGGTGAGCGGAGGAAGGAAAAGCCATTTGTTCCCTCAATCCACCGCATGCCTATTTTCTTTTTAGTGCCACCTATTTTAGGGCATCCTAAATTCTCAAATTTCTTAAGGAGCTATAGACTTTGTGACCATTTATTACCCAGTTCCATGGCATTTTATTATTTTAAAAAACCTTAATCACTTTGCGCTTTGTGCGAGTAAAAATGCAACTACATGGTCCTTCAAAATGACTGACCAAACTGAAACAAAAAATATATTGCTTATGAGAGCACACGTGCACACAATTTAATTGTAGCTTTTCTTTAGGAGCAACTGCAGTAATTTTAGTATGTGGCAAAGAGCCCAGCCCAGCCTGTACAAAGCAATTATGCAGCTGACAAAAAGGCAAGGTTAAGGCGATATAGGAAAGTATGCACAGAGGTTTCATTTTGAAATTGCCAAACATACTGTCAAGCACGCACTTTGTATCCATGTCAGTGCAAGTGCAAAGTACATAGTTTATATCTATGGTGCAAGCAACAGCTTGAATTTTCAAAGGGAAACTCCATGGTGGGTTTCCATTTCAAAATCACCCTTCAGGGCTACAGGCAGTGGGGTTTACTCTGCCCAAGCAGCTGCTGTAATGCAGGAAGGGAACCCACACAGCAGCGGGGAGGCAGGGTGGAAAACATTTTCAAGTTAGATTGCTGCGCTGTCTCTGCTCTTGTAAGTTTACAGCAGGCCTGGCAGCTGTTACCTACCGGGCCAAAATATTACAATAGCTATCGCACCGCTAGAGCTAGAGCTCCGGAAGAGTTATGGAATGACATTAAGAAGGTTGTGTTGGAAGAAAGTGAGAAGTCTCTACAAAAGGTGAAAAAGCAAAAACGGCCAAAATGGATGACGGAAGAAACTCTGAAAATTGCCCAGAAATGCAGAGAAGCTAAAGCCAGAGGAGAAAGAAAGACAATCGCAGAACTCAACAGAGATTTCCAACGTGCAGCAAGACAGGACAAGGAAAAGTACTACAATGACACTTGCAAGGAAATAGAAGCAGAAACTATTAGAGGAAGAACAAGATCGACTTTCCTGAAGCTACGAGAGTTAAAGAAAAAGTTCCAGCCTCGAATTGGAATGTTACAAGATGCCCAAGGTTCTATGTTGAATGATGCTGAGAAGTTCAAGAAAAGGTGGAAGGAATATACAGAGTTTTTATATGATAAAGATCAAGTGGACCAACAGCCGTTTCAACCTGTACCTTATGATCGGGAACCATTGGTGATGAAAGAAGAAGTTGAAGCAGCATTGAAAGCCTTATCAAAGAACAAAGCACCAGGCATTGATAGCATTCCTATAGAAGTATTGCAGCAATCTGATGCAGCTGTTACCATACTTACAAGGCTCTGCCAAGAAATATGGAAGACAACATCATGGCCAACTGACTGGAAAAGATCTGTGTTTATACCAATACTAAAGAAAGGTGATCCAACTGACTGTGGAAATTATCAAACAATCGCTCTGATCCCACATGCCAGCAAGATTCTAATGAAGATTATTCAAAAGAGACTACAACCATACCTGGAACAAGAACTACCTGAAGTGCAAGTAGGGTTCAGGAAAGGGCGAGGAACGAGAGACATCATTGCAGATGTGAGATGGATCCTTGAAAAGACTAAAGAATACCAAAAGGATATCTATTTGTGCTTTATCGACTATAGCAAGGCTTTTGACTGTGTAAACCATGAGAAACTCTGGGCCACATTAAGAAGCATGGGTATACCAGAACACCTGATCGTTCTCTTGCGCAATCTGTACATTGATCAAGAAGCAACAGTTTGAACGGAACAAGGAGAAACAGAATGGTTTAAAATAAGCAAAGGTGTAAGACAAGGCTGCATACTTTCCCCCTACCTGTTTAATTTATATGCAGAACAAATCATCAGAGAAGCAGGATTGTATGAAGACAACAGAGGTGTGAAGATTGGTGGAAGACTCATCAACTACCTTCGCTATGCTGATGATACCACATTACTGGCTGAAAGTGAAGATGATCCGAAACATTTGCTTCTCACAATCAAAGAACATAGTCTCAAAATGGGCCTGCACCTTAATGTAAAGAAGACAAAGATCATGACAACTGGCATAATCAACAGGTTCATCGTTGAAGGAGAAGAAATTGAAATTGTGAACAACTTTAACCTACTTGGATCAACTATCAATAAAGAAGCAACAAGCAGTCAAAAAATCAAACAACGCATTGCTCTTGGCAGAATGGCTATGAAAGACCTAGATAAGATTCTCAAGAGCAGAGATGTCTCTCTCCATACAAAGATTCGACTTGTTCAAGCCATGGTATTTCCAATAACATCATATGGATGTGAAAGCTGGACAGTGAAAAAGACAGACAGGAAGAAAATTGATGCCTTTGAATTATGGTGCTGGCGGCGAATACTGTGTATCCCATGGACTGCCCGAAGAACAAACCAGTCGGTATTAGAGGAGATCAAACCTAAGCTTTCTTTAGAAGCTCAGATGACAAGACTTCAACTTTCATACTTTGGACACATCATGCGAAGAGAGAGATCATTAGAGAAAGACATCATGCTTGGCAAGATAGAAGGTCAACGCAAAAGAGGAAGGCCAGCAATGAGATGGCTCGATACAATAACAGCAGCTACGGGTACCAGTCTGTCAACAATGAGCCGCCTGACTGAAGACCGAACACAATTTAGGATAGCTATCCAGAGGGTCGCCATGAGTCGACTTCGACTCGACGGCACTTAACAACAACAACATCGCACCGCGAGACTTTGGCCCAATGGATAACAGCCGCCAGGCCTGCTGCAAACGTACAAGAGCAGAAGCACTGTGGCAAACATGATAAAGTAAGTTTGCCATTGCCACTGCCGCAACAAGTGCCTGTATTGCCTTTATAAAAAAGGCTTAAAATAGGCACATTTTTTGCTGTTTGGACACAGGCGGCCTGTTATACAAGTAACCCCATAAGCCTAAGCAAGATTTGCACTGTGCCAGAGGAAGGAGGTCTCGGTGATGAAGTAGGACATTTGTGGTTGGGTCTTGTATACACTCAGTTATTTGCTGGTAATTAGGTAATTCTGTTTGTGTATTGTTTTTAGTATATGTGTTGTGATGTTCGACTATGATGATGTTCCACAGATTCGATGCTTCTTAGATAGAGGACTTCTGCTTTTGGTTTTAACTGAGAAATACCAATAAAACATCCCAGTGGGGGAAGAAAAAAGTGTTTACTGGATAACAGCAGCAATGGATAAACACCAGAAAATATCATTTGCCCTAGCATTCTCTCACCTTTATCCTTTCCTGCCTTAGATCTGGCAATCCACTTTTGTCCCTTTTCCAAACACCAACTCCTCTGCTGAATAAATGTAGGTATTTGATTCAACTAGTAAAGGTACCCAGCAATGTAACTTACACCACAAAAACACTGATTTTTTTTGTACTCTCGAGGAACTCTTAATAGCTAGAAAATAAATACCTATCTTTACAGGGATGCATATTCAAAAGAGTTTAGCTACTTAGTAGGTTCTGCTAACTGGCTAAACCACAGTGATCCCCACATCCGAATAGTGCCACTGAAAATCCCCACAGACTGCAGAAAAGGCACCTGCTTAAAACTAGGAAAGTCTGTAAGGGGACCGGGAGGTAGTCCCCGCAGCAATTTTTAAGCCATTAGCCAGGATAGCTAAACCAGATAAAGTTAGGGCAGGTCAATGCTGTCCTAATTTTATCTGATTTGTGTGATCCAGGATAGTGGCTCAATATTGCTGCTGACTGGAGCAATAGTGCTTCCCCGCAAAACTGGATATTTTTAGTGCCAGATAAGCTTCAGTGCTGAATATTCAGGGTGTAACTAAAGCATCAGCAGCAGTGCGCTTTAAAATCACTGCTGAATAATGTTCCCACAATTTATAATAACTTAAGAATAGAATCCCTACTTGCATATTTGAGATCAGTTACTGCAATGAAGCATTCATCTTTTCTGAGCGCAGATAAAGCCTCTGTAGATAAAGTGATTATAACTTTGCTGGCAAACTTGGTGACTTAAAGCTTGGGATAGAGGAGAGATTGTGGGTTTATTTGGAAAAGTCCGCTCTATTTTTTATTTCATTAAAGAAACAAAGTTCATTCTCAACTTGCTTCAGAGGTTTAACATTAACTTCTGTTAGATTTAGTTAAGCCCTTATAACCTTAAAACATAACAGAGAGGTAATTAGTCCTTTTCTCATTCACCCAAGGCACATCCCCTAATTTATAGTTAGCTATCTCAATTAAGAAAGAGAGTGAAATTTGACATCACAATCTATTTTCATTAAGTGATCAATTCTCCATAGATAACTAGCACTTCACTGGGAAACAAACAAAAATAATAGCATATAATATACTAAATAATCCTAAGGCCTTTATATTAGTTTGGCTATCTGCACTCCCTTAACAGCTCTAAAGCATTAAACTCACTAATACAAAGATGCAGACAGCAATGAGATGGGGGCTATTCAGTCTTTAGCATTGAGTTCCACATAGTAACATAGAATATGTCTGCAGATAAAGACCAGTATGATCCATCTAGTCTGCCCAGCGTGGCGGCAAGAGTAGGTGCACCTGCTGCTCCGTGTAGGTCGCTCCTCCTCATGCCTTTCTTTAGGGGTGTACCCACCGCTCCCATGTAGGTCACCCTTATTTGTTGAGATATAAGAGATAGTTATATTTATTTTGTATTTATCCGGTTGCTATAAACAGTTCATTGTGTCTGTCCCATGCAATTTTGAATTCTGTCACTGTATTTGCCCCACCACCTCCATCGGGAAGGCATTCCAAGCATCCACCACCCTTTCAGTGAAAAGGTATTGTATGATTTTTTCCCAGTTAGTGATAAGTCATGTGTGTGCACTAAGTGCAAAGAGCTCCTGGCTTGCACAGGAAGAGTCTCATACCTGAAGAGCAGACTTGGAGGAACTAAGGCAGACAGAAAAGGATATAGCAGAGACCTACAGGGACATAGTAGAGAAGTTCCACCTCCAGTCTGTCTGACAGCCTCAGTGCTGCCTTGGAGGTCATCTGAAAGGACAGCATCACCTTTGTGTTGCAGGAAATGACCTTGAAGCCAGAACCTGCCCTCCAGGGTATGCAATATCCTCCCACACCAAGGATCTGTCTTCAAAGGCTTCTGCCCAGGAGAGGAGGATTAAGATGGCCATTTTAGCTGGAGATTTGATCATTAGGTATGTAGATAGTTCGGTGACTGGGGAACATGAGGATCGCTTGGTCACTTGCCTGCTTCTTGCAAAGATGGCAATATCTCACATGCCACATAAAATAGGAATCCATACAGTACCAAGAATGAGCCAGTTGTCTCAGTACATGTGGATGCGACTACTATTATTACTACTGAGCATTTGTATAGCACTACAAGAATAATGTATCTGTGAAAAATACTACCCAAACAGTGAGGTTAGGGCATCCCAATAGAGCAATTGAAATAAAGATAAAAGTCGGTGCCTTTATGTAAGGGTGTAGAAAGTTTCCCTAGAAAATCGTTGAGTTGGATAATAATAAATTTTTATACAACTTTGTAAAGATAGGTGAGGTTTGAGATTGGGCAGTAGATTCTGGTTTGAATGGATTTTTTGGGTTTTGTTTAGTTTTCAAACAATCAAGACCTATTCCCAGGTTGTGGGAACAGTACCTTCTAGTAAACTGGATTTGAAGATGGAAAGATAGAAGACAAAATAGATTTAAGGCAAAGTCTTTGATCCACTTGGAGGGGAAAGGGTCTAGGGTACAGGTAATGACATTGATAGTAGGTAGTAATTTTTGCAGTTCTGGTAAGGTACATATGTAGTGGGGATGGGGAATAAGTGAAGGTATTATGGTTATGTAGAGTGATGGGTGTTTTGAAAGTGGAGTGAATATCTTGAATTTTCTTAGTAAATAAGGAACAAGTTTGATGGCAATGGGGAATAAGGAGTCCATATAGGAGGGGTTTGAGTGTAAAGATGTTAGAAAGGAATTCTGATTAGAAGATATATAGATCCTACACAAATGCTCTATAAAGGGTAGCACCTGTATGACTTTCTTGTTGTGTTACTGTAATCAAATTAAGGAAGCCCTGTCTGAGCATTTATTCTTAAATAATATCTCTGAAATAAATCCAAATTTTTTATGAGGGAGCAAAAGTTATAATCTAAAGGGTAGCTGCACGTAAAAAGAAACATGAATTAGAGGAATCTCAAGCTAAAAGTGAATTACAACATTTTGAGAAATTATATGAGCAATAAAAATATTTTTCAAAATAAACAAGAATCTCAAATCTATTCATATTGACAAAACCAATACAGCTCTGAAAATTACAAAATGGAAATATGATAAAGGGGATAAAGCTGATAAATTATTAGCTGCTCGACTGAAGGTTCTCAGTGTCAATAATCTGGTTAGATATTTTGACTCCATATTTGACAATGTTATTCAATTAAGGAGGTCATTCCAGAAACTGAATAAGCATTTGTTACATGCGCCAGGGATGTTTATCTGCTAAAAATGTCTACAAGCATATTCTGGTACATAGTGTCCACGGACATTTATCTTGCTAACAGAGAGATCTCAGAACGTGTCCGAGAGGGGTGGAACGGGGATGTGGTTTGCCACGGAGATGTATAAAGTGTATTCAGAAAAGACCCGTGGATGTTTTGGGAGATCCCCACAGATGTGCCCGTTATACCTGCAGGAGAGATGGAATAAGGCCAGAGAAAATATTCCGATGTGTTTGTATAAAGATAGTGACTAGTCTGTTCTGAAATGGTGGACTATAGTATGGAAAAACACCACAAGATGCATTTATAAAGAGAACAGAAATCAGAGGTGTGGGAATCCTGTAAGCTAAAGAGGCATTATTAACTACCCTGAAAGAAATATTAAGAAGAGCAATAGTAATTATTCTGGCCATGCTGACATTTGCTGTTTGTGCTAAAGGACCTAATCTAAGGGACCCTAACAAATCCTGTGTCCTGAAAAATTGGACTGCTGATGTAGGAATAGTATGTCAGTTAGTATGGAAAGGATTCCTGTTTGGATGAGATTCTTGTTTTTGTCAGATTTTTTTTTTTGCAAAAGTGAGTGTGTGTGTGGTTTAAAGGTTGCATGGGAGAGTCTGCTGTGCTCATCTGCAATTTAGGAGAGACATGAATGTCTGGCCAGTACTTGGACCATACGGATGACTGCAGCATCACCAGGTGCCAGTGTGATAGGGCAGAAAAATATCACAAAATGTTTTCCATAGCTAAATGCCATACCATATCCCTTTCAATAATAAGAGACCCTCAGAATAAGAGCATTCAACAGTACAAACAGCACTGTAACATGCCCAAAAGCACCATATTGTGTGAGGTTGATAAAGGTCCATATTTAGCATTGTAAAGACTGTTTTTAGAGATTGCCAATGAAAGAATAACCACAGATTTCTTCTACTACCATGTATGTTTTGATGCAAGGTATATCATGACAAGCATATCATTTTCTACTTGCTATTATCATATCCTTGAGTGCACTGAGATCACTTTGCACTGTTTTGGGCATGCAACAGACTAGTATATCTAGTCTAATTTGGATCAACATTTATGTTTCCTCAATATTTATATGTAGTTTGCATCAGCATAACACTGTCAATGAGAGGAGCAGTTTAGGAGATGCACATTTTAAAAGAGGAGGCATCCACCGGTATATGGTGGAGACAAACAGGATTGAAAACATCTCTTTTCAGAACATTTGCTATGTTTCTCCATAGTGGTTGGCTTGTGCCATGGCAGAAACGTCTATGTCCCTGATTCCGGAATGGTGAGCGCTATACCTGTGGCTTCGGAATCAGGGTGAAATCGGGCCCATTTTCAATTTTGACGTGCATGTATTGGAATTGGTTTCTTAATGTTTTAGTGAATGGTAATTTGTCTTAATGAATGTGATCAGCCACTATTTCCGTTATTCATAAACCAAGTAAAAATCCTACTAAATGTAGTTCTTATAGACCCATTTCCCTTTTAAATTATGAAGCAAACATTTTTGCTAAAGTACTTGCATTAAGATTGGAAACTATTCTTCCTCTATTAATAATAAGCATAGATTCAAACTGGCTTTCGTAACAGTAGACAGGGTGTGGATAATATTAGAAATACAAATAATAAATCATCCCTCTTCTCTCTTCCTAAGGGTCTGTTTTGATTTCTTTAGATGCTGAAAAGGGCTTTGGTAGAGCTGAATGACCTTTTTTGAAAGCTGTCCTATTTTGAAACATTTTGCTCTAATAAAAGTTTTTTAAAAAAAGTTCTCACACACATTAAAAAAACTTATTAAAATGAATGTGTGAAATGAACAAAAAATAAACCCACACAAAAATCTGAAAACCTTCCAAAAGAACCAAAACCTTTTTGCCTACTCAAATCCCTAACATACAAAAGCATAAAATAAGTTACTGTGTCACCATGTTTTTGACTATTTTTTTTCTTTCTTCCTCCTAAATGGCAGTGTTCCAATTTCAAATTACCTTTAAAACATCAAATATTCCAAGTGGAAATTTAAACCTGTCTGGGAAATGTCATCTACAACTGTGAAGAAAAAGAAGAATGCATATGCAGCTGTTCTGGTGGACCCTGACACGGGATATTGTACTCCTGGTGCCTTTGAATTGGAGCGTCTCTTTTGGCAAGGAGGAGCTAAATACACCCATGTTAATGAAGTCTGGCCAAATCTTTACATTGGAGATGAGTAAGTTATAAAAAAATCACTAATCCTACAAGGAAATTCTGCCTTCCTCCAACATATTGTCTGTCTTTAGAACAGGGGCGGCTCAAGGGGGGGTGCGGGGCCATGTGCGGAGACTCGGTGCGGGGCCTCATTTGCATAAGGTGTCTCATTTGCATAAATATTTGCATAATGTTACCATACACTAACTTTTAGTAAACATGCCTCTTAATGAGTGTATGGATAAAGAAAGACTAAAAGATTTCTACATTACTATAATCCAGTGCCAACCGCCAGGCACCTTAGGAACTACTACAAACACTGCCCATTTAGAACCCATAGGAAACCCGCCATATCCTAACAGCACTACCAGGACTCACAAAGCACCATACCCTACCTATCAAAAGGCATCACTGCAAATATTAAACCAATACATTGCAGAGAATAACAATACATGACCTACTGGGGAAAGGGAACAAGTGGCAATGTCAAATAGGAATTACATAAACAGAATACCTCAGCTCAGTTACACATGCAGAACACAGACCATCACCAAACAAGGAATCACAATTTAGAAACAGGAAGACAATTAAACTGGGAACCCCAAAAGCCAAACTTGGAATGTACAACAACACTGTAGAAATAAAACTATAAATTAATTTCCTCTTGTACTAAACAAAGCGCAGACGTTAATGATGCACATTTCCCAGAGCTGACATATTCCAGTTAATAAATTCAAAATAAAGAGATATCTTTCTACCTTTTGTGCATTTTTTTTCAGTTGCAATTGCTCCAGCCACTTCTGGTTTCTTTGCGTCTTCTGCTAACTCTCCATCGTCTGCTGTCCATTTGTCCTTTCTTCTCTCTTCTAATTTTTTTCCATTCTCTCTCTACATCTGCTTTAACATACTAATCTTTCTCCTTTTGCTCTTTCCTCATTCCTATTTCATCCACTCAAATTTTACCCCTCCATCCTCAATCCCCACTTACTCTCCCAATACCCAGCCAATTGTAGATTTTTCTTCCGTCCCACACAAAATACTTTTTCCCCTCTCCATTTCACTCTCCCAGCTCCATCCCATTCCAATCTCCCCCAACATCAGCTCCCTTCTAGTTCCAGCCCCACCCAGTATCCACTTCCTTCTAGTCCCCGCATCAGCCCATTTCCAGTCCTAGCCACCCCCATCAGCCCATTTCCAGTCCTAGCTCCCCCATCCATTTCCAATCCTATCCAAGTCCCTCCATCAGCTCATTTCCAATACCAGCCTCCCATCAGCACATTTCTAGTCCTTTCCTAGCCCCACCATCAGCCCATGTCAAATCCTAGCTCCCCTCCACTCAGCCCATTTCCAATCCAAGCCCCCCATGAGCCTACTTCCAGTTCTAGCCCCTCCATAAGTCTATTTCAATCCAAGCCCCCACCACAGCCCATTTCCAATCTTAGCTCCCCCAACACCCAATTCCCAGTCCTATCCTAGCCCCCTTCATCAGCCCATTTCCTGTCCTAACTCCCTCCCCTCACAACCCATTTCCATTCCAAGCCCCCCTCCCCATCAGCTATTTGCAGTTCAAGCCCCACTTCCACTCAACCCATTTCCATTCCAAGCCCCCCTCCCAATCAGCTATTTGCAGTTCAAGCCCCCCCCCCTTCCCCTCGGTCCATTTCCAGTCCTAGGAACCCCCCAACCCATTACCAGTACTAGCCCCCCCATAGCCCATTACCAGTCCTAAACCCCCATCAGCTCACTTCCAGTCCTAACCCCCATCACCCCATTTCCAGACTTAGCTCCCCATAGCCCCAGTCCTAACCCCCTATCAGCCCTCTTCCAGTCCTAACCCCATTAGCCCATTTCCAGTCCTAACTCCCACCCCAACAGCCCAGGGAAAATTTAAAATAAAAAAGCTGTGTGCTGCTGCTGCTGCCGCTGCCGCCGTGGCGGCAACAGCAGAATCGCATATCCCGCGGTCCCCCCCCCCCCCCGACAGAGCCTGCCCTCCCTGCATCAGCTCCATCGGCTTTCAGAGCGTGAAAGGAGAGTTTCTCCCTTGCAGCTCTGTTAAGCCTGCGGGGGCTGAAGGGAAAGTCCCATCAGCCCCTGCGGGCTTAACAGAGCCACGGAAGGAAAACTAGTCGAGGGGGGGTCCCAGGACACCTTGGAGTCCATGGACCTGCCAGAGCTGGCTTGTCAATCTGCATCTGTTCGTACGCCTCCTCTGGAGCAGTCTTCTAGTCCCCCTTCTCAACCTAGTCCTCTAGTCACTCTGGGAGGTCTGGAGGCTGTTAGCAGAGGTGACTTTTCTCCTGAATTTGTTCTTCTGATGCACAAGGCGTTGGCTATATGGATATAGCGTTATTAGAAAAGGTTCAGAGAAGAGCTACCAAAATGATAAAGGGGATGGAAGGATACTCCTATGAAGAAAGGCTAAAAAGGTTAGGGCTCTTTAACCTGGAAAAGAGACGGCTGAGGGGAGATATGATAGAAGTCTATAAATTAATGAACGGAGTGGAACGGGTAAACGTAGATTGATTGTTTACGTTATCAGAATATAGAAAGACTAGGGGACATGCAATGAAGCTACAGGGTAAACTATTTAAGACTAATAAAAGAAAATATTTTTTCATTCAACGTGTAATCAAACTCTGGAATTTGTTACCTGAGGATGTAGTAAAGGCTGTTAGTGTAGCTGGGTTTAAAAAAGGTTTGGACAAGTTCCTGGAGGAAAGGTCCATAAACCATTATTAAGAAGGGACCCAGGATATCAATGCTTGACCCAGTACAAGCATTGCGGAACCTGTGTCTTTTGGGGAAGCTGCTAGGTACGTACGACCTAGATTGGCCACTGTTGGAAACAGGATACTGGGCTTGATGGACCTTGGTCTGACCCAGTATGGCATATCTTATGTTCTTATGTAGTCTCCCTTCGAGCTCTGAAAGCCGACGGAGCTGATGCAGGGAGGGCAGGCTCTGTCGGGGGGGGGAGGCCCCGCGGGATATGCGATTCTGCCGTTGCCGCTGCGGCGGCAGCGGCAGCAGACAGCTTTTTTTTTATTTTAAAATTTACTTTGCAAGCAGAATGTTCGAAACGCGGGGCCCTGCGCAAAAAACATTCTAGCTCAATGGACGGGCCGGCCCTGCTTTAGAACTTACCACAATCTCCTTTTTCTTGCAGATTTGTTCACTGTTTTTCTTTCTTTACATTCCCCAAAGTCCAATGTTTACCCCTGGACCACAGAAAATGATGCTCCCAGCTACTAATACACAACTAGAGGATTTGTATCACTGTGGCTTAGATCAGTAGATATGGGAGGGCTGGTTTGATGTAACTTTAATTTCAGGATATTATATTGCAATTTAAAGGAAATGCACCTTTTTTGCAACAGGGAACAGAGGATAAAGGTTTTATATGGAAAAATAGGGGAGGGAGTTTTTGACATAAATGTCTGAGAAATAGTAGTTTAGAGGGTAAGGAAGACCAGGGAAAGTTCAGTACATTTTCCTCGTAACACATTTCAGAACATAAGAAATGCCAAACTGGGTCAGATCAAGGTCCATCAAGCCTAATATCCTGTTTCTAGCAGTAGCCAATCCAGGTTACAAGTTTCCCAAAAAGACAAACAGGTTCCACAGTGCTCGTACTGGGGCAAGGAGTGGATTTCATGGGTTCTCTGTAATACTGGTTATGGACCTTTCCTCAAGGAACTTGTCCAAACCTTTTTTAAACCCAGCTACACAAACAGCTTTTACTACATCCTCCGGTAACGAATTCCAGAGTTTGATATTGAGTGAAAAAATATTTCTCTTATTAGTCTTAAATGGGTTACTCTGTAACTTCATTGTATTTCCCCTAGTCTTTCTACTTTTTGATGGCGTAAACAATCTCCTCATAGGGGTATCCTTCCATCCTCTTTACCATTTTGGTGGCTCTTCTCTGTACCTTTTCTAATTCAGCTATATCCTTTTTAAGATACAGAGAGCAGAACTGCACACAATATTCAAGGTGTGGTCGCACCATGAAAAAATACAAAGGCATTATAATATCCTTTGTTTTATTCTCTATTCCTTTCCATATGATTCCTAGGATTTTATTTGCTTTCTTGGCCGCCACTGCACACTGGGTGGAAGACTTCAATGTGTTATTCACGATGACACCTAAATCTTTTTCCTGGGTGGTGGTTCCTAATGTGAAATCCTGCGTCAGGCAACCATAGTTTGGGTTGTTCTTTTCTGGGTGCAAAACGTTGAACTTGTCCACATTAAATTTCATCTGAAATTTGGATATCCAGTCTTCCAATTTATCAAGGTCCTCTTGCAATTTTTAACAATGCTCTTTTTGAATAATTTTGTGTCATCTGGAAATTTGATTACCTCACTCATTATTCCCATTTCCAGGTCATTTACGAATATGTTAAAAAGCAGCGGACCCAGCACAGATCCCTGGCGAACTCCACTATTCACCTTTCTCCATTGGGAAAATTGGCCATTTAGCCCTACCCTCTGCTTTCTATCTTTTAACCAGTTCCTGATCCACAATAGTACACTGCCTCCTATCCCATGGCTTTTTAATTTCTCCAAGAGTCTCTTCTGAGGGACCTTGTCAAAGGTTTTTGAAAATCCAGATACACTTTATCGACCAACTCAGCTTTGTCTACCTGTTCATTCATACCTTCAAAAAAATTTAACATATTAGTAAGACAAGACCTTCCTTGGCTAAAGCCATGTTGGCTTTCTCCCATGAAACCATGCCTATCTCTACATGTTCAGTAATTTTGTTTTTTATAATGGTTTCTAACATTTCACCTGGTACTGATGTCAGGCTCACTGGTCTATAGTTTACAGGATCACCCCTGGAACCCTTTTTGAAAATTGGTGCTACGTTGGCCATTCGCCAATCTTCAGGTATTACAGATGATGTTGATGATAGTTCATAGATTATTAATAGTAGGACTGCAATCTCATATTTCAGTTCTTTCATCACCCCTGGAACTCTTTTTAAAAATTAGCATTACAGTGGCCATTCTCCAATCTTCAGGTGCTATAAATGATTTTAATGACAATTCACAGATTACTAATAGTAGGTCTGCAAGCTCATATTTCAGTTCTTCCAACATCCTTGTATGTATACCATCCGGTCCAGATGATTTGCTACTGTAATTTATTAAATAGTTGTAATACATCTTCCTGGTTTTTCGATATTTCTTTGAATTCTTCCAATGCATCACCTTTAAATATCATTTCAGTCACTGGAAAAGAGACGGCTGACGGGAGATATGATAGAAGTCTAAAAATTAATGAATGGAGTGGATCGGGTAAACGTAGATCGATTGTTTACGTTATCAGAATATAGAAAGACTAGGGGACATGCAATGAAGCTACAAGGTAAACTATTTAAGACTAATAAAAGAAAATATTTTTTCACTCAACATGTAATCAAACTCTGGAATTTGTTACCAGAGGATGTAGTAAAGGCTGTTAGTGTAGCTGGGTTTAAAAAAGGTTTGGACAAGTTCCTGGAGGAAAGGTCCATAAACCATTATTAATAAGGGACCCGGGATATCAATGCTTGACCCAGTACAAGCATTGTGGAACCTGTGTCTTTTGGGGAAACTGCTAGGTACTCTCGTACCCCCTTGCCTAGGCCAGAGGCTTAGGGCAAAAGGGCCGACTTATTTGTCCTTAAATAAAGAGTCACTGGTTTTCTCCACCAGAGAATTCTGGGAGTTGTAGTTCTTACTTAAAGACAAAGTAGTATGACCACTTGGGTTTGGTTCAGGCAAAACAAGAAAATTTATTTTGGGTTCCCCTTTCGCATCAAATTCAAACACAAGGCAAAATAGGATTATTCTCCAAAAAGATAACAGGAACAAAAATTGCATCTGGAACCTCAGAACTGAAAACACCTTTTCACATTGCAGCTGTTCCCAGCTAATTCTTCAGCATGTTAATTCACAGCTACCTCTTGTCATTCAAACCAGGTAAATTCATTCCATTTATATCCAATGTAGCTTTAGTTAATAAACTCAGGGTTCAGTAAATGTTCTTTAGTTTAACAGAAGGTCTTAGCTTTCTCCTAGCTAAGTACAATATTGCTCTTCAAAGACTTCCTGTCTCAGTCCTTTTTCTTAGTAATAGTTAAACTTCCCTTCTACATATAGAACAATCCATCAGTGCTTCATTACACCCAGAATCTTCCTCACAAGGATCAATCTGCAAGTCCTCTTGCACCATACATTGCTTATCTTCCCCTGGGTTTTCAACAACACATTCAAACTTACTGTTTTGTAGAAACGTCTGGAGTTCCTCTAAAAGCTGCTCTCCTTGATAAGAACTGGTTGTACCTTGAGAGTAGGCTTTCCTGTCTTGGAACAGTTTCTTTAATACTTTAATTGTATTAGGTCTATCTCTCTGCTCGAGGCTGGGTTCTGGTTATCTCTGTCTATAACTGCTTGCACCCACCTTCTCTCAACTTGGGTTCCTGGAACCGGGTTTTGCACACTCTGCTCTGCAGTCTGGCTCAGCTCATTAGCAACGTCCCCAGCTATCCATCTGCTGGACTCTGAAGCAGGCGCACCTTTTACCTTAGAACTGCTTCTTTGGTTGCTAAAACCTTTTTCCCACGTGGAGTAAAGCTTTCCACATCTGCCTTCTCTTGGTTTCCTTGAACCAGGCTTCACTGCTCCTGAACCCTCTGGCTTCACAGCTGCTGGACTCTCAGCTGCTCTCTCTCCTTCTCCTCCCTCTGCTACCACTGAGGCCGGCTTAAAAAGCTGCTTTCCAGCTACCACTCCCTGCTCCCTACACATGTGCCTGTGATTAGAGCTCAAACCTGCACCTATGTTAGGGCTTGGGCGTGGCTCAGCCTCAGCTAGTATGTGTTTCTTTAGTTTATCTGAAGCTTGAACCCAGTGGAAACCTTGCCTGTCTCTTGTCTTAAAGGCGTATTCCCTATTTTCCTCTGTTTCCATCTGTTCAACACCACTCTCATCGTCACAGTATGTATGACCTAGATTGGCCACTGTTGGAAACAGGATACTGGGCTTGATGGACCTTGGTCTGACCCAGTATGGCATATCTTATGTTCTTATGTTCCCTACATCTTCTTCAGTAAACTTTCAACAGGGGTTGATAAAAACATATCTCACAATTTTCCTATTTAACCTTCTAATCGCCCTTTCTATTTAACTGTACTTACAGCCCGAAACATACCCCAACGAACCAACTCTAATACCACAAAGTTAATAATAATACTCAACCAGAAATCAATCATAATCATCCACCTAAAGAGTACAACACTGATACCTCCGCCCAATCATTTCAAACCAAACAAAATTCTGAAACACTTACTACATCAACAGAATCAACCAATAAATAACCAAACACAAACACACAAATATATCCTACCACATAAAAAATAACAAACCATGCCCCCCATGCCTCAGGATAAGGCTCCGCCGCCATCGCTGCTGAATAAGCAAAAACAACCAACATCCCACCTAAGTAGATTAAAAACACCACCAATGACAAAAAAGGCAGCCCAACTATAACCAAAGCTAAACAAGCCCCAGCTGAAGCCACAATGAACCCAAATGCACCAAAATAAGGAGACGGATTAGACACGACATCCACCAACCCAAATACAAGACTAAATATTCCAACGAAAGTCATATATGCCATAATTTTTACTAGGAATCTAATCAAGAATAATGATCCGAAAAACCACTGTTGTACTTCAACTATAAAAACTAATGACCCTTAATATATGAAAAACCCATCCAAACTTAAAAATTATTAACAATTCATTCATTGAACTTCCATTACCATCAAACATCTCATCACTTTGAAACTTCGGCTCACTCCTAGGGGTCTGCCTTATTTCACAAGTCATAGATATGATTCAGACCTTTAAATACTTAAAGAGAAATGACGAACAAACAAACCTCTTCGAAAGACGGGGAAGCTGTAAAACTAGAGGGCATAACATGAAGCTGCAAGGTGGTAAATTGAAAGGCAATGTCAGGAAATATTTTTTCACTGAAAGGGTGGTGGACGCTTGGAATGCCCTCCCGATGTACGTGGTGGGGGCAAACACGGTGACGAAATTCAAAACGGCATGGGACAAACACAGTGGATCCCTTTAGAGCAACAGGATAAAAACAAAATAAACGGTACCATCTAACTTCTGAACCATCTAACGTCTCAACAAATAGGGTGTCCTACATGGAGTGGTGGGTTCACCCCTAAACAAATACATGGGGAGGGGTGGCCACTGTTGGAAACAGGATACTGGGCTTGATGGACCTTGGTCTGACGCAGTATGGCATATCTTATGTTCTTATGTTCCCTACATCTTCTTCAGTAAAGACCAAAGCAAAGGATTCATTCAGTCTTTCTACTATGGCCTTGTCCCCTCTTAGTGCCCCCTTTACCCCTCTATCATCTACTGGTCCAAATGTACTTGAAAAAAGTCTTTATTATGTGTTTCTGCTTCCACAGCAAGCTTTTTTTCAAATTCTCTCTTTGCCTGCCTTATAAGTGCCTTGCATTTAACTTGCCAGTGCTTATGTTATTTCCAGTTTTCGTTATTTGGCTCCTTTTTCCATTGCCTAAAAGAAGCTTTTCTGGCTACAACAGCTTCTCTGATCTCACCTTTAAATCATGCTGGCAGATATTTTTACTTCCTTCCACTTTTCTTAAAACATGACAAGATAATATTTTTAAACAGCCATGCTTGATGTTAATCTTTAACCTTTGCAGCTGCTCCTTTTAGCTTTTTCTTAACTATTTTCCTCATTTTATCATAGTCTCCCTTTTGAAAATTAAAAGGTAGTACTGTGGATGTCCTTGCCATCCTTCACCCATTTATTAAATCAAACACGATCATGCTATGATCACTATTGCCAAGTGGTCCCAACATCCTTATCTCTTGCACTAGATCTTGTGTTACACTAAGAACTAGGTCCCAAATGGCTTCCCTTCTTGTCAGTTCATGAACCTGCTGCTCCAAGAAGCAGTCATTTATTTTGTCTAGAAATTTTATCTCCATAGCCTGTTCTGCCATGACACTGACCCAGTCAATACCGGGGTAATTGAAATCACCCATTACTATTACTGTGTTGTAACTTTTGTTAACTTCCCTGATTTCTTTGAGGATTTCATCATCAATTTGATCATTCTGGACAAGTAGTCGGTACTTCATCCAACAGTATCGACCCTTCAACATATCGCCCAATATCCAGCCTCCCATTCCTGGCTAAAATAATTGAAAAAATCATTCAGAGACAGCTCCAAGATCACTTTGATGACTTTGCCCCACTAGGTCCCCACCAGCACGGATTCCATCCAAAACATGGAGTTGAGACACTACTAATACATCTATTCAATAACATAATCAAAGGAATAGACAACATAAGGAAGGGCTTCCTATTTTTATCGATATATCATCAGCATTCGACACAGTCTCCCATCACATCCTATTGAAACGCCTAATGGAGATTGGACTACAAGATACCACAATAGAATGGTTCAAATCATACCTTGAAGACAGACATCAGAGAGTAAAATCTGGGAACCTCACCTCAGAACCCTTCAAGACAACACAAGGAGTCCCCCCCAAGGCTCATCATTATCAGCACTTCTCTTCAACATCTATATTCAGCCCATATGCAAAATATTTAACAAACACAAGATACAATACACCATATATGCTGACGACATAATGGCATATACCCCTATCCAGCAAGACTCCCCAGACTATACCACTATATCAACCTGCATTTAAGAAATAACAACCTGGCTAACCAACAACAACTTAAACATCAACATAAAAAAAACTGAAGCAATTATCATCACAAGAGACTCCAAATTCATTCCTCCAACTGCTATCAACATATCCAACACACCGATTACAATAAAAAATGAAGTCAGATACCTTGGAGTAATTCTAGACAAGCAACTCACCCTATAACCGCATATCAACAAGGGATCTAGAACGGCCTACTTCAAACTCGCAACACTCCGGAGACTAAAACCCCTCCTTAATAAAGAACATTTCCATACAGTATGCCAAGCAATCATTACACCTCTGCTGGACTACTATAATATACTATTCCAAGGTCTGCCTAAACAAACCACCCGTCCCCTACAATTAGTTCAGAACACTGCTGCCCACATTATTACAAGCACCTCAAGAGAAGACCATATAACTCCAATACTACAAGATCTGCACTGGCTACCAATCTCCTCACGGGCAAAATATAAATCAGCACTCACCATCCACCATCTTCAAAATTAAAAACAACATCTCAGCAGGAATACTACAAGAACTCATTGGATCCAAAACAAGCAAAAGACCAGACAGAAACAGCACCAAATACAATATACCAACACCAACTATATTCACAAGAACAAACAAATCCACATCCATGAGAGCATTCTCTTTAGCTGCCCCTGCAATCTGGAATGCCCTCCCAGATAATCTAAAATCAACAACAGATATAAAAGAATTCCGTAAGCTATTTAAAACAATTCAATGAAGATCACCAATCAACTCTATTCACTGAACAATCCAATGAAGACCACCAATCAACTCTAACCAACCCACAAAAAGACATGTCCCTTTCAACTTAAGTGTTCATGACACTAAAAACCACCCTATTCATTGAACTACTCAATGATGAACACCAATAACCATAATCACGGAAACCCCCTCTTCAGACCGGACCCAGGCATCAGACCCAGAAGGCGAGGCACATCAGACACTATCATCATACCCAGTGCCTTTGCTAAAACAAGAAAAGACACTTCAAGAAGAGCACTATCCCTGTCCACTTATGCGCAAAGGAACTCACTCCCCAACAACCTGAAATTAACAAAAGACCTCAAAGACGTCCAGAAGATGCTAAAAACGACGTTCTTCACAGAACACTACAATATCATCACATGAACTGTCCAAACAGAATGTCTAAATCTAACAATGTAAATGTAAATGTACTTGTAAAAATGTAAATAGTTCCTGTACATGGCTCACACTGTATATAGCTCAACATGCAATCAACCTCCTCACACCACTCACACGCCTCGATTTTTCACTGCATGCCCACTCCTACACACTTGATTGGTTTGCTGTGTAATCTGCTTTGATTTCAAGATAAATTGGTACATAAATCCTTTTAAATAAATAAATAAAATAAAATAAATAGTATACACCCAGTGTCATCGCTTTCCCCTTTTTACATGGAATTTCAATCCATAGTGATTCTACAGTGTATTTTGTTTCCTGCAAAACATTAATCCTGTGTGACTCGATGCGCTCTGTAACAGAGAGCAACCCCTCCACCAATTTGATCTACTCTATCATTGCAATATAATTTGTACCCAGGTATCCCACTTTTTGTTCTCCTTCCACCAGGTTTCTGAGATACCAATCATATCTAACCTCTCATTTAGTGCTACTCTCCCATCTTATTTTTTAGACTTCTAACATTTACATACAAGCATTTTAGAGGTTGTATTTTATTCATATGAATCTAGTTATCAGTAAGCAGGGGCAATTTGGAATCTTTAAACTCTGTCTGCTCTGTACTGAAGGGCATTTGCGTTACTTTAGTATTTATTGGAACCCCTCTGCCGATATGCCCTAACTTCAATCTTTTGCTAGTATCCTTCAAGGATACATAGTTCCAAACCCTGTGCTCTTGGACAACTGTCGGCTTTCCCCTATTATCTACGAGGTAGTTTAAAAGCTGCTCTATCTCCTTTTTAATGGTTGATGCCAGCCTGGTTCCATCCTGGTTAAGCTGAGCCCACCCCTATGGAAAAGTCCCTCCTTTCCCCAGAATGTTGCCCAGTTCCTAACTAATCCAAAATGTCCTTCCTTGCACCATTGTTTCATCCACGCATTGAGACTCTGGAGCTCTGCCTGCCTTTTGGTTCCTGTGCATGAAATGGGAAGCATTTCGGAGAACACTATCGTGGAAGTTCCATATCTCAGCTTCCTACCTAAAAGCCTAAATTTGGCCTCCAGCACCTCCCTACCACACTTTCCTATGTCATTGTTACCAACATGTACCAAGACAGCAGACTCCTCCTCAGCGCTATCTAAAACCTTGTCTAGGTGCATGGGAAGTCCGCTACCTTTGCACCAGGCAGGCATGTTGCCAGGTGATCCTCACGTCCAACAGCCACCCAGCTGTCTACATGCCTAAAAATTGAATCATTGACTATAACGGCTGTCCTAACCCTTCCCTCATAGACACATGGTACTGGAGAAACCTCCTCAATGCAAGAGGGTTTTACATCTCCTGGAAGACAGGACCTAGCTACAGGATCATTTCCTGCCACACCAGGGTGATGCTCTCCTGTCACATGACCTCTCTCTCCATGGCAACAGGGAGGCTGCCAGACTGGAGGTGGGACTTCAGTACTACATCCCTGTAGGTCTTGTCTATGTACCTCCCTGTCTTCCTTATGTCCTCCAAGTCTGCTACTCTAGCCTCCAGAGATCAGACTCGTTCCAGAGAGCAAAGATCTCCTTGCACCTAATGCACATGTAAGACCCCTCACCAACTGGGAAAAAAATCATACATGTGACACAATGCAAAAGACTGGAAATCCCCCTTCTCACTGCTGGACTGCTGTTTGCATCTTAATTTTAAGGTTTTGTTGAGATATTTAAGTTGATTACTTACTTAGGTTTGTTGGGGATACTTATACTAATACAACTATACCTAATACATTTAATGGACTTTGTTCACCTCAACATTAATTAATCTCAGGTCTTTAACTAATATATTCCTGATGAGGATAACCAGCCAACTTGAAAGTGAATATAGGCACCTCCTTCCCTTTAATAGGTTTAAGAGCTTATAAAACTAAGATTATCCCTGAGGTGGGTGGGAGGGAAAGAAGACTTAATCAAAGCTGGCTTCCTTTACAGTGCCCTGACCTGTTCTTCTAAGATAAAGTCTTACCAGTTTCCTGTGTGATTCACACAGCCCTTGGTTTGATTAAGGGGCCCTCTCAAATTGGCCCTTTGATCTGCCACTTGATTTTAACACCTATTTAAGATAATATTTAAGACTAATAAAATAATATTTTTTTACCCAACGGGTAATCGAACTCTGGAATTCGTTACCGTAGGATGTAGTAAAAGCTGTTAGAGTAGCTCGGTTTAAAAAAGGTTTGGACAAGTTCCTGGAGGAAAGATCTATAAACCCTTATTAAAGAGGACCTGGGAAATCTACTGCTTACCCCAGGACAAGCATTGTGGAAGCCGTGGACTTTGGGTACCTGCCAGATACTTGTGACCTGGATTGGCCACTGTTGGAAACAGGATACTGGGCTTGATGGACCTTGGCCTGACCCAGTATGGCATTTCTTATGTTCTTAAATTCACAAATCTTTTGCCTCCTAACTGGAAGGCCTCTTTGTAAAGGTCTATAGAAACTAGTTTATTTCTTTCTTCTCAGAGACTATTTATTCTACTTGTATGCTAAGTTATATTCTGATTTGATTTAAATAAAAAAGCTCTCTAGAAACAAATTTATTTCAGTGACTATTTACTCTATTTTACTTTCTACTGTATGTTAAGCTATATTCTGATTTGATTTAAATGAAAAGCTCTCTGCTGGTACTAAGACCTGACCAACTCAGCAAAAACACTGAATTCTAAAATACACAGATTTATCAGCTTTGACCCAAAGAGTTCCCTTTTTCCCCAAGATTTAGAGTATATTCCAGAAGATAAATACTTACAAGTGCAGATCTATTTACAGCTGTAGAAGTCTCTATTGGTAGCCCTTCAAGGGGTCCATTTACTAAGGTGTGCTAAGATTTTGCATCTAACGTGTATTAACTGCAACGTTAAGGCACAAAGGGGGCAAAAACTTTAAGTGGTAAAATACATGCCTACTTTGCAGGGGGTTTTTGTCATTTACACATGTCACCACATACAGTACAGATGTGGTCAACATTATTGGCACCATTGCATTTTAGGTATGGTGTGTACAATATCTTGAAAAATAATTGGAAATATTCCAACTGTATGTCATCATAATATTTTAATAGTATGTTCAAAGGTAAAGCGTAGTTACTCACCCATAACAGGTGTTCTCCGGGGACAGCACGAATCAGTCCTCACATATGGGTGACATCAGCGCCGACAGAGCCTGCAGAAACATCTTCCCAGCTTTCAAAGAAAGCCTTTGTGAGATGCACCACGCATGTGTGGTCCACTTCCCACCCAAGGGTGGCATCTTGCCTCAGTCTAATAACATAGCTAAGATGGCAAAAATAAAATACGGTAAAGGACCAACTCCAAGGGGAAGGAAGGAAGGTTGTGAGGACTGATTCTTGCTATCCCCAGAAAATACCTGTTGCAGATGAGTAACTACACTTTCTCCAGAAACAAGCAGGAAGTCAGTCCTCACATATGGGACTCCCCAGCTACAGGCTACTGAGAACCTGTAAAACAAAAAATGCCACGTGACCCTGCAAAGGGTGAGCCATGATTAGCAGCAGTTGAATCCCTACTGAGAGATTCTTGCAAGACTCATGTCCAGCAGGGAACCAGCACTCTGGTAGCTTGAACACAGAAGGATCAGAGGGCAGGAGTTGCCTACACCCCAAAGAGATTACGGAGTATGGCCTGGCTGAAAGTGCATATAACCGAATCAGAGAATTCGGATTAATCATAGCAATAGCACAATTTGCACTAAACTCAAATTCATGAGAATTTCAACAAATATTTTTAACTAACACAAACGCAACGCTCCCGCTAATAGGCCTGATCCTTGCCGCAACAGGAAAATCTGCCCAATTTGGACTACATCCATGACTACCAGCAGCCATAGAAGGCCCAACACCAGTTTCAGCCTTATTCCACTCAAGCACAATAGTGGTAGTGGGCATCTTTCTATTAATCCGACTTCATCCACTAATAGAACAAAATCAAACCGCACTCACGACATGCCTATGCTTAGGAGCACTAACAATCCTATTTACCGCAACATGCGCCTTAACACAAAATTATATGAAAAAAATTGTAGCATTCTCAACATCCAGTCAGCTGGGCCTAATAATAGTTACACTAGGGTTAAACCAACCACAACTAGCATTCCTTCATATCTGCACACATGCCTTCTTCAAAGCAATACTATTTTTATGCTCATGTTCAATCATCCATAGCTTAGCGGATGAACAAGACATTCGAAAAATAGGCGCTACCATAATTACACTGCCAACAACATCATCCTGCATTACCATTGGAAGCCTACAACTAATAGGCATGCCATTCCTAGCCGGATTCTTTTCAAAAGACACAATCATTGAGGCCATAAACACATCAAACACAAACACATGAGCCCTTACCATTACCATAGTTGCAACAATATTTACATCAATCTACAGCCTACGAATCATTACATTTTCACTTACAGGGCACACACGAATATTATCAATCCAACCAATTAATGAAAACACAATAATAAACCCAATTAAATGCCTGGCATGAGGTAGTATCCTCACAGGATTCCTAATTACAACAACCATTGTTCAACCAAAAACACAAGTAATAACAATACCAATAACATCTAAATTAGCAGCAATACTAGTCACAATTTCAGGATTAATAATTGCCATAGACATCCTCACCTCATTTATTTATTTATTTATTTATTTATTTAACAGCTTTTATATACCGCACTTTTGACATCAGCGCGGTTTACATTTTAACAAGTTTTGTACTTAAACATAAAAACAAATGTTAAGTTTACAGAGAACAGGGAATAAAACATGGATAACAGGGATTAACAATTAACAGATATTTTCAATTATTTACAATAGGTTCTTAAATGCTTGAGTTTTAAAGGTAGGGTTTGTGAGGCCTGGTCTAGATCAAGTGGTAAGATTTCAGGAGCTTATTTGGCTAGCCGTGGTCAATGGTCTGTGTGGGAGGGGGGTCAGTATATTGAGAGAAGTGTTGTAGGAAGAGATATGTTTTTATGGATTTTCTGAACTGGGACAGGTCCTTTTGTGCTCTAATACTAGGTGGTAGCGTGTTCCAGCATCTAGGGGCGAAGGAAGAGAATGCTCTTAAAGTGGTTGTTTGAGTGAGTTTTTTGCTGTCTTTTGGGATTGTTAGCAAGTTCTCTGTTACAGAACGTCTAGATCTGGTGTTCTGTGTGTGTTGGAGGAGATCAGATAAGGAGGATGATGAGATATGGTGGAATGCTTTAAAGGTAAGGATGAGAGCTTTGTATAAGATTCTGCCAGCTAGTGGGAGCCAGTGGAGGTCAAGTAGTATGGGAGTAATATGTTGACTCTTGACTTCCGGTGATGTGGTGAGCCGGAGCAGACGCATGCTGCTCGGGCTCTGGGCCCCTTCACCCCTCCACCACAGATTTATGCGGTGATCGGGGCTGCATTCGGGGTTCTTCGCCCCCCCTGGGCCCCCCGCAGAAGCCGCTATTGGGGCCGGTGCCCCGGAGCCCTCCGTCTCCCCCGAAGAGATGATGCTTGGAGGCGGCCTGGATTTCGGCGGCAGCCGCCGCGGGGGGTGTGCGGCTGCTGTGTGTGTGTGGTGTGGTGGTGTGGGGGTGTTTCCCGGGGCGGTCGGAGCGGGGTTCTGGGGGGGGGGGGGCCCTCGGACTGGGGTATCCTGCCCCCCCCCCCCCCCCGCATGTATCTACCAGCCGGGCCCGGCGAGTGGGGCCGATGCGGCAGCTGCTGAGGGGACCGGGGGCTGTTGCAGGGCCTGGATCGGGGGCACCACTTGCCTTCCAGCCTCTCTCAGAGCTCCTTGAGGGCAGAGCAGCCCACCAGAAGATCAGAGCACCCACTAGAGGGCTCGTGGGCCTGATACAATTCTCAGTCTTCACCACGCAGACGTCTGGGTCCTGAGCCTGGCCTTAGGCACACTGAGTTCGAGCTGCACCCCCCCCCCCTGCCTCTGGTCTTCGACGGATGCCCTGTTGCTACTGCGCCTCCGGCCCGCGACAGCCTTTGCCCCGCACTCTGGGCCCCCCCCCCCCCCCGGCACATCGGTTTCTGAGACCTGAGCCTCCTGTCCGAAAAGTCCGAGCCGGTGACTTGTGTCCTCCTCTCAGCACTCCTGAGCCTGTGACCTGCGCCCTGCCCTTGGCTCTTGGAGGATTGCGACCGCTCACTACATTCGACACCCGAGAGTTGGGGACTCCTTCCTTGCCCCCCGGCACCTCGACGCCTGTGACACGGGCTCCCCTCCCCCCTTCTTCTAGCGAATAGCGGCCCGAGACCTAAACTCTTTCTCCAGCGCTCGGGGGGACTTGAGCGCACCAGAGGCCTCGGAGATGGCGGCGAAGGGAGGCCATCGGGTGGAGAGGGAGAAGACCCCCCTACCGCCAAGGGGGGGGGGAACAGTCCTCGCCGCTGAAGGGAGAGGCCAGGGCTGCAGCGGGGATGGTGGACGAAATCTCCCTGGCCGTGGCGGGGGTGCTGTCCGCGCAATTCGACGACCTGCGGGGCCGCATGGACCTCATCCAAACCTCAGTGGAGGCCCTGGGCGGCCGACTGCAGGAGGCGGAACACCGGATAGAGCGGTCCGAAGAGCATGTGCTGGAGCTGCAACAGGAGATGGCCCGGATGAAAAAGTTACTCCAGGGGCAGGAGGCCAAGCTAGACGACTTTGAAAATAGGTCCCGCCGGAATAATCTGAGATTTCTTGGAGTTCCGGAAGTTATAGAGGACCGGGACCTACAATCCTACGTAGAGGACCTGGTGAAACAAATTCTGGAGAACGACCCCGAGGGCACTTTAATCCAAATTGAGAGGGCACACCGGGTCGGGCCTAGGAGAACCAGTGAGGGCCGACCTAGAGTGGTTCTAGCACGGTTCCTGCGATTCCAACAGAAAGAAGCAGTCCTACGGGCCGCGCGAAAGAAAGGGACTATTCAAAAAGACAATGCCAGGCTACGTGTTGTTCAGGATTACTCAGCGGCTCTGGGCCAGCGGCGACGAGAGTATGGACCTTTGTGCCAGGTTCTGATAGACAATAATATCAAATTTATTGTGCAATACCCTGCCCGGCTGATCTTTACTCATGGGGGGACCCGTCGGTCCTTTGACTCCGCGACAGCAGCAACGCCCTACGTGGAAGAGATACGGCGGAGGGCTGCAGTGGCGGCCGAGACTTGAGGTCCGGAGGGGAGGACTACCGAAGTGCGGAACAAGCCCGGAGTTTCCATTATGGACTTTAAAGTGATGGTGATGGTAACTGGGGTGGGGGAGGGTGGAGGATGGGGCCTGCTCAAACTATTGCTACGTGGGGGGTTGGCTGTGTTCCAGAGGTGTGGGGGGCGGGTGAGGAATGGCCCGAGTAGTTGGGGGTGGCTTGCCGGGGGGGCGAGTGGGGGGGGAGTGTAACGGGGCTGGTATAATGGAGGGGTGAGGGGGTCCCTTACGCATCTAGGAATACTTAGAGAAGGGGAGGAGGATGGTAGATGGGATGAGGGTTGGGAGCGGGGAGGAGAGGGGGAGGGGAGGGGTGGGTGGGAGGGGGGTGAAGGGATGGGAGGGTGGGGGGGTGGGGAAGGGTGGGCAGGGGAGGGAGGAAGGGGGAGGGGGTGTAGGAGGTGAGCAGTATTTTCAGGGACTAATGGAGGGGTGGACGACGGGAGGGAATTTCCTGGTGAAGAAGAGGGGCGGACCTCAGGCTGGGGGGGTCCCTTCCTCAGAAAAGGTATGGTTTATGCTGTATTATAATAAGCCTACTTTTGTATTACATGCCGCTTAAGATAATTTCTTGGAATGTATGTGGTCTGGGCAGCCCCATTAAACGGGCTAAGGTCCTCCAGGCTCTGGCACGGCAGAAGGCGGACATCGCAATGCTCCAGGAAACCCACCAGACTGCTGAAGAACACCGAAAATTATGCCGGGAGTGGGTGGGACAGGTCTGGGGGGCTCCAGCTCAGGGGAAGAAGGGGGGAGTAGTAGTCTTCCTGATTCATAAACGGGTGAGGCTGGAGGTTGTCCGGGATTTTGTAGACCCGACTGGCAGATTTGTCTTGGTGCAGGGAGTCCTTGAGGGGAGGCCTGTTATCCTGGGCAACCTGTATTGTCCAAATGTACTTGACTTGCCCCTCTTTGCCCGCTTTGCCTCCAAGATCGAGACATTGCCGGAGTCCCCCCTGATTTTGGGGGGGGACTTTAATGGGGTCATGGATGTTGACCTTGACACTTCCAAGGGGGGGAGCAGAGAGACAGAACTGCGACGGTTCGGGCCCTGCGACGTTTATGCTCTCGACTGGGCTTGGTGGACCCCTGGCGGCTGCTTCACCCGACCGAACGGGATTACACGCATATATCCCGGGCTCATGGCACTAGTGCCCGTATAGATTACCTGTTGATTTCTACAGGCCTGTTCGTTAAAGTGGCGGATGCGCAGATAGGGCCTATGGAGATATCTGACCATGCTTTCGTTTGGCTCGACGTCCATTGGACTGGGACCTCTCCCCGCCCCCCGACGTGGCGATTCCCGCTCGAACTATATAGGGACGCGCAATTTCGCTCCTTTCTTCAACAACGCTGGCAGGAATTTGAAGCTGATCATAGGGGTCACCAGGATGACCCCGAACTGCTCTGGGAAACTGCAAAGGTGGTTCTGCGGGGGGACATAATAGGGTTCCTTGCCCGGAAGAGAAGACTGAGGGCCGAACGTATTATTGGTTTAGAGAAGTTGGTGACGCGATTACGGCGGCAAGGGGCTCAAAACCCGACTGCAGGGCTTAAAAAGCAGCTGTGGGACTCTCAAATGGAATTAAATGAACTTCTGCACCAGCGGGCAAAGAAATCCGTGTTATACTACCGGTACCAACTTTACCGTTATGGGGATAAGCCCGGGAAACTCTTGGCCAGATGCCTCCGGGGACCTAGGGGCTCCAAACTGGTGCCGGGTTTGCGGGATGATTCGGGGGTGTTACACCGGGAGAACTCGGAGATTGTGCGGGTTTTTCGTTCCTTTTTCCAGACCCTTTATACTGCGGAGTCGCCTTCCCATACGCAGATGGAGGAGTATGTGGGGGCTTTGGAGTTACCGCGCTTGACCGCGGAGCAAAGAGCGCAGTTGGAGCAGCCGATAACGGTGGCTGAGCTGCAGGGGGCTATTTCCAAGGCCAGCTGTTATAAATCCCCAGGATCCGACGGGCTTGGTGCGGAATTTTACAAAATCCTTAACGATTTGATCTCCCCAACGCTGGCTGCCGTGCATAATCAGAGGGCACAGCAGGGATACTTTCGCTGGGGAGCTAACCACGCCCATATTGTCCTTATTCCTAAACCGGCGAAGGATCCCCTCTCCGCGACTTCGTATCGTCCTATCTCACTACTCAATTTTGACCTTAAATTGATGGCCAAGGTTTTGGCAGACCGCCTGGCGGAGTTTCTGGGGCTGTTGGTGCATGATTGTCAGGTTGGGTTCGTGAAGGGGCGATACGCAGTTCGCAATCTGCGCAAAGTTGTGGCGTCCCTGGAGTGGGTCCAGCATAGACAGTTGCCCTCACTGCTTGTTAGTTTTGATGCGGAAAAGGCCTTCGATCGGGTGGATTGGCAATATTTGCAGTACATCCTTCCACGCTATGGTCTCGGGCCTTTATTTTGTAGTATGGTTGCGAGCCTGTATGCCGATCCGACGGCGGCGATACTTTGTAATGGGGTGGTATCAGAGAGGTTTACTTTGCAAAGGGGGACCCGTCAGGGCTGCCCCCTCTCTCCTCTCCTTTTTGTCCTGTCGTTGGATCCTCTCCTGCGGAGAGTGGCGGGTATGCGTTCCATAAGGGGGGTGAGAATGGGCGCTCATGAATTTAAGATATCTGCCTTTGCAGATGACCTGTTGGTACATTTACTCTCGCCAACAGACTCCTTGCCGCTTCTTTTAGACGAGCTCCGAACCTTTGGACAATTTGCGGGGCTACGTATTAACAGGGACAAATCTGCGGCCATGGACGTGTTGGGGAGCCTTCGGGGTAGTTGGCCGGGGGGCTTCCCTCTTCGATGGGCCGGGGATCAATTTGTATACTTGGGGATTGTATTGCCTTGCCATCCAGGACGATTGTATAGGTGCAACCTGCAGCGAATGCTGACCAAGGTGCGAGCCCAGGTGCAGGCCTGGCAGCCTCTCCCCTTGTCCCTATTGGGAAGGATTGCGGCGATTAAACTGGTGCTCTTGCCCCGGATCCTGTACTGGTTGCAGACCCTCCCTGTTTGGCTCCTCCGGAGGGATGCCCGGCTTTTTGAGGTGGAATTTCGGGGCCTCCTCTGGGGGGGGGCGAGAGCTCGTGTCCCCTACAGTTGGCTGGTGGGGAGGATGCGCAATGGGGGGTGGGGGCTCCCGGATCTCGGAGCTTATGCTTTGGCCTGCCAGGCGCGCCATTTGGGGGACTGGCTAGGTGGCACTGACTTTTATACACCCACGGCCTTGGAGGAGGAATATGTGGCGCCCCACTCTTTGCGGGCCCTCTTGCACCTGGAGGTCAGCCAGTGGGCCACCCACTTAGCTGAGAGTGTGTTGCTGCTCCCGGTCCGTAAGACCTGGCGGCAGTTGAACACCTATTGGGGCCGTAATTGGAAGGCATCAAGTTGGCTGCCCCTTCGGGGCAATGCCAACTTTACCCCGGGGACGGAGACCGCGGCCTTTCGTTTTTGGGGGGAGAAAGGTGCCCATAGTGTGGGGAACGTGGTAGACCTGTCCGGGAGGATCAAACCCTTTTCTGTGCTCTCCCGCGAGTTCGACTTGCGGCCTCATCATTTCTTTGCATATATGCAGGTGGCCCATTATGTGGCCTCCCTCCCAGGAGAGGAGTTACATGGCGATCGCTCGGTCCAGCTTATGGGGTTTTTTTGGCCTGGATGATTCAACACGACCGTCGATCCGGGGTTTTCACCTCCGGTTGGAGCAGCTTCGCCAGCGCCCAGACTACTGCAGAGTAGAACAGGCTTGGGGGGCAGAAATGGGGCAGGAAATCCCCCGGGGCACTATTTTGGCGGCCCTACGGCGCGCGGTGAGCCTGGTGGAGGGGGCTCGTTGGCGGGAAATACAATTTAAATGTCTTACCAGGATCCACTTCTCACCGCGGAGGGCCCTTCGTTGCCACCTGACTGTGGATGGCGGTTGTCCGCGGTGTGCGGCGCCCATGGCGACCTTGTTACATATGTGGTGGGGCTGCCGCAGGCTTCGCCCTTATTGGCGGAGGATTGCCCTGTACATGGCCGACCTGCTGGGACAACCTATTCAGTGGGATGCAGCCTTGGTGGTCTTGGATGTTCTGGCCCTTGCCTCTCCGAGGGGGAAGTGGGGTCGCTGGCTGGTGCGTAAGGCATGTCTGGTGGGTAAGGGACCTCTGTTGAGGCGATGGAGGGAGACCCGCCCTCCCTCTTTCTGGGAGTGGCGGAACTCTTTCCATCAGCTTATGCTCCTGGAGTGTAGGGCTGCCCGGGGCCACGTCCAGCGATGGTCCGCCTTCTTGCTAATTTGGGACCCATACATTCAAAATCTGAGTGCCCGGACTCGTAATACAGTCTTGCAGTTGGGTTGTTAACACCCTTATCTACTGTTTTGTTATTCGGGGGACAGGCGGAACCTCCAGATGGTCCTGTGTGGCTTTGACATGTATGGGGGGGGAGGGGGGTGGGGGGAGGGGAGGGGGCGGGGGAAGGGGGCGTGGGTTATTACACTTTGAAAAATCCATGTAACCGTCAATGGGTATGGCTCCTGGGGATAAGAGCTAACCCCAGAGAGTGGTGATTTTCTGTGTGCTATGTACCTGTTGTTTACTGTTGATGGTTCTAAATAAAGTTTTGAAAAAAAAATGTTGACTCTTTTGGGATCCATGAAGAACTCTGGCCGCTGTATTCATGGCCAATTGAAGCGGGTTTAGAGTGCTCTTGGGTAGGCCATGAAGAACGATATTTGCATAGTCAAAATGAGGAGTGACTAATGCCTGGAAGGTTGTACGAAAGTCAGATGGTTCAAGCATAGGTCTGAGGTGTCGAAGGGTCTTGATTTTATAGTAAATGGCTTTTACAGTATTTTTTATGTGTTCTTTGAATTCAAGTCGTTGGTCAAGTATAACACCCAGATAACGTATTGAGGTTTTGAGTGGTAGATCAGCATCACGTGTTTTTAGAGTTGGTGGGGGAGAGAAGTCTTTGTTCCTAGTGACGATCAGGACTTCGGTTTTTTTTAAATTGATTCTGAGGTTTTGAGTGAGTAGCCAATCTGATATTGAGTTGAAGCAGGTGATTAGAGTAGTGTAGTCAGGTTTTAATACATTGATTGGAGTGAATAAGAGCACGTCATCTGCGTAGATAAGACATGATACTCCGAATGAGCGGGAGATGTTGCAGAGAGGTTGCATATATATGTTAAATAGAAGGGCTGAAAGAGAGGAACCTTGTGGAACTCCTTGCTTCTGATGAAAAGGTTGAGATGTGGTCTCCCCAGTCCGTACTTGTTGCCAACGATCTTCTAGGTAAGATCTGCACCAATTCAGTGCCGTTCCTTGAATTCCTTTTTCGTGGAGCCTGGTGAGTAGTTGGTTGTGGTCGACAGAATCAAATGCTGCTGCTATGTCTAGGAAGATCATAGCGACTCCATTTCTGATATTGTCTGTTGTGTTAATGAGTGTGTTCAATAGAGAAGTTAGAAGAGTTTCAACTCCATGGGCTTCCCTGAAGCCATGTTGGTTTAGATCTAGTGGTGCCTCGGAATCAATGTGTTGTTGAATTTGTCTGAGTACGATTTTTTCTAGGATCTTGGCTAATAAAGGAATGCTTGAAATTGGGCGATAGGAGTCTTCCTTTTTCGGATCCAGTTTGTTGTTCTTCAGTAGAGGACGGATGGAGGTGTGCTTGAGAGCTGATGGAAATATCCCGGATCTAAGGGACTGGTCAGCTAATGCTGATATGTATGGGCTAAGTTCTGTTTTCAGTGATTTGATCCAGAAGGCCGGGCATGGATCATTTGGAGCGGTAGTGGCATTGATGGATGTAATAATTTCTTCAATAGACTTTGGAGTTGGAGATGAGAAATTATTGAGTGTGAGTTGGATGTTGGAGGATTGCTTGGTTACACTTGTGGTTGATTCAGTGGTCTTGATTGCCTTGGATTGAATGTAATCGGCATATAGTTGTGGGTGTATAAATTCCTGTTGTGGTGAGGGAGGTTCAGTAGTTAGGGATTTTACTATTTGGAAGAGATCTTTTGGTTTGTTGAGGGAACGGCTAAGTAGCTTTGTATGGTGTTCTCTTCTCTTATCCCAGATTAGCTGACGATGGGACTTTAAGTTGGCTAGGTAAATGGACTGATCATGAGGGTTTAGGGAGTGTCTCCATTTCTTCTCTAATCTCCTCAGTTGTTGAAGGGAGGTTCGTAACTCTGATGAGAACCATGGTGCGTTCTTTTTCTTGGCGATAGAAGAGTTGGTAGAGGTTTTGTCTTGTTTAGTGGTAGGTTGTGCTGATAGTCGAAGAGCGTTGTTCCAGTTTGATACAGAGTCGTCGATGTTGTTAGGTATAGTGGAGAGTTTTGGCATGGTAAGGGAGGTGATTGTATCCATGTTAAAAGGTTGGAATCGTGCTGGTTTTGGTGGTAGGTAAGCATTTGGTGACTTGTTTGGAGATTCAGTAGATGGAATGATGAATGAGATAAGTTTGTGATCAGACCAGGGGACGGGGGTTGATAGGGGCTCAGGTTGGTTTATCAGATTCGGGTGTACTGATGGTGCAAATATGAGGTCAAGAAGATTTCCTTGTTTATGAGTGGATGTTTTTACGATTTGATCATAGTGTAAGTTGATCATGGCATCAAGGAAGGAGTTGGACACTGAAGGTGGTGTGGAGGCAAGATTAAAATCTCCAAGGATCCAGTTAGGTTTGTTGATATCCAATGGGTTGATGGCAATATCAATTATTGTTGAGAGATCGTCAGCTGGAGCATTTGGGGCTCTGTAGATGAGATTTATGGTGTTGCTATTATTGGAGATGGATAGCGTATTTGAGTGGTTTGTGGTATTGGTAGATATTACGTGATATTTCAAATCTGTTCTTGCTATTATACAAACTCCTCCTCCCTTTCTATTTTCTCTGTTACAGGTATAGATGGTGTAGTTAGGTGGGGTTAGATGGTTCATTAGGACATTGTCGGTATTAGACAGCCATGTTTCTGTGATAAATAGGATGTCTAGTGTGAGGTTTGATATAAGATCAATGATAGCTGGCCATTTGTTGCGGGCTGAGCGTGCATTAATGAGAGCACACTTGAGATTCTGTGGAGTAGTTCTTAGATTAGGTTTCTTGTTATTTGTATTTTCAAGAGGTACATATATACAGTAGTTGTGCCTATTATAGTATGTACTTTGTGGATAATTTTGGTGGTGTTTCCTATTATGGGTTTGGTGAATAGGTATAAGGTTGAAATCAGATGTTAGAGCAGAGGAAATATGTAATATGCAAGAGAGGATGGAGAGGAGCAGGAGCAGGAGTGAACAAGTAAGGGTAGCCATGGCGTAGTCCTGGGATGGTAGAGAGGTTGTAGGTACTTTAACTTGGGTGCTACTGGCAACAGTATTAATTGAATGTTACTGACCACAGTAATAATTGAATTGCAACAGTATAAATAAGGACACTGGCAACAGTGATAAATTGCTACTGACAACAGTAATAATACATTCTTATATGGTATGTAACTGATAGCACTAATACATTTACAATGGTATAAATACAGTTGCTTAGGGGAGAATAGTTATGGTATATGGTGTACACAATGGTTAGGCTGTAAGAGAATAGTCAGATGAGTCTACGTGTGGATAGTATACTTGCTGTGAGTTGAGAGGGTGAAGTAAGCGAGCTCGACCATGTGGGAGCTCAGCTGTATTTGGATATGTTTGCTGGACTCAGCGTTGTTTCTTCATTCATGCATCTGGTTCCACGGTATGGTTTTTTGAGGCTGGGTGAGAGTAAATTTTGGGAGCGCTGTCTGTCTGGAGGTGGATGTGGTTCAGCGGTCATCTGGAGCAGCTTTTTCGGTCCTCGCAGCGTTATGTAACGGTGAGATGGATTTCCAGTTGTCAGGCCTGTATTAACTATAGGCCTCCACCAAGGCCTCCGCCTAAGGGCCACGCCAAAGGGCCCTCTGGCGAGGCCCTCAGGCGCGGGCCCGTCAGGCGCGGGCGCGCCCGATGGCGCGAACTTTTAAAGCCGTGCAGGAAGTCCCGATGAGAGATGGTGCTGTTCCCTGCCGCCGGAGGCTCTATCCCCCGACTGGGGAGAGCTGCAGATGGTGGCAGGGGTTGACTGGACCACGCGCCCGATGGCGCGAACTTTTAAAGCCGTGCAGGAAGTCCCGATGAGAGATGGTGCTGTTCCCTGCCGCCGGAGGCTCTATCCCCCGACTGGGGAGAGCTGCAGATGGTGGCAGGGGTTGATTGGACCACGCGCCCAATGGCGCGAACTTTTAAAGCCGTGCAGGAAGTCCCGATGAGAGATGGTGCTGTTCCCTGCCGCCGGAGGCTCTATCCCCCGACTGGGGAGAGCTGCAGATGGTGGCAGGGGTTGACTGGACCACGCGCCCGATGGCGCGAACTTTTAAAGCCGTGCAGGAAGTCCCGATGAGAGATGGTGCTGTTCCCTGCCGCCGGAGGCTCTATCCCCCGACTGGGGAGAGCTGCAGATGGTGGCAGGGGTTGACTGGACCACGCGCCCGATGGCGCGAACTTTTAAAGCCGTGCAGGAAGTCCCGATGAGAGATGGTGCTGTTCCCTGCCGCCGGAGGCTCTATCCCCCGACTGGGGAGAGCTGCAGATGGTGGCAGGGGTTGACTGGACCACGCGCCCAATGGCGCGAACTTTTAAAGCCGTGCAGGAAGTCCCGATGAGAGATGGTGCTGTTCCCTGCCGCCGGAGGCTCTATCCCCCGACTGGGGAGAGCTGCAGATGGTGGCAGGGGTTGACTGGACCATGCGCCCGATGGCGCGAACTTTTAAAGCCGTGCAGGAAGTCCCGATGAGAGATGGTGCTGTTCCCTGCCGCCGGAGGCTCTATCCCCCGACTGGGGAGAGCTGAAGATGGTGGCAGGGGTTGACTGGACCACGCGCCCGATGGCGCGAACTTTTAAAGCCGTGCAGGAAGTCCCGATGAGAGATGGTGCTGTTCCCTGCCGCCGGAGGCTCTATCCCCCGACTGGGGAGAGCTGCAGATGGTGGCAGGGGTTGACTGGACCACGCGCCCGATGGCGCGAACTTTTAAAGCCGTGCAGGAAGTCCCGATGAGAGATGGTGCTGTTCCCTGCCGCCGGAGGCTCTATCCCCCGACTGGGGAGAGCTGCAGATGGTGGCAGGGGTTGACTCATCAAATAAACAAACAAATAATACACATCTCTTCAAAACATCACTTGGATTCTTCCCTATAATTATTCACCGAACATACCCCAAAGCAACCCTAATACCTGGACAAAACACTGCGACAAACCTAATTGACCAAACTTGGTTAGAACGCACTGGACCCAAAGGCCTAACAACCCAACAAATGCCCCCCATCAAAATAATTACAAACTTTCAACAGGGGTTGATAAAAACATATCTCACAATTTTCCTATTTAACCTTCTAATCACCCTTTCTATTTAACAGTACTTACAGCCCGAAACATACCCCAACGAACCAACTCTAATACCACAAAGTTAATAATAATACTCAACCAGAAATCAATCATAATCATCCACCTGAAGAGTACAACACTGATACCCCCGCCCAATCATTTCAAACCAAACAAAATTCTGAAACACTTACTACATCAACAGAATCAACCAATAAATAACCAAACACAAACACACAAATATATCCTACCACATAAAAAATAACAGACCACGCCCCCATGCCTCAGGATGAGGCTCCGCCGCCATCGCTGCTGAATAAGCAAAAACAACCAACATCCCACCTAAGTAGATTAAAAACACCACCAATGACAAAAAAGACAGCCTAACTATAACCAAAGCTAAACAAACCCCAGCTGAAGCCACAACGAACCCAAATGCACCAAAATAAGGAGACGGATTAGACACGACATCCACCAACCCAAATACAAGACTAAATATTCCAACGAAAGTCATATATGCCATAATTTTTACGAGGAATCTAACCAAGACTAATGATCTGAAAAACCACTGTTGTACTTCAACTATAAAAACTAATGACCCTTAATATACGAAAAACCCATCCAAACTAAAAATTATTAACAATTCATTCATTGACCTCCCATTACCATCAAACATCTCATCACTTTGAAACTTCGGCTCACTCCTAGGGGTCTGCCTTATTTCACAAGTCATAGATATGATTCAGACCTTTAAATACTTAAAGAGAAATGACGAACAAACAAACCTCTTCGAAAGACGGGGAAGCTGTAAAACTAGAGGACATAACATGAAGCTGCAAGGTGGTAAATTGAAAGGCAATGTCAGGATATATTTTTTCACTGAAAGGGTGGTGGACACTTGGAATGCCCTCCCAATGTAAGTGGTGGGGGCAAACACGGTGACGGAATTCAAAACGGCATGGGACAAACACAGTGGATCCCTTTAGAGCAACAGGATAAAAACAAAATAAACGGTACCATCTAACTTCTGAACCATCTAACGTCTCAACAAATAGGGTGTCCTACATGGAGTGGTGGGTTCACCCCTAAACAAATACATGGGGAGGGGTGGCCTGCACAGAGAGACAGGTGAACCTACTCTTGCCATCTTGCTGGGCAGACTAGATGGACCATGTTGGTCTTTATCTGCCGTCATTTACTATGTTACTATGTTACTATATTACAGGGTTATTTTTAGCCATACTCTACACAACCGACACAACCTCTGCCTTCTCATCAGTCGCTCACATCTGCCCCAGACATAAATTATGGCTGACTTATGCGCAATGTTCATGACAATGGAGCATCAATATTCTTTATCTGCATCTACATACACATTGGACGCGGAATCTACTACGGATCCTATTTATTCAAAGAGACATGAAACATTGGAGTTATACTCCTTCTACTAGTTATAGCCACAGCATTCGTGGGCTATGTCCTTCCATGAGGACAAATATCATTCTGAGGGGCCACAGTAAATACAAACCTCCTTTCTGCCACACCATATGCTGGCGACACATTAGTACAATGAATCTGAGGCGGTTTTTCAGTAGACAAAGCCACACTAACCCGATTCTTTTCATTTCACTTCATTTTACCATTTCTAATCATCGGCATAAGCATCTTACATCTTATTTTCCTCCACGAAACAGGGTCAAATAACCCAACAGGACTAAACTCAGACACCGACAAAATTCCATTCCACCCTTACTTCTCATACAAAGACGCTCTAGGCTTCATAATCATATTCTCATTATTAACCACCATAGTCTTATTCTTCCCTAATCTTCTAGGAGACCCAGAAAACTTCACACCAGCCAACCCACTAGTAACCCTGCCACACATTAAACCAGAATGATACTTCCTTTTTGCCTATGCCATTCTACGCTCAATCCCAAATAAACTAGGAGGAGTCCTAACCCTCCTCCTCTTTATTTTAATCCTATTTATTATCCCAGTTCTTCATACATCAAAACAACGTGCTATAACATTTCACCCCGCCACACAAATAATATTCTGATTAATCGTAGCAAACACAATTATCCTCACATGAATTGGAAGTCAACCAGTAGAAGAACCATTTATTACAATCGGACAAAGCTCATCAATTATTTAATTTATATTATTCATTCTGGCTGGATGGGTGGATAAAACCTCTGACAGGTTCTCCAGTCTTCAAAAACAGATACTTCAAGAATCAAGGACTGTTTCCACACAGGACATAAAGTTAAAAAAATATATAAGATTACACAACACACAGCACATCACAACACAACTTAACAGCCAAAAGGAAACTCACAAACTGCACTATAAAAAAACAAATGGAAACCACACCTTATTATCCTGTGCATTGGGGCTATATAGAGGGCAGGCTGAACCAAATAGCCAACCCAAAACAGGGATATTACAACAAGATGGCATGCACCTGCTATTAACTATATCCTATATATTGTAGACCCTTAAAGTTCATCCACTTCAATTCATAATCATACAAACAATAAACTAGTACCCTATTCACTAAATACTTTCAAAGCTAAATCTACCTAATGGTGTACACGCTTCTAAGCTAAATATTCTATTTTTGTTGGAGCCCGTGCCTTGAAAGAATCTTCTTTTTTCGTAGCACTAATCTCCTTTTTAATCTTATGTTTTAAAAAAATGGGGAAACCCTCTCATCGAATGACCGAGGGATAACTTTATGTTGCCCCACAGGAAGAACTTAACGAAATAACTCTTAGATATACTGGTTATATTAATACTTAGCTCAGTCCAGCAGCGTTAATGCTGAAAATCTTCCAAATTTTCCAACAGAGCTATAAAGCAGCTTGGCAGTTCGACTCTAATCGAAGTTCATGGTGACCCACGCCAACCTCTTTTGACTGTGATTGGAAAAGTCATATATCAACTGCCTCTCCTCTCATAAATTCAAATCGTGCCTTCCCGGAAGATTTTCAGCGTTAACGCTGCTGGACTGAGCTAAGTATTAATATAACCAGTATATCTAAGAGTTATTTCATTAAGTTCTTCCTGTGGGGCAACATAAAGTTATCCCTCGGTCATCTGATGAGAGGGTTTCCCCATTTTTTTAAAACATAAGATTAAAAAGGAGATTAGTGCTACGAGAAAAAAGATTCTTTCAAGGCACGGGCTCCAACAAAAATAGTATATTTAGCTTAGAAGCGTGTACACCATAAGGTAGATTTAGCTTTGAAAGTATTTAGTGAATAGGGTAGTAGTTTATCCTTTGTATGATTATGATTAGGAAAAAGGTTAAGGCAAGAAATGGAATGGTCCTGCAAACAAAGCGTGTGGGATTTGTAAGGGATCCCTTCAGGAAACTTACTAACAGCAAATGAAATTTTAAATGAAAATTTATCCATTTAAAGTTATATGTACAGTATATTTGCAGCCATCTTCCTTACAATAGATGGACAGGATTGCTGAAGATAAGAGATCCATTTAACTTTATGTAGTCTCCATTATGCTTAAAATTGACCTTATTGGTTTATGGCTTCTATTATAGCTTCAGCTCATTTACATTAAATTGCAGTACAGTAAATAAACTCAAAGCAGGCAGGAAGATAGGAAGAAAAAGACCTCAGTGTTACATAAGCCACAGAATTTCAGGCTTGTTCTCAAATTCATGCCAATGGTATGGCTCATCAACATCACATCACAGGTCGAGAAAAAACCTCCTGACCATATACAGTATCATATAGAAACTTAATTCTCTGCTATGACCTTATCGTGGGCATTGTTGCTTTAAACTGGTATTATAATTTTATCTTCCACCATTACGAACACCATTGCTGCTGGTGGATATTTTACCTGATTACGGTGGTCCCTTTTAACAATCTGAATAAAGATTGCTCTTTATAGCATGCAGACATGGCACTCCCAGTTGTATTGACGGTAGCAGGACACAGAGCAGTGCCATGTTTACCCTTTGGGGAATCGTATTACAAGGTTAGTAGTAAAATTGATTGCCTACTTACGCAACGTGAATGGGACGATCAGTTATGCCATTATAATGAGATACTACGGGCAACATTGTGTCCATACAAGGAGGTTACCTTTTGTGATATTTGTCTACATGAGGGAGTGCAATGGGGAATAGTTTTTAAGCATAGTCTTCGCTATAGCCAAGTATGAGTAATTATGTTTAGCAGTGTTGATTCAGATAATTTAAAGTGAAGAGATTTTTTACCCTTGGGAGTATACTAACAAATTTCATAATATTTTTCTAATCTACATTAGCAATTGGAGAAGCGATTGAAAATTACTCCCCAACATAAGCAATTGAACATTACTCCCTGGTGCAGCTCCTGGTGAAACGCCTATAGCGTTGGAGCGGCAGAGGCAACACGATAACACAGCTTGCAGCACAGTCAATACCGAAGGGAGATAAGTAATGCTTTTTAGTGGGAATGTTAAGTTTTGATACAATAGCATTGCTTGAGATTACCAATTTAAAGCAGCATTGCCCACAAATAGGCTTATAGCCGAGAATTAAGTCTCTATATGATAATAATTATATTTATGGTTAGGAGGTTTTTCTCGACCTGTGATGTGGATGAACCATACCACTGGAATGAATTTGCAAACAAGCCTGAAATTCTGTAGCTTATGTAACACTGAGGTCATTTTCCTCTTACCTTCTCCCCTGTTTTGAGTTTATTTCCTGTACTGCACTCCACTTTAATGCAAATGAGTGTAAGCAACAGGTCTGATTAGGGTTCACTCTTTTTAGGGTATTCTATATTAAATATTTATTATAGCATTTGTCGGCCATGGATCTTTTGCAACCTCCACGGTTTGCAAAATAATATATGAAATAACATGCCCGTCCATAAAACCATAAAAACAAATCAGACACATACATAATGTGTATTAGTTATTATAACACACTTTCATTTAACCCAACACATATTGAGTAATAATGAGATGCAAAGTATGCAAATGAATAGAAAGCACCTAATTTTTCAAATGGAGTACTGTAGCTTGCTTTAAACAGAGCAAGCTGTGTTATTCTAGAAAAAAAATCATGCCAGCTCAAGGCTGTTTAAAGGAAATCAGCTGTCCGGGGGTCTCTTCCTCCAAAAACATGCCCCTCTCTCCACAGAGGCCCGAGCCCTCTCCTATGGTATAGTAGAAGCCCCCCCCCCCCCCCACACTAATAGACCACATTACTCCAAGAGCCTGACTCAGAACCCCACCCCCACAGGCCACTCGATCTAGAGTACCTCAAAGAGTCTCTGTGAGGAAAGACGACTACTGTCCTTTCCTATTTGCATAATCTATTTGCATTGGTGTGATATACAGACCTCCCTCACAAGAGGAAGAGGTGGACAGAGAGTTAATTGAAGACATAAGCAGCATTGCTAGGAAAGGGGAAGTGCTACTGATAGGAGATTTCAATATGCCAGATGTTGATTGGCACATTCCTGCTGCAGTATCATCTAGAAGTAAGGAGATCCTAGATTCTCTACAGGGAGAACTATTCAGGCAATTGGTAACAGACCCCACACGTGAAGGGGCCATACTGGACTTGGTGCTTACCAATGGTGAAAGTGTTTCTGATGTTGTAGTAGGAGATCATTTTGCATCCAGTGATCACCAGATGGTGTGGTTCAGTATTAGGACTAGGGCTGTTAGAATCCATTCCAAGGTGAGGATCTTAGACTTTAGGAAGACTAACTTTGCGAAGATGGGCCAATACCTCAGGGAGTCATTAGTGGGATGGGAACAGCTGGGGGATGTAGAAAACCAGTGGGCAAAACTGAAAGGGGATATTTTTAAGGGCAACCAACCTTTTTGTTAAAATGGTAAATAAAGGCAAAAGGAAAAGGAGATCGCTATGGTTTTCGAAGGAAGTAGCTGAAAAAGTGAAGAAAAAGAGGGAGGCCTTCATGAAATACAAGAGATCACAGAGAGAGGAAGACAGGCATCTGTATTTGGAAAAACTTAGAGAAGCTAGCAAAGTAGTCAAGAAGGCAAAGATTCAAAAGGAGGAGGAAATAGCCAATGTAATAAAATGGGGGGATAAGACATTTTTCAGATATATTAGTGAGAAGAGGAAGGGCAAAAGTGGTATTGTCAGACTCAAGGGTGCAGGGGGGGGGGAATATGTAGAAGCTGATAAGGATAAAGCGGAATTGCTTAACAAATATTTTTGTTCTGTGTTCACAGATGAGGAACCAGGAGCAGGATCTCAGAAAACACCCACAAATAGGAACAGAAGCGAGGGACATCTTGAACAATTTTCAGAAGACTGTGTTCGTGAGAAACTAGCTCAACTTAAAGTAGACAAAGCGATGGGACCGCATGGGATACACCCTAGAATACTGAGGGAACTTGGGGACGTTCTAGCAACTCCACTGACTGACCTTTTCAATGCCTCGTTGGAGTCGGGAGTGGTGCCAAAGGACTGGAGAGAGGCTCATGTGGTGCCTTTACACAAAAGCGGAAGTAAGGATGTGGTTGAAAACTACAGGCCGGTTAGTTTAACTTCCGTGGTGAGTAAATTATTGGAAACGGTGCTGAAAGAGAAAATAGTGAGGTTTCTGGAGTCCAGCGGATTACAGGATCCGAGGCAGCATGGATTCACCAGAGGCAGGTCTTGTCAGACAAATCTGATTGATTTCTTTGACTGGGTGACCAGGGAGTTGGACCGAGGGAGAGCTCTAGATGTGGTGTATTTAGATTTCAATAAAGCCTTTGACACTGTTTCTCACAGGCGACTTATAAACAAACTGAGCACCCTAGGGATGGACCCTAAAGTTACTGCTTGGGTTAGAAATTGGTTGGGTGGGAGGCGACAGAGTACAAGTAAATGGAGCTCACTCTGAGGCGAAGGATGTTACCAGTGGTGTGCCCCAGGGATCTGTCCTTGGTCCGATTCTTTTTAACATCTTTGTTAGTGATATAGCGGAAGGGCTGTCGGGTAAGGTTTGCCTCTTTGCAGATGATACCAAAATCTGCAATAGAGTAGACACCCAGGAAGGTGTAGATAACATGAGGAGGGATCTAGCTAAGCTTGAAGAATGGTCTAGAATTTGGCAGCTGGGATTTAATGTTAAAAAATGTAAGGTCATGTATTTGGGCTGCAGCAATCCAAGGGAGCAATATACTATAGGAGGTGAAGTACTTTTGTCCACTAAAGAAGAGCGGGACCTAGGCGTGGTTGTGTCTGATGATCTTAAAGTAGCTAAACAAGTAGAAAAGGCTACGGCAAAAGCTAGAAGGATGCTTGGGTGTATACGGAGAGGAATGGCTAGCAGAAAAAAGGAGGTGATAGTGCCTCTGTATAAGTCTTTGGTGCGACCTCATTTGGAGTATGGTGTGCAATTCTGGAGACCGCACCTTCAAAAGGATGTGAACAGGATGGAGTCGGTGCAGAGGGTGGCTACTAAAATGATTAGTGGGCTTCATTATAAAGCATATGAGGACAGACTTAAGGATCTTAATATGTACACCTTAGAGGAAAGGCGGGATAGAGGTGATATGATTGAGATGTTTAAATACCTCTGTGGCATAAATGTTCAGGGAGAGAGCCTCTTTCAATTGAAAGCAAGTTCTGCTACGAGGGGACATGGGATGAGGGTGAAGGGAGATAGATTCAGGAGTGATATGCGGAAATATTTCTTTATGGAAAGAGTAGTGGATCTGTGGAATAGTCTCCCAGTGGAGGTGGTAGAGATGAGGACAGTAACTGAATTCAAAAAAGCATGGGACAAACACAGAGGATCTCTAAAGGTAAAAAGTGGACTGTTGTAGTTGTTGATATGGAAGGACAGACTAGATAGGCCATGTGGTCTTTTTCTGTCATCATGTTTCTATGTTTCTATATCTGCTGCTATTGCCATCTCATCACAGGTTTTTTTGTTTCAAATGTACCTAGAGGATACTTTAGCTTTAGTCTTGCCTCTGTGACAAGTTTCTCAAAGTCTCTTTTGGCCTGCCTTATTATCATTTTACATTTCACTTGCAAGTATTTGTACTTATCCCTATTTTCTTCATTAGGATCTACTTTTCATTTTCTGAAAGAAGGCCCTTTTCTTTCAGAGCCTTTTCTACCTCATGATTAAACAACACTGGAAGTCATTTGATGCTCTTTTCATCTTTTCTACGGCAAGGAATGTATTTTATTTGGGCTTCTAAAATTATCTTTTGAAATAACATCCATACCACATGCAAAATGTAGACCCTGACAACTGCTCCTTTTGTTTCCGATTTCCTCATTTTATCATAATCTGCTTTAAAAAAAATGAAATGCTACAATGGCGTGGAGGAGAAACCTTGTGGTTAGAGCACTGGCTTGGTAACCCAGAGATCAGGGTTTGATTTCCATTGGCACACCTTGTGGCCTTGGGCAAGTCACTTAACCCTCCATTGGCTTGGAAGAAAGACCTGACAATCCATTTCTGGTCACCCTGCCAGGAAAACCCAGGGACTGCTGGGTCATCAGGAGTCGGCATGGACTTGAAGGCATACATTGCATTTTTGCAAATGCTACAACGGCAGTTTTCTTAGGGGCATGTTTACTAATGTAAGCTAGCAGGGTAGTGTGGGATTACCATGTAGTATCAGCATGATGCTGAAACGTAGCACATGACCTTGTGCTACCCTGTAGCATTCTTCTCAGTGGTGGCTGGACAGGGCAGGAGTGTTCCCACCAAAGCACGGCTAGCAATTGGCGCCATGCTACCTGCGCTCGGAGAAGGTAACATGAGTGCAAATAACGCCACCTCAATAAGAACAGAAAATATGCCATACTGGGTCAGACCAAGGCCCATCAAGCCCAGTATCCAGTTTCCAATAGTGGCCAAGCCAGGTCGCAACTATCTGGCAGGTTCCGAAAAGGTACACAGATTCCACAATACTTGTTCTGGGGTAAGCAATGGATTTCCCTTTAATAATGGTTTATGGACCTATGCTCCAGGAACTTGTCCAAACCTTTTTTAAAACTGGATACACTAACAACATTTACTACATCTTCCAATGGGTGGTGTTAGTTGTACCCGTGGGCGATTTATCATAGTGACGTGTGGTAACCTCAGGGGAATGGATGTATCTGCCCCCCTGAGTTAGCTCACAGTCCCACACTAGTAATGGGACCCACACGTGCATTACCGGTGCAGAGCTTAGCAAACTTGCCCCTTAATGTGCTCCTTCCAATTATTATGGCAAATTTAGTCACCTCACTAGTTACCTTTCATCACTGGTTGGGAACTCTAGTAAGTACTAGATCTAAAATAATTTATCCTTTTTCTGGTAGCTCCAACAAACAATAATTTATTTATTATTTATTTATTTATTTATTATTTATTACAGGCTCTTATATACCGCTCTATTTAGCATCAGCGCGGTTCACAATATAACAACATACCATATTGAACAAACTGTTTGGTTTTACAGAGAACAAGGTCAGAGAACTTGGATAATTTACAGAATCTGGAAACTTCATTGTCCTATCATGTCCCACTGAGATATTTTGAGGTAATTGAAACCTCCCAAATTTGTTAGACTTCCTAATTTGTTATCATTTTACTTTATGTCTCATCATCTGTTTCAGGTGGATAAACCCAAACCAGCATACTTTTTCCCATCACACTCTGAATTTCTATCCATAATTTCCAGATTGCATTTTGTTTCCTTCCGGACTTCATTCTTTTTAGCTCTGTGCCATCCTTCAGGAAAGATGGAACTCAGGGGGGCAGATACATCCATCCCCCGGTATCAACTGGGTCAGTGTCACAGCAGGACATGATAGGGAGATAAAGTTCCTAGATGAAATAAATGACTGCTTCTTGGAGCAGCTGGTTCATGAACTGACCAGAGGGGAAACCATATTTGACTTAGTCCTTAGTGGAACACCAGAACTGGAGCAAGAGATAAGGGTGTTGGGGGCCACTTGGCAATAGTGATCATAGCATGATCGCTTTTGATTTGCTTAGTGGAGGAGGGATAGTAAGGAAATCCACAGTACTACCTTTAAACTTTCGAAAGGGAGACTATGATAAAATGAGGAAAATAATTAAGAAAAAACTAAAAGGAGCAGTTGCAAAGGTTAAAGACTTACATCAGGCTTGGGTGTTGTTGAAAAATACTATCTTGGAAGCCCAGACCAGCTGTATTCCATGCTTTAAGAAAAGTGGAAGGAAGTCCAAAACACTGCCAACATGGTTTAAATGTGAGGTCAGAGAGGCTGTTGTTGCCAAAAAAGCATCTTTCAGGAAATGGAAAGGGCCAAACGACGAAATCTGGAAACAGCACAACCACTGGCAAGTTAAATGCAAGGCATTGATAAGGCAGGCAAAGGGAGAATTTGAGAAGAAGCTTGCTGTGGAAGCAAAAACGCATAATAAAGACTTTTTCAAGTACATTTGTAGCAAAAAACCTGTGAGAGAGTCAGTTGGTCCATTAGATGATAGAGGGGTTAAAGGGGCACTAAGAGGCGACAAGGCGATAGTGGAGAGACTGAATGAATTCTTTGCTTCGGTCTTTACTGAGGAAGATGTAGGGATGTTACCCATGACTGAAGTGTTATTTAAAGGTGCGGAAGAATTGAAGGAAATATCGATACATCGGGAAGATGTATTACAACTATTAGATAAACTGAAGAGTAGCAAATTACCTGGGCCGGATGATATACATGAAGGGTGTTGAAAGAACTGAAATATCTAATTTATCAACAAATAGTGGTGTCCTACATGGAGTGGTTGGTTCACCCCTAAACAAAGACATGGGGAGGGGTGGCCTGCACAGAGCGGCAGGTGCACCTACTCTTGCCATCGTACTGGGCAGACAGAATGGACCATACTGGTCTTTATCTGCCGTCATTTACTATGTTACTATGAGATTGCAGACCTGCTATTAGTAATATGTGAACTATCATTAAAATCATCTGTAATACCTGAAGATTGGAGGATGGCAAACGTAACACCAATTTTTAAAAAGGGTTCCAGGGGTGATCCGGGAAACTACAGACCGGTAAGCCTGACGTCAGTACCGGGAAAAATGGTAGAAACCATCATAAAGAACAAAATTGCAGAACATGTAGATAGTCATGGCTTAATGGGAGACAGCCAACATGGCTCTAGACAAGGAAGATCCTGTCTTACTAATCTGTTATGTTCTTTTGAAGGTGTGAATAAACAGGTAGACAAAGGTGAGTCGGTTGATATAGTGTATTTGGACTTTCAGAAAGCCTTTGACAAGGTCCCTTATCAGAGACCTTTGGCAAAACTAAAGAGTCATGGGATAGGAGGCAGTGTACTATTGTGGATCAGGAACTGGTTAAAAGATAGAAAGCAGAGGGTAGGGCTAAGTGGCCAATTTTCCCAATGGAGAAAGGTGAATAGTGGTGTACCCCAGGGATCTGTGCTGGGTCTGCTGCTTTTTGACATATTCATAAATGACCTGGAAAAGGGAACAACGAGTGAGGATGTCAAATTTGCAGATGAAACAAAACTATTTAGTGTTTTTAAAACCCAAGAGGATTGTGGAAAATTGCAAGAGGATCTTGATAAATTGGAAGACTCGGCATCCAAATGGCAGATGAAATTTAATGTGGACAAGTGCAAAGTTATGCACCTAGGGAAGAACAACCCAAACTATGGTTACACGTTGCAAGGTTCCACATTAGGGACCACCACCCAAGAAAAATATTTAGGCGTCATTGTGGATAACATGTTAAAACCCTCGGCCCAGTGTGCAGCGGCGGCCATGAGAGCAAATAGAATGCTAGGTATCATAAGGAAAGGAATGGAAAATAAAACAAAGGATATTATAATGCCTCTATATCGTTCCATGGTGAGACCACACCTTGAATTTTGTGTGCAATTCTGGTCGCCGTATCTTAAAAAGGATATAGCTTTATTAGAAAAGGTTCAGAGAAGAGCCACCAAAATGGTAAAGGGGATGGAAGGATACCCCTATGAAGAAAGGCTAAAAAGATTAGGGCTCTTTAATCTGGAAAAGAGACGGCTGAGGGGAGATATAATAGAAGTCTATAAATTAATGAACGGAGTGGAACAGGTAAACGTAGATCGATTGTTTACAGTATCAGAATATAGAAAGACTAGGGGACATGCAATGAAGTTACAGGGTAAACTATTTAAGACTAATAAAAGAAAATATTTTTTCACTCAACGTGTAATCAAACTCTGGAATTTGTTACCGGAGGATGAAGTAAAGGCTGTTAGTGTAGCTGGGTTTAAAAAAGGTCTGGACAAGTTTCTGGAGGAAAGGCCCATAAACCATTATTAAGAAGGGACTCAGGATATCAATGCTTGACCCAATACAAACATTGTGGAACCTGTGTCTTTTGGGGAAACTGCTAGGTACGTATGACCTAGATTGGCCACTGTTGGAAACAGAATACTGGGCTTGATGGACCTTGGTCTGACCCAGTATGGTATATCTTATGTTCTTATGTTGGTAATGACTTCCACAACAGAAGAGATAATCACTCAACAAAGGAGCATAAGGAGACCATAGGCTGTAAACATTGCTTTATTTATCCTCCCTTCTACCAGGTCTCTGAGATGCCTATTATGTCTACAATGCATTCTAACTCTCCAGTCTTATTTATTTATTTTAAATGTCTTACATTTGTATAGGCACAATGTAAAGTATGATTATATTTCTATTCACAACCTACCTGTCAGTATTTTGCTAGTATCTTTGAAGACACCTTACTCTGAACCATGTGCTTGAGGGACTGTTGACTTTTCCCTCAGATCTATTTATTTTATTTTTATTTTATTTAGACAGTTTTGTATACCGCCTTATCCTTCAATCAAAGCGGTCACAACACAATCGGGGGATACATTTAACACGTGGGGATATGAGACACATACTTACAGGGAACATCTAGTCTCAAAGTTGTCATCTCTCTTTTAAAACATTAGTACAGGCAGTCTGGTTCCTCTCTGGTTAAGGCGGAGCCCATAGGCTTTCCCTATCCCAGAATGCTGACCATATCCTACCCATTCTAAAGCCCTCCATTTTGTACTGCTGTTTTATCCATGCATTGAGACTCTGGAGCTCTGCCTACCTCTGAAACTTTGTCCATAGTGGGGGGAATAATTTCTAAAAGTGCCAGTCTGGAGCTTCTGGATTTAACTTTCTGCCTAAAAACCTAATTTTGGCTTCTAGAACTTCCCTCCTTCAGCTTGCTATTTGGTGATGTATAAGGTCCGCCACCTTCGCAGTAGGCAGACAAGTTAGCAATGACCCTCACACCAACCAGTCATCCAGCTATCTACAGTACCTAATGATCAAATTACCAACTATAAATGGCTGTCCTAACCCTTTCTTCCTGGAAATCATCCTCAGTGCAAGAGGATAGAGCATCTCCTGGAGGAAAGATCCTAGCTATGGGATATTTCCTATCCCACCAAAGCGATGCTTTCCTTCCACGTGGCCTTTCTTCTGCAAGGCAGCAGAGAGGCTGCCAACGTGGGCCCAACTGCCCATAGGTAAAAGCAGCCCTGTTCCTACCTTCTATTCCCTCAGGCCACTTGCAAGAGAAGTGAGCAGCACTTTAGCGAAGAGGCTGATGACTTCCTGCTTTTGATCTGTTCACTAAACAGCCGTTCACTTCTCTTGCACGCAGCCTGAGGGAGCAGAAGGTAGGAACGCGCTGACAGTGCTGCTCGCGGGGGGGGGGGGGGAGGCGCATTCTCAGAAGTTTACCCAGGGCCCCATAAGTGTTTGAAACAGCCCTGGGTGGGTTAATCTAATATGCCCCGTCTCTGTCTGCCTCAGCTTCTCTAAGTCTGCAACTCTAGCTTCTAGAGATCAGACTCATTTCTTGAGAGCCAGGATTAACTTGTACCGACTGGGAAATAATCATACATGTAGTGTAAGAGACTGGACGGCCCCCATTTTACTGCTGGACTGTTGCCTCTATCTTAGTATTGAATTATTAATGTTAAGGGAGCAGGGATACTTTATCTTTATCTTTATTTAACATTTGATAAACCGCTATTGTAGAAACATTAAGCGGTGTACAATAAAAAAGACAGGTTAGGCACTGCAAACAAGAAAAGGAACGCCAAAAATAAACAGGACAGGAGGAAACAGGATAGAATAGAGACACCGCACACTATTATCGAATCATAATAAAGACACAGCCCAACCGGGCAACACAAACTGTAGACAAAGGGAAGGCAAATAGAGGCTTATGACAGGACAAAAGACACAGACAGACATAATCAGGGAGGGGCCTCAGGGGAAAGGTCAAATGCTTTCTGAAACAGATGAGTCTTAAGTAGTGATTTAAACTGAGGATATGATGGTTCTAACCTGAGGGGAGCTGGTAACATATTCCATAATAAAGGTCCAAGGAAGAAAAAAGCTGAATGGCGTGTCTGCTCCAAATGGGCTCGGGAAGGTGAGGGTAGGGATAACCGGTTGGCATGGATTGAACGAAGTTGACGATGGGGAGAATGTAAAGAAATACAATCTGCTAAATAAAGGGGGTTGCAAGTGTAGAGAGCCCGATGAATCAAAATCAAAAATTTATAATGAAAGCGATAGCGAAGGGGCAACCAGTGTAACCGGAGGAGAATAGGGGTGATATGATCGAATCGACTGGAAAATGTGACTAGACGTGCTGCTGTATTTTGGATACGTTGCAATCTTTGAAGTTGATAATTTGGGAGATTGGCCAGAAAAACATTACAATAATCTAGTCTACTGATGACCAGAGCGAGCACGAGGGTGACTAAGGAACTAGATGGCAGCACAGAGCGGACGGCCCTGATTTGCCGCAGAGCAGCAAAGGAGCAGTGGGAGATCGAAGAGATATGCTCGTGAAAGGAGAGAGAGGGATCTAGAAGAACACCCAAGTAACGGAAAGAAGATGTAAGGGGAATACTAGTCGTTCCGATAGAGGGAGCAAGTATGGGGCACAGACCACTCAAAGATACCCACATTGCTGAGGACTTTGATGGGTTAAGATGGAGAAAATTCTCTGAAAGCCAGGAAGCAATATGGGCAAGGCAGAGATTAAGCTGGGAGATATTTGGAGATGATGGTGAGGTATGGAAAAGAAGAATGATGTCATCTACATAGATGTACGATGAAACGGGATATTGCTGAATGATTAGAGGTAGTGGGGAGAGGAAAATATTAAATAGTAAGGGGGAGAGAACAGAACCCTGCGGCACACCACAGGTGAGAGGAAGGATAGTTGAGGACTGGCCATTAACGTGTACAGAAAAAGAATGAGATGAAAGGAAAGAGTGAAACCAATGCCAGACAGTACCTCGGAGGCCAATGTCTGATAACCAGGACAAAAGGGTACGGTGGTCAATCAAGTCAAAGGCTGCAGACAAATCAAGGGACACAAGGAGGGTAACATCACCACGGTCGTGAGTGACATGTAATTCATTCAGCAGTGCAAGAAGGATGGTTTCGGTGCTATGATCCCGACGGAAACCAGCTTGTCGTGGGTGAAGGGAGTTGGTGGATTCGACATGCGAGCTCAATTGATCGAAAGCACAGCGCTCCAGGAGTTTAGCAAGGAAGGGAAGGTTGGACACCGGGCGCCAATGGGAAAGAATGGATGGATCCAGGGAAGGTTGTTTCAATAGGGGGTGAAGGACCACAGATTTCCAAGACACCGGAAAATGGCCTGAGGAGAAGCTGGAGTTGATAATGGTAGTAATGAACAGTACCAATTGCAAGGAAGGCTCAGAGAGCCAACGGGAAGGAATGGGGTCCAAAGTACAAGTGGTTCTCCTAGACTTGGATAAGGACATTAATACCTCTGTGGAGAGAACAGGGCTAAATAAAGTCCCTTACGTTTATTTGATATATTAATATATTTGCCAATAGTCTAAAAAGGAATTACATTAAGGGACCCTTTTAGTAAATTGCGCTAAGCACTTAATGTGGGAATTAATGCAGAATAACTCTTAGTGTGGAGCTACACTAACTGTTACCATGTTGGGCATGACAGATACCATGCAATAATTCCTGCATTAACTGCACAGAGCATGATGGAGCTGTTACTGGGCAGGTTAAAGGTGGCGAGTAGGCATGGACCACACATTGCAGTTAACATGGGGGTGCATATCATGCGCTGTTAATTTTACAGTTAGCATGAGTGCACTTAGCATCACTTCAATGGGTGCATTAAGTGATGCTAAGATCACATTGACGCTTCTGCACCATTAGACTCCTGCCAACATGGTTTTAGGGAATTCCATGGAGTGGAAACTCTTCTTACCACCCTCTTCTGCAAAATAATCACTGGCATTGATGACATCCGTCAAGGATTTGCTCTCATCTTTCTGGACATCGCTGCAGCTTTTGATTCAGTAAGTCACGAGCTCCTCTTAGGAAGACTAATTGAGAAAGGTATTAATGGAAGAGCGCTTGAATGGTGCAGATCTTACCTGTCCGGAAGATGGCAACATGTTCGTTCAGGTGGGATAACTTCGGAACCTTTCCACCAAAGCCAGGGAGTCCCACAAGGTTCCTCCCTTTCTGCCCTCCTGTTCAACATTTACATGCAGCCAATTTGTAAGATCATCCGATCCTTCAATGTTGACTGCATGTTATACGCCGACGATGTCCTGCTGTACATACCCTTCTCTATGGAACATCTGGACCTCTCTCCACTAACGAGCTATTTCAATGCAATATCTGACTGGCTTCTCTCCCAAAACCTCCGAATTCAACATAAGAAGACCGAAGTACTCTTCATTACGAGGAACCCTAACTTCACCCCACCACAATTCCTTAAAGTAAAAGAAGCAGAGTTACAATCTAAACCAACAATACGCTACTTGGGAGTCACCTTGGATCAACGCCTGGACATGAAAGCCCACATCGGAAACACAGTCAGAGCAGTATACTACAAGATCCGCTCTCTCAGGCATTTACGATCCATGCTGGAACCAAATGACTTCAGGACTATATATCAGGCGTTGATCATACCTCATTTTGACTTCGCCAATGCCATCCTATAAGGCTTGCCCCTATCCACCTTGAACCCGCTGCAGCTCGCCATGAACGCGGCAGCAAGGGTCATCCATGGAGCCTCCAGAAGTGACCACGTGACACCTTTACTGATACAGTTACATTGGCTACCCATACAGGCTAGAATCATTTTCAAGACTTTGTTACTCACTTTTAAAGCTATTAACAAGCTCTCCTCTGAAGCAATAACTGCCCTCATCCATACCACATCCCCAAATAGAGCAAGAAGATCCACGGCTATAAACTCCCTAAAAGTTCCAAAAGCAATAACAGATTGCACTGCATCTACAGCCAATAGGGCGTTTAGTATCAGTGCGCCAAGATGCTGGAACGCATTACCTCCAGATATCCGGGCCATTAAGAGCCTTACACAGTTTAGAAAAGCCCTCAAATCACATCTTTTCAATAAGTACCTCATACAATCCAACACCACCCCTTAGTGGTGCATATGTTTCTATAGAATTCATGTTTATATGACTCTATGTTGCACGATATGTAAATAGTTACCCCTGTTATCCCAGTTATTTGCCCTGTTATCTGTGAACTCATACGTGTTAATTGTACTGAGCATTTTTGTTCCATGTAAACCGCGCTGATGCTGAATAGTGCGGTATAGAAGAGACTTTAAATAAATAAATTAAATAAATTAAGTGAAACTATGTTAGTTGTGAGAGGCATTGCCATCTGTTAGGATACACTGTAATGCTAACTGTCGGGAACATGCTGGGCACATCTCTGACAGCGCACAACTGTTGCACTTATGCACTAATTTTTACTCAAAATGCATGGTAAATGCAAAAACTTACTGCACTTTAGTAAAAGGGCCGCTAAATCTTTTGACAAGATCAGGATTACTCACTTGATGATGAAGATCCCCACTAAAACATTGCTGTGAAAACATTTCCCTTCTATCCTCTTAACTGGGTACCAACTAGCCAGGGGCAGCTCTATAATGAGGACGAGTGAGGCGATGGCCTCAGGCAGCAACTTTTTGGGGGCGTCAAAAATTGCCCCCAAAAAGACCGCCTCACTCGGCCTTCAAACCCCCCCCCCCCATCAGAAGAGCCGCTGCCACAGTGGATGAAGTGTCCCACAGCCACAGCCCCCCTGCCTCAGCCTTCCTTGTATTATTTCCCTCAGCGCCAGCTTTTCAGAGCTGCGAAGGGAGAGTTTCCCTTTCTCGCGGCTCTGTTAAGCCCGCCAGTGCTGATGGGAAACATCCCTCCCTTCTCCGACGTAGGGAGGGACAGATCTGCTTAAAGTGCCAGCGCCTTTCAGATTGGGTGCATGCCCTCCCTCCTCCTCCCCATACCTCCGTCCAGCACTGCCTGCTCTTTCCCTGCTGCCGGCACACCGTGAATAAAACAGAGAGCGGCAGCAGCAGGGAAAGAGCAGGCAGCGCTGGACGGAGGTATGGGGGGAGAGGGGGGCGCGTGCGCCCGAGCTGCAAGTCGCACAGGGTGCAATTGCAGCTCGATACGGCCCTATGTGCAAACATCTTGCATTTCCTCCATATAATCTGATAGACTTTTTGATTTGATTCAGTCTCTGATTGGATTTCTGAAAAAGCCCCGCCCCCCCTCTAAGGTGTTGAGGGGGGCACCCTTTCATTCTTCGCCTCGGGCAGCAGATTGCCTTGAATCGCCCCTGCAACTAGCCTAAAAATCAAAGATTGTGACTGGGATAGGTGAGAGTTAATCATAAGCAAAACCGTTTTTGTATGAGCTTTACTTAAAGATACTTCCATTCCTTCCTCCAGCTGCCAATTATTAAACATCAGATAGTTCCCACAATGGTGGGAAGGAACGAGTGTGGATGTGCATTTTCTCTCTTAATGCAATTCCCAACTCCCTTCCAGGGCAGGCCTCAAAAGTCTCCTTCTTGCCCCGTCCCTTCACCACTCACCCCTCTCCACATCTGACCAGGCCTCAGCACTCTTCCTTTTACATTTCCTCCACAATTCTGTACCAGGCCCCTATACATCCCACTTCCAAAGCTGTAGCTGCCCACAAGATCCAGCTATCATGACACTTCCTTCTTCCTTTAGCATATGCGGGCCAATGACTCTGCCTACGTTTGGCCCAGTGGCTTCTCTTCCTTGTTCTAGAGGACTTGAACTAATGTCTCTGCATTCTCAACTTTCAGCCCATAGAGTGTAAGGTTACCAGATTTTTGATTCGCAAATCTGGAACACCTAAGTGGGGCATGTGATGGAAGGAGCAGGGCAGGGGAGGAACTTTATCCCTTGCTTTTCTTACCCTCCTCCCCACCACAGCTGACTATCTTCACCCTTGCCCCCCCCCCCCCCCATCCAACATGTTTCCTCTGCTTTAGAGGGCAGCACAATAAAACACAAAAAAAAGCAGCACTGCATGCCCCCCTTGCCCCCTCCCATATCCAGCATGTCCCCTTGTTTCATGGTCAGCTCAAAAGCATCAACACAGAAAATGCTCTTTTGTGTTTGCTTTTCTTTTGTTCTGCCTGCTGAAGTAAGGGGAAAAATTTTGTGGTGTTGCGCAAAGCTCTGTCACTTAGAGTTAATTGTCTTTTTGTTCCAGCTACCCATTCACAGCTAGCTCTGAAGTCACTGACCTCATCAGATGTTAAAACCCTCCCTACACACCTCAGCACCCACCGCATGTGGGAAGTCTTGCTTTATAGGGCAGCTCCCCAATTAGCTACACACAGGGACATAGAACAGAGCTGTTAGTGCACACTTAAAAGAGGTTAACTACTTTGTCTCTTAAAAGACAGCTGAGGAACAGGTAAGGACTAGGGTAGGTCTCTCTCTTTTACTTCAACAGGTACAAAAGCTCCACCAACTAAACAATGGCTGGAAAAAATTGTATTGCCAAAGCTGTTGCCCCCATTACAGCTTGTGTCTCTGTCCAGACAGAGATCCCAATGCCAGTTTAAGGACCAGTTCCATGTGCAGGATGCCTGCATGCTAAAGCTCTTAGGAAACAAGTGAAGGAGCTCAGAGAAGCATTTGAGACAGTGAGAAGTACATTGATGAAAGTTTTTTTGAAACATCCAAGTTCTCTGACAGAGGTGAAGATGGGAGGCTACAGAATGAAGAAAGTTGGACATGAGTATTTAATTCCCCCACCCTCTATTTAATTTAATTGTATTTAATTCCCCCACCCTCTATGTTACACCGCTTTGACCCGGTGAAAAGCGGTATATAAATACAGCTAAATAAATAAATAAATAAATAAATGAGTCACCAGAGCCTTCAGAATCAACACTCTAATTCCTCCAGCTCTTGAAATGAAGAACCAGTATGCAGACCTGGAAGTGGAGGAGGTGAAAGCATCACTGTAAAGGGAAGAACCAGAGCTCAAGCACTCCAAAGTAGCAGAATCCGTGATCACAAGGAAGCGAAGGGTAGTGGTGGTTGGTGACTCTCTTCTGAGGGGTGCTGAGGCATCCATCTGCCAACCAGACATGATGTCCAGAGAGGTGGGCTGTCTGTCAGGTGCCAAAATCTGAGATATTATGGAGAGTTTGCCGAGACTCATCAAGCCCACTGACTATCATCCGATGTTGCTCATCCATGTCAGCACAAATGATACTGTTAGGTATCCCTCTGAGTATCAAAAGTGACTTCATGGCCCTGGGACAGAGGGTGAAGCAGATAGGTGTGCAAGTGGTGTTCACTTCAATCCTCTCTGTTGGTAAAGGCCAAGGCAGAAAAGCTTGCATCCTGCAGATGAATGCATGGCTGTGTGGATGGTATCATCGAGAGCATTTTGGTTTCCAGGACCATGGGATGATGTTCCAAGGGCTGAAGAGCAGAGATGGTGTCCATCTGTCCAAGAAGGGTCGAAGTGTCTTCGCAGCAAAGTGGCTAACCTAACTACATTCATTGGTAATGGGTGACGAAAGCCCCCGGATAAAGGCAAACATGGTACTGTCAGACTCAAGGGTGAAGGGGAAGAATATGTACAGTATAAGCTGATGAGGATAAAGTGGAATTGCTTAACAAATATTTCTGTTCTGTGTTCCCAGATGAAGGGCCAGGAACAGGACCTCAGAAAATACCAACAAATAGGAATAGACACGGATCTCGAACAATTTTCAAAAAACTGTGTTCGTGAGGAGCTAGCTAAACTAAAAGTAGACAAAGCGATGGGACCAGATGGGATACATACGAGAATACTGAAGGAACTTGGAGATGTTCTAGTGGTTCCACTGACTGACCTTTTCAATGCGTCTTTGGAGTCGGGTGTGATCCCAGAGGATTGGAGAAAGGTACATGTTCCCTTTACACAAATGCAGAAGCAAGGATGAGGTTGAAAACTACAGGCCAGTTAGTCTAACCTCTGTGGTGAGTAAATTATTGGAAACACTGCTAAAAGACAGAATAGTGAGGTTTTAGGAGTCCAGTAGATTGCAGGATCCGAGGCAGCATGGGTTTCCCAGAGGTAGGTCTTGTCAGGAAAATCTGATTTATTTCTTTGACTAGTGACCAGGGAGTTGGACCGAGGAAGAGCCCTAGATGTGGTGTACTTAGATTTCAGTAAAGCTTTTGACACCGTTCCACACAGGCAACTTATAAACAACCTGAGCACCCTAAGGAAGGACCCTAAAGTTACTGATTGGGTTAGAAATTGGTTGTGTGGGAGGCGACAAAGGGTACAGGTAAATGGAGCTCACTCTGAGGAGGAGGTGGTTACCAGTGGTGAGCTGCAGGGATCTGTCCTTGGTACAATTTTTTTTTTTAACATCTTTGTTAGTGATATTGCAGGAGGACTGTCAGGTACAGTTTTTGCCTGTTTGCAGATGATACTAAAATTTGCATTAGAGTAGACACCCAGGAAAGAGTAGATAACATGAAGAGGGATCTAAATAAGCTTGAAGAATGGTCTAGAATTTGGCAGCTGAGATTTAATGCTAAAAAATGCAGCATCATGCATTTGGGCTGCAAAAATCCAAGAGAGCGTTACAGTGTAGGGGATGAAGTATTGTCCACGAAAGAAGAGCAGGACCTGGGTGTGATTGTGTCTGATGACCTTAGTTAAAGAGAGAGAAAAGGTGACAGTGAAAGCCAGAAGGATGCTTAGGTGCATAGGGAGAGGAATGGCTAGCAGAAGAAAGGAGGTGCGACCTCATTTGAAGTATTGTGTGCAATTCTGGAGACCATACCTGCAAAGGGATATAAACAGGTTGGAGTCAGTACAAAGGGTGGCTACTAAAATGGTTAGTGGTCTTCGTTATAAAGTATATGAGGACAGACTTAAAGATCTTAATATGTATACTTTAGAGCAGTGGTTCTCAACCCAGTTCTCTGGGACCCCCAGGCCAGTCAGGTTTTCAGGATATCCACAATGAATATGCATGAGAGATCTGCATCCACTGCTTCCATTGTATTCAGATCTACCTCATGCATATTCATTGTGGAAACACAACTGGACTAGGGTTCCCAGAAGACTGGGTTGAGAACCACTGCTTTAGAGGAAAGGTGGGATAAAGGAAATATGATAGAGATGTTTAAATACCTCCAGGGATAAATGCACAGGAGGAGAGTCTCTTTTGATTGAAAGCAAGATCTACGAGAGACTCAGGAATAATATGCAGAAATATTTCTTTATGGAAAGAGTGGTAGATGGGTGGAATAGTCTCCTAGTGGAAGTGATAGAGATGAGGACTTATCTGAATTCAAAAAAGCATGGGACGAATACAGAGAATCTCTAAAGGACGAAAGGGGACTATTATAGTTGATATGGACGACTATATAGGCCATGTGTCTTTTTCTGCCATCATATTTCTATGTTTCTATGTAATGCTGGATTGGGAGGGAGAGAGGGAGGGCAGGCATGCAGACATAAGGTGCTGCTTTTTTTGTTTTGCTTTTTTTGTGCTGCCCTCTTAAGCAAGGAGACATGCTGTACTCAAGGGGAGGACTCCTTGCTCCAATCCAGTTTGTCTCCTTGCCTTGTTTCAGTAACGGCACAAAAGCCCACAGGGCATTGCACCCCACTGCTTATTTCCCTTCACATTGTTGTTAAGTGCCGTCGAGTCGGAGTCGACTCATGGCGACCCTCTGGATAGCTATCCTAAATTGTGTTCGGTCTTCAGTCAGGCGGCTCATTGTTGACAGACTGGTACCTGTAGCTGCTGTTATTGTATCGATCCATCTCATTGCTGGCCTTCCTCTTTTGCGTTGACCTTCTATCTTGCCAAGCACAATGTCTTTCTCTAATGATCTCTCTCTTCGCATGATGTGTCCAAAGTATGAAAGTCGAAGTCTTGTCATCTGAGCTTCTAAAGAAAGCTTAGATTTGATCTCCTCTAATACCGACTGGTTTGTTCTTCGGGCAGTCCATGGTATACACAGTATTCGCCGCCAGCATCATAATTCAAAGGCATCAATTTTCTTCCTATCTGTCTTTTTCACTGTCCAGCTTTCACATCCATATGATGTTATTGAAAATACCATGGCCTGAACAAGTCGAAGCTTTGTATGGAGAGAGATCTCTGCTCTTGAGAATCTTATCTAGGTCTTTCATAGCCATCCTGCCAAGAGCAATGCGTCGTCTGATTTCTTGACTGCTTGTTGCTTCTTTATTGATAGTTGATCCAAGTAGGTTAAAGTTGTTCACAATTTCAATTTCTTCTCCTTCAATGATGAACCTGTTGATTATGCCAGTTGTCATGATCTTTGTCTTCTTTACATTAAGGTGCAGGCCCATTTTGAGACTATGTTCTTTGATTGTGAGAAGCAAATGTTTCAGATCATCTTCACTTTCAGCCAGTAATGTGGTATCATCAGCATAGCGAAGGTTGTTGATGAGTCTTCCACCAATCTTCACACCTCTGTTGTCTTCATACAATCCTGCTTCTCTGATGATTTGTTCTGCATATAAATTAAACAGGTAGGGGGAAAGTATGCAGCCTTGTCTTACACCTTTGCTTATTTTAAACCATTCTGTTTCTCCTTGTTCCGTTCGAACTGTTGCTTCTTGATCAATGTACAGATTGCGCAAGAGAACGATCAGGTGTTCTGGTATACCCATGCTTCTTAATGTGGCCCAGAGTTTCTCATGGTTTACACAGTCAAAAGCCTTGCTATAGTCGATAAAGCACAAATAGATATCCTTTTGGTATTCTTTAGTCTTTTCAAGGATCCATCTCACATCTGCAATGATGTCTCTTGTTCCTCGCCCTTTCCTGAACCCTGCTTGCACTTCAGGTAGTTCTTGTTCCAGGTATGGTTGTAGTCTCTTTTGAATAATCTTCAGTAGAATCTTGCTGGCATGTGGGATCAGAGTGATTGTGTGATAATTTCCACAGTCAGTTGAATCACCTTTCTTTAGTATTGGTATAAACACAGATCTTTTCCAGTCAGTTGGCCATGATGTTGTCTTCCATATTTCTTGGCAGAGCATTGTGAGTACGGTAACAGCTGCATCAGATTGCTGCCATACTTCTATGGGAATGCTATCAATGCCTGGTGCTTTGTTCGTACGTTCCATGTTCCAATGTGTAAGACATCTTTACAGCTTCTGACTCTCATTTCATGCAAATCGCCACTTTAATTGCCGGTCTTTCTTACCTCCCCCCCCCCCCCCCCCGGCGGCTGCAGATAAAGGCGCACTAACAGTCTCTATCTGAAGAGCGGTGCTCATGGCTTTGCCGCTTAACAACTGTAGCAGCAGCATCGGTGGCAGATCCAGCCCAGCTGTCCTTATCGTTGGCACCGGGATAGCAGGCATTGGTGCCGCACCGTGTCTCTACCAGCAAGGCTTCTGAAACCAACGCATCCTGGAGGCTATGGGGTGCTACAGAGGCAGGATGCAGAGCGCACGCTTCATTAAAGGGGTAATCGAGATTATGTTTCCACAGCAGACACCACCTATGACTCCAGGCTGTAGCAAAGAACTGCCTCTCGGTGGTCTGATGGTCCTCTACTGCAGCATCCTGGGGTGGTGCCATATGTGCCGCCTGGATTCTCACTTGAGCGATGCCCGGCTGAGGTTCAGGCTTGGCTCCTCCTGATGGCCCTTTGATGGCATGGGTCAGCTCAGGTCGGGGCTGCACCGGGTTGGCTTGCAATGAGGCTGTTTGCTGTAGCGAATACTACTAGACAAGGGGTCCCGTTTCCATCTCTGTTGAGCAAGCAGGCAGCATGAAGTCTATTTTTCATGCCAAACTGCTGCCTGCTGCAAATGTAGAGAGAGAGAGAGAGAGAGAAAAGAAATAAGAAATGTCTCTTCAGTGCCGGTGCTGCCTTTTTTGCTGCCTGTGCAAGTGAGGACTGAGCAGCCCCTGACCCCCAGACCCATTGCAGTCCAATGGAGCCCTTTGTAAGCCTCTCTTTTCTCCCAACATGATAAACATGTTCCAAGAGGTAGCTGTATTACTCTGGAGTAGCAAAAATGACAGAGGCAGGGGTGGTACCTTATAGATGACACCTTGCCTTAATAAATTGGTCTATAAGGTGCCACATGACTGTCATTTTTATCCCAGCAATAACTTAAGTGTAAGAGTGTCTGAACATCATTTACCTGTGCAGTGGGGTTAGAGAGATTTCTACACGACTTCCCTCCAGCACCAACTATGATATACATGAGGAAGAACTATAAAACCCTGCAAAAAGACCAGTCTGAGTTCATAACATTACCAGGACTCACATAGCACCAATCCTATCTATGAAAAAAGCAGTACCAGAAATATTAAACCAATACATCTTAGAGAACACCACTACCTGTCCTACTGGGAAAACAAAACAAGAGGGACTGCTAGAGATCTCTACACAGAAGCTGCATGCTAACAGAATATCATACCTTGGTCACTCATACAAAACACAGACAGACCCTCATCAAATATAAAACAAAAGGACTGTAAATTAGAAATAGAAAGACAATAATTAAAGAAGGAACCCCAAGAAGTCAAACTTCGCTTTGATGGCAACACTGGAGAAATAAAAATAAAAATGTATCTCCTCTTATACTGAACAAAAACACAGACATCAGCAATGCACATTTCCCAAAGCTAACATATTCCAGTTAATAAGTTAAAAAATAAAATACTTTTTTTCTATCTTTGCTGTCTGGACATTTTATATTTTTTCAGTCACAGTGACAAACAGGGGGATGCAGGCAAACTCTAAGGTGAAGTCCTGATTCATCCTTGTGTGCCTGGATCTCTCTCAGCATGTGTACCTGCTTCCCGTCTGCTTGCCTCCAGAAGTCAGTTTTCTCTCTGACTGCGTCAGAATTGCCACAGTCTCAGTCTCTCTCTCTCTCTCTCTCCTCAAGAGCCTGCAATCTTCTTTAAAAATCCATTCTCCACACACCGCTGCACCGCAATCACCAATACACTTCCTGTCAGCGCGGAAATGAAAAAAAAAAAACACCACCAAGCAAGATTGCTTTCCTAGTTGTGGCGGCACCACAAACCACGAACACCTCATCCTGCGGGAGTTCAAATCCAGCTATTTTCAGTGGCAGCGGAGAAATATATATATATATATATACAACCAAACCAGCTTCTGGGACAAGCTCTGCTCAGCATCATATGCCTCTGTGGAGCCCTCCCTCCCTCTGTGACTGAGCACTTGTTCTCCCTCCCCACATTGGGCCCAGCACAGGCACGATTGGGCTCACAGGCACAACGCTGGAGTCATTTCCCCCAGCTATGGTTTCTGAGTCAGAGGGTCCCCCTCGGCTAGCACTGCCGACTAGTTCCACCCCTCACCCACCTTGCTCCTGCTGAGGAGATAGCTTCATCGTCAGGCCAAAAAGCAAAATGAAAGCTAAGGCACCACAAGAGCCACTCCTCCTCATTGAGGATGTCAGGTAAATACTACCGAGTAAATGCAAGTTACCTCCCCCCCCACAACACTATTCTTCCCCTCTCCAGGGGTCCAGTAAGCCTTCACTCCTCCCTCCTGACTCTCTTGCAGAGGTTTGTCCAGGACAGCTCAGCCATTTTATAGGCTGCTTCCTCAATCCAAGGAACTCCACGCCTCTAGAGATCACTGAGTCTCCCTCCCTCATAGACTGGCAGCCCCCACAACCCCTCAACAAGGAGGCAGGATCTCTTCGAGCTTTCCAACCTTCCTGAGGATTCCATCAAAGAAGACCACCCTCCCATTTTCCCGGACCAGGACCTGCAAGATGAACCAGCAGTCAACCTATCCTACCCTACTCTAAGTTTAAGTTCTTCTATACCACACTATTCAAATCAGTGCGGTTTACATATAACAGAACCATATACAATGCAGACGGGCTGTATTGTATTTACAATGAACAGGAACTATAACTTGGACATAACTGGGGTACTTATCTACAAATTATATACACTAGTAACAGTCTTTTCTCCCAACATGATAAAAATGTTCCAAGTAGCAAGTTCCTAGAGAAAATCTTCCGGGCGCTCATCCTTAGTGATTCTCAGAACCCCCATGAATAAACAAAATTTCCAATCCATCCTTAAGGCTTGCGGCACACCCAAGGAGATTCTCGCACTCCCAGTATCCCAGGTCCTGCAAGATCTCCAAGCCTCCATCTGGAAAACCCCAGCCTCTGGAAGCGCTACCTCTCTTCAGCTGGACTTGAAGTACAAAGTTCTCCCAGCCCCTGTCTTTGAGCACTCACAACTGCCCCACCAATCAGTGGTCTCAGAGGCTGTCCTAAAAAGGTTCAGAAGTACCAAACCACCCTCCCAAATACCTCTTGGGAAGGAGAAGACGACTTTGTATGCATTGGTCGCAAATCCTACTAAAGCAGCACCCTAGCTATGCGCATCTTTGCCCATCAACTGCAGATGCTACATTATCACCATGACCTCCTCCTCCAATTGGATGACTCTGCCTCAGAGGACCCAACTCTATTAGTCACTGACCTCCATGAGTCCCTCTACCACATCATCTGTGCCACATATGACATCTACAATTCAGTGGCACATTCTGCAGCCACTGCTATCTCAGCCAGAAGGACAGCCTGGTTCTGCTTGTCTGGACTCAAGGAGGACCTCCATGATGGACTAGCTGATGTCCCTTGCCAAGGCGATAGCCACTTTTAGTCAAAGGAGCAAGAAACCATCTCAGAGGCAAAAGATCATTCCTACACTGTCCTGGAATTTGTGGCTCAAGCAACAGAAATTACTTCATTGGCATGTCACCCTGCAATGCAGTCTTATCGGCATCCATAACAGTACTAGTATTTTCAGCAATTTTACTCACGTCACCGATACCAGCCCTACCCACAGCCATCTCAGCAATGTCTTCCAAATCAGTCAAATACCCAATATACCCAACATAGTCACCATTGAGAGCGGAAGACCCAACCTCTTCCTCAAACCACCCTTCCCAAACCTGCTCATATGTTTTGACTACCTGCCAGTAGGCAGACACATTCATCACTTCACAGAGTCAGGGCAAGCCATCACCATAGACTCCTGGGTACTATCCATCGTCCACTCTCCAGACTACATTTTTATTCGCCTTCCCAGTCTGTTTCTGGAGTCACCGACCTCCCCTGAAATCACATGCCCATTCTGGCTCAAGAGATCACTCAATTGCTTCTCAATGCCACCATTGAGCTGGCCCTTCTTGATAAAAGGGGTCAGAGATTCTACTTACGATTTTTCCTAATCCCCAAAACGTCCAGAGGCCTCCACTCAATTCTCGACCTCCGTTATCTCAACACCTTCATCAAGCAGGAAAAATTCTAGATGCACTCCCTGAACTCCATCTTCCCCTGCTCAGCCACCAGGATTGACTTGCCTATCTCAATCTGAAGGATGCTTACACCAATATCCCCATCATCCTCATCATTGGAAATACCTTCACTTAAGATTTCTCGACCACCATTATCAGTACAAAGTCCTTCCCTTTGACCTCTTGTCTGCCCCCGGGTATTCGCAGTGTCTAGCAGTGGTAGCCGAACACCTTCAGCAGCAAGGCCACTGCATATATCCATATCTCGATGACTGGCTCATCTTGGGTGCAACTCAGGCCACCTCTCACACCGTCGAGGCCACCTCCACTACTCTCCAGGCTCTTGGCTTCCTCTTTAACACCCAGAGGTTGGAGCCCATTCCTCAGCAGCACCTGGAATACATCAGTGCACATCTAGACACTTTACAGGCCAAAGCCTTTCTGCCCAAACAGCTGGTCCAGGCCATATGAATCCTCAGCAGCACTCTTATCACCTGTTGTGCAGAATCAGCCTGTATGCTCCTCAGACTACTGGTGCACATGACCACCTGTTTCCACACGGTATCGCTGTCACAGCTGCATATGCATCCCCCGGAAATGGTATCTATGGCTCAACTAATACCAGCGCTCCCAGATATCTATGACAGGCCCACATCGAATGACCCTACTCAACAGTCTCCGATGGTGGACCTCCCCGTCCAACCTCACAATAGGTTGTTTCTTCCAAGCACCTCCTCCATCACCTCGCTCTGATTATTGATGCTTCCATGCATGGTTGGGGAGTAAACCTGCAACCGCTTTCCACGCAGCACACATGGTCCCCACAGGAGAGAGCCCTGCACATCAATGTTCTGGAACTCAGGGCTGTCTACTATGCCCTCACTGTGTTTTTCCACTGGGTGAGACACAAGCGTGTCCTCATCTGCACTGACAATCAAGTATCCATGTTCTACATCAACAAGCAAGGAGGCACAGGTTCACTTCAGCACTGTCACGAGGCCTCACACCTATAGACATTTGCTCTCTCCATCAGAACAACTCTACACGCAACATACCTGCCTGGAGCTCTGAATCAGATAGCTGACAAATTCAGCTGCCAACTAGATACACACGAGTGGTCCCTTGACCCTGCGACTCTTCAAAATGTCTTCAGTGTATGGGAACCGCCTGTTGTGGATCTCTGCCTCCACCAACAACGCCAAACCCAATATTTTGCTCCATCTGATCATGCCCACAGCACTGGAGTCCCGATGCCTTTGCCATGGACAAATCCCACAGCCTCCTTTATGCCTTTCCTTCTTTCCCGCTCATGACATGGGTCCTGCTCAAGATCTAACAAAACAGAGCTTCAGTAATCTTGATAGCGCCAAAGTGGTCTCAGCAACTCTGGTTTCCTCACCTCCTGGCGCTCCTACAGGAATCTCCCATACCTCAGGGAAACCAGCCGGGCCTTCTCACCCAGAGTCATGGCCATCTGATGCTCCCCAAACTGCAGAGCCTCCCTTCACAGCATTGCACCATCAGGGCACCATGAGCTAATTAATTCACTACCGCAGGAGATCCTCACTATTTTTTCTGCATCCAGATGACCAGCAACACAGCACTCTTACCAACATGTGGTCTTGTTTCTCAAGATGGATGACCTCCAATGAACAGGATCCCATCCACTTTTCTATGAGCTGCATATTCTCCTATCTTCTTCACCTGTCCAACTCAGGACTTCAAACCACATTGGTCTGCTACCACTTGTCAGCAATTGCTGCTTCACACATCCCTCTCGATGGTCAACCCATCTCCAGGCATCCAGTCATCTCTAGATTCATGAAGGGTCTCATGAACACTAAGCTGCCCATTCGGCCACCCACACCAGTCTGGGATCTTAATGTGTCCCTCTCAGAACTCATTTGGGCACCCTTTGAACCCTTATTGTCTGCATCGCTCAAGCACCTCACCTGGAAAACGGTCTTCCTAATAGCCATCACCTCCGCAAGAAGATTGAGGGAGTTTCAGATGTTAGTACACTACCCACCTTATATGCACAAAAAAAGTCACCCTCAGAACTCATCCCAAGTTTCTCCCCAAGGTTGTCTGCTATGATCTGTTTTCTCTTAACCCTCTTTCTAGGGTCTGCTCTCCATTTGCCATTTCTCCTTGATCCTTCTGTCTTCTCCCATTCCTTCTTTGTTTCTGATATATTGATTTTTCCTTTTCAGCTCCTCAGCAATGTCTTTCTTTATTTCCTCTCTATCCACTCAAACTTTACCATCTGTCCACCCCTCAGAGCCCACCATCTCTCTGTCATCCCTCATAGTTCAATATCTCTGCTCTCTCTCTATCCACCTCCCCCCACCAGTCCTGTATCTCCCCATTCCCCATGACCTGGAGTAATTTGTTATGACAAAAGTAGATTTCTGAAGCTTGCCCTCTATGAGCAACTTGCCTTTAAATGCTGACACTGCCCTTACACATGTCCAGATTCTCAAATGATATAGTCGCCCATCATCAACCAATACAGAAGCAAGGCCAACCCGTCTACTAGGTGAGCTAGGTGGCTGGCCCGGGTTAGCGGCAGCACCAGCATACATGTGTGGCAGCAGCAGCGCATACATGGGCAGTGGCACACATGGGCGGTTGTGTCTCCTTCCCCCCCAGCTGCTGCCAATTCTGTTTGGGAGAGGCGAGCAGTGGCAGCATTTCCAAAAGCAGCTGTTTTTTGCAGCCATTTTGGAAATACTGCTGCTGTCTGCCTCCTCCTCCCAAAATGGAATCAGCTGCAGCTGGGGGGACGCAGCGAGGCCAGGGTTTTTGCCTAGAGAGGGAGAAAGCCTTTGGCCAGCTCTGTACAGAAGTTATTCCCAAAAAGCCTCTGCAGATTCAAAATGTATTGCATTTCTCAGAGCTTTCCCCAATAAACAGAACTAGCTAAACTTTCAGTGTTAAGACTTCATCTGTTTCACCATTATCCCTGAGATGAGTCACCATGGAGGTCTGCCATGCTCCCTTACACAGTGCATCTGAAGCTTGGATGGTGTCAGGGACAATTTTTCCCTGTGTGAGTGTGTCATGGGGAGTGTTGGGGGCTGCATGTATGCATGTCCATCATGGTGAGTTTCAGGGGCTATGTACGTGTGCACCTATCATGGTAAGTGTGTGTCTCTCTCTCATGACCTACCCCTCCCCCCCCCCCGGCTTCCTCCAGATCGTTTCTCTCTCGTGATCCCCCCCCCTACCCAGGCTTCTTCCAAGCTGCTTCTCTCTCACTCTCTCATGACACCCCCCCCCCCCAGGCTTCCCCCCAGTCTGCTTCTCTCTCACGACCTCCCCTCCAGGCTTCCCCCAGTCTCTGTTTCTCTTTCTCATATACCTCCCTCCTTTAGTTAGCAAGGCTGACGATAAGTGTATAAGGAGTCTGCCTTTCTGTCAGGATACCATGCCTGGCATCAGACGGTGCACCTGATAAATCTTCTAAAGCCTGCTCCATGTGTAAAGTATGTTTTGCCTGCAGAAAATAGCTAATATAGAATTATGCAGGGTATGCACACATAAAAAGTAGGTGCACTAAAAGACAGGACCTACTTTTCCCATGGGTTGTAGTTTGAGACAGTGCAGAGACAGCGTTACAAGATATATATGCACATACAGGGCAAATGCATGTATTTACACACCTATCTGCAAAAGGACTCATGCACTAGAGCGGCTGTTTCTGGAAAGCTATTTTCTAAAGGCACATATGCACCTATGCTGCCTTTATAGAACAACTTCACAAGGCCTTATTCATATGGGAAAACATATATTAATCCAATAATATTATGGTTTCCCCTAACACAATCATATATATAAGGCTTTTTTATTATTCAGAGGATCTCAAATATCATCATACCTTTTCAGGCACATCAAGCCTAAGAATTCCAGGCTGTCGGGCCAGACTTAGTACATTTTATCATTGGTCCAGTGAAATAATTTTAAACAGCTTAGAAAAAGATCACATTCACTTCAAAACTGCTAAAAAACGTATATTGCAAAAAAGATACATCAGACACAATATTGCATTTCGATAACATCTGCATCAAGGATAGGAATATAAGGCTTTCACAGGTTCCTCCGAAACAGAGTACATTCACAGCTTCTTCAGCTCAGCGTCTCTTACTGCAATAAAAATACAGCATAAGCCACACCTCCTGGGTTCAAATCCACTATCATCTTTAGATACGCCCTGTTCAGACAGTCCCATAGGCATTGGTCAGATTCTGAACATTTTAGCCAATAGAATGTCAGAAGTCAGTCAATTTCAAACCAATGTTATCCCATCGATCTCCACATTCAAGCCATGAGGTTCAATAGTATTCCATCTAAACACCCATTCATATTCTTTTTTATTCAACAAACAATCTCTTCTTCTCCAAGACTGCCAAACCCAATCAATAACATGCCACTTTAAATCAGCAATAGCATGTTTCTTAGTGATCCAGTGGGCAAGAAGAGGAGCAGTCACGGTCATGACCTTACTGGCAATATGATTCTTATGCTCATTCAAATGGAGGTGGATCTTCCTTTTGGTGCATCCCACATAGACCATTGAACAGGCAAAGAATAATATATATCACATATGTCAAGGTATAGTCAGTAGCAGAGAGGCTATAATAAGTCCTCCTACCAGGTCAAGTCCAGGAAAGCCCAGATAGAGTGTACTGATACCACATTGATCATGGTCCATGGTGTCCTCCCCACGAGGCTCATTAAGTACAAAGATTGTCATCATCTCCCTGATGTTCTGTCCATGCTAAAAGCAATCATAGGGAACTCAGAAAACATGGGTCGCAGACAAAGGATATCCCAGTGTAACTTCAATATCCTATTTGCCGAGAAGCTGTAGAAAATGGTAGGACAAGAACCAAACGACCATCTGCTTCCTGACATTGTTGATATGTCAATAACAGCTCTCGCTGGGCATATTTAGCTTGTTTAAAGGCCTGGGATACCACCTTCTGATGGTATCCCTGCGAACAAAATCACTCTGTCAAAAGAGAAAACTCTTCAAAAAAATCATCATCATGGGAGCAAATCCTCCTAGCCCTCAAAAACTGGCATACAGGGAGGTTAGCCCAGAGAGAGTACGGATGCCAACTTCGAAATTGTAGAGTCCCCTATCCACTTCCTTATGAAAAAGGCAAGTTTGAAATCTATCCATATCCTTGCAGATCTTAATATCCAAAAAAATCAATCATATTAGCATGATATTTCAGTGTAAAATGCAGATTCTCATCCAGGGTATTAATTCAAGCCCAAATTGTATTAATAACTCTTCAGAAGCGGTCCAAAAAAACAGAATGTCATTTAAATACCTCCTCTATAAAGTCATATCCTAAAAAAACAAAGGAACATAAATAAAATGATCCTCAAATAGAGCCACATACAGTGAAGTCACAGAGCAAGAGTAGCCCCCATAGCCACCCCATGCAACTGCTCTTAGAAAACACTATCAAACCAAACAGAATTTTGAAACACCAGCTCAACCATTTGATGAAAAAACTGAATAGAAACTGAGCGATCTCTTTCACACTGCTTTATGTTTTAACAAACAATCTCCAGGACTGCAGCCTGTGGAATATATGTATAAATGCAGTAACATCCATTGATATCAGAAATGACACAGAATTAACATCTTGAAATTCTTCCAGCAATCGTAGAACATGAACAGTATCTTGTAAATATTTATTTTATTTTATTTATTTATTTAACGGGATTTATATACTGCTTTATCCTAAAATCATCCTCTTCAATGCTGGAGATAATAAATGATCCAAAAATTTGGAAAGGGTTTTTAAGACAGACCCCCTAGTAGAAACAATAGGACGCCCTGAAGTTTTTAAAAAATTTCTTATATAACTTGGGTAAAAAAATAGATCAATGGTACAGTCGGATATTCCTCCACCAAAACCTTATACTCTTTAGATGTCAAATAGGCGCCCGCTATCTTAATCAAATCCTTCACAGTACAAAATAGCATATTAGTAGGGTCACATTCAAGCTTAGAATAGAATTTATCAGATAACTGGCGATAATCTTCCTCATTGTACAACACATGGTCCTGAACCACTATTGCACTGCTTTAATCAGCATGAGAAATCACAATCGTCTCATTATCTTGAAGTTGTTGCAATGTCATCCGGTCTTCTCTGGAGATATTTTTAGAGGAATCCAAATGATATGGGTCCTCTAATCTAGATAGATCTCTCAATACTAAATCTTTAAAAGTATTGATAACAGAGTCCTTCACCCCCAGAGGGACACACCATGATCAGGGATGCAAAATGGATTTATCAACTGAACTTGGATGATTCTAAAAGAACACCTTTGGCTACAGCTGACGGACAAATCTATAAATAAAATATACGGAACTGAAATGGGTCATGATAGACTGTAGGAACAAATCCTAAGTCCTGATTCAACACACTCTCCTGGGCAACTGAAAACTGACAGCTAGATATATTGATCACTGCCGATTGTCTCGTGTTTGTGACCAGGTTACTGGTCCCTGGTATTGGTCCCATTCCCGATTTTTGATCAGGTTCCTTTTGTGTTTCTTGATACTGCCTAAAAAATCTGCAGCTAGTGTATCACCAGAATCATTCCACTCCAGTCCGATTCATCAGAAGCCCCATCAAATATAACCCACCACTTAGCAGATTGGGACTTAGGCTTATACAACCAGAGATAGAAGCTTCAGTCTGATAATCCCTCTCATCCTGCATCAATTTCTTCAGCTTCATTTGCCTAGTATTAACACAAAATTGATTCATCAAAATTTTAATGACTGGTGGATTTGAACCCAGGTGGTGTGGCTTATGCTCTCTTTTTTTAAAATTCTGCTTATTAAACCACAAGTTGAACAACAATTACAATGCTCAAATCAACGCTCCCCGGGTGGGGTGGGTTTCTTATCCATCGCCCGGTCAAGCAATCCACCGACAAATGTGATTTGTAACATTTTCTAACATTTCAACATCCCCCCCAACCTCTCCTCTACCCTCCCTTAACACCCCCCCCCCTAGTCGCAGCCTACTCAACCCCTCTTTCCCTGCTGCCCTCTCTCGGGTTCCACTAAGATAATTGGAATCTCCCCCTCCCCCAATCTCCCTTCTACCCCTACCCCGCTACTTCCCCTATTATGTGGTCAGCACTTCATTGTGAGTGTGCGACCATAGCATGTTAATATATGGCTCCCAGAGTGTCAGGAAAGAGATCCAGTGGATGGCATCACCACGGGCTGCCAGACGCTCAAATAACATCAACTGATGGAAACTATTTTGCCATTCCCAAAACGTAGGAAGTGACATTTCTCCATCTTCGAAGCATTAGCCCTTTCCCTACCAGACAAGCCTTGTGCACCAGCAAGCGCGCCCAACGTCCCTTGGGATGAAGTGGTTCAAATTGATGAAACATGACAAGAGAACTGGCCCAGGTTGCGCATTGGCTGAGCAGTGAACTTAAGTAGTTGCTGATACGTGTCCAATAGGAGTAAATTTTCTGACACCACCACCACATGTGATTTAGTTCTGCCAGGGAACAGGAGCAGCATGGACAGTTCCCCTCCTGGGTTAGGTGACTATGCAATGCTCTTTGCGGGGAAAAATGTGCCCGTTCTATACATTTAAATTGCACCTCTTGCCATTTCGCCACCTCTACCAGCTCTGTGATGTGACCAATGGTTTGTTGAACGGTCCCCGGGGCCACCGTTTGCCCCAGCTCTACTGCCCAAGAGTTCTCTATCCTTGAGTAATCTGGTGGGATAGTACGAGTTATCTTATGCTTCAAGTTCAATATGGATGAGGGATGCTTCTCCCCTATTGCAAAAAATGCCAAGATTTGCACCAAGCTCTCTATCCACAGCTCTGCTCGAGACAAGGAGGCAACATAATGGTGCACTTGGGCATAAGCCAGAAAGTGGGTGCTTCCTAAATCATACTCTGCACACAACTATGCAAAAGGCTTACAGCAGTCTGCCGAGTCCACTACATGGCCTAGATTCCAAATTCCTCGCTCATTCCATGTCCAGAAGATGGTCGTTTCTGTCCCAGGTATAAAGCCGTCATTCCCCTGTATGGGCTACCAACTTGAAACTCTTGGCGACCTCTGCCAGTAAGCGCAAATTTGCTGCCAGGTTTTTCGCACTGGTACTATCAGAAAGCTATGAGTTAGCCACCCTGGCAAAAGCACACTATCTAAATGCAGAGTCGCCATTAGGGAGTGGGGAGCCACAAAGACTTCTTCCTGGGCTCTAGGGGTATAGACCTTTGTACCACCCAACCAGCCCCCTATGTGACCTGCTTGGCAGGCTATGGCATAGTGTAATAGGTCAGGGCCTCCAATACCCCCCTGTCTCCAGCCCCCACGAAGTCGACTCAGCGGAATATGCGCCTGAGCCCCCTTCCAAAGAAAGGGCTGAATCTCATGATCAAACTGATTAATGTCCCACATCAAAAACTGCACTGGGACGGTTTGCAGCCAATAAAGCACCCAGGGAGCACCACCATCCCAAAAGCTGCTTCCCTACCCAACAAAGACAGTGGAAGGGGGTTCCACGAATGAAGTTGTGTGCAAAGGCGTTGCAATACCCTGTCACAATTCCGACAATATAGCTTGTGAGGTTCCCTGATTAAGAGAATGCCTAGATAAGTAAAATAATTATCTGCCTATCTAAGAGGAAAGGATGGTCCCCATAGAGCTCTCAATTGACCCGACATATCTTGGGCCTCTGATTTTTTCCTTGTTAATGCAGGGCTATACTTCCAAACCTAGAGAGTTCCTCAAGCACCCGCAGCAGTGATGTCTGTGGAGAGATTAAATGTACTAGCATATCATCTACAAAGGCAGATATTCTGAATTCCTGTCCACTGAACCTCACCCCTGCCCCTGGTACCTCGCAACACTCCACCAAACATCGTATGAATGGTTCGAGAGACAAGACAAACAACAATGGCGAAAGGGGACAGCCTTGCCTTGTCCCCCACTCCAAAGGAAATGGTTCAGACAGCATCCCATAACAAATCACTGCTGCTGTGGGGTTGGTGTAGAGCACACTCATCATACGAAAGAAGGGCTCCTCCAAACCATAGCACGGCAGCAAAAGCATCAGATATTGCCAATTCACCCGATCAAACACCTTTTCGGCATTAAAGCTGATCAACAGAGAACGCAAACCTCTCATGTACCCATTCCATTGAAGCAAGAATTTTCCTCAGATTGCGCACCATGTAACGACCCTTCATGAATCCCACTTGCGACTCGTGCACCAAGTTGGTAAGAAAAGGTGCTAACCGTTCCACTAAGATCTTAGAAAGCAACTTCAGGTCAAAATTCATCATGGAGACTGGTCTATAGGAGGATGCCTGTGCCGGGTCCTTCCCTGGCTTGTGAATTAGGGTAATATGTGCATGATTGTCCCTTCATGTAAAAGACCCCTCCTCTGCTCGTCTTTGAAAACTGCCACCAGGGAAGGGGTCACTAAATCCTGTATTAGCTTACAAAACTCTGCTCTGAAACCGTCTGGACCCGGTGTTTTATTACAATGAGCCTGTCAAATAGATTTTTTGTACTTCCTGCGCTGCTATGGGCTCATCTAACTGGGCCGCCTGCCAAGACTCAAGACCTGATAAAGAAAGATCCTGCAAATATTCCACCACACGAGTCAGGGAGAGCCACTCCCCTGCATAAAAGGTCTGATAAAAAGATCAAAACACTCGGGCAATAGCATTCGTACCCTTATGTAATTGACCCTTCTCATCCCGCAATGCAGCAACCAAGCTAGTGCCATGACTGCCTTCAAGGCAGCATGCCAGGGGGTCTCCCCAGCTTGCCCCCATAACGGAATAGTTGATGGTGGTAATATAGAAAGGATTTTTTTTCCCGCTGGTGAAGCAGCGCATTAAAGGCTACTTGCGCCTCACATAGTCTTTGCCTAGTCATTGCATTGAGGCAGGCCATGTAATTCCACCACTCCGTTGTCACCTGCCTTTCAAGTGCATTATCTGCTCTGTTAGTAATCTGCGCTTCCTAGCCGCATATACGATGATATTGCCTTGGAGAACAACTTTGGCAGTTTCCCAGAAAAGCTCTGGGTCATCCTGGTGCCATTCGTTATGCACAACATAGTCCTGCCATCATTCCCGAATATAGTGTTGGAATGCAGTATCCCTATACAGCTCCAACTGGAAGTGCCAAATTCTAGCCCAGGATCCTATATCATGCCTCTCAAGTTCTATCCAGATCAAAGCATGATCTGAAATCTCTGTTAGGCCAATCTGCGCATCGGCTGTTCTAGCAAATAAAGCCTCCAACACCAAAATATAGTCTATTCTGGCACTCTATGCTGTCTTTTTATTGCAGTAAGAAATGCTGAGCTGAAGAAGCCAATTCTTCTCTGCTTCGTGAAAGCCTTATATTCCTATCCCTGATGCAAATACGTTTATCGAAATGTAATATTGCATTGGATGTATCTTTTTTGCAATATGAGCTTTTTTTAGCAGTTTTGAAGTGAATGTGATATTTTTCTAAGCTGTTGGAAGCTGTTTAAAATTATTTCATTGGACCAATGATGAAATGTACTGAATCTGGCCCAAAAGTCTGGAGTTCTTGTGCTTGACGTGCCTGAAAAATGATATTTGAGATCCTCTGAATATTAAAAAAAAAATTTAGATATGTGTGATTGTGTTAGGGGAAACAGTGGTATTGTTGGCCTTTATAGAAGAGACATAAAATAGGCACTTTTTGGAAACGTTTAAAAGTACCATTTTACAAAATTACCCCCATATGAACAATTTTTTATTGTCTTTATTTTGTTTTGATGCCTCTGGGATCTGAACCCAGGACCAAACATAGAATCCCTCCTTCACAAACAAGCCTAAAAAAGAGAAGTGCGAAGATCTCAGTGGATCCAGAGTTGGACAATGTCAACTATATCAGTCATCATGACATTTGTATCAGCACTTGAGTATAAAAACAGTGGTAGGTCACTTGAGTTCAGCGGGTTGGAAGGGCTCAAGCGCACTGCTGAAATCAAGTGCTCAAATCAAGGGAGGGAAGACGACGGTGGTCCCCACAATCCACAGAGCAGCAGGGAGACCAATATAGCTGCATATAAAAATGAAAGATTTACCAATAAGCACAGCATAAATACCTCCAAGAACCAGAGGTATTTTTAAATTTTTACTAGATTAAATGAGTACAAATAAAAATGTATGATTTACAGAAAAAAATGGAATTTTATACACCACAAGTCATGTATAGTTTCTTTTAAAGATGGAAAATGTTTTAGAATTACCTGAATTTGACTTTGAGTATTTTTTAAACTTCTGCTATTTTTTGTGCTATTTATTTTTAGGAAAACTGCATTGGATCGTTACAACCTTGAAAAAATGGGTTTCACCCACATACTCAATGCTGCCCATGGGCGCTGGAATGTCAGCACTGGCGCAGAGTATTACAACGACATGATGGTCGAGTATTATGGTGTAGAAGCAGAAGATCTGCCCAGCTTCAATCTCAGTGAATTTTTTTATCCAGCTGCAAAGTTTATTGATTCAGCGCTGAGTGACCCAGAAAGTAAGAAATTCAACCCAATGATAACAGTTCAGCAGTACAAAAGGTTATCTGTTTCTTCATTATATGATGGCATTATTACAAAGGATTTCCACACATAGAGCAGAGGGCATATCCACCATGAGCTGTGACCTCTTTTTGTCTTTCAGTGCGTTGTGATGGTCGGCATGAAGCTAGAGTATCTCGCACTCCCTGTCCCCATCTCTCCTTCCCTAGAGCGGTGCTCATGGCAACCTTTGAAATCCCCCGAGCATCTATAATCCCTGCCACACTAACCACACTTAATGCATCACGATGGCAGTGGTAGTGGTGGTTAGCTTAGAAGCGAGACATTAGGGAATCTATAAGCACTGCTAGCTCACAATGTTGCATCAATATTTTAAATTTTGAAAATTTTACCATCTATAAAAGGTCTACAAAGTTCAGCATATTATAAACCAATCGAATGAAGCTTTCATCTATGCTCCCACTGTGGGTGACATAAGGGGTATCAAGGGGGTGTGTGTGTGCACGTCTCCGTGCATGCATAACATAGGTGGTTGTCAAGGGCATGTATGTGAGTACATGCATTGCATAGGTGGTTGTCAAGGGCATGTGTGTGTGTGTGCATGCATGACATGGAGGATGTCATGCATGCACACACACACACATGCCCTTGACAACCACAACCACACATGCCCTTGACAACCACCTATGCAATAGCACCTATGCTATTGTTATCGTTACTATTATACAGTTATCATGTCATCACTTATATTGTTCCCTGTAATTCGATGTTCCATGTAAAACAGACCCGATCTGTACAGTTCTTGTTCTCTGTAAACCGCAACTGATCTATGGAAGGTGCGGTATATAAATGAATGTTTAAATAAATAAATAAAATAAATGTCAAGGGGGTGGTTTGTGTATGTATCATGGGGATGTCAGGGGCATGTGTCTACGTGTGCCAAGGGAGATGTTGGGGACATGTCTGTGTTTGTTTTTTAACCCCTTTTTTAACTTTTTGGTATCAACTCTTATTTGTACGTTTATACGAAATTTGATCGTTTATATTTTGTTCTGAAGGACTTGATTACTATTTTCAATGGCACATGATTATTTAATGTTTTCATGACAAATAAGATTTTTATACTCTCTTTTACATAATAAGATGGACTCCCTATTATCAAAACTATGATGGCTCTCATAGTGGCCGGAACTGATATACGTTGTAAAATCAGAAATACTAACTATGCAGCATTTTCGTTTTTTACATTAACCATCTTGTATCGGTTGGGGCAGCTGATAATTATGAAGCAGAATATCATTGAAGTTTAGGAAAACATTTAGGTGTTACTCCATGGGTAACACATTGAACCTTTTGGAAGAATGTACATCAATGATTGTACACCTGTATCTTTGCAATGGTGGAACTGCTGCCATACCTCTTACCATGGCACTCATCACACTATGATTAATATGTATTATTTGACTTTAATGCTTTTATATTTTTATATGTCACTATTTATGGTTAATAATTTACATCATCATCTATATTAATTGTATTTTTTATTATAAGTGTCTTCTATATTATTTATGATTTTATTATTTTAATATCCTTGGATTCTTTTATTTATGATTTTTATTATCTCCCTCTCCATCCTTACAACTAAGATACACCCCCAAACAGATTTTAGGTGTAGGAGAAAAAGCAATCAAAATCTCCTCTTAATCCCATCCACAATCCGTAAGACTAAACAAGCTACAAGCAATAGAGCTTTTACGTATACAGCACCCACTCTCCGGAACTCCCTTCCAGACACCATCAGATCAATAAAAGATCTACAAACTTTCCGTAAAGAACTAAAAACCCTACTATTCTCAGAGTACTATAATTACTCCATTGGCAACAATATTAATACTCCTTCCTTCCATGCAAACCCTCCCAATTGATCTAACTTCCTTCTCAGTAACTACCTATCAAACATGATTGTTCCCTCTCCACTGGTAGTAACCACTTAATTACCAAGTAAATAATTAAATGTTAACCAACTCCCACTGGACTCCAACCTGTGTGGACAGCAGATATGTAAATAGTTCACTGTAAATTAGTTTTCTACACTGTTCTCTGTAATAGGCAATTGTTTGATGTAAACCACCCCTGATCAATGGAAGGGGCGGTATAGAGATACTGTTCAAATAAATAAATAATAAATTAGGATTTATAGATTTTAACATGTCTTGCTTCAATTTATTTTTAGTTCCGACCCCTGATGAAGGCTCTGTCGCAACACGGCTGTGTCAGGTTCAGCATATAGTATTCCTGTGCATTTGTGATTACCCTTTGTTTTTTAATAAGTCATCTTGGACCATTCACCTTGTACTGGTGTCTCTTTGTCCTTGCGAGGTCCCTAGTGCTTTTCTTCGTTGGACCTGTTTACATTACGTTTGCCACACTGGCTCTGCTATGTGGGTCCGGCAGGAGGGGGTGTACTACTCTGCCCCATCGCATGCAGGGAGGGTTGCCAGCCACAGGGTGGGTGCTCGCACCGTGTGCCCTCAGGGCTTGAAACGCCACTACCCCTTAATAATGGAGAGCTGCTTGGCAAAAATAAATATATTAGTAATTAAGTGTTCTGGAAGTTGAGAGGCATATATGTATTTAGGTGAACTGGTGTTTGTGGGTATGTCCCTAGGTGCAGCAGAAATTATTCATGAGGGATCTATGGTAATTCCTCCCTGCATAATCCACATTTTCTTTTCCAAGCCATGACAACTGGGTTTTCTTTATTATCCAAAGACTATCTTCCTTTACAATTGCTTTTTTTGATATAGAATCCAAATATTTTCAGCTATTTGACCACAAACAACCAAAATGAATTTGGAGGGATCAAGCCATATGAGGTTAATTAGCCACAAATAAAGAACAAAGAAGCCATTTTATAAATAAACCCTCAACACAAACGAAAAAAAGCAAACCTTAAGTGTGGCAAATTAAGCTAAAAGAGCAAGCTGGTATGTCTAACTTGTGCATGCAATAGGAATCAAACTTTTCCCCACCTAAAAAAAGAAAACCAGTTTGTGTGTATTTAATCTATATTTATCGATACACACAGTATTTGTGTGCAAATTCCTTCAGTGAATAAATTCAATGTAATTGTTCTAATCTAATGTTAATTTCTCCATTTACCTTGTAGATAAAATGTTGGTGCACTGTGCAATGGGACGTAGTCGATCAGCTGCCTTAGTCTTGGCCTACTTGATGATTTACAAAAAGATGACTGTTGTGGATGCCATTGAACAAGTTTTAAAGCACAGATGCATCCTCCCAAATCGCGGCTTTCTGAAGCAGCTCAGAGAACTCGATATACAGCTGGCTTTTGAGAGAAGAAACGCAAAAAACAACCTTCAGTCAAATGGAAAGGATAATGGGGAAGAAAACATCTAACCTTCAGCAAAAATATATTGTTGAAGGACGTAGCTCTAACACTAACCAGACCATTTTGATTGTGATCAATGTTATGAATTGGATGGGAGAGTTTCATCTCTTCCATCTGGTGGCGCTCATGGACAGAAACGGGATTTATAAACAGCCTTTAACTATAAAAAGGGTATGTCACTATTCCCCTTCTACAAATGGGCAGACCTAAAGGTAGTATTTTATAGCAATGGCAAAGCCTATTTCATTTGAGAAGGGAAGATGAATGCCTTATATCAGAATCCAGTATGCAATACTCTAGATGTATATGCATAGTTAGGTTAGATAGAAAGAAAATGTATCAAATAAATTGCTTTGCAATTATTATTCCCAGTTAAGAGACTTCCATTTCAAATGTTCAAACAAAATGACCTGAACCAGGGGTTCCCAAACTTTTAAGGCAAGTGGACATTTTTTCATCCACCAAATTTGGGGAAACCAATCCTTTCCTCCCCTAGCTAGCTTCTCCCCATCTCACTCTTTTGCTATGTCATCCCTTTACCACCAGTCTATCTCCCACCAGAACCCCTTCCCACCCCTCATATCCAACCCTGCACTAGATTATTACTACTACTTTTTATCAGTTGTATAGCACTACAAGACATAAGAGACAGGTCCTGCTCATAAGAGCTTACAGTCTAGTCATGACAGACAACACAACAATTGGGGACTAGGATATATCTAGAGGAATGGTAACGAAACACATAGGAGGTGAACAGGGGACTAAGGGGATCAGGATCCAAACGCAGTCTCAGAGGTGAATTTTTAGCCTGGATTTGAACATAGATGAGGCAATGGAGGGTCAAGTGACTTGTCCAAGGCCACAAAGAGTGTCAGCAGTATTTTAATCTTAGTCTCTCTGGGTCCCAGGCTGCTGCCCTAACCACTAGGCAACTTCTCCATTTAACCTCCAACTTAACCACTCCCTACCAGTATGCATGTCTCCATCAAGCCAACCCTTTTCCACTCTATCACCCATTCCCTCCCCAATGATCTCTCTACATCCATCCTTAATTTAAAAATAAATTATCTCCTAATGAGCTCTGTCAGTATTTCTTTTCCCCATTCCTACCTCCACTAAGCACGGACCCACCAGTTCATTCCTAACAATCTAATCTCTTTATGCTCCTAAAACCATACACATTTGTTCTCCATTCTAGCTTTTTTCACCAGTCATACTGTATTCCAGGGTCTCCCCAACAGCCTATCTTCCTCTCCTCCAGCCCATCTATGCCAGCCTTCCCCACTCAAAGCCCAGTCCTACCAGTCTCTCTCCCCTGCCCAGCTCTTCCTCTCTGAACCTCTATTCAGACTCTTCCTCTCTCTCCCATCCCAAGCCAGAATCCTATCCCCATCCATTTCTGTGCCCAATCCCTAGCCCATCCCTAGTCTCTTCTCCCTCTTGCAATCAATCTCCACCAGTATCTCTCCCCTGTCAGCCTCCACATCAGTCTCTTTCCTCAAAAATTCAGTCACCACCATGCTCTCTCTCTCTAGCCCAATATCAACCCCTCTCCACCAGTCTCTTCCTGCCCCCATAATCCAAGTTCATCAGTCTCTCTCCCCTAGCGCAGTTCTATCCATCTCTCCCCCTCCCTCAGCAGTCTTCCCTCTTCTTCTCCTAGTCCATCCTCACAAGTCTCTCATTCCCAAAACTTTACCCCATCCCTCCATCTCCCTCTGTCCTCCTCTCTAGTCTCTTCCCTCTCTCCTTCCACATCCCAAGCCCATCTATAACATTTCTGTTCTCAGTCCCAAGTCTGTTCCCCATTACCTTCACTCTCTAACTTCAACCCAACTCTATCAGTCTCTCTCAGCTTCAGCCCTTCATCACCACAGTTCTTCTCAGACCTTTTCACTTTTCCTCCTGGTTCCTCCCCCAGCCACCCAAGTATGCCCCCCTTTTGCTCTGTTCCCCATCTCATCACCTTTACTTTTCCTCTTCCTCTCCCCATCCCCATCCCCACCACATCCACTTTCCTCCTTTCTCCCATTATCGTATCTTGTAGTGACTGCCAATCTCTTGATCCATTGGCTGCCAAGGATCTCCTGATCTATATGGGTTCTAAATCAGCACTAATTATCAGGCTTTGGGCTGACTGATTTCTTTGCTTGTAGAAACTCCAGACTATGAATTATCTCCCAATCTGTGCAGATCCCAGACCACTGCTAAACTCATGGTTCATAGGGGCCACTGTTGACCACCTCAGAAGGAGCCTAATAAAGAGCCCCTCCCCCCCCCCCCCCCTTTTGAAGACCGGAATTACCTACAGACCACAGACTGGAAACATTCTTCTGAACTGTGATTTAAGTGTTAAACATCAAAAATAAAAACAATATTAGAAATTCTGTCAACAGAAAGAACTACATAAAGCATGCTTAGTTCAGTACAAATATACGGAATATTCTAGTTTGTTACCAATCATCATGACATACCCTAGCAACACTGATATGGAAGAGACTGATCTTAGTAGATTCTCATAAGCTAAACAGGTTAGTACCTGGATGAAGAATCATGCATGGAAGACCAAATGGTGATCGCTACTGTACATATGGCAAAAGCAAACCACTGCCAAGCAGGGGTGTGCACCATAAAAAAAAATATTTTTTGCTCATTTATATCAAAATGGTTTTCCAATTTTCAGGCATTTTTTCATGATTATTTGACACGTTTGTTGCTTCATATGCATTGGATATGTGTTAGAACTTTAAATGAATTGATTGTAAACGCGTTAATTCATTGGTATACACATGCACAAACAAAATTCCATGCACTTCAAATCTTTAGGCACCTAAATAAACTGAACGAGCCCTAATGAATGCATAATCCTTATGTCCAAGAAAGATCAAAGATACTATGATGGGGCTGTGATGACCTAATGCTTGGCATCCAGAAATTGGTACAACCTTGGTAGAAATTACATGATCATCATGATAAAAATGTAGGGGCCAATTTTCAGAACGGCTGATGCTCAAATACCATGGGAGCCAGCCATTGCATTAAATATTAGTGGGATATTCAGTGACAGTATTTAAATAGGAGCTACCACTGAACATTGGGGCTGAGCCACACTCACCAGATAAGTGCTGACACCTATCTAGGTAGCGGATTTTCAGTTGGCACATCTAGGGGTATGCTTACTAAACAACAGTAGTGACTTCCATGTGATATCAGAGCCGCAGCACCATTGAATTCAATGGGACCGTGGCTCCGATATCACACGGATGCTGCTACTGTTGTTTAGCAAATATATCCCCTAGATTGCAACTTAGGCCACCTTTTCACAGTGACCTAAGTTGGCTGGATAGGTGCAGGTTGCAAATCCACTAACCAGATAGGTGTCAGCTCTTATCTGGTTAGCACCACCCATGTTACACCCCTGGACCACCACTATCCCTCGCACTAACCAGATAGCCCCAGGGTGGTCTGTGGGAATATTCAGTGACACCATCTGGCCAGCTAAGGTCTTGGAAATATTAGCTCCATATGTTTTCCCATTTCAAGTTAAAAATTCACTGGCCTACTTAATTAGACTTCTTATTTGCCTTTTCATGGTAGCTTAAGGACATGTTCATGTTAAAACAATTAACTGGAATCTTAAAAACAGAAAAACAGTTAAATTAACAAAAAAAAAACAGAGCAAGATAGCTCACTTAACGCATACCTGTAAAATGTGTTCACCAAATATAAAATACACAGGATTAATAAACCATCTCAAAATGAACCAAAAATTGGAAAACTTCTAAAATAAAGTATTAAAAAATACAAATAAAAACAAGAGCTAGTTATCCTCCAGACTCAAGCTTTTCATATAAATGCTTTAGAAAAAAATAAGCTTTTCCTTTTTTTTTTTTTGAAAATCAAGAAAGCCAGCCAATATGACTTCAGGTATTAAATGGTTCCAAATATGTGGGCCAGATAATTTGCTTAGAATTCTTCACACCACTTATTCCGATTGCTGCTGAAACTGACAGTTGGTCTTAGTAGTGAGACCTTAAAGACTGAATTGCATTATGCCAACTAATACGAGTAGGAAGTAAGATCAGGAAGAATATATTGAATGTCTTCTTAAAAATCAACAATCTTAAAACAAATACGCAATTCAATAGGAATCCAATGGAGTTACTATAAATTGGGAAAGAGAGACTCATATGTACGTCCCATTAAGGAGACATGCTGCCATATTTTAGACAATTTGGAGGGGTCTAAGAGTGAAGGATTGAAATCGATGCAGCAAAGAATTACAGTAGTCTAGAGGTGATAAGACTGCTTTTTACAAAACTGTTTTAAAATTCAGTAGATCCAAAACCAAATTACAATCTATGCAGTAGCAGATTCTCAAACATTCTTGCAAATATCTTTCATGAAGGCAGACTTCAGGTGGGCCACTGATGTCACCATAGCTCTGACATGAGCCTCGACATGCCCTTCCCGAGTTAAACCTGCCTGGGCATAACAGAGAGAAATGCAATTTGCTAATTGTGCTTTGGTAAACCCGAAAGTATTCTTTAAACTTAAGTCCAATAAATGTGGAAAGTATTCAAGTTGATTTTGTGTGAGAAATGAAATGATATGGGGCATTTCCCTCAAAACAGACAGTAAACATTTTCCATTTAACACAAAACAGTCTCCTAGTGGAATAAGAACATAAGATAGGCCATACTGGGTCAGACCAAGGTCCATCAAGCCCAGTATCCTGTTTCCAACAGCGGCCAATCTAGGTCACAAGTACCTAGCAGTTTTCTCAAAAGACACAGGTTCCACAATGCTTGTATTGGGGCAAGCAGTGGTATCCCGGGTCACCTTTAATAATGATTTATGGAACTTTATTCCAGGAACTTGTCCAAACCTTTTTTTAAACCCAGCTACACAAACTGCTTTTACTACATCCTCCAGTAATGAATTCCAGAGTTTGATTACATGCAATAATGCAAATGCAATGTGTGCCTTTGAGTCAGTCCTGATTCCTGGTGACCCAGAAGCTCCTGGGTTTTCTTGGCAGTGTCACCCACTGGAAGTAGATTGCCAGGCCTTTCTTCTGAGGTAATGGAGGGTTAAGTGACTTGCCTAAGGCCACAAGGAGTGCTAGTGGGAATTGAACCCTGGTTGCTTGGTTACCAAGCCAGTGTTCTAACCACTAGGCTACTCCTCCACTCTGATTACATGTTGAGTGAAAAAATATTTTCTCTTATTAGTCTTAAATAGGTTACCCTGTAGCTTCATCACATGTCCCCTAGTCTTCCTACATTTTCATGGCATAAAATCAAAGCGGATGGCATATCCGCTTTGATTTAATGATAAAGCGGTATACCAAATCCATCTAAATAAATAAATAAATAAACAATTGATCTATGTTTACCCATTCCACTCCATTCATTAATTTATAGACCTCTATCATATCTCCCCTCAGCCGTCTCTTTTCCAGGTTGAAGAGCCCTAATCTTTTTAGCCTCTCTTCATAGGAGTATTCTTCCATCCCCTTTACCATTTTGGTGGTTCTTCCCTATGCCTTTTCTAATAGCGCTATATCCTTTTTAAGATAAGGTGACCAGAATTGCACACAAGATTCAAGGTACGGACGCACCATGGAAGATACAGAGGCATTATAATATTCTTTGTTTTATTCTCCATTCCTTTCCTTATGATACCTAGTATTCTATTTGCTCTCTTGGCCGCCGCTGCACACTGGGCAGAAGGTTTCAACATGTTATCCACGACGACGCCTAAACTTTTTTCTGCATGGTGTTTCCTAATGTAACCATAGTTTGAGTTGTTCTTTCCTAGGTGCATAACTTTGCAATTCTCCACATTAAATTTCATCTGCCATTTGGATGCCCAGTCTTTCAATTTATTAAGATCCTCTTGCAATTTTTCAAAATCCTTATGGGTTTTAACTTTGAATAATTTTGTGTCATCTGCAAATTTGATTACCTCATTTGTTATTCCCATTTCCAGGTCATTTATGAATATGTTAAAAAGCAGTGGACCCAGCACAGATCCCTGGCGTACTCCACTATTCACCTTTCTCCATTGGGAAAATTTGCCATTTAGCCCTACCCTCTGCTTTCTATCTTTTAACCAATTCCCGGTCCACAATAGTACACTGCCTCCTATCCCATGACTTTTTAGTTTTGCCAAAAGTCTCTGATGAGGGACCTTGCCAAAGGTTTTCTGAAAATCCAGATACACCATATCATCTGACTCACCTTTGTCTACTTGTTTATTCACACCTTAAAAAAAACATAACAGATTAGAAAGACAAGATCTTCCTTGGCTAAAGCCATGTTGGCTGTCTCTCATTAAGCCATGACTATCTACATGTTCAGTAATTTTGTTCTTTATGATGGTTTCTACCATTTTTCCCAATACTGACGTCAGGCTTACCGGTCTGTAGTTTCCCGGATCAACCCTGGAACCCTTTTTAAAAATTGGCGTTACATTGGCCATCCTCCAATCTTCAGATATTACAGATAATTTTAATGATAGTTCACAGATTACTAATAGTAGGTCTGCAATCTCATATTTCAGTTCTTTCAACACCCTTGTATATATACCATCCGGTTCAGGTGATTTGCTACTCTTCAGTTTATCAAATAGTTGTAATACATCTTCCCAGTGTAGCGATATTTCTTTCAGTTCTTCTGCAGCATCACTTTTAAATACCACTTCAGTCATGGGTAACATTCCTACATCTTCCTCAGTAAAGACTGAAGCAAAGAATTCATTCAGTCTCTCCGCTGTGGCCTTGTCCCCTATTAGTGGCCCTTTTAACCCTCTGTCATCTAATAGTCCAACTGATTCTCTCACAGGTTTTTTGCTACAAATGTACTTGAAAACGTCTTTTTTACTTTTTGACATTTTTACTTCCACAGCAAGCTTCTTCTCAAATTCTCTCTTTGCCTGCCTTATCAATGCCTTGCCTTTAACTTGTCAATGCTTATGTTGTTTCCAGTTTTGGTCATTTGGCTCCTTTTTCCATTTCCTGAAAGATGCTTTTTTGGCAACAGCCGCCTCTCTGACCTCACCTTTAAACCACGCTGGACTTCTTTCCACTTTTCTTAAAGTATGGAATACAGTTGGTCTGGGCTTCCAAGATAGTATTTTTAAACAATGCCCATGCTTGATATAAATCTTTACACCTTCGCAACTGCTCCTTTTAGTTGTTTCTTAACTATTTCCCTCATTTTATCATATTCTCCCTTTTGAAAGGTAAAAGGTAGTACTGTGAATTTCCTTACCATCCGTTCTCCATTAATTAAATCAAATGTGATAACGCTATGATCACTATTGCCAAGTGGCCCCAACACCCTTATCTCTTGCACCAGATCTGGTGTTCCACTAAGAACTAGGTCCAAAATGGCTTTCCCTCTGGTTGGTTCATGAACCAGCTGCTCCAAGAAGCAGTCATTTATTTCATCTAGAAACTTTCTCTCCCTAACATGTCCTGCCATGACACTGACCCAGTCGATTCCGGGGTAATTGAAATCACCCATTATTATTATTGTACTGTAGCTTTTGTTAGTGTCCCTGATTTCTTTGAGCATTTCATCATCCAATTGTTCATTCTGGCCAGGCGGTCGATAGTACATCCCCACTGCCATCGCCTTCCCCTTCTTACATGGAATTTCAATCCATAGAGATTCTACAGTACAGTCAATTTTGTTTCCTGCAAAACTTTAATCCTTTGTGACTCAATGCTCTCTCTAATAGAGTGCAACCCCACCCCCAATTTGATCTGCTCTATCATTATGATATAGTTTGTACCCATGAGCTAGATTACCAGACATATTATCAAATTCATAAAAATGAAGACTATCCTCTCAACAGGCAAGTTGTGAGAGCTAGAAACCTCATGTTGGAATGGAGGAGTGGCATAGTGGTTAGGGCAGCAGCCTAGAGCCAGAAAGACCAAGTTTCAAATCTCACTGGCACTCATTGTGGACTTGGGCAAGTTACTTAACCCTCCATTGCTCAGGTACAAACTTAGATTGGATTGTGAGCTCTTTGGGGACAGGGAAATACATACTATACCTAAATGTAACTTGCCTTGATCTTCTCCTGGAAAGGCATGAGCTAAATGTAAATAATAATAATGTGAGAGAGTTCTTTGATTTTGCATAAGAGTTGGGGAATATCAGAGATCATGTGATGTGGTGAGCGGGGAAATCGCGTTTCTGCTACGCTCCAGGGCAATCCACCTACAAATAGGAAAAACAATTTTTATGATGCCCAGCTTGCTCAGAAAATTACATAATTAGCTCAGAAATTGAAAGGTAGTTGAAAAATACCTCCCAACGAGCTGAAATTGGTGGATGGCGGCAAAAGCTGCACGAAAGGAGAGGGCTCGGGTCCCAGATCCTTAAATGCCAGAGCCAGCAATATTGGGTGCAGCCACTGGTGCAGCAACCACTGCTGACCTGGTAGAAGAAGTGACCCAGGTGTTTGTGGCGGCTCTCAAAGAACGGCCTCAGGGATTGTCCTCTCAACTCTCACAGCTGGCGCAGACTATGACTGATGTCGGGAGCCAGATGGCACAAGCTGAGCAGAGGATTTCTGATGTAGAGGACTTACAACGTGAACACACTCAAAAGATTCACAAAATCAAGGACATACTCCATCAGCAGAATGAAAAGTTGGAGGACTTAGAAAACCGTGGATGACGGAAAAACATTTGGTTTATTGGAGTGGCCAAATCGGTGAAAGACAGTGAGATACATGGCTATCTAGAGATCTGGCTGGGGCCGCTGACGAACACCAGTGACTATGGCAGGAAAATCATCTTGAAGCAAGTTCACTGGATAGGCCCAAGAAGGGAAGGAGCTAACAGGCCTCGAACTGTCATCGCAAGATTCCACAACTACCTCTGGAAGGAAGCAGTATTGAGGACAACAGGGACCCGGCAGTATATGGATCGCTTGTCTGGAGACATCCTGATTTTCCAGGACTATTCTCCACAAGTAAGCAAACAAAGGAGAGACTTCACTGCAGTATGTGGACAGCTGATGACAAAGGGCTTATGGTTTTCCCTCCAATATCCTGCAAGACTCATGGTAGAATACCAGGGTTGCCAGCTGCCGTTTGGGACTCCAGCGGAAGCTACGCAGTTTTTGAATGGCCTGCCTGATTGAGGCTGAAAGGATAGAAAAGTATGGTAAGAAAGATAATTCCAGAGAACTGAGGCCTGCTTACTAGAGATAAGGACTTTGAGGCCCAGAGGACTGGACTTCTTTATTTATTTATTTAGCTGTGCTTATATACCGCTTTTCACTGGGTCAAAGCGGTTTACAGATATATGCTAACAGGCACTTTTTATTCCCTCATCCCCGAAGGGCTCACAATCTAAGTGTACCTGAGGCAATGGAGGGTTAAGTGGCTTGCCCAAGACCAGAAGGAGTGGCCATGGGACTAGAGACCCCAGTCCCTCCGGCCTGAGGTTACTTGTCCCTAAGTGGGAATTGAACCCCTGGCCCTCCAGCCTGAGGTAACCTGTCCCAACCACTGAGCCACTCCTCCCTTTGTGGTCCTGGAACCACCGTGACAAGCATTTGGTGCAGGAGAAATTGAATAATTCCTAAGGGGCAAAGACTATATTTGAACTTTGAAAGTACCCCTCATAGATGCAGATCAGTAAAAACAATCGAAAGGTTAATGGTTAAATTGGAGTTAAGTGTTTACTGGTTAGTTTCACAACTTTATACATCCTATCAAATGACATAGTAGTTAACTATGCTTGCTGTTTTAATAGAGAATAAGACTTTGAAGTAATCTTGAGTTATGCTTGTGCTAGAGTTGGGACAATATGATCGGTGGGAGGGAATACACTAAGGGGCTTGTTTACAAAGCCGCGATAGCGGTTTGCGATCGTAATCGGAGCCGCGGCCCCATTGATTTCAATGGGGCCGCGGCTGCGATCGCAATTGCGAACCACTACCGCGGCTTTGTAAACAAGCCCCTTAGTCAGTTGGTCATCTGCAGAGATGGGGCATTAGAATATGGGATTAGTGGTTGGGTTGGAATTAGCAAGCGAGGCATAACAAAGTAGATCATATACTCTGGGGTTGATCAACCTAACATTAAGCACTATATGAAAAAGAGTAACCAGAATATGTAGGTAACTGGAAGTAGTTTCTTCTTGCGAGGAAAGGGCAATTAAAAACATAGCATGGAGGGACCCCCTTCACGTCATGAAACCCTTAGGAGGAATGGAAGTATATTGGGGATCAGGTATAGGGGAAGGGGAGGGGAAGAGTAAGGCAGGTAGGGTGGGGGTAAAGGGGCAGAGTGGGGGGGCAAGTCTATAAGGGGTAGTTTAATGTCCTCTGTGGGTACAATTGAGCGGATAATAGTGAGGGGATCCTAGGCTGGGGGGGACCCCTCCAAACTCATACCCTACATCTTTGGATTAGGATCAGAGGTATCCTGGATTCAGGCTGAGAATAATTTTGTGGAATGTTTGTGGTCTGGGGAGCCCCATTAAACACGCAAAGATATTGAGAACACTGGTGCGCCATGGGTGCGATGTAGCCCTCCTCCAGGAGACACACCAGACAGACGTAGAACATGCAAACCTATGGAGAGATTGGGTAGGTCAAGTTTTTGGAGTGCCCACACAGGGATACAGAGGAGGGGTGGTAATTTTGATTCATAAGAGGGTTCACTATATATGTAAACAAACATATACAGATCCTCAAGGTCACTATATATTACTGTTATATATTACATGTATATATTACTGGGTCAAATTTCATTCCCAGGCTTCGAGATGCAACTGGACAGGTGCATAAAACGACCCCTTTGATCTTGGGCCAATTCCAGGAGACATTCCAGAAGTTATATCGGCGAGACTTGGGCTCACTATTAGGGTGGTGGATTACCTTTGCAGTCTCTCATTGCCACAAATCACAGAACATCAGACTTCCCCTGCCTGGGAGCCCCTATCACAGCAGAGGAGGTGTCCATAGCTATCCATGGTGCGTAATGCTGCCAGGCCCCAGGTCCTGAAAGGTACACGGCTGAATCTTTCTTTTTTATTAGCTTTATAATTCAAATACTTTACAAACAAGTATACAAGAAACTTAATAGCAATTTAGCACATAATAAAAATAATAATAGCATCAAATACCAAGTAATACAACCACATTACTAAGCCCACATACTAGGGAGAAACAACCAAAGAAATTAATAATACAAAGAAAATTAAGCTTTGCTCAAACATGCAGCCATACATTTATATCATCCCCTTTTTACCTCACCCACGAACATCTTGCATTTCCCTAGTAGTCAAAAATGCCTCCAGCTGAGAAGAATCCACAAAAATAAACCTTACACCTTGCAAAGTAATAACACACTTACAAGGGTAATGGACAAAAAAGGTTGCCCTCAGGGCCAATACTTTTGGTTTCAGGGCCATAAAGGCCCTTCTCCGGAGTTGTGTGGCCCTGGAGACATCCGGAAACAACTGCATCTTTGCACCACAAAATAAGGCAGTCTTATTTTTAAAATAAACCATGAAAAACTGATACTTTATCCTGTTCTGATACAAAAGTAACTAATAAAGTTGCCCTAACAGTTATGGAATTTATTTTATTTATTTATTTATTTAACATTTCTTATATACCGCACTATTATCATCAGCGCGGTTTACATGGAACAAAACATATACATACAGGATAACTGTAGTGCATTTTACAAGTAACAGGGATTAGAGAACTTGGAAGAAACAAGGTAATCTAAATAAACCATATACAATGAACTATATACAGTAAGTACAGTCGAAATTCACTAGATCTGATCGTGTTGTGACTATTTCTCAAGGGAAGGTTTAGATTGGAAAATAACTTAAGAATAGATAGTGCTTGAGACTTTTCCTGAATTGTATTAGACTGGTTATGGCTCTCAATTCAGGTGGGAGGGTATTCCATGCTACTGGGGCATGAATGCTAAAGGCTCTTTTAGATGTTTCCTTGGTGTATTTGACTGTTAATTTCGGGACGGATAGGGTATTTATTGCTGATGTTCTTCTGGCTCTGTTAAGGGCCTGGGTGTGTAGTAGGTTAGTGATGGTTGAGGGTGCTTGATTGTTTAAGGCTTTGAAAGTGGTGATTATGATTTTGTATTGGATTCTTGCATTGGTTGGTAGCCAGGGGAGTCTTTTCAGGATTGGAGTTATGTGGTCCGACTTTGATATTCCTTCAAGTAATCCTGTGAGTCTTCAAGAAAGCTAGTCAAATTAATATGATGAGATGCTTGTAACACATCAAACCCCTCTGGAGACTCAGAGGAAACTCTCCTACCAGTTAGGTAAAATAATTTGGAAAAACCCATTGAGTTGGCCCCAGAAAGATCCAGGGCCTCACGAAGGTATTTCCGTAGCAATATCTCATGTGAAAATAATCAACATATAGGAAAATTTAGAAAACAAAAATTCTTTGCCCTAAATAAATTTTCATATACTTCCAATTTATGATGACTAGACAAACTATCTCTGATGCTAGAAGCATAAGTTGCCTGTAGGGAATTACAATGACTTTCACATTTGAGTGGTCAAGGATTCAACCTTCCCCTCAAACTTAGTCAGGTTTGTGGCTATCTTCTGAGAGAAGACGCAAAGCTGAGACACCGTGATAACCAAAGTCTGTTCAGTCCGAGTAACAACCCTCCATATATCCACCAACGATACCTCTGATTCAGAAACAGCTTTGGTGTCAACTGAGGGAGGAAACCAAACGACAGGCTTCAGCATTTCGCCTTGTAACAAAGGGGTACTCTGCTGAGAAAATTCCTCCATGGCCGTTGAGGTGGATGAAATCCATGCAAATGGGGGAGGAGGCAGGGTGCGGTCCGGAGAACTCAGTGTTGCACCCAGGGATTGTAAAGTAAGAAAATCTGAGTCTATAGGAAAGTTTTTCTCCACATTTACCTTAACATGCCGATCCATTGGCCCTATAACAGGCTCAGCAGACAGCAGCTTCTTCTTTCGTTTACCCATAAGAAACAAGCCTCAGTCACCAGCACAGCAACTGCACCTTCTGCAGTCCTCCAAGAGGCAGGTAAGGCCCTTGTATCACGCCCCTCAGATCGCGCCCAGTGCAAAGCACATATAGTTGCGCCTAAGACTGAAGGAAACATATAGCGCAAGCCCCCAATGACGTCAGGGCCTCCGGGAGCTCAGCCTGCATCCTCCAATTGCTCCTGGGTATGCTCCAGATGAGAAGGCAAATGCAGCAAGATTTTAAACCAGCCCCCAGTAATGTCGGGGCCTCCCAAAACTCAGTCTGTGTCCTCCAACTGCTCCTGGCTGCCCAGTATGCTCCCATGGCTGAATGCATGACCAAGTGGTAGGCCCATTGGTCAGAGAGGGATTTAGATGGGGCTCTAACTCTGCACATATTACTTTAATTCCCAAACCAGGTAAATACCCCCCAACAGGCATGGTCATATCGACCCATCTCTTTACTTAACACGGATTTGAAATTGTGGGCTAAGATTTTAGCTAACAGACTGGTGCCTCTCCTCCCAGACTCATACATCCCTCCCAGGTAGGCTTTCTAAAATGCTGCTCTGCAGTCACCAATATGAGGCAGATCATTGCTTCGTTGGAATGGGTCCACACGTATAATATTCCATCACGCTTAATAAGCTTTGACTCAGAGAAAGCCTTTGACCGGGTGAGCTGGCAATACCTCTTCCAGTTGTTACCTAGATATGGTTTGGGGGACCCCTTTATTCAGATGGTAAAAACTCTTTATGAGAGACCATCGGCAATGATTCTTGTTAACATAGGTCTTTCTAAATCATTTGCACTCGAGAGGGGGATCCAGCAGGGCTGCCCCCTATCCCCCCTCCTTTTTGTCTTATTCCTGGATTCATTTGTACAGAGGGTGGTGGAATGTCCCAGGGTTCAGGAAGTGTGTATCAGACAGTCGGAATTCCTATTATCAGCTTTCGCTGATGATTTACTGGTACATCTCCCCTGCCCACAGATCTCTTTCACAAACCTATTAGCCGAGTTTACCTAATTTGAACATATTTCTGGATTCCAGATAAACATGGATAAAACTGAGGCGTTGGATGTCTCCGGATGTTTATGAGCTCAGTGGAACAGATTTCCCCTTACAATAGGCGGGACAGGCATTCTGCTATCTTAGGATTCAGTTGCCTAGTAACCCAGGGATGCTATATCATTTGAATCATAAGGCTATTCTACGCCATATACAGTCTAAGATGTGTGATTCAATGGCCTTGCCTTTATCTATGATGGGGCGTATCACCGCCTTCTCCATGGTCTTATTCCCCAAATTCCTATATACACTCCAACTATTGCCATTGCATTTTTTATATAGAGAGGTGATGCAATTAGACTGTGCTTTGCATCATTTATTGTGGAGAGGGGGTTGTGCCCAAGTGGCACTGCATCGGATGAGAGGGCCATGGAGATAGGGTGGAGTGGGCATCCCAGATTTAATGGCCTATGCTAAGGCATGTCATCTCGGCCATCTGCGAGACTGGCTGGGTCACACTCAATACTTTACATCAATAGAGCTAGAGGAGGAGTTTTGTAGCACCCTATTCTTTGAAGGCTGAGCTTTGCTTGGAGAGTTGAGAGCTGCCATCGTGGGATTACCCATAGCCTTTTGATTGACCCCATTTGGAGGGTATGGAAACATCTTTGCTGTAAATGGCAGATAATGCCAACTCATACAAGTTTCCTCTCCATAGAAGGGAACCCAGGTTTTACCCTGGGGAAGGAGAATCCAATGTTCAGGGAGTGGGCTAAACAGGGACTTAAAAGATTGGGGCATGTAGTTGATGTGATGAGGCATGTAAAAACTTTTGAGACACTCCGGGAGGAATTTGAGATAAAACCTACTCACATTTTTGAATACTTGCATATACAGAATTATATTAGATCTATTTCACAAGAAGCTTTTCAAGCTGAAGTCTTGGCACAAGCAATACAGTTTTTTGATCTGGGTGAAGAAAAAGGTAGATCAGTTTCAGAGTTTGTTTGTAAATTGCCACAATGGCATCCGGCTCAAGACATCCCATTGCTAGAGTGAGCTTGGGCCTCCGAATTGGGGGTGTGGGTCGAGGCAGGGGGCCCTGATACGAGCAGTCACATGCATACCTGCATTGATAGGCGAGGCACGGCTGCAAGGGCTGCAATATTGCATAGGACACAATTTTCTCCTCGCCAGGCCCTTTGCAGTGGGATAGTTATGAGCAGTGCCTGTCCACAATGCCAGGCCCGTTGGACGATTTGGGCCATATGTGGTGGTCATGTGAAAGCCTAACTAAATATTGGTCCCAGATGCATAGATACTTAGAGACATTAGTGGGACAGATCATTAAACTGACTGCAACACTTATTTTTGATGAGTTGTCAACTGCCAGACCTAAGGGAGCGGGAGTATGTCTATTGGTCCGTAAGGCTTGCATGGTTGGCAAGCCAACTCTGGTGTGTCACTGGAGGGAGGCCACTGCCCTGACTCATTGGGAATGGCGTGCAGACTTCCACCATCTAATGTTGATGGAACAAATGGAGGCAAAGGGTAGACTCAAGAAATGGGGGATGTTTCTGGCAATTTGGGGCCCCTATATTGACACCTTAGCTCCAACAGCATGCAATGAAATACTTTCAATGTAGATCTAGTACAGCAGGAATGCAGTGGTTAGAGACATCGCCATGGCCTCGCGGAGAACTAGGGTAAGAGGTACTGGGGTAACATTCACATACAAAGGAACCTAGCAGACAAGTAATTGCTAACCTATGGTGGGTGGGCTGCTGGGAAGTGGTGTAAGAGCACCCGCTGCTCCCCATTGTCCCACAACCAAACCCCAAATGGATTCTAGATAGTTCCAAGGATAGAGAGGGGAGGGGGAGAGGAGGTTAAATAAAAAAAAAAAGAGAAAAATACAAAACATTGGTTATAATGCTGCTACCTGCAAATTTATTATATATTGTAACAGTAGATGTATGTGTAATAAATGGCAATCATTTCAATAAACAGATTTATACAAAAAAAAGAGTTGGGGAATACCTACCAAAGCAGAAGCAAATCTATCTTAGCCAGTTAATTCCTATGAGGATTACAGTCCAAGTCTCTTCTGAGTTTTAGTAAAGTATTTGTCTTCTCAATCCTCAAAAGGCAAACATATAGGAGGCCATCTCCCCAATCCTTGAATAGAAATGGGAAACCTTTCTGTTCAAAGAAGACACAAACAGATCTACTCTTCTGGCTGGGTCCCATTTGCTATCCCTCTGTCCAGGAATCACTTGTGAGGTTTGGATGAATCAGGCTGTCCACTAAACCATTATCCTTTCATAACAGAGAGCCGGCTCTAAGAGTCATCCCATGAGAGATTATCCATTTCCATATTCTGCAGTACATAAGAATGGAGGTATCTAAATGGAAAGGATAGATATGTTCCAATCAATTAAACTAAACAACAACATAAAACAAAATATTTTTTAAAACCTTTTAATAAATTCAATGTTCCAACTAATCACTAAATTAGGACTTATTCCTTTTGCCATAAAACGTTTAATAAGGTGTTTAAACTCTGATGCAGGTGTTAAGTCAAAACACTGGCATGATGAGATATGACATATATTTTGGGTGAGTAAAATGTATTGTTGATGTGTAAGAATTTTAATTGAATTCACTAAAGGATATCTTGCAGCCACTGAGATTACATATTCCATGTGGCTTCTCTCATGTTGAGATGTGCCAAGGGAGTCAAATGTACTGCTGATGCCATCAAAACAACATTCTCCACATATTGCATGATGTCATCTTTTGACTCTATTTCTCTTCTATAATGGATATCAAAGCAAGGATCTTCTCCTGTGGGAAAAAAAGCTTTTGTGTAGGTTATGTCGGACAGAGCACCTCGAATTACAATTGAGATGACTGGCCCAAATGAGAACTGGGAGTAATATACCATGAATCCTAGCAACTTCAATATCTAAATGGTTGTGTTCATTAATTTTATGGTCTCTTCCTGAGATGTGCACTTGATAGTCTGTATACATTCTATTCTATGCTGAGAACACAACTGTGTGAGGTTATATTGGGGCAAATTTTAACCTTTCCAATACTGGTAGATTATCTGGTATGGACATAAATATTGGCTATGTCTGTCTAGAAAGAGTGAGATACTTGTTGAGGCTGGTGGAAGCAAGAGGGTGGAGGGTAGTGCCCCTCTGGAAGATAGAAGTGCCTCCTCATCGACCCACTTGAGGAAAATTGCTTTTGGAAATTTCCCTTATTATGTATACATATGAAGCGAAGTTTAATATTTATGGTATCCAATTATGCATTTTGAAAGGACCCAAGAGGGGTGGTGGTAGGGTGATCATGATCGTTGAATTTAATTATCAAAATCTGGGGACTAGGGGCCTAAATATTAATTGAGGGAACACAAAGCTGAAGGTTCAACTAGGGTACCTAAGCACAGAAAGGAAGACCTCTCATTTGACCATCTGTGCTTAAGAATGTCAACCTTTTGCATTATCATAGTTTTCTTGAGGCTGGGGACGGGGGCTGAGAAATTGGAAGATGTTCATCTTTCTCCTCTAACAGGGAGTTGGGTATGTTGGGAGGTGACAGTCGGGCTGTACTGTAAATCACTTAGAATGTTTTACATGGTTGCAGTACATAAATGTTTTTAAATAAATAATAGATAAGAAATATTTTGTGCCATCTTCCTAATAAAATCTGAAGACAGATCTTCTGAAGGAGAGTTTCTCCTTTCTTGTGGAGAACTATTGATGCCTCTGGATCATAGTAATCCTCAGAACCTTAATTGTATTCCTAGTATTGCTCAGAGTCAGAGTCAGAAAATGTTCTTGTAGAAATGTCCAAGTATGGGTCTGAATAACAGTGAAGGCTTCAGTTAGATTTTCCCTCAGCAGCTCTGGCCTAGACTTTGATAACAGACTGATGCCTCAGAGAAGCTTCTTCACCTGATGCACTGGAAATGACTATCTGAGTTTCTGGCACCAATGCCCTTTGATGCACTAGCATAAACATCATACCTCCAGGTACTACCATGGTTTTCAAGACAAGTTAAAATTCCTCCTGAACTAATGTTGGTGCAGTTTCTGCCAATGTAATGATGTTTCCTATATGACAATTCAACACTTCCTTATCTTCCTACCCAGCTCCTCATCTAAATTTTGCCAGTGCTAATGATGCATGGAGGGCAGGAGGGTAGACAATGTCCTACTGTGACACATAATGTGTATCGGTAACTGTAACCTAAGTCTCTGAAGACACTTGCATTTCCACAGAAGTGGACAAGGGTGAATGATCATTCTCTGCAGGGATACTTGGGAGGTGGTAGACTGCCACCAAGATCTCCCTACTCCCAACATCATGCACCAGTGAAGACCAATGACAGCACTTATTTGTCATCAAGCAACAATCCATTTCAGTGATTGGCACATTCCTGCTGCAGTATCATCTAGAAGTAAGGAGATCCTGGATTCTCTACAGGGAGAACTATTCAGGCAATTGGTAACAGACCCCACACGTGAAGGGGCCATACTGGACTTGGTGCTTACCAATGGTGAAAGTGTTTCTGATGTTGTAGTGGGAGATCATTTTGCATCCAGTGATCACCAGATGGTGTGGTTCAGTATTAGGACTAGGGCTGTTAGAATCCATTCCACGGTGAGGATCTTAGACTTTAGGAAGACTAACTTTGCGAAGATGGGCCAATACCTCAGGGAGTCATTAGTGGGACGGGAACAGCTGGGGGATGTAGAAAAACAGTGGGCAAAACTGAAAGGGGGTATTTTAAGGGCAACCAACCTTTTTGTTAAAATGGTAAATAAAGGCAAAAGGAAAAGGAGACCGCTATGGTTTTCAAAGGAAGTAGCTGAAAAAGTGAAGAAAAAGAGGGAGGCCTTCATGAAATACAAGAGATCACAGAGAGAGGAAGACAGGCATCTGTATTTAGAAAAACTTAGAGAAGCTAGCAAAGTAGTCAAGAAGGCAAAGATTCAAAAGGAGGAGGAAATAGCCAATGCAATAAAATGGGGGGATAAGACATTTTTCAGATATATTAGTGAGAAGAGGAAGGGCAAAAGTGGTATTGTCAGACTCAAGGTTGCAGGGGGGGAATATGTAGAAGCTGATAAGGATAAAGCGGAATTGCTTAACAAATATTTTTGTTCTGTGTTCACAGATGAAGAACCAGGAGCAGGACCTCAGAAAACACCCACAAATAGGAACAGAATCGAGGGACATCTTGAACAATTTTCAGAAGACTGTGTTCGTGAGAAACTAGCTCAACTTAAAGTAGACAAAGTGATGGGACCGGATGGGATACACCCTAGAATACTGAGGGAACTTGGGGACGTTCTAGCAACTCCACTGACTGACCTTTTCAATGCCTCGTTGGAGTCGGGAGTGGTGCCAAAGGACTGGAGAGAGGCTCATGTGGTGCCTTTACACAAAAGCGGAAGTAAGGATGTGGTTGAAAACTACAGGCCGGTTAGTTTAACTTCGGTGGTGAGTAAATTATTGGAAACGCTGCTGAAAGAGAAAATAATGAGGTTTCTGGAGTCCAGCGGATTACAGGATCCGAGGCAGCATGGATTCACCAGAGGCAGGTCTTGTCAGACAAATCTGATTGATTTCTTTGACTGGGTGACCAGGGAGTTGGACCGAGGGAGAGCTCTAGATGTGGTGTATTTAGATTTCAGTAAAGCCTTTGACACTGTTCCTCACAGGCGACTTATAAACAAACTAAGCACCCTAGGGATGGACCCTAAAGTTACTGCTTGGGTTAGAAATTGGTTGGGTGGGAGGCGACAAAGAGTACAAGTAAATGGAGCTCACTCTGAGGAGAAGGATGTTACCAGTGGTGTGCCCCAGGGATCTGTCCTTGGTCCGATTCTTTTTAACATCTTTGTTAGTGATATAGCGGAAGGGCTGTCGGGTAAGGTTTGCCTCTTTGCAGATGATACCAAAATCTGCAATAGAGAAGACACCCAGGAAGGTGTAGATAACATGAGGAGGGATCTAGCTAAGTTTGAAGAATGGTCTAGAATTTGGCAGCTGGGATTTAATGTTAAAAAATGTAAGGTCATGCATTTGGGCTGCAGCAATCCAAGGGAGCAATACAGTATAGGAGGTGAAGTACTTTTGTCCACTAAAGAAGAGCGGGACCTAGGCGTGGTTGTGTGTCTGATGATCTTAAAGTAGTTAAACAGGTAGAAAAGGCGACAGCAAAAGCTAGAAGGATGCTTGGGTGCATACGGAGAGGAATGGCTAGCAGAAAAAAGGAGGTGATAATGCCTCTGTATAAGTCTTTGGTGCAACCTCATTTGGAGTATAGTGTGCAATTCTGGAGACCGCACCTTCAAAACGATGTGAACAGGATGGAGTCGGTGCAGAGGGTGGCTACTAAAATGATTATTGGGCTTCATTATAAAGCATATGAGGACAGACTTAAGGATCTTAATATGTACACCTTAGAGGAAAGGCGGGATAGAGGTGATATGATTGAGATGTTTAAATACCTCCGTGGCATAAATGTTCAGGGAGAGAGCCTCTTTCAATTGAAAGCAAGTTCTGCTACGAGGGGACATGGGATGAGGGTGAAGGGACATAGATTCAGGAGTGATATGCGGAAATATTTCTTTATGGAAAGAGTAGTGGATCCATGGAATAGTCTCCCAGTGGAGGTGGTAGAGATGAGGACAGTAACTGAATTCAAAAAAGCATGGGACCAACACAGAGGATCTCTAAAGGTAAAAAGTGGACTGCTGTAGTTGTTGATATGGAAGGACAGACTAGATAGGCCATGTGATCTTTTTCTGTCATCATGTTTCTATGTTTCTATGTCCTTCAATGTTGGTACAAAGGAACACTTTACTTGTATTGGGCAAGACCTAGACAATGTCTTATCTTGATGACTCCTACACCAGTGCTTGACATCAAGGAAGAGCGGTGCTTCGATGAAGCTAATACCTCACCAGCATGAAATACAGATTCAGGGCCTTTGGAAATTGATGCTACTATATTATTTACTGTATACATATTTCATAGGCACCACTAGCCAGACTCATAACAATGCACATAAAATCATACTAACATAATAACATTTTCAACATATTTCTGCAACCCATTTGCTCAATTATTCAAGCACGTAACATTTTCTACCATATTTATGCAGACAATATTCTGCTTTATGTACCTTTCTCCACCACACAACCCACCTATACCTCACTAATAAAGAACCTAACATTAATCACCCAATGGTTATCAGAACACAACCCGCTCATGAACTATGAGAAAACAGAAGTCCTCCATATTACAAGAGACAGAAACTTAGACACACCAACATCTATAAGAATCCCAGGAGTACAGCTAAAAATGAAATTGGCTGCAAGTTATTTGCTGCAACCAGCAACTAACACTACAACTTAAAATCAACAACACAATCAAATGCATCTACCACAAAATAAAAATAGTGCAGTGCCTATGACCATTACTGAACATCCAGGACTTCCATACTGTTTTTCAAGCCCTAGTTTGCCCACACTGGGATTATTGCAATATCATCCTAGAAGGACTACCGAATCACACGATTCACCTTTTACAGCTGGCACAAAAAACACTGCTGCCTGAATCCTCTATGGAGCAACCAGAACAGATCATGTAACCCCAATCCTCAGACACTTACACTGGCTCCCAGGGACATACTGAGCTAGACTGTGTGACTTGCAGATCGGACGGGTGCCCCCCTCCTCGCCCCCATACATCTGTCCAGCTGCTGCCTGCTCTTCTCTGTTTTCTCCACGGCGGTGCCAGCAGCAGGGAAAGAGCAGCAAGTGGCTGAATGGAGTTGAGGGGGGCAAGGCACATGCCCGATGTGCAAGTCACCAGGACTTTAAACAGATCTGTCCCTCCCTGCTCTGATGGCGCATCAGAGGAGGGAGGGACAAACCTGCTTTAAGTGCCGCGAAAAGGCTCAAGGGGCACATTTCAGCTGCCTGCTATTGCCCTGCCGCCACTGAAAGAAGAAAAGATGGCAGCGGCAGGGCAACAGCAGGTAGCCGAAATGCACCCCCTAAGCCTTTGCAGCCTGTGCGGCTTCACCGCTCACACAGGGCTAGGTACGGTACTGCTGGCTCCCCAAGATGAGCCGCACAAAATACAAGGCCTTGCTTACTATTTTCAAAATCTCACATAGCCTTTCCTCAGTATACCTACCGTCTTTATTACACAAGACACCAGACAGCAGAGAAGAAGCAATGCATACAATTCCTTCACCGTCCCCCAGCAAAAGTGAAGGGCAAGTAGAACGCCTTGAATCAAGCCTTCTCACCATATTCCCCAAGCATATGGAAAACGCTCCCTCAGAGCTTATGCGCCATCCAGAGGCATAGCGTGGGGGGTGCAGGGGGGGCCGGCCGCACCGGGCGCAACATGGGGGGGGCGCGCTCGCACTCGCAGCTCTCTGTTGCCGATGAGGGGGAAAGGCAGGTCCCTATGATACATGTTGGCGCGTACGCCATCTGGTGGTGGCACTGCAAAGAGGTTTGCGCTATAGCCCTCGAGCCCGCAGTCCTGGGAGTCGCATTGTTCTTGGCAAACCCTCGGCAACAAAGCACAGGCGATGTGATTGACCCCCTCTAGGTAGCTATTTCACACAAGCTGCCGGGGCGGGGTGGGAGGGGGACTGTTTATCGCGTCGTCGCCCCTCGATCTCAATGTAAAGCTGGGGTTGGGGTTGGGGTCGGATCGCCCTGTGCGCTCAAGAAGGCGGAGCTGCAGGGCGGCATCGCGAGTTTCTGGTTCCGGATCTCCTCCTCTTCCCTGCTGTTGGGCGTTTAACCATGCTTGTCGGGCTCTTGCTGCTGTGCTGTTCGTTTCCCTGGACTCCGGCTCAGCGAGGTCAGTGCTGACGATCGCTCCCTCCCGGGGTAGGATCACGGTCGGCTCCCCCGCGCAAAGAAGCTCCCCGGCGGCTAAAATCCACGGGTTAGGGGGCGCAAATTACTTGCCTTGCCCCGGGTGCTGACAACTCACGCTACGCCACTGGCGCCATCCATGATCTATTAGATTTCCGTAAGAGACTGAAAGCTCACTTGTTTATTGAGCACTTTGGTAGAGAAGACTAGTTCTCCTCCTACCATTAAATGCACAGAACTCTACCCTCCAGTTAGCTATTCTGAGCACACTGTATAATTTACTCAGGAGCATTCCCTGGTTCTGCCCCCAACCCCCTTCCTTCTCATCTACATTGATTCTCTAGCAATATGCATATATATTAGAGAGGGAAAAAAAAGGAATGCCATAAAGTGTTCCTGTTTGTTCATATGCATTCAATGTTCTTGTTAATCTGTCCATACGTAAACCACCTTGACATTCTGATAAGGCAGTATATAAAAGTAATTAAATATTCAAAACCACAAAAATATATACATAACTCCTACATAATCTCCCAATCCAACCAACCTTCTATCAATCCTAACAAAATAGCATTCATTTACATTTAAAAAAGATCTTCGCAAAAAACCCAAAATATATGTTTTTATGAGCATTTGTAAAAAAGTACGTATATCTCCCGTCTATCTCAGATCTTTTGAGAACTCATTCCATAGCCAAGGGCCTAGTATTGAGAAGATTGATTATGGGTTCTCTGCAACTCTATAGCATTTCCTGATGAGATTACTAGCCTGTTATCCTTTAAAGACTGGAGGGATCTCACAGAGCCTTAAAATCCCACATGATCATTTTAAATTGGCTGGCAACCAGCATAATGCCTTTAAGACAGGAGTCGGATCATCATATTTAAAGTTTTTAATAGCCTGGCTGCCATATTCTGTACCACCTGCAGTCTACATAGCTCTTTTTTGTGGCAGACCTAGGTAAACTGAATTGCAATAGTTTAATTGAAATAAAGCTAAAGCATGTACCAAAAAGCTTTACATTCTTTGCAGAAACCAATGGTCATAAGGAAAAACAGTTGGCGGCGGTTATTCTGTGCCACAAATAGCAGGGATGGACAGCCCAACGGGATGTCCATTGCCACTATTCGTGCCTTCACCCAGCCGCGACTAACTTCCTCACCAGTTGTGTGGGGAAGTTAGATGGGGGCAGGAAAGGGGCGACTCGGGGACAGAGTCTGGGTGGTCGCTGGCCCTGGACGTACACGGCCGATTCTAATGTTGGCCCTGGATGTCAAGGTTCAGCGACATGTGTGGGGAAATTATTCCACCTCCAAGGTGGAATAACTTCCCTGGACATTACTTCATTGTACTCCCAGGGTGCAGATGGGGCAGGTGGTGCCAGAGGACATTCCCCGCAGTCTGACCCTGGCCTTAGGAGGCCAGATCAGAGGTCAGGCTGTGGGGAATTCGCTTTATTTTGCAGCAGCCAGCATTGCGGCTCTTCAATGGAGCCATGGCAACATGACGCCAAGGCACTGCGGCTCCATTGAGGAGCCTTGACTGTGTTAACCTGGGACATTCCTGTGTGTGCAGGCCAGATTGAATCACAGTCCTGGCCTGCATGTGCATGACTGTTCACGATTCTGATCCCGAACAGGCCCTGCGGGATCAGAATCGCAATCCCCTCTAGACGTGCCCTCTGGGACGGAATTGGACTCCTGATGTCTAATCTGATACCAAGGTCGCATACTAAGTACCCTATTATCATAGGAGATCCAGCTAACCACAGCTGAAATGAGGGAAAGCTCATTTTCCAGTGCTTGAGCGAGGTATTCTGGTGCCCAGGGTAATGTTTCACATAATATATAGGCTGGGGGAGGCACCAGAGAAAGGAACAGACTGGAGGAAGTGGGGGGGAGGGGGTCACGAGAGAGGAGAGACAGACTGCAGGAAGCCTGGGGGTCATAAGAGAGAGGTATTGAGAGATTGCAGAAAGCAGGGAGGGAGAGGGAAGTCATGAGAGAGAGACTGCAGCTCCACTGCTTACCCCAGGACGAGCATTGTGGAAGTTGTGGATTTTGGGTAGCTGCCAGGTACTTGTGACCTAGAGTGGCCACTGTTGGAAACAGGATACTGGGCTTGATGGACCTTGGTCTGTCCCAGTAAACATTTCTTATGTTTTTATGACCTTACCTTTAAACATGCTGGCAGTATTTTGGCCTTCCTTCCACTTTTCTTAAAGCATGGAATACATCTGGTCTGGGCTTCCAAGATAGTATTTTTAAACAATGCCTATGCTTGATGTAAACCTTTACAGCTGATCCTTTTAGTTTTTTCTTAAGTATTTTCTTCATTTTATCATCAACTCCCTTTTTAAAGTTAAAAGGTAGAACTGTGGATTCCCTTGTTGTCCTCCCTCCATTTAATAAATCAAATGTGATCATACTATGATCACTATTGCCAATTGGCCCCAATACCCTTATCTTTTGCACCAGATCCTGTGTTCCACTAAAGTCTAGTTCCAAAATAGCTTCCCCTCTTGGGTCATGAACCAACTGCTCCAAGAAGCAGTCGTTTATTTCATCTAGATACTTTATTTACCTTGCATGTCCTGCTGTGATATTGACCCAGTCAATACCGGGATAAGTGAATTCTCCAACTATTACTGTGTTGAAACTTTTGTTAGTCTCCCTGATTTCTTTTAGCATTTCATCAGCCATTTGTTCATTCTGGCAAGGCAGAACAGTAGTACACCCCGCCTGCCATTGCATTCCCCTTTTTACATGGAATTTCCATGTATAGAGATTCTACAGTGTATTTTGTTTCCTGCAAAACTTTCTTCCTGTGTGACTCAATGCCCCTCTCTAACAGAGCGCAACCCCTCCACCAATTTGATCTACCCTATCATTGTGATATTGTTTGTACCCAGATATCAGGGTATCCTATTGGCTGTCTTCCTTCCACCAGGTCTCTGAGATGTCAAGTATATCTAACCTTTCATTTAGTGCTATATATTCTAGCTCACCCATCTTATTTTTTTAGACTTGCAGCATTTGCTTAAAGGCATTTTATTCATATTAACAATCTGTTTATCAGTTGATAAGGATAATTTGGAATCTTTCAGCTCTGTATTTAAAAGGCATCTGGGTTACTTTTATCTTTTGGAACCTCTCTATCAGGATGCCCTAACTTCCCTCTTTTGCTAGTATCTTTCAAGGATACATCCTTTCAAACCATGCGCTCTTGGGCGACCGTCACCTTCCCCTATTATCCAGTTTAAAAAACGCTCTCTCTCCTTTTTAAAGGTTAATGCCAGAAGTCTGGTTCCACCCAAGCACTCCTTGTGACCTTGGGCAAGTCACTTAACCCTCTATTGCCTCAGAAAAATCCAAGTTGTTAATGTACATTACCAAGTTCAAGTTATAATGTAAACTGCTTTGACTGAAATGATAAAATGGTATAAAAAACTGTTAAATAAATAAATAAAGGTGGAGTCCATCCTTTCGGAAAAGCCCCCCCCCCCCTTCCCCAGAATGTTGCCCAGTTCTGAAGAAATGCAAAATCCTCTTCCTTGCACCATCGTCTCATCCATGCACTGAGACTCTAAAGCTCTACTTGTCTTTTTGGTCCTATTCATGGAATAGGAAGCATTTCAGAGAATGCTACCCTGTAACTTCTGGATTTCAATTTCCTATCTAAAAGGATAAATTTGACCTCCAGAATCTCCTTCCCACACTTTCCTATGTTATTGGTACCAACATGTACCAAGACAACATGCTCCTCCCCAGCACTATCTAAATCCTTGTCTAGGAGGCGCGTGAGGCCTGTTACATTTATACCAGGCATGCAATCCTCATGTCCATTAGCCACCCAACTATCTACATGCCTAATGATCAAATTGTCAACTATAATGGCCATCCTAACCCTTCCCTCATGGGCACATGTCCTTGGGGAAACCTTCTCGGTGCAAGAGGGTTTTACATCACCTGCCTGCTACACTAAGGTGATGCTTTCCTTTCATGTGACCTCTCTCCTCTATGGCAACAGAGAGGCTACCAAACTGGAAGTGAGACTTCAGTACTATGACCCTGTAGGTCTCTTCTATATACCTCTGTCTTCCTTAGCTCCTCTAAGTCTGCTACTCTAGCCTCCAGAGTTCGGACTTGTGGGGACAGGGGGGCATAGATGTAATGGAGGATATATAGTCATGGGATGGGGCTAAGGATGGATACTGGTCATGGGGAGAGGGGGACAGATAATGGCCAAGGAAGATGGGGAACAGATGCTGGCCATGAGGTGAGGAGGTCAAAAGGCATATAGTGGCAACAAGAGGCAGAGAGTGGATGCTGGCCATGGGGAGAGGTAGGAGAGAAAGCAGATGGTGGCCACAGGAACGTGGAGGGCATCTGGCCATGAGGTGAGGAGGCAGAAGTCAGATGGTGCCCACAGGGAGAATGGAGGTCAGAATTTGGGTATGGGGGAGATTGGGGAGAAAAGGCAGATGCTGAATATGAGGGCATGGATAGATGATGCTGGACATGAAGGGAAGATGCTTGACATTGGGGGAAGAGAAAGGAGAGATGATAGAATTATGTGGGAGAAGCCAAGGGAGATTGGCAAGAAGATGAGTGAGCGTACCATGATGTGTAGAAAGGGTGAAAATGTTGTAATGGAGAGTGGGTGAAAGACAGAAGGGAATAAGAGGCTAAGGAAGAATTAGATGAGGAAATGAGAGAGCTGAGCAGAAGGACAGGGCTGGAGGTAAGAGGAGATGGGAAAGTTGATAGGTGAAAAGGGGATTGAGGATGCGATTGTGAAATTTGAGTAGATGGAAAGGGAATAAAAGAAACAGAGGAAAGAGCAAAATGGAAAAGATCAACATGTCGGAGACAGATGTAAGGCAAGAATGGAAAAAGACCAGGAGGAGAGATAAGAAAGAACAAATAGAAGACACTGGAAAGAGTTAGCAGAAGACAGATGAGTTAAACAGAGAGAGACTGTGGTAACTGCAACTGAAAAATAAAATGTCCAGACAAGGAGAAGTAGAAGAATATTTTATTATTAACTGGAATATGATAGTTTTCAGAAATGTTCATCGCTGATGTGTTCATGTTTTGTTCAGTACAAGAGAAAATGAATTTCTAGTCTTATTTCTCCAGTGTTGTGCGTACATTCCAAGTTTGGCTTGTTAGATTTCCCAGTTCAATTAGAGGAAGATTGTATATAGGACATCTAGCTCCAGCGGAAATGAACTCCTTCTTGACCTAATTCTGGATCCACATACGCAGCTCTGGAATAAGGATGAAGACGGTTTCGCTGCTAGAGCATGTATGTGCAAAACAACAAAACAGTCTCCATTGCGAGCCATCCAAAATGCAGCCACACTCACCCTATTCTGCCCATGTACCCCCAAAACCATTTTCTGGGTTCCCATCTGTCCACATTTATGCCCGAAAATGTATTCACCCCAAGAAGTGAGGTCCACATACAACAGGAAACAGGATAGAGTTGTCCCCTCTCCCACCACTGCAAAAACCATATCACTGATATTAGAGCTTGGCTATCAGGCAGCCAAACATTTCGTTGGAGAAGACCAGGCAGTTATGCAGGCTTGTCCTGATGGAGGGAGGAGGAGGAGGTGCTGCTGCTCACTGGGCACCAGAGGCCAGGTCAGGCTGCAGCATACAGGGGCAGGGACAGAATCTGAAGCACTCTAGCAAAGTAAGTACATAAATATCAATACACACATGGCAAGAGGTAGCAGCAGGCAGACATCACTAGCACACATGGATAGACAAACAGGCAAGCACAAAGTGAGGGAGAGAGGGCAGAAATGAGAAGGATCTGTTATGTGCAGCATGCATGTATGTGGAACAATAACAGAAGGGCAGATACCAGTCAACAACCCAAATGTCTGTTACAAGATGCCCAACCCTCTGCCCAGTATGCAGTGGTGGTAAAGAGAGCAAGTAGAATGCTAGGCATCCGTAGGAAAGGAATGGAGACTCAAACCATGGATGTGAATATTGATATATTTAGCAGGGTGACTATATCATATAATCAAGTAGGCACAGTGGTTTACACTGCAACTTAAACTTAATAATGTACATTAAACAGGGACCTTGATAACTTGGATCATATATAAACTTTCATCTAAAGCAATGTTAAGTGACTTAGCCAAGGCCAGGAGGAGTGCCAGTTGGAACTGAGCCCTGTTCCCTTGGTCATCAAGCCAGTGCTCTAAACATTAGGCTACCCCTCCACTCTATGATGTCTGCATAGTTTGTGCAGTTCTGATTGCCATATCTCAAAAATGATATAGTGGAATTAGAAAAGGTATGGAGAAGAGCCCCAAAATGCTAAAAGGGATGGAATGATACTCCAATGAGGAAAAGTACAAAAATCGAAGGGCTTCACGATGTAGAAAACAGAGGGTTGAGGGGAGATATGATAAAGGTCTATAAAGTAATGAATGCAGTAGAACAGGTAAACATACATCAATATTTATCATGTTTTAAATTCTCAAGTCCATGCTGACACCTGGAAAGGTATGAACGGAAGTAAATTCCCAGGCCCTTTCATCTGAGGCAATGGCGAGTAAAGTGACTTGGCCAAGGTCACAAGCAACACCTGCAGGAATCAAACACTAATCACCTGGGTGTTAGGCTGTTGCTCGAACCACCGGCTACTAGGGGACAAGCAATGAAGCCATAGTTTAAGCCACTGAAGATTAATAACAGAAAAAATATTTTCAGTCAATGTGTAATCCAATGCTGGAATCCATTACTGAATGATGCTGTGAAAATTGTCAGTGTAGTTGAGTAGAAAAAAAGATTTGGACAAGTACTTGGAGGAAAGGTCCATAAACCATTATTAAAGAGGATCCGGGAAATCCACTGCCCACCTCGTGACAAGCATGGGAACCTGCCAAGTATGTATGACCTGGAATGGCCACTGTTGGAAACAGGTTACTGGGCTTGATGCACCTTGGTCTGACCCAGTATGCCATTTCATATGTTCTTATGAAGGGCCATGTCTTTCTCCCCTCCACAGGAGACACTATGCCATAGGATGCAGCGGAGTGCTTTATTGAGTATCCACGAGGTCTTCCTACACATGCTTCAATCTAAGCCTTCTTCAAGGGATAATGTTCTCTCTAAAACAAACATTACAATAAAATTAATACATAAACATAATACAAAGCATATTAAAAATTATAAAAAAATAATTACATATATAATCCATACAAGTATAAATAAGGACAAAACAAATTTTAGATAAACCAAATCAAGCCAAGGACACCATTAAAAGATGAAGAAGGTAAAAAGCAAAGTTCATCCAACAGTCATCAATCGAAAGTCAAATAAACACATAAAATTATAGAAAGATGAATCCAATGAAAAGAATCAGCAGAGTAAATGGACAATGATAGATGACAGCAATATAGAACAATGGCAACGTCGATAAAAAAGGGAGAGTGGAGGCACCTACGACATAAAATAACTCAACCTGTTTTGGCACAAGTCTGACTGTTTAAATAAAGCTGTTCCAAGCGCCGTCACTTGATGCTGCCAATACATGAACGCTACATGCTCATTATTCTCGCTGCTCTATTCGCTCTAGGTTTGTGTGCTGAATTTTACTTATATTATTTGCTGATTACAGGTGTTTGCTGCTTGTGATATTGTGACTATTAAATTTATCAATGAAGTCTGAGAGGATAGTTTTCAGTCCTACTGCATTTCCAGTATACACACAGTCAAGCAGAATTTTCCTACAGTAAATTCTCTGTTATGTCAGAGTTTTTAATTCACCTTCAGGATTAGTGTGGAAGGCATACTGTTATGCGTCTTAGAAGAAAGGGACCATCTTCCTTTTGATTTTTTCTGTCTATTTGAAAAGTAGATGATATTTAATTGACTGGATCCTCTGTTTATTATTTTATTTTATTTATTATTTTATTTATATTCTCTTATATACCGCGCTATTCTGCATCAGTGCGGTTTACATTGAACAAACTGAAATTACATTGAACAGGGCATTATAACTATTTTACAGGGAACATGGGCTATGGAGGGTTAAGTGGCTTGCCCAAGACCACAAGGAGCACCTGTGGGACTAGAAACCCCAGTCCTTCTGGCCCAAGGTTGCTGTCCTCTAGTGGAATTTGAACCCCCGACCTTCTGGCCTGAAGTACCTTGCCCCAACCACTAGACCACTCCTCCACTCTGTGACTCAGCATCCTCTCTTGATTCCAATTGACCAGGACTGGAGTAGCAGCTATAGTGGATCTTTGCCCTCAGGTTGTGGGTCGTCATTGGACATCACCCTAGAACAGAGATTCCTTGCCTTGCCAGCTTCTTCCTCCACCCCCCCCCCCTTTCCCTTTCTACTCGCACATAACATTTAGCAAATGTTCACATATCTAAGTGGATTAAATCGTAGATACATATACATGTTTTTAAATTCATTGTAACTTGTTTTCCTTCAGTAGGCTTCATTGAATCATTGAGATCTTTTGACATTGGTGCTTTGCACCGAGCTCTTTGTGAACCAAGTATTTGTATCCCTTGCCTACAAGGTATGAACTTGCAGTCCTCTCTCCCTACACCTGTTTAGCGATACAATGAACAAGATGTGGGATATTGTTTCCTTGCAGTGGTCATCCTTTTATATAATGATGTACACTGTTAGTGCATATTAGGTTGTAGTGGTCTTCCTCACCTCTACACACATATGTATGATCAGACACATAATTTTTGTATACTTTTTAAATTAATTTCTAATGCAGTTTTTATTTATTTTCAGCCTTGTCCTTTGTGAAGATGATCATATTAGACCACTGTTGTAATCAGATCACATGCAGATGCATTACACATAGTTGTGCATTAACAAGTAATGAAATAGCTTGCCGAGTCTGTTGCAATACCATATCGTACCATGCACCTCTAACTCCCTAAAGCAGGGGTTCTCAACCCTGTCCTCGGGACCCACCTAGCCAGTCGGGTTTTCAGGATAACCACAATGAATATGCATGGAAGAGATTTGCATATAATGGAGGCTGTGTATGCAAATCTCTCTCATACATATTCATTGTGGTTATCCTGAAAACCCGACTGGCTAGGTGGGCCCCAAGGACAGGGTTGAGAACCCCTGCCCTAAGGCAATCTGTTGGCTAGAGTAGCAGCCAGTCAACATGTACATATCAATATTATCAGGTAAGGAAGTGCAACATGTGGTGAGCACTGGCCAATAAATCCCTACAGGGACAGTTAAGGATGCAGCATCTGCCATGTTAAATAGAAAGTTGTCATTCAGATGGGGGAGTAGCCTAGAGCTATAACCAATGCCCTAAAACCCAGGAGAGCAGGGGTAGAGTCACACATAAAGCACCATGAAACCTCAGACAGACCTCTTAAAATCAGAAGCACAAAATCACTTAGTGAAGATGAATGATGCATGTAAAATGAAGGCCTGCTAGGGATGTGCACATATCCCCGTAGCAACTCAATCCACAAATATGTCAATAGTGTGTTTGTTGTAATCAGTGCTTGTACCTGTCCATTAGAAAGCCCAGATGCACAAGAGGTTGTAATCAGTCGCCACATGCGCAGGTCAATAACAGCAGCCTCAGTCCTACCTGTAGGTGCTCGTACATGGGAAACAGTGTCCCACAAATCAATTTAAAGGCACACAGGTAACCACAATGTGATCCCTTGGTTGAGAGAGTCCCTGAGGTCATATGATAGCAAACTAACCAATGTCCTATCTAGAGAAACCAGCCTCGTAAAGTTGGACATCCCCAAACACTTATCCAGCAAGCATGTCCAGATACTCCAACATACACTAGCACATGCCAAGTGCACATCAGAGGAGCATATCCCCACAGTTGGGGAAAAAATATGGGAAATGGGACAGATCCTGCTGTCCAACACCAGTCATCTGTAGACTACCCATGTCCTAAGGTATAAGGCCACAGAATTGAAGCTAGTCAGGAGAGTAAATAGCAGGCAGGTCCCCCCCCCCCCCCCCACACACACACATCCCACATGTCTCCATGGGAACCTGTCAGCCCCTCAAGCTAGTTGCCATAAGTTCAAGATGATCATATACCGTGGGGACCTATGCAAAATGGGCTCAACTGCATCAAACAAGCCTACAATAACCTCTCATCCATGTGAACCGTATAAGCTGCCCATGCAAAGCCAGGACACAACTGTATCTGATACTGATCATGCATGTATATAGAAAGAACCAGTTATTCTGACAGGGATGTTAACATGCCATATAGCATGCATGCATACCAGTTGCAGTAGCTAATTTGAATATCTTTGTCTGTGTGCAGAAAATGATTCTTCTCCACCAGTTCCTGAAGAACCAGAGGAGTTGTCGTCAGCAGATCCCTGCAGACAGAACCCATGAGCTCCAGTAGCAGCACCAGCAGCAGGAACAGCAGGTGCACCACCCAGGCAACCCCCAGCTTGGCAGCCAGATTCTGCTTTCTAGCCCCTCACCTTTTGAAGAGGGCAAGGAAGATGAGGAGGTGTTGCTCATGTTGAGTGAGGTGTGCAGCCCATCTGAAGGGGAGGGGCTAGATAGCAGTATCTCCGACAATCATAAGAACATAAGATATGCCATACTGGGTCAGACCAAGGTCCATCAAGCCCAGTATCCTGTTTCCAACAGTGGCCAATCTAGGTCATACGTACCTAGCAGTTTCCCCAAAAGATACAGGTTCCACAATGCTTGTACTGGGTCAAGCATTGATATCCTGGGTCCCTTCTTAATAATGGTTTATGGACCTTTTCTCCAGGAACTTGTCCAAACCTTTTCTACCTCTCTGCTGGGTATGAAATTTAACCAGAAAGCTCTCTTCTGTGTTTTAAATGTAAACTAAAAGTACCTTGCTGATGCCAAGCCCTGAATGACTATTAAATTTAAACTACAAGCTCTCTGCTGGGTATGAAATTTAACCAGAAAGCTCTCTTCTGTGTTTTAAAAGTAAACTTAAATTGCTGCTACTAGGCCCTGACTGATTTAACAAAAAATAGTGGGTTCACAGATTAATTAGCTTTAATAAAAAGAATTCCTTTCAGAAAAGTCCCAGAAGTATATACTCACAGTTGCAGATCTCTCTCCAGAAGTAACAGGCCCCTTTCCTAGTCTTTCAAGACTGAGGCTCACAGAGCTCTGGTTGAGCTATTTATTCCTGTGCTGCTGAGGTAAGCTGTGATCAACTTCCTGGATGATTAACAGTCCTTTCTTGGCTGAGTCTTTCAAAATGGCCTTTTGATCTGCCACCTGGTGTTTACACCTATTGAAAAAGGTTTCACAGGTCTCTTGCCCCCTAGGTAGAAGGCCTCTTTGTAAAGGTCTCTAGAAGACTATTTGCTGCTCAAAGAGTACTGACCCTGTTTTGCCTTTTGTGCTAATCTATATTCTTATTTGATTTATATTATAGCTCTTTGCTGCTGCTAGGCTCTAACTTATTATGAAATTTAAACTACAAGCTCTCTGCTGGGTTCTAAATTTAACCAGAAAGCTCTCTTCTGTGTTTTAAATTTAAACTAAAAGTACTTTGCTGATGCTAGGCCCTGAGTGACTATTAAATTTAAACTACAAGCTCTCTGCTGGTTATGAAATTTAACCAGAAAGCTTTCTTCTGTGTTTTAAATGTAAACTTAAACTGCTGCTACTAGGCCCTGACTGATTTAACAAAAAATAGTGGGTTCACAGATTAATTAGCTTTAATAAAAAGAATTCCTTTCAGAAAAGTCCCAGAATTATATACTCACAGTTGCAGATCTCTCTCCAGAAGTAACAGGCCTCTTTTCTAGTCTTTCATATCCCCTCGTGTTAAATATATTCCCCAATTGTGTTGTGACCACTTTGATTGAAGGATAAGATGGTATACAAAACTCTCTAAATAAATAAAATAACCCCTCTTCTAAAATCACTTCACTCACTCCCCTTCCATTTCTGTATCCAATTCAAACTTCTCCTTCTAACATATAAATGTATTCACTCTTAGCTTTACCTTTCCTCTTCTTTCTCTCTACACCCCTCCTCGTGAACTCCGCTCCTCCTCTGGCTTTCTTCTCTTTATGCCCTTTTCTTCTGCAAACTCCAGACTTCCATCTTTTCTCCTTGCGGCTCCTTATGCATGGAACAAACGTCCTCTATCTTTATGTCAAGTCTCTTCTCTCCCTCTCATCAAATCCATGCTTGCTTCTTTGAGGCTGCATTTGAATCCTAATCCCTTGTTCTCCTTGTGTCTCCTTCCCTATTTGAACCCTCTTTTTTCTCTTGTATTCTGTTTTGATTAGATTGTAAGCTCTACAAGCAGTAACTGTCGTCTTTGTGTGTTTGTGCAGCACTGCATATGCCTTGTAGCACTATGTTTACAGTGCTTTAAAGGCATATGACACATTAAGTTAAGTTCTTAATTTACTGACAGGTGTTTTACAGTGATTTATCACTGAAGTCAAACCGGTTTACATATTAATTTAACTTTGGTAATGTACATTCAACAGAGGGACATAGATAACTTGGATTTATCTGAGACAATAGGGGGTACAGTGACTTGCTCAAGGCCATAAGGAGTGCTAGTGCCCATGGCCTGGTGGCTTTGCCTGGCTTCCTGCCCTTCCTGCCCTCCACCTGCAGGGCCTGGAGGGGAAGTTTGTGGCTGGGAGAGATGACGCACCTCCTCTCTCAAGCCACGCATCTCCCCTAGCAGGCCCTCGAGGTGCATCACCATGAGGACCAGTGACCAGGCCAAGGCACCATGGCCCTGCTGCATCAAGCGGTCAATTGAGTCTAGGCACAACAGGGTCTTACTGATTGCACTGGATGCTGGTGCCTCAAGGTGATGCACCATAGCTGGATGGGAGGTGGGCAGCAGCAGCTGTTCCTCCAGCCCGGTTCCAGCCTCTGTCCCTCCCCCTTCCCAGCCTACTCCCTCTTCCCATCCCCAGCCTCCTCCTCTTCCTCCCTCCCATCCACCAGCCACTCCTCTGGAACCTCCCCCTCCTTCTCCTCCAGGGCTGCTCCTCCTGCTGCCGGGTACTATTTATTTATTTATTTAATTTCAGCAATTCTTTTATACCACCATATTTACTAGTCATGGTGGTTTATATGGAATATTTTGAGGTAAAGTAACTGTACAACTCAAACTCAAGAACAATTGAGGAAATAAACTATACAATGCTAACTCTAGGACATTTGTAACAGTGTAACTATGCAGGATAAATTATGCAAAGGAAGACAGTAGGGTATAGGGCTGTAGAATGTTCTGTGAAATGGGATGTGGATAGCAACGAAGGACGTGTGAAAATCTTTATTGGTCAAATCAGCCAAAGGCTTGATAAATTGGAAGACTGGGCATCAAAATGGCAGATGAAATTTAATGTGGACAAGTGCAAAGTTATGCACCTAGGGAAGAACAACCCAAACTATGGCTATACAATGCAAGGTTCTACATTAGGAACCACCACCCAGGAAAAAGATTTAGGTGTCATTGTGGATAACATGTTAAAACCCTCGGCCCAGTGTGTAACGGCAGCCAAGAGAGCAAATAGAATGCTAGGTATCATAAGGAAAGGAATGGAAAATAAAACAAAAGATATTATAATGCCTCTATATCGTTCCATGGTGAGACCGCACCTTGAATATTGTGTGCAATTCTGGTCGCCGTATCTTAAAAAGGATATAGCGTTATTAGAAAAGGTTCAGAGAAGAGCCATCAAAATGGTAAAGGGGATGGAAGGATACTCCTATGAAGAAAGGCTAAAAATGTTAGGGCTCTTTAACCTGGAAAAGAGACGGCTGAGGGGAGATATGATAGAAGTCTATAAATTAATGAACAGAGTGGAACGGGTAAACGTAGATCGATTGTTTACATTATCAGAATATAGAAAGACTAGGGGACATGCAATGAAGCTACAGGGTAAACTATTTAAGACTAATAAAAGAAAATATTTTTTCACTCAACGTGTAATCAAACTCTGGAATTTGTTACCGGAGGATGTAGTAAAGGCTGTTAGTATAGCTGGGTTTAGAAAAGGTTTGGACAAGTTCCTGGAGGAAAGGTCCATAAACCATTATTAAGAAGGGACCCAGCATATCAATGCTTGACCCAGTACAAGCATTGCGGAACCTGTGTCTTTTGGGTTAACTGCTAGGTACATATGACCTAGATTGGCCACTGTTGGAAACAGGATACTGGGCTTGATGGACCTTGGTCTGACCCAGTATGGCATATCTTATGTTCTTATTTTCTTATGACACATACACTAATACTTACAGGGTACATGGGCAATGGAGGGTTAAGTGGCTTGCCCAGGACCACAAGAAGCACCTGTGGGACTAGAAACCCCAGTCCTTCTGGCCCAAGTTTGCTGTCCTCTAGTGGGATTTGAACCCCTGACCATCTGGCCTAAGGTAACTTGCCCCAACCACTAGGCCACTCCTCCCTATATGAGTGTATTGGGGCTGGTGGAAGATTAGCTGCAGAGCAGAGTTCTGGATAGATCAAAGAGGAGATAGATGACACAGAGAGACCAGCAAAGAGGAGGTTGCAATAGTCAAGATGGGATGTGACCAAAGAGTGGACAAGATACTTAGTAGTGTGTTCAGAGAGGAAAGGACAAATTTTGCTAAAGTTGTAGAGAAAGCAACAACAGATTTTATCTATATATTGAATATGTGTGGAGAAGGAAAGGGAGGAGTCAAAGATGACCCCAAGATTGCGGGCCGACAAAACAGAAAGAAGAGTGTTGTCAACAGTTATAGAGAAAGGAGGAAGGGGAAAGGAGGGATTAGGGGGAAAAATAAGATGTTCAGTTTTAGCCATGTTCAATTTTAGACTGAGGTGAGACATCCAGGTGGCAAAGTCAGATAAACAAGTAGAAATGCGAGTTTGGAGCGAAGGAAAGATGTTAGGTGTAGATAGATAGATATAAGAACATAAGATATGCCATACTGGGTCAGACCAAGGTCCATCAAGCCCAGTATCTTGTTTCCAACAGTGGCCAATCTAGGTCATAAGTACCTAGCAGTTTCCTCAAAAGACACAGGTTCCTCGATGTTTGTATTAGGTCAAGCAATGATATCCCGTGTCCCTTTTAATAATGGTTTATGGACCTTTCCTTCAGGAACTTGTCCAAACCTTTTTTAAACCCAGCTACACTAACAGCTTTTACTACATCCTCCGGTAATAAATTCCAGAGTTTGATTACACGTTGAGCGAAAAAATATTTTCTCGTATTAGTCTTAAATAGTTTACCTTGTAGCTTCATGCCATGTCCCCTAGTCTTTTTATATTCTGATGACATAAACAATCAATCTACGTTTACCCATTCCACTCCATTCATTAATTGATAGACCTCTATCATATCTCCCCTCAGCCGTCACTTTTCCAAGTTGAGGAGCCCTAACCTTTTTAGCTTCTCTTCATCCTTCCATCTCCTTTACCATTTTGGTGGCTCTTCTCTGTACCTTTTCTAAAAATGCTATATCTTTTTTAAGATATGGCGACCAGAATTGCACACAATATTCAAGGTGCACTCGCACCATGGAACAATACAGAGGCATTATAACACATCCTTTGTTTTATTTTCCATTCCTTTTCTTATGATACCTAGCATTCTATTTCTTCTCTTGACCGCCGCTGCACACTGGGCGGAGGGTTTTAACATGTTATCCACTATGACGCCTAAAACGTTTCCTGGGTGGTGGTTCCTAATGTGTTTGGGTTGTTCTTTCCTAGGTGCATAACTTTGCACTTGTCCACATTTAAATTTCATCTGCCATTTGGATGCCCAGTCTTCCAATTTATCAAGATCCTCTTGCAATTTTCCACAATCCTCATGGGTTTTAACAACTTTAAATAGTTTTGTGTCATCTGCAAATTTGATAACCTCACTCGTTATTCCACTTTCCAGGTCATTTATGAATATGTCAAAAAGCAGCGGACCCAGCACAGATCCCTGGGGTACTCCACTATTCACCTTTTTCCATTGGGAAAATTGGCCATTTAGCCCTACCTCTGCTTTCTATCTTGTAACCAGTTCCTGATCCACAATAGTACACTGCCTCCTATCCCATGACTTTTTAGTTTTGCCAAAAGTCTCTGATGAGGGACCATGTCAAAGGCTTTCTGAAAGTTCAGATACACTATATCAACCGACTCACCTTTGTCCACCTGTTTATTCACACTTTCAAAAAAACATAACAGATTAGTTGGCTGTCCCCCATTAAGCCATGACTATCTATATGCTGAGTAATTTTGTTCTTTATGATGGTTTCTACCATTTTTCCCGGTACTGATGTCAGGCTCACCGGTCTGTAGTTTCCCGGATCACCCCTGGAACCCTTTTTAAGAACTTGCGTTACATTGGCCATCCTCCAATCTTCAGGTATTACAGATGATTTAATGATAGTTCACAGATTACTAATATCAGGTCTGCAATCTCATATTTCAGTTCTTTCAACACCCTTGGATGTACACCATCCGGTCCAGGTGATTTGCTACTCTTCAGTTTATCAAATAGTTGTAATACATCTTCCCGGTGAGCGATATTTCTTTCAATTCTTCTGCAGCATCACCTTTAAATACCACTTCAGTTGTGGGTAACATCCCTACATCTTCCTCAGTAAAGAGTCATCAGCATAAAAATGATACTGAAAGCCATGTGAAGAGATGAGGGCATGGGTATAGAGAGAGAAAAGGAGAGAGCCCAGAGCAGACCCTTGAGGTACACCAGCTAAGAGAGGGATGGCAGTAGAGGAGGAACCTCCGAACAAACATTGAAAGAGCGATTGGAGAGATAAGAAGAGAAGCAAGAAAGTACAGGGCCTCTGAAACTAAGGATAACGTGAGGATAACGTGTCAAGGAGGAGGAGGTGAGTTATAAAGGAATTACTGTTTTCCACTGCTGTCATGATTCAGTGTCACTGAAGAGCAATGCAACAATCATTGCACTGGCAAGGATTGCCCTCTAACAGGCACCTGGATGCCTCCAAGACAAGTGTGCTATTGTGTTCCATGGCTACATGGAGCACTGTACAACCAAAACCACTCACTCATTGGATGCAGGGCTGGATTGACAATTGCTAAATATTGTTGTCAGTGGGTGACACTCTGAGAAGGCATCTGTTAAATGCTGGCCCCTGTGCATGTGCCCTCTGTGAGAGGGAGGGGCAGGGGTCATTGGTGGGCTAAATCCCAGTGACTGGAGGAGATGGTGTGTATGCCTTGCATGTGAGTTTGTGGACCACTGTTTATATGAGGGAGGGGGGATGGTGCGTGATAAGTGTGAGTGACATTGGGATGTGTGGGGAGAGCTAGGTATCTTAAGGGTTAGGGTGAGCAAGGGGTGTGACAGCTGCACATGAGTTTGACTGTGGGGTGTGAGAGGTGAGGGTGAGTGGGTGAGCAATGTTGGGGATGCATGGGAAGGGGGCAAGATGTCGTGGAGAAGTGGTTAGATCAATAGCCTACTACACAAGCTATCAGGGTTTGAATCCCACTCTCACTCATACCTTGCCAGAACTAACAGTGCCTCTGTGTTACCAGGGGTCATCGCTGATTCAACAGCATTTTCAATGAAGACAAAAAATAATAAAAAAACAAACTAGAACTAAAAAAGAGAAATACTTTCTTTCCAAATTATAGAGTACCCATTTATCAATTCTGGGCCATCTCTTATTTCTGTCTGCTGCATATCTCATCTGGCCCACGGACGTATGAAGGACATGGTGGTTAGGGACGGAACATGTGCAAGGGTACAGGCACGGGTGAATGGTGATGCAGAGATACCCGTCCAAGCTAGTATTCCAGTCATGTGGACAGACCAGTTTCCAGAAACATCCAAGGAGATGCCTACATGATATAAACGTTCATGGATCGCTAGGCACGCCTCCATAGTTTGAACATGCCACTGTTAGTTCAAACAAGGACATGGCTCCTAAAGCTGCCAGTCACAAATGCCATTTCACTGAGGGGGAGCTCACCCTGATGTTAGAGGAGATTCTTACACATCTAAATATCCTCATGGGCAATGAGGGCACCCGGGTGGGAGCATATGAAAAACAACGCCAATGGCTAGCCATCTGCCGAAAGTTGAACGTCATCTATCATAACAACAGGGACATGGAGGATTTGAAGAGAAAATGGAGGCAAGTGCAGCACGGCACTGCCAAGAAGGCCCAAAGTGTGGGCCCAGATGGCCAGCCGGTGGCATTGACAGAGCTGGAGCAGAGGGTCCTGGCCACCCTTGACCCTGCCGCAATGGAGGGGGTGGGCTCCCTGGACACATCTCAAGCCTCAGAGGAGCCTGGTGAGTGGCTGTAATATGTCTCCCCCACTTTGCGCCCTGCTAGGGTTGCCCACCTTTGTCTCCTGCTCATACCGCACACCTTTCCACCTCACCATCTATATAGTGCTCCATATCCTGGTGCTTTGCAAACACTCTGATGGTATCTGCTTTGTAGGGCTTGGGCTGGCCAGGAATACTCCCTACTGCGCATATGCTGATATCTGTATGGTTTTCTTCTCCATGCTCCTGTCCAACTTATGGTACTGCCTGATACCTCACAACACATGGCTTGCCCTTGCAGGGCTCACAGGAAAGAGCAATGGGAGGCTGTCACTTGATCACAGCACTGCTACCGTGGGACATAGCACCTCCCCATAGCCTCCTTGCCACTGTTCAAGTGTTCAGGACAGGGATTTATTACTCAGATATCAAGTCCTCTTTTGGCAGTATTACGTTTCTGGTTATGTTGGGTCTTCAAATCATCTTCCCACCTTATCTTTACACTGCGATACATCCCACAGCTCATTCAACACACCTCCACTTATACCCCCATCCCAACTCCCAGGACCCACTTTTCCTCAACCTAATTCCCAAGTTTCTATCTTCCCAGCCTACTCAGTCCCCAAGATTCTAGTCTCCTCTCAATTCATAGCTAATTTCTGAGTTTGTCTTCTTCTGATTCCCTACCCAGTCCCAGAATCCTTACCTGTCCCTGCTCTACCTTCAGCCCCATATCTCAGTATCTGCACACCTACTCACTTCCCCCATTCCCTAGCATCCACCCCCTCCTGCCTTTTTTTTCCTTTCCAGCACCCATTTCCGTTGCACCCTCCACCCTTCCCAAACCTATCATAGGATTCTCCCTTCTGTCTTTCTCCACCTTTTCAAACACAGCCTCTATTTTCTCTGCCTCAAATCTCCCCTAGAATGTCACTTACTCTCCCCACCCCCTAAATTCACAATAAATATACCATAGCTGGCACAGCAAGTGGCAGCAGATGGCATACAAGCACTTTGAGTTAGCGCTGTTCTCATGAGGCAGGCATCAGGACATGCTCCTGCGAGTACTGGCAATGATGCCAATTTTGCCAAGTCCTCCTGACACCTCCTCTTCTTCCTAAGCATCCACCCATCTATTTCCTTTGCCAATGGTTCATTAACCCTGCCTTTCCTCCTCTTCCTTATCTCAGCATCCATTCTTATGTCCCTTTCTCTCAACCTTTCTCTGCATATTTCCTTGTTTCTTCTTCACCAATACATTATCTGTTCTCTCACTCCAGCATCTGCTCTCATACCAACCTTACCCACACAGTATCTGCTCCCTTCTAGTCCCAGGCCCTCCAGCAGTCCTATTCCCTCCCAGCATCAGTCTCTTTCCAATCCTAGCCAGCTCGCTCCTCCCCTCAACCCCCTAGATGAATCCTTTACAGAGTGGCGGGAGCTTTTTCCTTTGTCCTTGCCCTGTACTGTGCTCGTATTCACCTATTAAAAATGGTGTGGTGCTGTGTCAGTGCCATAGAAGAATAGCACAATAGTCAGGGTGAAATAACAAGCTCCTGCCACTATGAAGGCGTGAGCTGGTGAGGCAGGCTTTGGGCACTCTGAGCCAGTACAGCAGAGGTACTCAAATCCAGTCCTGGGGGGCTGCAAACCAGTCAGGTTTTCGGGATATCCCTAATGAATATGCATGAGATATATTTGCATGCACTGCCTGCATTGTATTTGAATGTATCTCATGCATATTCATTAGGGATATCCCGAAAACCTGACTGGTTTGTGGCCCTCCAGGACTAGATTTGAGTACCCCTGCAGTACAGTCACAAAGACAGGTTGGTCAGTATTGCTCGAACAAATGCACAGTCTCTGAGGAATGGTCCAAGCAGTAATGTGAAGTAAAGGTAAGAAGCGAGGACCAAATAGCAGCCTTGCAGATTGTTTCCAGAGACGCAGATTCCAAAAGGGCTATGGCAGTCACACCGGCTTTGATTTGATAATTGATGGCTTTCCCAAGTCTATCTAATAACGTTTCATATACTTTTTCTCCAGAACTCTTCCAAACCACTTTTGAACCCTGCTATGTTACTTACCTTGACACATCCTCCAGCAACAGATTCCATAGCTTCTTTATGGACAGAATTCAATACTTTGATTTCTTTGTGATCTGCTGATCATTAGTTTCATGTGTCCCCTTGCTTTAGACTTGTTTGAAAGGTTAACCAGCTATTTTGTATTCCAACCAACTATATAACCATTCCATCCCAATCATAATTGTATAAAGTTCTGTCATATCCTCTTCTCAATAGTCTCTTTTCTAAACTGAAGAGCCCTAACCTCTTTATCCTATCATGAGAGCTATTCCATCCCCTTTAACCATTTTTGCTGCCCTTCTTTGAATTCTTTCTAGTTCTGCTATTCTTTTATGACGTGGGATGGCCAGAATTGCACACAATACTCAAGGTACTGTTATTTTTCATTTTACTTAAGATTTTATATTCCAAACATCTTATGCAATTCTGAGTGAATTACAAATAAAACATTCTTAAAATAGAAATATCAATAAAATTAATAAAAAATATCCTAAAACATAGTGACATCATCATAAAACACATGACATAATAGGATTTAAATGAAGTTGATACATCATAGAATAGTAAAAATCACAGAATATTAAGAGGTTTGAAATAAAAATGTTTTTACCTTCTTACAAAATAATAAAAAAAACTTTCTCCAACCTAATATCTGAGGGTAGAAATTCCAAATCATTTGACCTGCCTCAAAAAAAAGCATCCAAATAAGCAAATTAGGCTTTTTGCTGTTAAAATGGAAGGATCATTTGTAGCCCAAATCACAATTTGAGTCAATGTATCTCATTTTATTTATGATTTTTTTTGCTATTTACTTTTTATTAAATATTTTCAAGACCTCACCATGCAGGCTAGAGGCCAAGCAGAAACATGTCAATCAAATACATACATGCCGGCCTCCCACCATCCCCCTGCCCACTACCGCTCCCCAAATCCCCTCCACCAAGTCAAAAATTGAGTCCAAAATTCTTCGGCCCAATCTCGCCTCCCTTTGTGTAGGTTGGAAAGTTGTTGCAAACTGAAGAAGTCTTGTAAATGGGCATGAAATCCACACAGGTCATGTATCTCATTTTAAAAACGAAACATTTAAATTTTATATGAGTTTTACTTGCAGCCGGTGAACTAATTAAACTAGGGGAAATATGCTCAGATCTATTGATATCTTTAATCACCAGTGCAGCTGCATTCTGTGCTATTTCCAAAGAATGAAAATATCTTTCTGCTAATCCCAAAAATATGCTACAATAATCGAGGTGAGCACTTGTATAAAACTTTTCTAAAGTCAATACATTCAAATAAATATTTTAACCTCCAAGGTAAAAGAAGCTTAATTTGTGAATGTAATATCAATTTGTAATCCAAAATATCATCTCAGATTTTAGTTGTATAATGTGAATAACCATGTGTGATGTCAAGGGAGGACATCATCATTGCTGCTTTTTTTCATGCCATGGACCTATATTGTTTATTATATTTGATATACCACCCTTTGTTGGGGAAACATACAGAACGGTTTAGAAATAAATTACTAATACATAGTAGACAGGTAGTAAGAAACTCCATTGAAGAGAGGAAAGAAGCAACCTAAAAAGAAATTGACAAGACAAAGAACATTTACAAGCATGAAAACAGACATAATGACATTATCAGGTTTCTTTTCAGCTTTTTTTTTAATAATCTCTGACATTCTATTTGCTTTTTAGGCAGCTATGGTAAAATAAACTAGAAATTTCAATGTACTGTCCACAATGTCTCTTTTTCTTTGGTGGTGATTGAAGGGATAAGTGACTCAGATCTGCTTTATATGTTTGCTTTATATGACTGCACCCTTGTCTGCTGGAAATGCACACAGCAACATATGGGTGGCACAGAAGAAAAGCATGTGGGCTACAAGAGAGAGTATATGCGGCCTACTATAAAAGAGTCTAGAGAATCACACTTTGGACAGGAATGTGCAGAGTTTGGGCCCAGACAAGAAAAAATACAGGCCAAGCTAGAAACAATGAGCACAAATACTCTGAGCCTTGAAGATTACAAGCAGTGCCAGGAGACACGTACAGAGCACAGGAAGAAGCAGAGGGCTGCGGTCAGCAGCATAGATAAGCAGACCTTGAAACACAAGCTGCGAGACCTGATAAACAGGGGAGGGTCCCAGGGAGAGAACTTTGCAGAAAGCTGCAAATGACATAAGAATTTTAGCAGAACTTTCTGGAACTTTGGGACAGAGAGGTATATAAGAAAGCAACTATAGAGCTTCGGGGGCAGCCTTCTCTCTCACCGTTGTGGGGGCAGAGAACGTTGCCTGCACTCAGATCCCTCAGACGGACACTTGTGTATCTGTGCTTACAGCTTTTTGCTTGCACCAAATAAAAGAGTTTTGCTGACAAGTGGCTGTGATCTGAGTTCTTTCCTGGTGCACGGCTCCCATGTGCCCAGGCAATATTGGTGACAATTGGGCATACTTTGTAGGTGGACCCGGCCTACATGATGCAGAATTCCATACCCAGTGTCCTGTATCTATACTTGGTATTAGTTTTTTCCTGTGTTCATCACTTTGTACTTGTTCAGGTGGAGAGTAATTTTATAAGTTTCCCTAGGATAGGAGGCCAAGTAGGCACCCATATTGAGGTTATTTTGTAAAAATACAGACAGCTATATGTCCTTATTAAATAACCACACAAAGATCCCGATTCAGGTAGGGGCACATCTGAGCTGTCTGGATGGCCCCAACCAAGACGGGCCCTGTTTGGACCCGATTCTGGACCAAGGGAACAAAACATTCCCGTGGTAACCAGAATCGGGCCAGAGGAAAGCCCAGTGTGCCCCTGCCACCTGTTGGGACATCCACCTGGCAGGTGCCCCTGACTCACGGCTTTGGCCCACCCCCCCCCCCCTTTTCCCCACCGCCCAACCCACGGCTGGCCTGCCATGGCCTAGATCGGGCAGCGGGGACTCGATCGCAAGTTTTGTCGTGCTTATTCCACCATTGAGGTGAAATAAGCAGCATGTCCCCACGGGCCCAGCAGGACATACAGGGCCGTGACCTGAATCAGTCCTCTACATCCTGCCGGGCTGGCCCGCCCCCACTGCCCCAATCCTGCTCCCTCCCGCCATCCCCGTTCTGATGCTCAGAACGTATGGGGAGAGCCAGAGGAGAAATCAGGCCCAGACGGCTTGTAGGGCTGCACATCCTGCACCCCAGAATCAGGCCCATAACCTACTAAAATTGTAGGTAAAATGCAGCTGTGGACAGTTACACCAGCTTGGGAGATGAAGTAGACCCTATACACATACTCCATAACTCCGCTAACACACTGCCAAACTACTCTATGCACTTACTTGTCATTGTACATACTTTTATATATTAGGTAATTTCATAAGAACATAATATATGCCATACTGGGTCAGACCAAGGTCCATCAAGCCCAGTATCTTGTTTCCAACAGTGGCCAATCTAGGTCATAAGTACCTAGCAGTTTCCCCAAAAGGCACAGGTTACTCGATGCTTGTATTAGGTCAAGCAATGATATCCCGTGACCCTTTTAATAATGGTTTATGGACCTTTCCTTCAGGAACTTGTCCAAACCTTTTTTAAACCCAGCTACACTAACAGCTTTTACTACATCCTCCGGTAACAAATTCCAGAGTTTGATTACACGTTGAGTGAAAAAATATTTTCTCGTATTAGTCTTAAATAGTTTACCCTGTAGCTTCATTGCATGTCCCCTAGTCTTTCTACATTGTGATGGCGTAAACAATCGATCTACGTTTACCCGTTCCACTACGTTCATTCATTTATAGACCTCTATCATATCTCTCCTCAGCCGTCTCTTTTCCAGGGTAAAGAGCCCTAACCTTTTTAGCCTCTCTTCATAGGGGTATCCTTCCATCCCCTTTACCATTTTGGTGGCACTTCTCTGAACCTTTTCTAATAACGCTATATCCTTTTTAAGATACGACGACCAGAAATGCACACAATATTCAAGGTGCGGTCGCACCATGGAAATATACAGAGGCATTATAATATCCTTTGTTTTATTTTCCATTCCTTTCCTTATGATACCTAGCATTCTATTTGCTCTCTTGGCCGCCGCTGCACACTGGGTGGAGGGTTTTAACATGTTATCCAGGATGACGCCTAAATCTTTTTCCTGGGTGGTGGTTCCTAATGTGGAACCTTGAATCGTGTAAACATAATTTGGGTTGTTCTTTCCTAGGTGCATAACTTTGCACTTGTCCACATTAAATTTCATCTGCCATTTTGAAGCCTAGTCTTTCAATTTATCAAGATCCTCTTGCAATGTATCACAATCCTCATGGGTTTTAACAACTTTGAATAATTTTGTGTCATCCGCAAATTTGATTACCTCACTTGTTATTGCCATTTCCAGGTCATTTATGAATATGTTAAAAAGCAGTGGACCCAGCACAGATCCCTGGCGTACTCCACTATTCACCTTTCTCCATTGGGAAAATTCGCCATTTAGCCCTACCCTCTGCTTTCTATCTTTTAACCAATTCCCGGTCCACAATAGTACATTGCCTCCTATCCCATGACTTTTTAGTTTTGCCAAAAGTCTCTGATAAGGGACCTTGCCAAAGGTTTTCTGAAAGTTCAGATACACTGTATCAACTGACTCACCTTTGTCCACCTGTTTATTCACAACTTCAAAAAAATATAACAGATTAGTAAGACAAGATCTTCCTTGTCTAAAGCTATATTGGCTGTCTCCCATTAAGCCATGACTATCTACATGTTCAGTAATTTTGTTCTTTATGATGGTTTCTACCATTTTTCCCAGTACTGATGTCAGGCTCAGCGGTCTGTAGTTTCCCGGATCACCCCTGGTACCCTTTTTAAAAATTGGTGTTACGTTGGCCATCCTCCAATCTTCAGGTATTACAGATGATTTTAATGATAGTTCACAGATTACTAATAGCAGGTCTGCAATCTCATATTTTATTTCTTTTAACACCCTTGGATGTATACCATCTGGTCCAGGTGATTTGCTACTCTTCAGTTTATCAAATAATTGTAATACATCTTCCCGATGTATCGATATTTCCTTCAATTCATCTGCAGTATCATCTTTAAATACCACCTCAGTTATGGGTAACATCCCTACATCTTCGTCAGTAAAGACCAAAGCAAAGAATTCACTCAGTCTCTCCGCTATGGCTTTATCCCCTCTTAGTGCCCCTTTTACCCCTCTGTCATCTAATGGTCCAACTGACTCTCTCACGGGATTTTTGCTATGAAAAAATCTTGAAAAAATCTTTATTATGCGTTTTTTCTTCCGCAGCAAGCTTCTTCTCAAATTCTCTCTTTGCCTGCCTTATCAATGCCTTGCATTTAACTTGCCAGTGCTTGTGCTGTTTCCCGTTTTTGTCATTGGGCTCTTTTTTCCATTTCCTGAAAGTTGCTTTTTTGGGAACAGCCTCTCTGACCACACCTTTTAACAACACTGGCAGTTTTTTGGACTTCCTTCCACTTTTCTTAAAGCGTGGAATACAACTGGTCTGGGCTTCCAAGATAGTATTTTTAAACAACAGCCAAGCTTGATGTAAGTCTTTAACCTTTGCAACTGCTCCTTTTAGGGGCTTGTTTACTAAGCTGCTGTAGTGGCTTCCACCTGATATCAGGGCCGCGGCTCCGATATCGGGCGGAAGTCGCTACCGCGGCTTTGTAAACAAGCCCCTTAGTTTTTTCTTAACTATTTTCCTCATTTTATCAGTCTCCCTTTGGAAAGTTAAAAGGTAGTACTGTGGATTTCCTTACCATCCCTCCTCCATTTATTAAATCAAACGCGATCGTGCTATGATCACTATTGCCAAGTGGCCCCAACACCCTTATCTCTTGCACCAGATCTGGTGTTCTACTAAGGACTAGGTCCAAAATGGCTTCCCTTCTGATTGGTTCATGAACCAGCTGCTCCAAGAAGCAGTCATTTATTTCATCTAGGAGCTTTATCGCCCTACCATGTCCTGCCGTGACACTGACTCAGAGGGCACTTAGTATTTCTTTTGCTTCTCTGGAAAACTTCTTTACATAGTCTTTATTGACCTGCCTTATACGCTTTCACATCTAACTTGCCAGTGCTTGTACTCATCCCCATTTTCCTCAATAGGATCTGTTTCCCATTATTTGAATGAAGCTCTCTCTCATGCAATAGGCCAAGTACAGGGACCGCCACTCTAGCCTTTGAAGCTTCCATAGACTTTAAGGGGTAATATTATAAAAGGAGGCCTAGATTAAGTTAGCTAGAAAGTGCCTATATTGTAAAAACAAATAGGCACTTAACTTGACTTTATAAAATACTAGCATACTGTCACAACCCCATCCCTTAAGCCACATGCTAAAAGGTCAGGGTGGACATTATTGTTGTATTGAAGGTAGAAACTTTTGTTAGCCCAGAACCATTCTGGTACTAGTAGTCCCTTTCTTCATAATGAATAGTTGTGTAAGCCATATGAATGGTAAAGTATAGGGTTTTATTCCCTTAATGCAGAAAAGGTTCAAACGAAGACAACAGGATTTTCACCTTGTTCAGGATTTTCACATACGGTATTTACATAGGTCAAAAACTTGGATATGCTTCACAGTCTTTGTTAGTTATGCAGGGTTCAAACAAAACAGGTTATACAAACAAAAGCAATGCTTCTTCTTTCAGCTTGTGAAACTAAACTGTGTTTCAAAAGTATATCTTGCATGCTATATTTCTCTCAAGGATTCTAAACTCCCAGTACAACAAAACGTACAGTCCATAGGGCATTCACTTAGCAGAGTCAGGTTCAGCAGGGTCTATCTGCATAGCCTCTTGTTCTGCTGAGATATCTGTGGCCCCTGAGCTTTCCCCATATATTCCTGGTTTTACTTCAGAACTTCTTCCTAAGGCTCTCCAGCCTGGATGTACCCGGTCTGGCAAATATGCAACAGGATTTTTGATAAGCACTCTTTCTATAGGTTCCCAAACCTTTCTCCAGCTGCCTTGGCTGCTCTTACGGCTCCCTGGCTTCCAGGCCTTTCTGTGACCTGGCCTCAGTTCCTGGTTCAGATCTGTGTCTCTTAGACTCCTGGGCTGAGTCTGGTTCACCCACCTCTGAACTCCTTGGGGCTCACATACAGGGGAAGAAGCATGAAGGTACCTCTGAACTCTTGGGTCTGTGTCTCTGGTATTCTCCCTACCAGGCACTCTCGCGGTTCTCCTTCTGTCCTTCCTGAAGACTTCCTTTTGGAGCTTCCCAGCCTGAAACTGGCTCTCCTGGAACTTGTTCCTTTCCTGTAAGGGCTGCAAGTTCAACTGCCTTTTCTCCTCTCTTTGGAGTCGTCTCCTTTCTCTTTCTTCTCTATCAGCAGCTGCTGTGGCTCGTGCCGCTCCTCTCCTCTCTGGCTTGTCTATGCTTTGCTTATAAAGCTGTTTCTTAGGTAAGGATTCTGTTCCTCTGACCAGGTGTATCTGATTATGCTTTGAATTAGTTTTTGCATCATCCCAACCTGGGCGTGTCAGCCTACCTTCTGAATCTCCGTGCATGCTCCCTCTAGCTGCACTTCTCACTAACTGCACTTTATGTAGATCATTTCCTTTAAAAAGATCAGTGTTTTCTTCTACCTCCATGGGTTTACTGGCGTCTGCTTCATCACAATAAATCCTGCAGAGACTGCACCTACATTGCAGGTGCAGACATTACATCTGCTCGAGAGCAGGTGTAAATGTCCACATGTAGGTTATGGATGTACATATATAATTACTGTATTTTATAATCTGTGCATATACTTCATGACGCTACCATTGCTCCACCCAGACCATCTCCCTAGCAACACCTACTATAAATGTGTATGTGTGCATGCAATCGTGTATACTTTTACACCTGCTACAATTTTATAAGAGCCATTTTACATGCATATATTGCTACATATGTACAAAAATGCCTTTAGAAAAATAATCTCCTTAAAGTTCAAATACATCAGAGTTAGTCTCATGTAGAGAAAAAGGAACCTCCCAGAACATGTGTTTAACAAATCTTGGGTAGCACTTCCGAAGGAGTGCTTGGATAAGATCTGCTACTGCTGGGAAGGTATCAGAACTTAAAAGTATTTACCTCTGGGAAATTGTCTGAGAAATAGGGAGATTTTGGCTAAACTGAAATTCTGTTTATATTTAAAATATAGTAATTACACTTACCTGGTAATTGTAGTTCCTTGAGAGACGACAGCTTAGTCCTCGACGAATGGGTAGTGTACCTCCTCCTGCAGCATGAAGACTGGACCAATCAGATTTCAGCTCCACTGGAACCATCATACCCAGCAACTCAGGAACTCCAGTGAACTATTGACAAAGCAAACTCAAACACATAGCTAACCTTTAATAATATTGCTCTCACATCAAATGTTTCCTTTAAGAACCATAAAACTTTTTTTTTTGTCATTATTAGTAGCCACATCCTCTACGAAGAGGGACGGAAAGTCCCACTCCTGCCACAGCAGAAACGGATAGGAAGAAAAAAGGAAGTGAAAAGAACCTCAGAACGAAGGACAGGAAAGCATACGGAAACGCACTCACCTGGGAATACTGAGCTCTGAACCCAAGGCGTGCCGTGCTAAAGAAAAACAAAACACAGGGAGAGGCAGGAGGACTAAGCTGTCGTCTCTCAAGGAACTACAATTACCAGGTAAGTGTAATTACTATTTCCTTATCGTTCCTCCAGCTTAGTCCTCGACGAATGGGATGTATCAAAGCAGCCTAACGGGAGGGATTTTGCCAGCCGGCACGCAGAACCGCGGAACCAAAACCGGCATCGCTCGCCGCCAGGACATCAAGGCGATAATGTTTACTGAAAGTGTGTAATGACGACCAGGTGGCCGCCCTACAAATATCCACCGGCGAAACCAAACTGAATTCCGCCCAGGACGCTGCCTGCGCTCTCGTGGAATGAGCACGCAACCCAGCCGGCGGAGCCCGACCGTGCAAAATGTAAGCTGCACCAATCGCTTCTTTAATCCAGCGAGCAATGGAAGCCTTTGCCGCCGCCTCCCCTTTGCGAGTACCCGCCAAAAAGCACAGACAAACGGTCCGATTTACGAAAATCACTGGTGACCTTGAGATAGCGTCGCAAAACCCTCTTGAGGTCCAAACGACTGAATCCGCGATCCGAAGCAGGCCCTTCGGCATCCGAGAAAACCGGAAGGGAAACAACCTGGTTCAGGTGAAAGGGAGAAGTCACCTTAGGCAAGAAGGAAGGCACAGGTCGAAGAACCACTTTGTGATCCGAGAAAGAGAGAAAAGGCTCCCGGCAAGAAAGAGCCTGAAGCTCGGAAATACGGCGGGCCGAGCAAATCGCGACCAGAAATACTGTCTTAAGAGTCAAATCCTTCACAGAACTAGTAGAAAGCGGCTCAAAAGGAGCTGCACTGAGAGCTCGCAGCACCAAATTAAGATCCCACGGAGGTACCGAGACTCTACGGGCTGGACATAACCGAGAAACAGCTCGTAAAAAACGAACGACATCAGGATGAGCCCCTAAAGACACTCCCTGCACTTTGCCACGATAACATGACAGCGCCGCCAATTGAACACGCAAAGAACTGGCGGCCAGACCTTTAGTAAAACCGTTCTGCAAAAAATCCAGTATCACCGGAAGAGAGGCCGTAGCCGCTCGTATATGGTTCCTAGAGCACCAATCCTCAAAAATACGCCAAACCCGAACATAGGCCAGTGAAGTAGATCGCTTGCGTGCTTCTAACAAGGTTGCCACAACCGACCGGGAGTAACCGCGTTTCCTCAACCGAGCCCTTTCAATAGCCAGGCCGTAAGAGAGAATCTCTCCACTTGCGGCATGCGGAGGGGACCCTGACATAACATGTCCGGAAACAAGGGAAGTTTCCAGGGCGGACCGTCCACCAACCGCATCAGATCGGCATACCAAGGCCGACGAGGCCAATCCGGCGCTATCAAGAGCACCCGACCCCTGTGAGCTTCGACGCGCTGAAGAACACGCCCCAGAAGGGGCCACGGAGGAAACACGTAGAGAAGACCCATGGAGGGCCACGGCTGCAGAAGAGCATCCAGACCCTCCGACATCGGCTCTCGCCGCCGACTGTAGAACCGAGCCGCCTTTGCCGAGCGGAAGGTGGCCATGAGGTCCATGACTGGTTCGCCCCACCGCTGAACCAGCTGGGTGAAGACCCTGGGATGGAGTTCCCATTCTCCGGGATCCACCTGTACTCTGCTGAGGAAGTCCGCCGTCACATTGTCCTTTCCGGCGATGTGTGCCGCCGAGATGGCTGGCAACCGAGGTTCCACCCACTCGAACAACGTCCGGGTCTCCGCCTCCAGACCAACGCTTCCTGTTCCGCCCTGCCGGTTGACGTAGGCTACGGTCGCTGCATTGTCGGAGAGAACTCGAACCGCCCGGGACGATATCCGAGTTTCGAAGCGCTGCAACGCCAGTCGAACAGCCCTCAATTCCAATCGGTTGATCGACCAGGCACTTTCCTCCGGAGACCAGAGCCCCTGAACGAACTGGCCCTCGCAGTGAGCGCCCCAGCCCGTCAGGCGGGCATCCGTTAAGAGCGGGACCCAATGTGGCTGCTCCAAGGGCATCCCCACTCGAAGTGTGGCCGGGCTCAACCACCAACGTAGATCCTTCCGAACCGCCATTGGGCAAGGTAGACGTTTGCTCAGGGAATCGGACTGGTTGGACCAGCGACGGAGCAAGGCCCGCTGGAGTGAGCGCATGTGAAAACGCGCCCAAGGCACCACCTCCAGGGAAGACACCATGGTCCCCAACAACTGCAGGTAGAGCCAGGCCGACGGGGCTGGAGATCTGCCGAACCTCCGTACCAGAGACTGGAGAGTCAAGATCCTGCGTTCGGGAAGAGAAACCAACCCCCGGCAGGTGTCGAACTGTACCCCCAAATATTCCAGCAGCTGTGTCGGAATCACATGGCTCTTGCGGGGGTTGACTACCCAGCCAAGGGACTGTAAGAGCGCGACGACCTTCGACGTCGCTGCCAAGCTTTCTGCTCGAGACTTCCCGCGAATCAACCAGTCGTCGAGGTACGGATGAACCAGCACCCCGTCTTTGCGAAGAGCCGCGGCCACCACCACCATGATCTTGGTGAAAACGCGTGGCGCGGTTGCCAGACCGAAAAGCAATGCTTGAAACTGGAAATGACCCCACGGCAGCGCGAAGCGCAGGTACCTCTGCTGGTCCTCTCGAATAGGGATATGGAGATAGGCCTCCGTGAGGTCTAGAGACGTGAGAAATCCGCCTTGGCGAACGGCAACCATGACAGACCGAAGAGTTTCCATCCGAAAGTGGGGAACTCTCAGACAACGATTCACTCCTTTGAGATCCAAAATGGGACGAAGATCGCCACCCTTCTTTGGCACCACGAAATAGATGGAATATCTTCCCAGGCCATATTCCGCTGGCGGTACGGGAATAACCGCTCCCAGCTGAAGAAGACGATCGAGCGTTTGGCGGACCTGAAGAGTCTGTCGCACCCCCCGGCAGGGAGACGCCACAAAGGAATCGAGCACGGGACGGGCCAAATCGAGAACATACCCGTCCCGTATGATGTCGAGAACCCACTGATCGGAAGTAATGTGGGTCCAAGTGGAGAGGAAACGTCGAAGACGCCCTCCGATCACCGGCATCTCCACCTTGACCCGCTGCCCTTCATTGGGGCTTGCGAGGGGCCTGGGAACCAGCCGCCGAGAACCCTCGGCTGGCTCCCCGGAAGCCGCGAAAGCCCGACGCTCGGGAGCTATACCTGCCCCGCTGGAAGCCACCAAAACGGGGCGAACGAAATCTACGAAAGTCTCGAAACTGCCCCCGGGCAACCGGTAGCGACCTGCCTCGTTTGGGTCTATCCTCCGGCAGGCGGCCGCCTTTGGAGTCCCCCAGATCCTTGACCAACTTATCTAAATCCTCGCCAAAGAGTAGTTTACCCTTAAATGGCAATTTACCAAGTCGTGACTTGGAAGATCCATCGGCCGCCCAATTTTTTAACCAAAGGGCCCTACGTGACGCCACCACGGAGGCCATGCTGTTGGAGAGAGCCCTGATGAGATCATATTGCACATCCGCCAAATACGCCGTGCCGGATTCCAGGCGGTGAAGCTCCGTCAGCATAGCGGTGTCTAAGGCGGGAGTGTGCTGAAACCGCTGAACCCAGCGTAAACAAGCACGAGCCACCCAGGCTCCACAAACGGAAGCCTGCAAAGCCAGAGCGTCTGCCTCAAAAGCCTGCTTTAGCAGTCCGTCCATTTTGCGGTCCTGCGGCTCCCGTAGAGCTGCACTCCCTTCTACCGGAATGGTGGTCTTCTTAGTCACCGCGGACACGGCTGCGTCGACCCTGGGAGACCGAAAACGCTCCTGATCTGTTTCCGATAAAGGATAAAGACGACGCATGATTTTGACGCCCTTGAGACCAGCTTCAGGAGTGTCCCACTCGTCCTGGATCATCTGTTCAATAACCTTGTGAAAGGGGAAAACCACATTAGACTGCCGAACTGCCTGAATAATGGGGTCTGCCCCGTCCGCTTCCTCCACCTTGGCAGTCGGGGTCAGCCCGAGCGTCTGGAGCGCCTCCGAAACAAGAGCGGGAAGCTCTTCACGTCGGAACACCCGAATAATCTTCGCGTGATCTTCCGGCTCCGTAAACTCGCCTTCCTCCAAGTCGTCAGCATCAACCTCCGGCTCAAAGTCGTTATCATCTCCTTCAGGCCACACCGTATCCGCAGAACTAGGGTCATGCATTCGCGGGCGCTTAGGAGCCCTGTTCTCCGACAACGGGGGCTCCACTGGAGAGGACTGGGTCGAAAACTCCTGCAGCGGAAGAGACGCCGCTCCCATGACCTGGCGCCGACGACAGAATGCCTGGTGTAGAAGCAGCACAAAATCAGGCGAGAAATCCTCGAAGGGCACGGACCCTCCGAGACCAGCCTGCGCCAAAGTCGCCGCAGCACCATTAGAAGAAAGCCCTGAGGGCCCCTCCAGCGGCGTATCTAAGTCCACCGAAGCGCCACCAGGCGGCGCCGTCGCGGACCCAGGACTTTCCAGCCGCTGTTCCATGCTTCTAGAAAGTGAAGCACAGCGTGGACACACTCCGGTCTCTGCGTCGGCACCCCGCCGAGACCCACAAATGAGGCAAAGAGCCCCTGCTGACATGAATGCCCTAGCGCCGGGATAAGACAGGCGGCAGCGGGCAAAAAAATAGCAGGGAGAAGACCGCGCACTGACCCAGAAGAACCAGGCAGGAAACTGGGCAGTAGCGCACAGGGGAAGCCTGTACAATGAAGGTGCAAACACTGCCCCTGCACCTGGACACCAAGGCAGCCTATGTCCTCTTGCCCTGTGACGTTTTTTTTTGGGGGTTTTTTGTATCAGCCCCCCAGAATCCCCGAGGGCTCACCAACAAAAACTGACCCCCAAATCAAAGAAGCCAAAAAGAAATAAAGAAGCTAAATAAATAAGTTAAATAAATAAGTTAAATAAAATAAAACAAAGAATCTACCGCGGAGCACCCCGGAGAGAGCACCACGAGGCCAGAAAAGATGGCCGCGGCAGACTGCCAATCTTTTTTGGCGCGCTTTTAAATGCTCCCCCGCCAAGGTAAAACGTCCGCGGAAAAGATCCCTGCGGCTGAAACTGCGCCCCGCAGCAAAGAAAGACACCGGGAGCCCCCCCGCACTAAAAAGAACCCCGAAGAAAGGCTCCCGAGCAGCCGGGGAAATTACAGGACTTGGTTCAACAGCCGCCCCGATTTCCCTCAGCGTCAGCACTTACCGGCACGAACCCCGCAGCCCCCTCCAACCTCCGGAGAGGAGCTGCAGCCCAGCCACCGCTGGAGCTCTGCCCCGAAGGTTCCTGGGGCAGAGATCCACTGCTCCCCAATAAACCGGGCAAAGATTAAAATTGCGGCCAAGGCTGAGCAGGAGAGGGACCTCCCTCAGGCTCCCCCCCCCTTCACGGAGTGCCGGTTCAATCAAGGAGAAATTTAAAGGAGAAGCATTAAAATCTAAGCAAAGAAAATAAGCCCTAATAGGACTGAAATCAAACCATAAGGTTAGCTAAAGATAACTACAACAAATTGATCCACTAGTGAGCCCAGCTAGACTCACTAACGTCCTCCTGCTGCATGAAGACTGGACACACTGGAGTTCCTGAGTTGCTGGGTATGATGGTTCCAGTGGAGCTGAAATCTGATTGGTCCAGTCTTCATGCTGCAGGAGGAGGTACACTACCCATTCGTCGAGGACTAAGCTGGAGGAACGATAAGGAATCTGTGTTTATTTATATAGCCAGTGAAACATAGCTTAGCATCAAAACGTTCTGTTTAATGTTCGATTGTCTTACTCATCGCAGGCTCAGTCTCTGTTTTGTAGGCTGTTAAGCCAATTAAGAAAATAGGAGGGATTTTTTTTTTGTATCACAAGGCTTAATTGGCCATCATCTTCAACAAGTTATTAGCATTTAGGAATAGACTAGTTCTAGTCAGAGTTCTTCTTGAAGCAAATAATAAATAGCATACAATATATTTAATAAGAAGCTTCATAGTAGCTTAACTATCCCTATTCCGTTAGCAACTTTAAATAACTAAACAACCCAGTAATACTAAGATGCAGACAGCAGTTCTGTAGTAAGATGAGCTTTCAAGTCTTTTGTGCAGAATGCTACATGTGTGATTACCTCCCATTTGGTGAGAGCTACATATGTACAATCGGTGCAAAGAGCTCCTAGCTCTCAGAGAATGAGCCCAATCTCTGGGAGCTGGAGGAGCTGAGGCAGACAGAGTGGTATATAGAGAAGACTTTCAGGAATGTAGTAGTCTGCCAACATCTGTGCTGCCATGGCGAAGAAAGGTCATCTGAAAGGAAAGCATCACCTTGGTGTGGCAGGAAGTGATCCTCTAGCCAGGAGCTACTCTCCAAGAGATGCAATATCTTCTTGCACTGAGCATATGTTTCTGGGAGCTTCTGCCCAGGAGAGAATGGCTTTGTAGCTGGCAATTCAATCATTAGGCATGCAGATAGATGTGCGGCTGGTGGACTTGGGGATCACATAGTAACTTGCATGTTTGGTGCAAAGGTGGTAGACCTCACTCGTCACCTAGATAATATTTTAGATAGTGCTGGGGAAGGGCCAGTTGTCTTACTACATGTGGCTACCAATTACATAAGGAAGTGCAGAAGAGAGGTTCTGGAAGCCAAATTTAAGCTTTTAGCTAGAAAGTTAAAATCCAGAACCTCCAAGGTGGCATTCTCAGAGATGTTCCAATTCCACAGGCAGGATCAAAAAGGCAGATAGAGGTCCAGTGTCTCAATGAGTGGCTGAGATGATGGCTCAGGGAAGAATAATTTAGATTTGTTAGAAAGTGGGCAACATTCTGGGGAAGGGGGGGGAGGTCTATTCTGAAACGAGGGGCTATCCCTTAACTAAGGTGGAACTAGGCTGCTGGTGCTTACATCAAAAAGGAGATAGAGCAGCTTTTAAACTAGAACCTGGGGGAAAGCTGAGCGTCACTCAAGAGTGCATGGCTCGGAGTAAGGTATCTTTGAATTATATTATCAAAACAGAGAAGTTAGCGCATCTTAAATACAGAGGTTGCAATAATGGCAGAAATAGCCAAGGTGCCTGTAAGACAAGACAAAGTTAAAAGCTTGTAAATCATCTCTGTCAACTCCTAAGCAGGTTGTAAATAGAAACAAAAAGCACATCTTTAGATGCCATTATACAAATACTGGAATCCTAACAATTAAGATGGAGTACTTAGAACAGATAGCACTAAATGGAAACAGATATAACAGACATCACAGAAACCTAACGGAAGGAGGATGGCAAATGGGACGCTGATACCTTGGTACAAATTAGATTGTATTAAGGTAGACCAAACTGGTGGAGGGGTGATGCTGTATGTTAATAAGGGCATTGAGTCACACAAAATAAAACTTCTGTGCAAAAGTAATCCATTTGGAGAAATTGCCTCACAGAAATTCCATGTATGAAGGGAAAGAGAATAGTGGTGTGGGTATACTAATGCCCACCTGGTCAGAATATCAGACAGATGACAAAATGTTAATAGAAGTTAGGGAAGCTAACAAATTTGGCAACAGAATACTATGAGTATACCACCATTTGAAAAACATGGCGGTTTACAAAATAAAAAGGAACAAACCGAAAGCGGTAACAGTCTATAAACACAAAGAAATCACATAAACATGGCATAGAAACAATTAGGTGGGGATGCATAGCATGACAATTTATCAGGAGAACAAATACCAAGCAGAGAAACAAAAGGATAGAGAAAATCTTCAGGTAACTAAAGTATAGCTGAGATCTAAAAAATTTAGTTAAATGTACTCAGGGAGCCAACTTTTAAGACTTCTTTTTAACTTCTTAAGGAAAATTACATTTGAATATCCTGTGGAAGGGAATTCCACAGAAGAGGTACCTGATTTCTGAAATAAATGACTGCTTCATGGAACTACTGGTTCAGGAACTGACAAGAGCGGGATATATTTTAGACTAGTCCTTAGTGAAACACAAGATTTGGCCTGAGAGGTGATGCTGTTAGAGCTACCTGGCAATAGTGATCACAACATGACCAAATTTGACTGAATGACTGGAGTGAAGACACTAATGAAACCTACTGTACTAGCACTGAACTTTTAAAAGGGGTGGATGGCATAGAGGGGGCCAAGATGGCGGACGCGTGCTAACCGCACTCCCGTTAGCTCTCCTGTTGTCTTTAAACTATTGATTGCCTGTTTGATCCTGTATCACAAGCGGAAAGCAGAGGCTTCACAAACTGCACCTATGGTTAAGGTACCACTCAATGTTTTTGTCCAGCCCGCTGGTGCGAGTTTGGTTACTCCAGGGTTAAAAGGCTCGTTGGGGTCAGCGGGAGCGGAAGGAGGCTCCTCGCGTCTCTCTGAGTCAGATATCTCTTTGCATCTGGAGGTGAGGTAAGCTCCAGTGTGGCCCTATATTCCCGATGCTGGTACATTGTTGGTCGATCCTGCCCAAACGTTGGGAGACTCGGCTGGGATGCCAGGGGAAGGAGGGCATGCTGCAGTAGCCTTGGTGGTTGCTTCGGATCTTGCTGCAGGGCACAGGGCCATGGATTCCGAAGAGGAGAGTGTGCTTGCACTTTCTATTTGGGAACACTCAGGTACTGGTCAGCAGTTGGTGCCTGGTACTCAGGAGGCAACACATGCTGCAGGAGCCGGCAACTATTATGTTGGAAACCTTGTGGGGTGGCCTACAGGCATTGATTTCTCTCCCAGTTTGCCTCATTTCAGACAATGGTTTTGGGCTATGTTCAGGCTTTGGCCCAGCAGAAGCAAGTGCTGGCTACAGTGACAACAAGAATATCTCAGCTAGAGGTGAAAGTGGAGGACATTACTGCTGTGTCAGGTACTGTTACTAAAGATTTATCAAGTATTCATTTGAAGACTGAGTCATTAGAGAATTCAGTAAGGAAGAGGAATTTACTTTTATTGAATTTTCCAAGGGTGCCTACTATCTCCCCGAAGGAGCTTCTTCATACTTATTTCACTTCTGTGTTAAAGATATCATCAGAGTCAATTCCTCCTCTTGCTAGGATTTTCTACCTGCCAGCTGCTAAGCGCAAAGGTCTTGCTTCATCATCACCACTTCAAAAACCACCTTTTGACTCTTTGGACCTGACTGGGTTTCTGAAGACATAGGAACATGATGACAGAAAAAGACCACATGGCCTATCTAGTCTGTCCTTCCATAACAACAACTACAACAGTCCACTTTTTACCTTTAGAGATCCTCTGTGTTGGTCCCATGCTTTTTTGAATTCAGTTACTGTCCTCATCTCTACCACCTCCACTGGGAGACTATTCCATGGATCCACTACTCTTTCTGTAAAGAAATATTTCCGCATATCACTCCTGAATCTATCTCCCTTCACCCTCATCCCATGTCCCCTCGTAGCAGAACTTGCTTTCAATTGAAAGAGGCTCTCTCTCTGAACATTTATGCCACGGAGGTATTTAAACATCTCAATCATATCACCTCTATCCCGCCTTTCCTCTAAGATGTACATATTAAGATCCTTAAGTCTGTCCTCATATGCTTTATAATGAAGCCCATTAAACATTTTAGTAGCCACCCTCTGCACTGACTCCATCCTGTTCACATCCTTTTGAAGGTGCGGTCTCCAGAATTGCACACCATACTCCAAATGAGGTCGCACCAAAGACTTATACAGAGGCATTATCACCTCCTTTTTTCTGCTAGCCATTCCTCTCCGTATGCACCCAAGCATCCTTCTAGCTTTTGTCGTCGCCTTTTCTACCTGTTTAGCTACTTTAAGATCATCAGACACAACCACGCCTAGGTACCGCTCTTCTTTAGTGGACAAAAGTACTTCACCTCCTATACTGTATTGCTCCCTTGGATTGCTGCAGCCCAAATGCATGACCTTACATTTTTTAACATTAAATCCCAGCTGCCAAATTCTAGACCATTCTTCAAGCTTAGCTAGATCCCTCCTCATGTTATCTACACCTTCCTGGGTGTCTACTCTATTGCAGATTTTGGTATCATCTGCAAAGAGGCAAACCTTACCCGACAGCCCTTCCGCTATATCACTAACAAAGATGTTAAAAAGAATCAGACCAAGGACAGATTCCTGGGGCACACCACTGGTAACATCCTTCTCCTCAGAGTGAGCTCCATTTACTTGTACTCTTTGTCGCCTCCCACCCAACCAATTTCTAACCCAAGTAGTAACTTTAGGGTCCATCCCTAGGGTGCTCAGTTTGTTTATAAGTCGCCTGTGAGGAACAGTGTCAAAGGCTTTTCTGAAATCTAAATACACCACATCTAGAGCTCTCCCTCGGTCCAACTCCCTGGTCACCCAGTCAAAGAAATCAATCAGATTTGTCTGACAAGACCTGCCTCTGGTGAATCCATGCTGCCTCGGATCCTGTAATCCGCTGGACTCCAGAAACCTCACTATTTTCTCTTTCAGCAGCGTTTCCAATAATTTACTCACCACCGAAGTTAAACTAACCGGCCTGTAGTTTTCAACCACATCCTTACTTCCGCTTTTGTGTAAAGGCACCACATGAGCCTCTCTCCAGTCCTTTGGCACCACTCCTGACTCCAACGAGGCATTGAAAAGGTCAGTCAGTGGAGTTGCTAGAACGTCCCCAATTTCCCTCAGTATTCTAGGGTGTATCCCATCCAGTCCCATCGCTTTATCTACTTTAAGTTGAGCTAGTTTCTCACGAACACAGTCTTCTGAAAATTGTTCAAGATGTCCCTCGCTTCTGTTCTTATTTGTGGGTGTTTTCTGAGGTCCTGCTCCTGGTTCTTCATCTGTGAACACAGAACAAAAATATTTGTTAAGCAATTCCGCTTTATCCTTATCAGCTTCTACATATTCCCCCCCTGCACCCTTGTCTGACAATACCACTTTTGCCCTTCCTCTTCTCACTAATATGTCTGAAAAATGTCTTATCCCCCCATTTTATTGCATTGGCTATTTCCTCCTCCTTTTGAATCTTTGCCTTCTTGACTACTTTGCTAGCTTCTCTAAGTTTTTCCAAATACAGATGCCTGTCTTCCTCTCTCTGTGATCTCTTGTATTTCATGAAGACCTCCCTCTTTTTCTTCACTTTTTCAGCTACTTCCTTTGAAAACCATCGCGGTCTCCTGTTCCTTTTGCCTTTATTTACCATTTTAACAAAAAGGTTGGTTGCTCTTAAAATACCCCCTTTCAGTTTTGCCCACTGTTTTTCTACATCCCCCAGCTGTTCCCATCCCACTAACGACTCCCTGAGGTATTGGCCCATCTTCGCAAAGTTAGTCTTCCTAAAGTCTAAGATCCTCACCTTGGAATGGATTCTAACAGCCCTAGTCCTAATACTGAACCACACCATCTGTTGATCACTGGATGCAAAATGATCTCCCACTACAACATCAGAAACACTTTCACCATTGGTAAGCACCAAGTCCAATATGGCCCCTTCACGTGTGGGGTCTGTTACCAATTGCCTGAATAGTTCTCCCTGTGGAGAATCCAGGATCTCCTTACTTCTAGATGATACTGCAGCAGGAATGTGCCAATCAACATCTGGCATATTGAAATCTCCTATCAGTAGCACTTCTCCTTTCCTAGCAATGCTGCGTATGTCTTCAATTAACTCTCTGTCCACCTCTTCCTCTTGTGAGGAAGGTCTGTATATCACACCAATGCAAATAGATTTCTCTTTCCCTCTTTCTAGTTTAACCCACAATGCCTCCTCTCTCCCTTTTAAGCTCTGTAATTCCAAAGCTTTAATAGTAGTTTTTACATATAGTGCCACTCCTCCTCCCCTTCTTCCTACCCTGTCCTTTCTGAATAAAGTATAGCCAGGTATAGTTACATCCCAGTCATGGTTTTCTGTGAACCATGTTTCTGTAACTGCCACTAAATCCAAGTCAGCCACTCCCACCAAAGCTTCAACTTCAGGGATCTTATTTCCCATGCTACGGGCATTAATACACACTGTTTTCCATATGTTACCCCTGTTACCTATTTCCATAAAGGTATTTAATGTATCACCTACCTGGGGGCTTTCTTCCTATATGTATTTTTCTGGATGTTTCCAAGGCTACCCATAAGCACAGACAGCAGTTTTTGCTGCTGCGTCCTAAGGTTCTACAGCTGGGGGGGGCGGGCCTTTTTTTTCTTGCATTATCCATGTAAACATTTGATAAAGTATCAAAGTGTTAATTATATCTTTTTTGACCCTTCTCATTTAACTCAATTTGTTGTTAGTAAAAGTGCTAATGTGCCTCTAGAGTCTGAAAATACTTGAGGAACCTTTTGAAATTCATGATCTGATATAATAGGGCTTACCACATCAGTATGTGTCTTGTTTCCTTAGGCTTTTTCTTTTGTTTGTGTCTAGCTCACTCTAAAATTATGGTGGACTAGTGGAATATACCTTATTATTAACTTTGTTGGGTAATTTAGGTTGGAGGTGTCTCTTCCCCTTATGGTTTGTATTTCCACTTCTGTAACAAGTTGTTTCTTGTGTAAAATATTTGAAATTGCATAAATAAAATATTTTTAAAAAGAGGGGGGGGGAGAGGACTTTGAAACGAGGAACACGGTCAACATAAAAGCACCTCAAAGGAGCTGCTGCAAAGGTTAAGGAGTTTATATCAGGCATGGACTTTTTTTTTTTTTTAAACATGTTAGAGGCCCAGATCAGATGCATTCCACATGTTAAAAAAAGGCAGAAGGAAAACCAAATGACAGCCAGCACAGTTAAAGGTGAGGTGAAGATGGGAATTATAGCCAAAAGAACGTCTTTCAAAAATGGATCTTAATAAAGTAAACAAGAAACAGCATAATATTTGGCAAGTTTGATGCAAAGCATTGATAAGGAAGGCAAAAAGAGAATTTAAAAAGAAGTTTGCCATACAGGCAAAAGTCATAATAAAAAGATTTTAAGGTATATTTGAAGCAAACATCTTGTGAGGGACTCTAATTGGACCATTAGATGATCATGGGGTAAAAAGGGGCACCGAGAGAGGACAAGGTCATGACAAAGAGGCTAAAAGGGGTAATTTTAGAAACACTATTTGTGCTTTGGATGCCCAAAAATGACCACAGAGATGTCCATAGCACATAGACATCTCCAGAGCCATTTTAGAAGCTGGTTCTGGGAATGTCCCCAGTGTGAGGATGTCTTAATTTGGATGGAGGTATGGAAGAGGCATTCCCAGGAACCTTGAGGTGTGGCCAGTGCATTTCCAGGAACCAGGACATCCCTGCCTGATCACAGAAACATCATGGATGTCCGGTATCACTATGGGTGGCTCTATAATGAGGCGGAGTGAAGTGGTGGCCTCAGGCAGAAAACGTTTGGGGGCAGCAAAAATGCCCCCAAAACAGCCACCTCACTCTGCCTTCAGTTTAAAAAAAAACAAAAACAACAAAAAAAAGCAGACAAGCAGCTGCGATAGCGGTAATTTAAAATGAAAAGGAAACTGGTGTGGAGCCTTCCAGCCCTATGGAACCCCTGCTGCTGCGCCCCACCCCCAAAAGGAAGTGACGCTAGAGTGGGATGCAGCAGCAGGGGTTCCATAGGGCCGGAAGGCTCAGCACCAGTTTCCTTTTCATTTTAAATTACCACTATCAGAGCCGCTGAGGATGGAGAAGGACAGAACAGAGATGACAAGGGCGGCAGGAGAGGGAGCAGAATGGAGCTACACGGGGGAAGAAGAGAGAGCAGAATGGAGCTACACAGGGGGAAGAAGAGGGAGCAGAATGGAGCTACACAGGGGGAAGAAGAGAGAGCAGAATGGAGCTACACGGGGGAAGAAGAGAGAGCAGAATGGAGCTACACGGGGGAAGAAGAGAGAGCAGAATGGAGCTACACGGGGGAAGAAGAGAGAGCAGAATGGAGCTACACAGGGGGAAGAAGGGGGAGCAGAATGGAGCTACATGGGGGAAAGGAGAGAGAGCGGAATGGAGCTACACGGGGGGGGGGGAGGAGAGGGAGTGGAACGGCGCTACATGGGGGGAAGGAGCAAAACAGGGCTATGGGGGGGGGGGGAAGAGAGAGAGTGGAACAGAGCTACATGGGGGGAAGAGATGACCAGAAGGGGACACTGGGGAAAGAGAGGACTGGAAGGGAGCTGACACTGGGGAAAGAGAGGACTGGAAGGGAACTGCCAGAGGGGAAAAGAGATGGCTGGAAGGGATCTGACAGAGGGGGAAAGAGAGTGCAAGAAGGGAGCTGACACTGGGGAAAGAGAGGACTGGAAGGTTGCTGACACTGGGGAAAGAGAGGACTGGAAGGTTGCTGACAGAGGGGAAAAGAGAGGGCTGGAAGGGATCTGACAGAGGGGGAAAGAGAGTGCAAGAAGGGAGCTGACACTGGGGAAAGAGAGGATTGGAAGGGAGCTGACACTGAGGAAAGAGAGGACTGGAAGGGAACTGCCAGAGGGGGAAAGACAGGGCTGGAAGGGATCTGACAGAGGGGGAAAGAGATGACTGGAAGGGAGCTGACACAGGAAAGAGAGGGCTAGAAGGGAACTGCCATGGGAGGAAAGAGGGGGTTGGAAGGGAGCTGATACTTGAGGATGGGGTACTGAGGGGGACTGGAAGGGAGTTGACACCTGGGGGTGAGATTGGAGGGGGACTTGAAGGGAGCTGACACTTGGGGTTGGGACTGGAGGGAGCTGGCACTGGAGGATGGGATTAGTAGATGGCTGGGTAATGCGGAGGAGGCTGGCAGGGAGGGGGCACTGGGACTGGCAGGGAGGGGGTACTGGGACTGGAAGGGAGCTGACACATGGGGAGGGTTACAGGGAATGGAAATAGATTGATGGAAGGAAGTGAAGAAAACAAGAGACAAGAAATAGCAGATAGAGTGCTGAGAAGGCAGGAAAGGAGAAGCCTCAGATCAGGACCAGCATGACCAGAGAATAAAATGGTCAGACAACAAAGATAGAAAAATAATTTTATTTTCAATTTAGTGATTGGACTTTGTGCTATCTTTATATTTTATCTGGTGTTGCATTGCATGCAGAGTATGGCTTCTTGGGGTTTCGGTTTAATTTTTGTCTAAATATTTTATTTTTACTTGAGGTTGTGATCACTTATTCTGTACTTGGTGAAAGTCTGTCTTCTGTGTGTGTGACCAAGGCCATTGTTCTGTTAACATGAAATTTTTTATGCAGAGATCTGTACTGTAGTAATTTGCCTTGTTCAGCTTTTCAAATAGGTGTTAGATGTTCTAGGACCTGCTGCAGTATTTATAGTGCTGCTTTTTTCTGGTTAGGCACTTTGTAGGAGTTTTGGAAATTTATGCTGGTAATGGTATGGTAGATTTGGCCTTGTAGATCTTTGGTGACTTTTGTAGGGTTTTATATTAGTTCCCAATATGCCTGGTACTGGAGAATGTTAGCGAGATGACCAGAATCCGATTTTTTTTTTAAATATTGAGTTCTGCGGGTTAATGTCCTAGTTCTGCTCTGCACCCACTGTTGAGGGATGGGGTTCTGTGTATGCAAACCATATGTTCAAAAAGAAAAAGCAAGAACTATAATGTAGTTTATAACAAAATAAAAATGAGTTATAATTTAGTTTTATAAAGTGTGCTGTGGTTCTCACTCTTTCTTTTAGTTCCTTGGTGTGCAAAGATCTTGCATTTCCACCATATTATCTAATCGGCTTTTTGGTTTGGTTCAGTCCCTGACTGGAGTTTTGAGAAAGCCCCCACCACGTACACACTACAGGGGGGTGGGGCGCCATCTCATTCCTTGCCTCAGGCAGCAGATTGCGTTGAACCACCCCCCTGGGTATCACATCTAACTTTAGACCTGCCCTGAGGCACTAATAGCAATGAACAATTATCTGAAAAGTGCTTGTTTTAGTTAGAAAACATCCAGAGGGTGTAAAGAATGCACTCAATCATCCCCAGTACTCAGCACAATGTCAATGACAGCAGCAGTGGGATTTGAACTCTGGCTGCCCTATTCCTAGCCAACTACTCTAATCATTAGGCTATCCTAGACATCTGAGTTCTATAATACCATTCTAGGGACATCTATGTTGATGCCCCACAGACGTCCATATGGGGAACATACGGGTTTGTGAAATCACGTGCTCACCTAGACATGCCTGCATTGTTTTCAAACATTCTAGCTTAGACGTCCCAGATTGCACTTGGATGGCTCTTCTAAAATTCCCCTCTGAATGAATTCTTTGCTTTGGTCTTTACTGAGGAAGATGTGAAGGAACTATCCATAGCAGAAATGGTATTTAATGGTGACAACATTGAACATAGATTGGAATATCAATAAATTAAAAAGTAGCAAATCAGGATGCTGAAAGAATTGAAAAATGAAATGGCACAATTAGCAATGTGCAACATATCACTAAAATAGTCTACAGTAACCAGGATCAGCCCTAGAGTTGGTTCAAGATGTTGGCACCCTAGGTTAAGTTAGGTTTTACACTCTCCCTCCCCCTCCCCCCAGCTGTCAAATCTTTTGTTTAGCTTTGAATGCCCTACTTTTTGCCTCCTGTGCCTCACCCAAGTTTCTACTGCCCTAGGTGACTACCTAGTTTGCCTGCTGGTCATGCTGGCCCTAACGGTAACAGAAGATTGGAGTGAGGCCAATGTAATGGCAATTTTTAAAAGAGTTCTAGGAGTGATCTGGGAAATTACAAAAAGGTGAGCCTGATATCAGTACTGGCAAAATGATAGAAACTATTATAAAAAACAAAATTACTGAACACATTGATATGGACAAAGTCAATATGGATTTAGCCAAAGACCTTACAAATCTGCTACATTTCTTTGAAGTTGTGAATGAACATGTGGATAAAGGAGAGTTAATCGATATAGTATATCTGGATGTTCAGAAAATGTTTTACCAAAGTACCTCATGATTGGCTCCTAAGGAAAGTAAAAACCATGGGACAGGAGGAAGTGTCCTATAGTGGATTGGAAATTGGTTAAAAGACGGAAAACCGAAAGTAAGGCTAAATTGTCAATTTTCTCAATGGAGGAAGGTGAATAGTGGAGTTACCTCTGTAAGGGGACCAATGCTTTTCTTCACTATATGCTATAGACCCTTTATAACGCAGCTCAATATAACAAAGGGTTGCTTAAAACAAGGTCAAGGGTTGGAACCCTCTCCTTTTTTTTTGCTATTACCCTATAGAATCAACATAATGTGGATTCTCTTATATTATGGTCAAATATCTTGGACCTCAATGTTGATGTTATAAGGTATCTATGATATATTTATAAATGATCTGGAAATGGAAACGAGTAAGGTCATCAAATTTGCAGATCACACCAAATTATTCAAATCAGTTAAATCACATGCAGATTGTGAAAAATTGCAGGAGGACCTTGCGAGGCTGGGAATCCTAATGGTTGATTAAATGTAATGTGGACATGTGCAAAGTGATGAATATAAGGGAACAACAACCCAAATTATTCCTACATAATGCTAGGTTCCACATTAGGAGTCACCACCCAGGAAAAGGATCTAGGCGCTATCGTGATCAATATGTTGAAATTTTCTATTCAGCGTGCTATGATGCCCAGAAAAGAAAACATTAGAAATTAAGAAAGGATTAGAGAATAAAACAAAAAATATAATGCCCCTGTGTTACTCTTGAGTATTGTATGCAATTCTAGTTGCCACATCTCATTAAAGATGTGGAGGGCACATTCTGAATTGGCCATCCAGCTCCCTGTGCGGCTGACCAGAAGCAGAACGCCTGACGTCAGACCCGATTCTGATCCCACAGGGGCTAGATGTGCCCGCGGGATCAGAATCGGGTCTATGGCCCAAACGTGCAAGCCGGGCCCCAATTCTGGTCGGCCTGCACGCATAGCATATCCCCAGCTACCTCAGTCAAGCTCCTGAATGGAGCCGCAGTGCCATGGCATCCTGTTGCCAGAGCACTGTGGATCCATTCAGAAGCCGCAAATGCCAGTCATTGCTGATCCTCTTCTTTCCCCACAGACAGACCCTCGATCCAACTTCCCATGGCCAGGTCTGGCTGCAGGGAACTTACTGTATCCCCCTATCTCTTTGACCCGGCCCAGCGGCATGATCACCCTACGTCCAGGGGGACATATTCCACATCTGCGGTGGAATAAGTCCCCCGTCCATGTTCACGGCCCCAGACATACAGGGCCAACCAGAATCAGCCCTGTAGTCCAGGATTACGGCCCGCCCTTGCTCTGCCTCGGACATGCCCCCATCTAAGCCTCCCCGTATGACTGAGCTGTTCGTATGGGGAGGTATTAGCTGGGGACAGCAAGGGAGCAAATAGCTGGGATGGATGTCCAATCCAGACATCCATCCCCACTATTCATGCTGCTGAATGACCCCCATAGTGGAATTAGACAAGGTACAGAGAAGGGCAACCACAATGATGAAGGCGATGGAGAGAGGTTAGGGTTCTTCAGCTTGGAGATGAGAAGGCTGAGGGGAGATATGATAGAGGTCTACAAAATCCTGGGTGGAACGGAATAAGTAAATGCAAATGATGACCTAGTGCCTTAGGTGTTTCATTAGCCCTCAAACAGGTAGCCCTAAACATTTATGTATTCATGGTCTGTATGAACGGCTGTTGCTGCTGTTGCATTGCCTGCAGTGCTTGCGTTTGGCTTAATTGCGCCAACTCCGCTTGTTTGTTGAATTGTTGTGCCATCCAGGCACATAGCTCCTTGGGTTCCATGATCCCTGAAACAACAATAAACAGAAGAGAAAGGAAACCCAAGTGCGGCACTTCCCTTAAAAAAAAAAAAAATGCTACTTTTTTTTTTCACTTAACCTCGCTTAACCTCTGTCAAACACACTTCCCCAGTATCCAACACAAAACAGGTTTAATCACTTATTACCATGTTTAAGTGTTGAGTCAGCTTAGAGGAAGGTACGCTGCTATTCACGGCCTTGTTGCTTTTCCTGGACGGTCTCAGGATTGTCAGGTCACAGGATTTTCCTTCGGATCTGATCCGTACTTCCAGAAACTCCGTTCCAGGTTTTTGCAAGTCCAATCCAGCGAGTTGTCCGTTCCGTTCCGGATTTTCCTCGTTTTTTTTTTTTTTTCTTCAAAAAAAAATTCGCCTTTTCAATTTCACTGCTGTGGGTTAACTGGGCACGTCCGTTGCATTGGCGTTTATCCTGCCAACTACGCCACTTGTGACGCGCCCCGGTCGCACAGCACCCCCTGGTGGCGGCGTAGTGGTTCCACCGAAGGGCTGGGACCGGGGGTCACCAAGATGTTTGTGATCAGGGTTGGCCAGGTGCAAGGGTCAAGGGCCAGAGCCTTGTGCCAGCCTCGTTGCCAACTCCCAAAGAGACTACAGTCTTGCACGAAAGTGGAGGGAAAAGAAAAAGGCTTTATTTTCCCCTTGTTAGCACTAAGGGTTCATAACAAAGGATAAACACTCCGGTACGCAGCAAAAACAAGTCTTTACAGCAGATTTTGAAAGTAAGAGATGGAATAACCAAAAACTGTTAACTTCACAGTGTCAAAAACATCCAATAGCAAATTACTTCATTCACTCAATGAGCTCTGGAACGCTTCTATATCACTTCCAGCACAGTATATACATTCCATAGGACTATCAATGTCCTCCTGTACAGATTCCACCTGCATGGCCTCCTCTGACTGCTCTGAGGGATCAAGGTAAGTGTCCTTCATGTGAGTTCGTCTCACTGCTTCCCAAGGCTTGGCAGTTTGTTTGGGCCCACGGTTCAGCGTGGTGGAATACCAAAATGGCATTTCTTGCTCTAGAGGTCTAAAAACATTCTCTCTATAATGTTTTCCTCTAAAAGTTCTTTTCTTGCTCAAACTATCTTTTAACTTTTGCTTTGGCTCTTGTTTTAGATAAGGAGAACCACCTTCCCAGGATTCTTCTCTTAGCTTGACTTCAGGCACACAATAACAAAGGTTAAAAGCTTTACCTTTAGGTTTCCGTTTGGTTCTCTGGGGTGAGGCTGGAGGCCTACCTTGGCTGCTGCCTTCAGTATCAGTGCTCTCAGGTATATTCCTCCTGCTCTCCCAGTCTTTCCTTCTCTGGCCTTTGAGGCCTGTTCTCTTGTGGGCTTCAAGGCCCGGTCTGGCTTGGCTTCGGCCTTCTCGGCCTGTCCTCTTACAGGACTGGTTCTCCTTTCCCAGCCTGTCCTTTTACTCAGGCTTGCTTGCGGCCTAGATCCCACTCTTGGGCTAGTACCTTCATAGCATCTCTTTGGTCCTTCTCTGGAACATGCATTCGCTTGGTCTCTCCCAACTGGTGAGGGTGATCTTTCCACAGCTCCCTGAGTAGTAGCTCTCCAAGCAGACGAGGTTTTAGCAGCTGAGCTTCTTGCAGGTAAGCTCCTAGCAGATAACAACAACAAATCAGATCGCCCACCAAGTGCACTTGAAACTCGATTCCGTCCTTTCAATAAGATTGAAATCTTGGAGAAAATCTTACCTGACCTACACAATAACTTACCCTCTCCAGACGACTTGGTAACCAACTGGGACAACACACTGAAAGCCGCTGCCTGCATCCCTTCTACCGTCAGGACCAAGATCAAGGGCAAACACAAACCATGGTTCTCACCAGAACTTCAAGAATCTCTCCTACACCTACGCAGACTTGAAAGACGCTGGCGCTCCTCCCGGTCTCCTGATGCACTAATAGCATACAATTCATACTTACAATCTCACCGGAAGATGTCATTGGAGAAAAGAAAGAAATACCACTCTGATACATTAATGAGGTCCTTAAACAAGCCACACGACCTCTTTAATATCGTCAAATCCTTATCAGGTGATCCAACAACAACCCAACCTCCTATGCCACACCCCCAAGATTATGCTGAATATCTACAATCAAAAATGATACAGACTAGTTCGCCCCTCATAGCATTTCCAACTCCCACCTCACAGAATGTGTCCCGGCTAACCTTGCTTGATACTTTCTCTCTAGTATCCAATAAAGAGATCGAAGAAATAATTGCAGCGATTAATCTAACTACGGCACCTAACGACCCCTGCCCAGCTAAATGGATTAAAGAACTACGACATGAACTTAGTCCTTTTATAAGCATGATTGTAAACTATTCCTTCTCAACTGGATCCTTCCCTCAGAGCCTGAAGCACTCATCCATCCGCCCTCTCCTCAAGAACAGCAAGCTAGACCCAGCAAAAGTCGAATCATTTAGACCCATCTCTAGCATCCCCTTATTAGCTAAAATCATGGAAAAAGTAGTCCAGAGACAAATACAACAACATGTCGACTCGGAAGCACCCCTGGACCCCTCACAACACAGCTTTAGAGAAGATCATGGTGTTGACACCCTTCTCACAACCCTATTCAATAACCTAATCATAGGCATCGACAATATCTATCAAGGGTTCATTCTCATCTTTCTCGACATAGCTGCTGCGTTCGACTCAGTAAACCATAATACTCTCCTACAGCGCCTCAAAGACAAGGGTATTCAAGGTCTAGCCCTTAACTGGTGCAAATCGTACTTAACCGATAGACAGCAGCAAGTCAGAACAGGAGAAGTAACATCTGAGTCATTCCAACTTAAACAAGGCGTCCCACAGGGATCCTCATTGTCTTCACTAATGTTCAATATATATATGCAGCCGATCTGTGATTTGATACGTACCTTCAACATTCAATGTCTAGCATATGCAGATGACATCCTGTTATATGCCCCTTTCAATGTAAAACAACCAGATTTTACACCAATAGTGCATTGCTTCGAAGAGGTTTCAAACTGGCTTCTCAAACAGAATCTACGTATAAATCATAACAAAACAGACGTCCTATTCATAACACGGAACCCAACTTTCATACCACCTGTATCATTGCAAGTAAACAACATCGAACTGAAAGCACAACCCACGATCCGATACTTAGGGATTACTTTGGATCAGCGGCTTGATATGTCAGCACACATCAAGAAAACAACAAACTCAACCTACCAAAAGATTCGTTCCTTACGTAATCTCCGACCTCTCCTTGACTACTCTGACTTCCGCACTATTTTTCAAGCCCTAGTACTACCTCACTTGGATTTTGCTAATATCATACTACACGGTCTCCCACAATCTATCCTAAATCCCCTCCGGTTAGCCATGAATTCAGCTGCTAGAATCCTCGTAGGTGCTCCACGTTCAGAACACATAACTCCGATACTGAAGAGTTTACACTGGCTACCCCTCCAGGCCAGGACCCTATATAAAACCTTGGTCATGACTTTCAAAGCTGTCAAGAGCCCAGCCCTATCACCAATCAGCAATATGATTCAAGTCACCGTAACGAACAGAGCCAGGAGACCTGCTGCTCTGAACTCCATCAACCTACCAAAAATCCTTATCAAATGTTCTAAAACCACAGCCTCCAGGGCCTTCTCACTGTTTGCACCTAGGGCCTGGAATGCCCTCCCACCCGAACTCAGATCCATCACTAGCCTCACTACATTCAGAAAGGCCTTAAAATACCACCTGTTTCTAGCATACTACTCTGAAACAACCGCAAATGAACACAGCTCTCATACTGATCTTTCCCAGTTATCCCCAGTAGAAAACGGCTAATTCTGCTGATCCTTTCAGTCACACTCTACTCATATTCTATTTATATTTATACTGTACTATAATATTCTCTGTCACTGCTACCATGTAGTTACCTAAAAATTGCCATTTACATAGTTAACCCTATTCACATTTTGTATATAGTTAACCCTATACCTTGTATATAGTTAACACTATATTTTGTAGATAGTTAACCCTGTTTACCTCCTAGTTTTTGCACCCTGTTAAATGTAAAAAAACAATGCTGATTGTACCATTGTGTTTAACTTGTTCATTTGTAAACCGCACTGATTAAAAGAGCGCGGTATATAAGAAATAAAAATAAATAAATAAAAATAAGCTTCCTCCTGACTCTTGCTTGCTTCCTCTTAAATGTGAGCTTTTGGAACATGAGTCCTGCCCACTAGGGCGTGGTTCTGTGGTCTCTGTCCTAACTCTCCTGCTCCCTCTAGGTGAATCCACTGGAAATTGCAGGCAATTTCTTTTTCTTTCAGACTTCAAAACTATTTTTCTCTCCAGAAGAGGGTCCGCTGTATCACAAAACACAGTGACAGAATTCAAAGTGGCCTGGGACAGACACTGTGGATCACTTTACAGCAACAAGATTAAATCAAAATAAAGTGAACCATCTAATTTCTCAACAAATAGGGGTGTCCTACATGGAGCGATGGGGGGAGGAGCGGTGTGTTCACCCCTAAACAAACAAAGAAACAAAGATATGGGGAGGGGTGAAGACATGGGTAGGGGTGCACCTACTCCCTAAAAGACATGGGAAGGGGTGCACCTACTCCTGTCATATTGCTGGGCAGACTAGATGGACCATACTGGTCTTTATCTGCCGTCATTTACTATGTTACTACTGTTTCTAAAAATACAAAGACTAGTATTCATACCATGACGTTACAAAGCAGTACATTTAAAACAAATAAGAAAAAATCCTTTTTCACTCAATGCATAATTACTCTTTGGAACTTGGCGTTGGAGGATGTAGTAACAGCAGATAGCAAACTGAGTTTGAAAAAGGCTTGGACCTTAGATATAGTACAACTCTATTCCTTTTCAGTTGGTGTTCAGGGTGTTCCGATTGCAGAGGGGGTTTCCCCCCGTCTGATAATTCGGTCGCGCAAAACCTAACTGCATTTTTGGAAGATTCATTAGACGTTATACCCAAACATTGTATTTTGGTGGTGACGTTTAGATCTGAATCTCTCAAATTGTCTGTGTTACGTGCTTACTTCAAATATAGAGAAGTCTTATTTTGTGGATTTAAGCTTCAAGTGTTCCCAGTTGTCAGTCGGACCACCCAGGTTCGGCGGAAGCAGTTCCTGGAGTTAAAATCTAGGGTCGTAGCTTTAGAAGCTTCATTTTTTTTTAAATTTCCCTGTCGATGTCTTGTAACGTTGTAACATTAGAGGGGCAAAATTATGTTTATACTGACGCATCTTAGCTGCGTCAGTTTCTGTCTGATAAGGAATTGCAGAGGGATAATTAGGTGGTTTGCATATTTATACTCACTAATGTGGAGTAAAAATAACTCCTTTTTGCTTTTTCTTTTTCCCCTCGGGGATGGTATGGTTTCTTCTCCCTTGATGTGAATATTATGCTGTGGTTGTTTCTGTTCTTGAGTATTATTATTTGTGAGTTTTGTAAATTTCCATTTCATGCATTATTGTATTCAGGAAAAGCTTAAATAAAAATAATAAAAGAAAAAAAAATAAAAGAAAGAATCCTTTTTCACTCAATGCATAATTACCCTTTGGAACTTGGCATTGGAGGATGTAGTAACAGCAGATAGCATACTGAGTTTAAAAAAGGCTTGGACAAGTTCCTGGAGAAAAAGTCAACAGAGTGTTATTAAGGAAGAACCGGGGAAAGCCATTGCTTATCCTTCTGGGTAAATGGAATGGAATCTAGATAGGTATACGTGACTTGGATTGGCCACTGTTGGCAACAGGATACTTGGCTTGATGGATCTTTGGCCTGACCCAGTATGGCAATTCTTATGTTCTCAGGAAAGGCCTTCATAAGGAAGCGCATTTTGAGCAGGAAGAAGGGAAGGGTTGGAAGGAATACCTGTAGAAAATTCTCTCACTTCTATAGAGTTTTCTGGAACATAATCAGGAGCTGGATAGCCGTCAAAGTCACTTTGACAGCTCTCTGATTTTGTAGATGAAGGAAGTGATGAATGCCTTCCCTCTCGTTCAGAATCTTAAATGGATAAAAACTACTGGATCCTGTGAGAAAATGTGTGATGTCTGCATAGGGGTCCTGGAGTTTGAAAGGCCTGCATTGTGGCCTGATCTTAATATTTTAACCCTGGAAAACTCTTGAAGTAGTCTTTGACAAAGTCTTTAATATCTTTTGCAAGGATTAATGAGGCTGCTTCAGTAGAGGGAGCAAAACTGATGGGAAGACTGACTAGCACTGCAGTCAATCCCAGTGGCTTCACATCATTAGCATGAAAGGCTCGAGGATCACTGTGCAAGCTAAGATAATCTAGACATCTGTACCATGACAGGCAAACAAGATGTCTGTGCTGAATAGATCACTGTGCAGAAGACATTATGTTGGGACTCCACGTGACAAGTGTGATCAGCATTGAAGAGCTTGCAGCACTGTGGACTATGAAACCCTCTGCACTAATAGTGATGGATGTATTTCAGTGGTGTGTAGGCAGAGGTTTTGTTGCACTGGCATTGGGGTTCATTGGAGTGCAATGCCAGGGGCACCAGGGAATCAAATGATGCATAAGCCCCAAAAGCAGTCCTGATGGGAGGACAGCTTATCCTCCATGCCATCAGAGGGGCTGTGACCAGCCTGCTGATAGTCCTTGGTCTATTCCGATGACATTTACTGAGACTGCAGACCATGAGGAGAACTTGGTTAAGAGAATGGAGAAGATCATGACCATGCTTTTACCACAGGAGCTGGCAGCTCTGATAGTTCCAAAAATAGCAGCATCACAACATCGAGCTGACTCTCAAAACTGAGCCTGCCTGTGGGAGATGTGTTGACATGGGGACCTCAAAGGGCCTGAACACCAACCTATGCACAGCCGATATCAGTGTGCAGTGCAACAGGGATGGAACAGTTTCTGAAACATTGGAGTCCATTGGTACACTGACACTCCTGGGTGGAACTCAAACACCTGTGCAATGAGGAAGTCAGTCCAGGAAGAGACTCAGACATCTATGGCGTACCTCTCTGAATTTTGGTCCAAATACTCTTGGGTGGCTATCTACGATTCTGAATACTTCTCAGATAAGAAGTCAACAGAACTTTCATCAGATTTCTTTCTATCTCATAAGCAAAGCAACTTTCCTCCTGAGGAGATATCCTTTCATGAGTTTGTCAAGCAAATGGCTGATGCTATTCCATTTAAGTTGGACATGGAGGGGGAATCCAGGGCTGAAGAGTTGGAAATCCTCCAGTATCTGGATCCCCCAAGGAAGCAGTGGTAATGCCCATGCACCATGTTCTTCAGATGACAATATGAGAGATCTTCCTCCCCACTGTGCCTCCTGTTAGCAAGAAGGTCGTCTCTATGTATAGAGCTCAAAAGGCTTCTGGATTTGAGAAGCTCTATCTTCTGCACCACTCCATGGTCACTGAATCCTTTTACACCTCTCATAGTTTGATCTCAAGAACAACTCCATAAGGGTCCACTATCAGTGCGATTGGTACTTACCACCACCATTTTGAAGGAAAACCCATGTCTCTACAGCATTTAGTTGTTTGCTTCATGTGTGGCTTGCTTCTATTGCTTCCAAGGCTGCCTGCAGTGTTGTGGGATTTCAACATTGATTTAACTCAGCTGACCAAAGCTCTCTTTGAGCCACTAGATACCTATTAACTGAAGTTCCTGATCTGGAAAGTCCTATTTTTGGTGACAGTTACATCAGCACACAGAGTTAACAAGCTCCAGACTCTAGTCGCGGATCCACCCTATACTACGCTTTTTCACAACAGGGCGGTGGCTCCATAGCCATCCTAAATTTCTTTCAAAAATGGTATCTGACTTCCATCTTAACTAGTAAATCATTCTTTTAACATTATTCCCAGGATCTCATGCTCACAAAGGGAAAAGTGCATGGCACATGGATTGCAAGAGAGCCTTGGCCTTCTATTTGGAACAGACTAAAACCCTTGGAAAATCTACCCAATTTTTTGTTTCTTTTGACTCCAAAAGAGTGTAAGCTGCCATGTACAAATACACTTTTTCATATTTGGCTAGCAGACTGCATTTTTCGTTTATGTCCAAGCATGAAGGTCATGTCACAGCTTATTATGTTCGAGCCATGATTGTGACAGTGGCCCATTTGGGGTCAGCCTCCATGGAAGAGATATGCAGGGCGACCTGGAATATGATGCACATATTCATATCTCATTATTGTTTTGAGTGGGATTCCCGAGGTGACAGCAGTTTCAGTCAATCTATCTTCAGAAACTGTTCAAGGTTTAGAATCCAACTCTACTTCCTCCTAAGCCGTCTCTTATGTTCAAGTTGCCTCTTAAAAAATATATAAAAATAAGATAAAAACACTGAAAAAAGCCCATTTCCAACAAAAGGCCTGTTTCTCAGTTTGTTTGTCCCTGAAGCAGCTTCATTTCAAGCAAGGTAATTATGTGGCTCTTAATACAAATTCTCTGCCTGAGAGATCTTAAGAAGGCGGGATTTTTTATTAGATAACATTTTTTGCTGTTAAGGTTATTGGTTTATTTTTTGTAGCTGTTTGAAGAAAGATATTTTTCTGTTTTAGGCATAGCTTTTCTGCTGCTGGTTTTTTTCTTCTTTCCTCTAGCCTTCAAGTTCAAACACAGGGCAACAGAGGTGAAAATTGTATAGTATAGAAAGAAGAGCTGGACATGGGTGACCAGAACCTGCAAAGGTGACACTCCAATACCTCATTTCTTGAACTGAAGAACCGGTATGCAGCTCTGAAAGTGGAGTAGGCGAGAACCACTCAGGAACAGGGGATGAGTAAATTAATGGAAGAGCAGCTATAACAGAGAAGAGTGATATTTCTGGAATCCAATGGAATGCAGGATCCGATACAGCATAATTTTACTAGAGAAATTAATCATATTTGTCTTGTCAGACAAATATGATTAATTTCTTCGACTAGGTGGACCAGAGTTGGAGCAAGGGAGAGAGCTAGATGTGGTATATTTAGATTTCTGTAAAGCCTCTGGCTCTATTCCACACAGACGACTTATACATAAATTAAGAATGCTTGAGAATTTGGCAGCTGAGATTTAATGCTAAAAAATTCAGGGTCATGCATTTGGGATGCAAAAATCCAAGGGAGTGGTACAGCATAGGGGGTGAAATACCTCTGTCCATGAAAGAAGAGCAGGACCTGGGAATGACTCCTTCAGATGATTTTAAGGTGGCTAAACTGGTAGAAAAGGTGATGGCAAAAACCAGAAGGATGCCTGAGTGCATAGAGAGAGGAATGGCTAGGAGGAGGGAGGTGGCGATAATGCCTTTCTATAAGTCTTCTGTGAGATCTCATTTGGAGAACTATGTACAATTCTGGAGACTACACCTTGAAAAGTATATAAACAAGATGGAGTCGGTGCAGAGGGCAGCTATAAAATGGTCAGTCTTTGTCACAATACATATAGGGACAAATTACTCAATATGTATACTTTGAAAGAAAGGTAGGAGAGGGGAGATAAATTGAGGTTTAAATACCTCTGTAGCATAAATGCACAGGAGAGCCTATTTCAATTGAAAGAAAGCTCTTCAATGAAGATCATAAGATGAAGGTGAAAAGGGGATATATGTAGGAGTAATCTGAGGAAATATTTCTTTATGGAAAAAGTGAGTAGATGCATGAAATAGCCTCCCAGTGGAAGTAGCTGAGACGAGAACTGTATCTGAATTCAAGAAAGCAATAGACAGATATCATCAAGGGAAAAAAGGGACTGTATATCTTAGTGGTTGCTATGGAAGGGCAGACTGGAGAGGCCATATGATCTTTATCTGCCATTATTTTTCTGTTTCTAGGTTCCTTTTTTTTGTTGTTTTCTTGAGGTAGCTTGTCGCTAGGGATTCCCACAAGCATGACTTATTCTGCTTGCCCACAGAGAAAAGAAAATTGTTCAACTGTCGAAGGTGTTCTCCATGGACAGTAGGGTAAGTTCTGACAGCCCAATCTCCTCTCCCTTGGAGTTATTTGTTTACACTAAGCATGCGACTGAAGTCCTTGGGTGCAGTGGTGGCAGGTGGGAATGGGCACACATGTGTGAAGAGCTTTCCAAAAGCTTCTAGGAGCTGACAAGGTTCCCCACTTGGGCTCCATCAATGACATTACCTATAAGCGAGTATTTATCCTGCTGTCCATAGTGAGCAGATGCTACAGGTGAGTAGCTCTCTTTAAATTTTTCTTGTCAGTATTTACACCTGCTACAAGGTATGCATATCAACTACTTGCTCATTTGGACCTGGGGTCTCCACCATTAATTGAGGAGGCAACTGTGCTTACCTCAGCAATGTCTAACACCAACTCAAAAAAGTACAAATCAGATCTTTAATCTGTTCCTCTTATACACATAGGGGTATGTTTACTAAACTGCGTTAGTGTGATTAGCGTTAGGAGCCGCGTTAGTGGAAGAAATGCCAAAAAAGGACATGGGCGGTACATCGTTAGTGATAACGCGCGCTATAACGCGCCGCGCAGCAACGATCGTTACAGGGCGCGTTACTGCGCGTTAAGCGTAAGAAGGCATGCAGACACCCAAATACAGAAACAGAGCTGTAGCACAATGGTTACCACACAGACCGATGGTACAAGGGTCATGGGTTCGATTCCCCAGTGTGCCTAATGAATAAGGCTGGCTGAGGCGTCCCCTTTGAAAAATTTGAAAATTGCCCTCTTTGAAAGCCTACTATAATATTTTAATCCACAGTCTGCAGCCGGGTTAATGTTTGCATATGTCAGGAAAATTGTACCCGTCTTATTCAATATGTTGCAATAGTGACCTTCCCTCTGCCATGGTCATGTATTATATACCATTTGATAGGAATATTTAGGCAGATGTTTCGATCCCGAAAGTTTTGGGCTTGGCCTGGAAAGGGTTAAGTATTGGGCTGTGAGGAAGTTTAGTTGTATGTTAATAGTGCTGCCAGCAAACACACCCTCACAGTGGCGTAACCTAAGGTGCCACATAAGGCACCCCATAACGCACTCCATGGGGCACATTATAAAGTGCGCTGTCTGCCAAGGCACCCTATAATATCCCCTATAGGACACCATATAAGGCACCCTATAAGATGCTTTATAGGGCGCCGTATGAGGCGCCCTATAGGGCGAAGTATGAGGCGCCCTATAGGGCGAAGTATGAGCCACCCTAAGGTGACAGTACCCTGAGGGTGGTTGTGCTGGCAGCACTAATATACAATAAAAATAGACAATGCCTAAGACAGCCCTATCGATGAACCCCACTGTGGGTTGTGAACCCATGACCTCTGGCTCCATGGGCAGTGAAGTAACCAGTGGGCTAGAGCTGCTAATAAACACCCGGCTGGCTACAGGAGGACTGCACGGCACCACACCCACATTCTGCTGTGGTTACCAGGGAGATTACATACCACCACCCAACCCACCCTCTGGGGCTCAGGGTGGGGGACAGGATCTCCCGCCAACAGATCCACTTTCTACCCCCCTGCAATGGTGGCAGTAGAGGGGACCATCACCCCAGTCCTGCTAGGGATCAAACACCCTACAGGGCAGGCAATGCAGAGCAGTACACATCCATAACGCAATAGCAGACAGACGGCAGGTCTCGAAATGCTCAGCTGACCCCCACCATTATCTGACATTCTACAGCAGCAAACCTCCAGCCGCTGCACCCTGCACGGTGTTCCAGCAAGACACATACTAGCTGCAGACAGTCCGCCAGCTAGTCCATAGTGCATGGTCCTGGAGGAGATGCATGTACCCAGAACGGGGATATCAGCATACACACCAAGCAGATAAGTCAGTGATTGGGCCCCAAAAGGAAACCCATAAATATCACATAAAAGAAATACTATATAGCACTATGGGGGAACCTAGCCATGCCATGGTCACTGCTCAGTCAGGGTGAGAGTGACCTCCCAGCAGGACATGCTATGGCCACCCTGTCCATGCAGGTGGTACCGGACGCTACAATGTCCAGCCATTGCCCTATGCCCTGTGCAGATGCGGCCAGGCCAGGCCACCCTATCCAGGCTATTCCCACGGTACCTTGCTCCTCATTATGCACATTGGCAGGCCAATACTGGCAACAGTGCTAGCAGTGTGGGCTGTGGAGGGTGTTGGCAGCCACCACACACTGGATAGACAGACACACACGCCCCATACCTATGCCAGCATTGTGCAACTATAGAGGTGTTGGGCAGCCCAGGCCACCACACAAGTCCTGGGCACAGTGCAGGCATGGCTATGGTACGCAATACTGTAGGAGTCACTCCCCAGATTGGTAAACACTGTCAGACACAAGACCTGTAGCACACTCCACAGACATCAGAAAGGTTGCTATGATGCAGCTCACTCCGAAAATTGTACTTAACCTAGGAATTGCTATCTGCCAGTAATCATAGCAACCTTTTGATAGATGTGTACCATATTCCCAGGTTTAGGGTGGCATTACTAAGGTATGCAAGTGCTAGTATTGGGAGATGCATGCAGAGCCCAAAGTTCTGCCTCTCCAGGAGGCTTTGGATAAATGGGGCCTGTGGGTGTGGGTGTGTCTGCCCCTGTTGGCTGCTGCTTTACGGCAGAGGTTCCCAACTCCAGTCCTGCGGTGCAAAACACTGTTCGGGTTTTCATGCTGTCCCTCATGAATATGCATGAGATACATCTGCATACCATGGGGGTGGCGCATAGAAATGCAGCACAGGCATCTTTATCAGAGGCAGCATGGAACCTGAATGGTGTTTGGCCCTCCAGGACTGCATTTGGGAGGCTCTGCTCTAGGTAATGTGCATGTTTATGGTGTCTGTGCTCTGTAGGGTAAAATGTAGGTGTTTTGGGCATGTTTACATCATCTTCAAGAAAGGTTCTGTCTGTATTAGCACGTTATAGTAGTGGGTAAAATATAAGGACTGGGTTGGCGGAAACCACAGCTGGGACTTGAACCTGTGACCTTCTGCTTCTGAATACACTGGTTTTGTGCACTGCACCACCATGTTATCACAGAGATGGTGCATTCCCTGGTGATACCATGACTGTTGGTCAGACAGGGCCTGTCTGTTGCAGTGCATGGCACCCACCTACACAGGGCTAGGCCACGGTCTGCTCTGGGCAGCTGCCACTGCCCCCTCCACCACCAGTATCCCTCAGCCACCATGCTGACATGCCCTTCTGCTGGTGGAGCTGGTAGTGCGCAGTCTCAGGCCATCCAGTGTGCGGGTAGGTGGCTGCCTATGGTGCGGGTTCTGGTGTAGGGATGCCTGAATAGATGTCCACGCTCCCCCCCCCAGCCCCGCCTGCCAATGTTCCGTGCCCTTGGGGGTAGCTGTTGGGTACTATCCCCTGTGACACTTTGGGAAACCCACTCGTGCCCATGTTGGACCTTCAGCAGTTGCTGTCAGGCTGCTCCGCTGTTTCAGCATTTGTATGGGCCACCTAGGCATCACCCTAGTCCGCACTGTGGCCCAGCTCCACCACAGCATGTGCCGCCTGCGGCCCTCTGTATCCCCTTCTCCGGCATCTGTCCAGTTGCTGTTCCGACATGCCCGCCCTGATGTTGCGGGACATGTGCACCTGTCCGATGGTGGGGAAAACCCTGAGCAGTGCTATGTCACTGTGGGCTCATTCACCTTGTATGGGGACGGCGTATAGACCCTTCCACGATTTATATCTGTTCTATGGGGCTTACTCGGGGGGGGGAGGGGTTGCTGTTTCTCATTGATACCACTATTGCCCAGCTTGGTTATTGTTTTTTTCCAGTTTGTTGGGGTCATTTTCAGTGTTTCTGTGCCCTTTTGTTCTGTGCACATGTATCACACTTATCACTCTGTTTTGGTTTCCCTGCCTGGGCTGTACATTGCTGACACTTAAATGGTTTCTCTCCCCTGTAATGTGCCTTTAACGGTAGGTTTTCATTCGTGTTGGAATTCAGCCCTGAAATTCAGCGCGTTAGTGTGAGGGGAGCCTCTCCCTGCCCACTCTCCGCCCATTGACCCCTTCTCTCCGCCCTCTCTCCACCTTCTGCGTTGTTTTACCGCGCCGCGGAGCATTACGCTCGTTAGCGCGTCATAACGCGTGTTATGATGCACTAACGATCATTAACGTTGCATAACACGCGTTATTCACGATTACCGCAGTTTAGTAAACATACCCCATAGTCTTATAAAATCTGACACTTACTTATTTAAGTTCCAATATTTATTTTATTTATTTAACCAGATTCTATACTGCCTTATCCTTTAATCAAAGTGGTTTGTAAATACATGCGTATGTTACAAGACTGGCACATAGATGTGTAGTTAACAGTATTTACATGTGCAAATTCCCCCAGTGACCCCACTCTTTATTGAATTTGTTTTTTGATGAACTAGCTATTGTTGCTGGATATGTCAGCAAATACACCTGCTTTTGCTAGCATCTTGGCATTCTATGCAAATGGGGCTTATAATCAAGCAACATCGGGGGGGGGGGGAGTGGCTATTCAGTGGTGGTGGCTAGCGCTTGTAAAGTGCCTAGCCATTGCCACTGAATTCTAACCCTGAATATTCAATGTCAGAGCCATATCCAGCCACTGGCATTGAATATCTGCATTACCACAGAACCCAGAAGCTAATCGGACAGCAGCGATATTGAGCCGCTACCCGGTTAGCTTCCGTGGGTAAAGTTGGGCCAGCCTTGCCATGCCTGATTTTACCTGCTTGTCACTAAACAGGCAGTGGCTTAACATCATTGCTGCCCACTTAGCAACAGGTGCTGTCTCCACCCCATAATGCTCCAAATGCTAACCGCTTGGCATACGGGCTTATAGCAGCGGCTCCCATGGATATCCAGCAGTACTGTGAATATCCCATTCAGCAGTATTTACATGGTTTGCAGGTCGCAAAAACCTGTACATGCTTTGAATATTCCTCCCATCATTCCTAATTCATTTCACACTCAAAAGCTAGTAACAACTGCATTAGCTTTTATGAAAAAAACAGTATTTGTAATATATTTTGATGACAACTATGAAAACCATTTATGGTTTTAATTGGGAAATGAATGCTATATATAGACTTTCAATATGTAAACTGTGATTTCTGGTATGTACATTTTTTAAAAGGATTAGTTCCTCCAATATTACATAATACATTGCATTATATTTTTATAATAAATTATTTCTTAACACATTCTGCACTAGAGTACTTTCATATCTCAGTTCCAAATATACTTCAAAACCATGCAATCCAAATGATGTCCTTACTATACTATATTCAGTGTTTCTAACATTCATTATGAAGTTTTACCATCCGACCCCCAGCTGGAATTTGCAACAATAATGTAACTCCAGGGCTTCTTTCAAATGTTAGAATCCCTACTCACACAGGTGGTCATACTCTGGACTTGATTTTAATACCTTTTACATCAGATGTTTCTCTGGTATCAGATTCCTTCTCATGTAGTTATAGGCTGGTCAGACATTTCTTTCTTTTTCCGTGTCTCAGTAAGCCTCTTTCCAAAAGCCCATCATGACTATAGTGCTAAGAATGATTTAACTATTACAAAATTCTTGGGGGGGGGGGGGGGACTATTTGCCAATTCTAACCTTTCCAAAGAAGGTAGAACTTTTCACCTAAATTTAATGAATTATCTACTTTTTATGGTAGGCTTGTTCCAGTAACAGAGAGGTTCTGTACTGAACTGAGATCTGCCCCCTGGTATTCAAAATCTCTATGTCAAATAAAAAACTGGGTAATTTGTTAGAAAGGAAAGGGAGGAACTCCTCCCTGACCACAGACATAGACTTTTACCTAATCCACCTCAAAGAATGCAATCAAACGATGAGGCGCAAAAATACTTTTATACCTGTAGAATTTCCTCAGCTCGAAATCATCCATATGCCTTGTCTATTTTGGTGCAAAGCTTGCAGCAAGACCTACATGTCTTAGTCTACTTTGGTATAAAATCCATGAAGGCTTGCTTGCCTCTGTTAACTTAATCTTTGGGCTGTGAGGACTTTGCTAGGGTCTTCGTGGAAAAAGTTTCTCAGGTCCATCAAGAGTTAGATTCTCTGCCAAAACAGCCGACTGTGCTGCAAAATGAATAGGTATGAGGTGTGATCAAAAAGTATCTCGATTTGTTGTGTAGTTATATAACAATACATCACACCACAATGCTATTAAGCATGCAGTGACCTAGTTATGTGCTTTGCATGTGCAGAGTGTAGTGTGGCTGCAGGATACCTGCACTTTTTTTAATCACATGAGTTTTGGTATCATGTAAAAGTAGTTCATCAGATTTACAATGAGTGAAAAAACTGAAGAGCAAATTTGCATTAAATTCTGACAGAAACTTGAAGACTCATACAAAGAGACTTATGACAAGTTACAGCAAGTGTATGGCGATGAATGCATGAGTCATGCTCGAGTTTATCATTGGTACAAAAGTTTCCAAGAGTGCCGCCAAAGTGTTGACAGTGATGAACGTTCAGGAAGGCCATCCATGTGCAGGAACATAAGAACATAACATGTGCCATTCTGGGTCAGTCCATCAAGCCCAGTATCCTTTATCCAACAGTGGCCAATCCAGGTCTTAAGTACCTGGCAGGATTCCCAGAGGACACAGGTTGCACAATGCTTGTATCGGGGCAAGCAGTGGATTTCCCGGGTCCCATTTAATAATGGTTTATGGACCTTTCCTCCAGGATCTTGTCCAAAGCTTTTTTTAAACCTAGCTACACTAACAGCTTTTACTACATCTTCCGGAAATGAATTCCAGAGTTTGATTAGCATTGAGTGAAAAAATATTTTCTCTTATTAGTCTCAAATAGGTTACACTGTAGCTTCACTGCATGTCCTCTATATTTTAATGGCATAAATAATCGATCTACGTTTACCCATTCCACTCCATTCATTAATTTATAGACCTCTATCATATCTCCTCTCAGCCGTCTCTTTTCCAAGTTGAAAAGCCCTAACGTTTTTAGCCTTTCCTCATAGGGGTATTCTTCCATCCCCTTTACCATTTTGGTGGTTCTTCTCTGTAACTTTTCTAATAACACTATATCCTTTTTAAGATACGGTGACCAGAATTACACACAATATTCAAGGTGCGGTCGCACCATGGAACGATACATAGGCATTAGAATAATCCTTGTTTTATTCTCTATTCCTTTCCTTATGATTCCTAGCATTCTATTTGCTTTCCTGGCTGTCATTGCACAACGGGCGGAGGGTTTCAACATGTCATCCACGATGATGCCTAAATCTTTTTCCTGGGTGGTGGTTCCTAATATAGAATGTTGCATCATGTAACCCATAGTTTGGGTTGTTCTTTCCTAGGTGCATAACTTTGCACTTGTCCACATTGAATTTCATCTGACATTTGAACATCCAGTCTTCCAATTTATCAATGTCTTCTTGCAATTTTTTACAATCTTCTTGGGTTTTAACAACTTTGAATAATTTTGTGTCATCTGCAAATTTGATTACTTCACTTGTTATTCCCATTTCCAGATCTTTTACGAATATGTTAAAAGGCAGCAGACCCAGCACAGATCCCTAGGGGTACTCCACTATTCACCTTTCTCCATTGGGAAAATTGACTATTTAGTCCTAACCTCTGCTTTCTATCTTTTAATCAGTTTCTGATCCACAAGAGTATACTGCCTCCTATCCCATGACTTTTTAATTTCACCAAGAGCCTCTCATGAGGGACCTTGTCAAAGACTTTATCCAGATACACTATATCAACTGACCCACCTTTGTCTACCTGTTTATTCACACCTTCAAAAAAACATTACAGAATAGTAAGACAAGACCTTCCTTTGCTAAAGCCATGTTGGCTGTCTCCCATCAAGCCATGACTATCCACATAGTCAATAATTTTGTTCTTTATAATGGTTTCTACTATTTTTGCCAATACTGATGTCAGGCTTGCCGGTCTGTAGTTTCCCGGATCACCCCTGAAACCCTTTTTAAAAATCGGCATTACACTGGCCATCCTCCAGTCTTCAGGTATTACAGATGATTTTAATGCTAGTTCGCAGATTACCAATAGCAGGTCTGCAATCTCATATTTCAGTTCTTTCAACATCCTTGGATGTATACAATCTGGTCCAGGTGATTTGCTACTCTTCAGTTTATCAAATAGTTTTAATATATCTTCCCGGTGTATCAATATTTCTTTCAATTCTTCTGCGGTATCACCTTTAAATACCATTTCAGTCATGATCTTCCTCAGTAAAGACTGAAGCAACCCTTTTACCTCTGTCATCTAATGGTCCAACTGACTTTCTCACAGGGTTTTTTTTGCTACAAATGTACTTGAAAAAGTCTTTTATTATGCTTTTTTTGCTTCTACAGCAAGCTTCTTCTTAAATTTTCTTTACCTGCCTTATTAATGCCTTGCATCTAACTTGCCAGTGCTTATGTTGTTTTCAGTTTTCATCATCTGGTTCCTTTTTCTATTTCCTGAACAATGCTTTTTTGTCAACAACAGCCTCTCTGTTCTCACCTTTAAACCATGCTGGCAGTTTTTTGGACTTCCTTCCAATTTTCTTAAAACGTGGGATACTGCTAGTCTGGGCTTCCAAGATAGTATTTTTAAACAACACCCATGCTACTCCACGTCTTGGTCGGTCTGGTGGCGGCGTAGCCGTCTTGCTCCACCCGTCCCTTTCCTTTACTCAGGTCTCTTCCCCATTGTTACACTACCCCGAATCCCTTCTAATTCGCCTCCACACCTCCCCCCCCATTTATGTTCTTCTTATTTACTTCCCCCCTGCCCTTCGTGCTGAGCTCTGGGACGCCCTTCTCCTAACCTTAACGGATATCTCTCTAGCTTTTCCCCAAATACTTATAGCAGGAGACTTTAATCTCCATATTGATTCCCCTGTCTCTTCTAGAGAACACTCCTTTCTCTCCCTCCTTCATGATCTATCTCTCATACAACATGTCTCTATCCCCACTCACCAAGCAGGTCATACTCTTGACCTTGTTCTGACACCCTCCTCTTCCTGCCTCACAGTTTCTGACATTAGTTCTACCAGTCTTCCTTGGTCCGACCACGTTTGCCTTGCCATGTCCTGCTCCTGGCCAGGAAGTCCTCCCATTCTGGCTTCTTCCTCATCTCCCACCTCCCAATCAGAACGTCTTTCCCGCTCCCTTACGCCCTCTACAATCCAGCAATTTCCTCCAGCACAGGAAATTCTGCCCCCAGATTTCTCTCTTCTTTCGCCAAATTCACAGGCAACCCTCTGGTCCTCAGTCCTCTCCACTACACTCGATCATATCGCCCCCCTACGTCCCTGTCCACCTCGCCGTCGGCCCTCACACCCATGGTACCACAGTGGCTTACGGCTGCTTCGCTCTCATCTCCGCAGAGCGGAGCGGCTGTGGCGCAAGGCCCCCTCTCCAGCTACTTTAACGTCTTTCAACTCTCATTACTCCTACTACAAATCACAGGTACACAATGCCAAACGCACCTATTTCTCGAATGCCATTACCAATGCTCCTAACCAGACCCGACACCTTTATTCTACATTCCAATCCCTTATTTCCTTACATGCCCCCTCACCTGATTTCTCATCTCAGCCTGCTCCCCCTCCCAAGCAGTTAGCCTCTTTCTTTAGTGATAAAGTAGCATCCTTGAGAGCATCTCTACCCTCCTGCCCCGCTCCAATCCCCTCCCCCCCTCCCATTCCGTCCCCCCCGCCTATTTCGCAGCTTTCTCACTGTTGGGCTTCCTTTGACCCAATCACAGCTCCAGAACTCCATCACCTTATTTCCTCATCTAAGAAGACCTCCTGTGCCCTTGATCCTATTCCCTCTTCATGGCTTCTCACCCCCTCCCTTGGGCTCCTTCCCTTTATCCTTAATATGTTTAATTCTAGCCTGTCCACCGGAATTTTTCCCTCTCCCTGGAAACACGCTCTTATACGCCCCATTCTGAAAAACCCCTCTCTGGATCCTCTACTCCCTGCTCACTACCGTCCTGTCTCTAATCTCCCTTTTCTTTCTAAGCTACTGGAGAAATACGTCTTTGCCTTACTCTCTCACCACCTTGCATCCATTAATTTCCTTCACCCTCGCCAGTCTGGGTTCCGTAAGGGTCACAGTGTTGGAACGGTTCTTTTGGCTTTCACAAATGCTTTACATGTAGCACAAGATCGTGGTGATATCTCGGTGGCAGTTGCTCTAGATCTCTCTGCAGCTTTTGACTTGGTCGATCACTCCCTACTTCTACAACGCCTACGGGATGCGGGTCTTTGCAGCACAGTCCACCATTGGTTCCACTCTTTTCTCTCCTCTCGGTCCTGTTCGGTTCTTCCTTCCTCTTCTTCTATTCCCCCTTCTGATCCCCACCCCCTCCTCTGTGGGGTCCCTCAAGGTTCTGTCCTTGCACCACTTCTTTTCGATCTCTTCCTAGCCCCTCTTGCCTCTCTAATACAACAGTTTGGTATCTCCTCTTTCTTCTACGCTGATGACATTCTGCTACTTCACCACACTTCACCTTCTAGTCCTGATCTCTCTGCACTGGATTCCTGTCTCTCAGCCGTGGCAAACTGGCTAACACTTAATTGTCTTCATCTAAACTTGACTAAGACTATCGCTATTTGGTTCACTCACGGTGCTCCTTCCCCTTCACTGGCCCCCTCTTTTTCTGGCTCCTCTGTGCCTCTGGTCTCCACTTTCCGGTACCTTGGTGTACACTTCGACTCCGATCTGTCCTATCATACACACATTTCTCACATTACTAAAACATCCTTTTTCTTCCTTCGTCAGCTCCGCTCTGTTCGTCCCTTTCTCTCCCCCTCTGCACTCACTACCCTGGTGCTTTCCCTGGTTATGTCCCGTGTGGATTTTTCCAACTCACTTTTCATTGGTCTCCCCAAATCCCAACTGAATCGCTTGCAACGCATCCAAAATACTGCAGCACGCCTCCTTACGCACACCTCTCTCCGCGACCATATTACACCTCAGCTATTTCATCTTCATTGGTTGCCTGTCCCCTTCCGCACCACTTTCAAACTATTAACTCTGGTCCATAAAGCCTTCCATGACAGCACCCCCCAGTACCTATCAGATCTCCTCTACTTTCATTCTCCCAGATACACCCCTCGCTCTTTTCACCTCAACCGTCTCACTTTGCCTTCCCCCTCCCGTGCTCATCTACAATCCACTCGTTCCTCTGCCTTTTTTTTTTTGCTGGCCCCGCCCTTTGGAATTCTCTCCCTTCCTCCCTCCGTTTAGAACCCCAATACAATGTCTTTAAGCAAAACCTCAAGACCCACCTGTTTTCCCTAGCATTTAATCTTCCCTCTCCTTTTGTGTGACTCTACTATCCTCTCTCCTCCTTCCTTCTGACGCTCCCCCATGTTGTTCTGTCTCGTCCTGCCTCCTCTCTTCTACTATCCTTTTTAAAAAAATTTGTACATTTCTTTTCCTTCTCGTTGGCCTTTGGCCTTCTTTTACTAAAATTGTTTTAATTGTACACCGCCTTGGTTATTTCAGAAAGGCGGTTTTTATCAAATAAATAAACATAAACATAAACATAAACATGTAAATCTTTAACCTTTGCAACTGCTCCTTTTAGTTTTTTTTTTAACTATTTTCCTTATTTTATCATAGGAATGAAGACAAAGTTGAAGAAGTGCATGCTACAATATGCTCAAATCTTCGATTGACTATTAGGGAGCTTGCTGAGGATATGGACATCATTTTTGGGTTGGTACAATTGATTCTTACTGTCGATTTGGGGATGAGACATGTGTCTGTAAAATTCGTGCCGAAACTCCTGTCCCCTGACCAAAAAGAAGACAGACTGTCTGCAGCCAGGGAGTTGTTGGAATGCATTGACAATGACTCAGATTTCATCAACAAGATTATTACTGGTGATGAATCATGGGTTTATGTTTATTACCCAGAAACTAAGGCTCAATCCTCAGCATGGAAGACTTCAAACTCTCCCAGAACCAAGAAAGCCTGTCAGGTGAGGAGCAATGTCAAGGTCATGCTCACAGTTTTCTTTGATTACCAGGGAATTGTTCATCATGAGTATGCTCCAAAAGGCCAAACCATCAATAAGGAGTACTACATCCAAGTTCTGATTCATTTGAGAGATGAAGTTCATCATAAGAGACCAGAGTTGCACAGGAATGGTGAATGGTTGATTCATCACAATAACGCCCCAGCTGAGGCATCTTATCTTGTCCCAGCAGTTCTTGGCCAAACACTGAATTGAGCAAGTCTGTCAGCCTCCGTACTCACTTGACCTTGCACCCTGTGAGTTTTTCTTGTTTCCAAAACTGAAATTACCACTGAAAGGAAGGAGATTCAACTTGGGAGACCATTAAGCAAAATTTGATACAGCAGCTTCACAGCATAACAAAAGAGGCATTTCAAATTGTTTCCAGCAGTGACAGGAATGCTGGAGGAAGTGTGTTTTATCGGACAGGGACTACTTTGAAGGAGACTGAGTGCAATAACTGCCAGTGTTATACTTCTTGTGTTACTGTACAAGTCTTGGCACTTTTTGATCGCACCTCGCAGACCAACTATTTATGCTTTCTACCACAAGATGGTACAAGTAGTATTAGGTAAGGCCAAACCAACTACCTATTTAGTAGCCCCCATATGGCTTGGCTGCTGAAACAGTCTGGTACCAGTCTTTTGTAATCGATTTAAGCAATTGTTAATGGCTCTTTATCTGAAAACATTTTTCCAAATTTAATGAGGCAGACCATTACATGACCATTACTGAAATTACAAAAAAAAATAGCTAAACCATGGCAAGGATGAAAATTACCACTCAATTGCTCATCTGCCAATTTCTTGGAAAAGTGATTGAGCAAGTGGTTGTATCTCAGCTATCTTAGATTTTAGAGGATGGTGGATTTCTAGATTCTAACTAAACAGGTTTTAAGAGTGGGCATGGTACTGAGACTTCCTTGCTTTCTTTTGATGGTCTCTGTAGAAATCTGGACAGTGATTATGACATGCTTTTCATTCTTTTATATCTATTGGCTGCCTTCAATACCATTAGCAATGCTGTCTTGCTGTATTGTTTATTGGCTATAAATGTCAAAGGCCAACATGTTGAATTGGTTTAGATCTTTTCTGAATGAATGAGTGCTGAAGATCCAGTTGCATGTGCAGGTTATCTGTCCTGTGGAAGATGCAATATAGTATCCCCCATTTTCTATGCTATCTAACATGCTGTCTAACATCATACAGTCCCACACTAAAAGACTGCCTGAAGAGAGTTGTAAGCTGGTTAAAGCAACAAAACCTGATGATCAACTGCAATAAATCGGAAGTCCTCACATCACTCGTGACACCACCTATGGCCCCTCCCCCAAATACATTTGAATGCAATGACACATCTATTCCTGTAAAAAGGGAAGTGAAATATCTTGGAGCGATTCTTGACCAGCGACTAAACATGGAGACACATATAAAGAAAATGGTATCTACCATTTACTACAAAATGAAAATCCTTCAGAACCTCAGACCTCTACTGGACTACAACTACTTCTGCACTGTATGCCAGACCATAATTACTCCACACCTAGACTATTGTAATTCCATCCTTCAAGGACTCCCCAAGCACACTATCCATGCTCTGCAGCTAGCCCAGAACACCACGGCTCGACTAATCACAGGAGCCGCACAACAGGAACACATCGCCCCATTGCTCAAAAGCTTACACTGGTTACCGATGATATCCCGCATCAAATATAAGGCACTTATGATCATATTTAAAACCATACACCTCCAAGCAGCTGGATGTCTCATCTCACTAATACAGAAAGCTCGAGAATCCAGATCAAGAAGGCATTCACATCAAAACCTCCTCACAATTCCCTCTCAAAGGACAAAGAGCCTACAAACAACCTGCCATAGGGCATTCTCAATGTACGGTCCAACTTTATGGAATTCACTGCCAGCTGAGTTCCATGCAATAAAAGATACTTTAGATTTTAGAAAGAAATTGAAGACACTGCTTTTCTTAGAGCATTTCAATCCATCTACCTAATGGGCTTGGCACTACATGCTGAAAGGCTCATATACCAATGAGCACCGACAAGTTACAGTTCTCCAGCCTACTGCTGGCCCTAGTCTCCTTTTCTCAGAGTGAACCAGCTATCCTGAAATTGTAAGAGTCTGTAACAATGGACCATAGTTCCAAGAGACAGTTCAATATAATATAGTTGCTCATATCTTAACAATATATCATAGTTTGTACCATCTGGCAGTACATCTATATACCTTTTTCTGTGGCCGAGCATTTTGGGGACGTCAACATTTCTAAAATGGCCTGCAAATGTGCAAGTACCTGACCTTTCCCAGCTGTGGGGACATTCATATTTCAGGGTGGAGATGGTGCAATTTCAGAGGGCACTTAGATGTGCCACCTTTCAATGCCACCACTTTCCAAGAATTTTAAACGTGGTGCCCTAGACGTCTCAGTTTCCTCACAGACGTCCCTTATAAAATCCTACTTTTGTGTCTAAACCATGTTTCTGGTGACTCCACCCTCGAATACCTCCATCCTACCCTCCCGGCTAAATCTACAGTATTACACATGGAGCGGGAAATTAAAACTAGCACTATGTTTAATGCCTCCGAATATCAGGAACGATAGGCATCTAGGCATTCGGGAAAGTGCCAAATATCTAGGTATGCTTTAAAAATGGACACCAATATGTCTGTGCTGCACGTGCAACTATCCATAAATAATTCAATATTTTTTTTCACATCAGACGTATGTGTTTTGTGGGTAATGACTGACAGTGAGCTTGTCATGCATAGGTGAATATCTTTTGAAGTTAAATTGACGTTTTGCCAGCTATAAACTGTGAGGAACTTGCATCTGTATCTGACATTTGAGGATTTACTGACTATAAAAGGAAGTTACTTACCTGTAGCATATGTTCTTCATGGACAGCTGAAATTAGTCCTCATGTATGGGTGATGTCCCCAATGGGGCCCCACACGGGAACATTCCTCGGCTTCTATTTGAAGCTTTTGGGAGGCTCCACCACGCCTGCACGCCTCCTTCCTGCCTACCGCTGCAGTGCCATCAAGAGACAACTGCTCGGGGAGGTGGGAGGGTTATGAGGACTAATTCCCACTGTCTACAGAAAATACCTGCTACAGATGGTTAACTACCTTTTTTTTCTATGGACGTGTATGCGACTCTCAAGCTACAGGCTACCGAAAACCAAGGAGACCACCCAGAACCCCAAAAGGGGCAAAACTCAACTGTGTTATAGCAACAGATCTAATGGCCAACTATATATAATAACAGTGATTCTCTCATTTCCTTATTTTTTTGTATCCTGAACAGAATAGAATGGGCCTAGGGGGGATGGAGTTGGATTCTAATCCTTACAGATTCCTGAGAACAGATTGGCCGAAGTTGCTTTCGGATTGGGAATCCTCATCTAGGCAGTAGTGAGATGTGAATGTGTTGACTGAAGGCCATGTTGCAGCCCTGCAGATCTCTTCCATGGTGACCGAGCGCAAGGTGGCCACCTACACAGCCATAGCTCTGACATGACCATCAAGGCTCAGGCCTACCTGGGCATAAGCGAAAGAGATGCAATCTGCTAGCCAAACTGAAAGAGCATTTGGAAATGGCAGCCACTAGCTAGCTGGGGGTCAAAAGAAACAACAAATTGGATAGACTTTCTATGGGCTTGTGTCAGCTCCCAGTAGAAGGCTCTATCCCTCCTAGGCCCATTATATTCTGTCCAGGCTACCAAAAAAAAACAGAAGAGAGAATCACTGCTTGCAATCCAACATGGGCAATGCAACTTCCATTTTGTGCATGAGGTCTTGGAAAAAATGTTGGAAGAACAATTGGCTGATTAAAGTGACAATAAGATACCACTTTTGAAAGGAATTTAGGATGAGTACAAAGGACCACTTTATTATGGTGGAATTTGGTATAAGGTGGATGAACCACTACAGCTTGAAACTCGCTCACTCTGCATACTGAAGTGACCGCCACCAGAAACAATACCTTCCAGGTCAAGAACTTCAGAGAACAGGAACTGAGGGGCTCAAAGGGAACTTTCATGAGCTGCGCAAGAACCACATCGAGGTCCCAACACACTGCGGGAGACTTCAAGAGAAGCTAGCCCTGCATAAAGTAAACAACTAAAGGCTATACCAAAATAGACTTTCCTTCCACACCTCGATGGTAAGCTCCAATTGCACTGGAGGTGGACCTTGATGGAGTTAGGCTTAAGTCCAGACTCAGAGGTGTAGAAGATGTTCAAGCAGTTTTTGTGTGGAACAGATGAAAGGATCACACCAGATGGCAAACCTCTTCCACCTGCAAGAGTAAGACTTGCTCATAGAGGCCCTTCTAAAGGCCAAAAGGACTTTGGCTACACCATCCGTCAGGTTGAGCTCAGACCTCAGCCTCAACATCCATGTCGTGAGGGCCAAGGGCCGGAAGTTGTGGTGCAACAAAGTTCCATCCTCCTGACTAGAGAGCTGTAGCAGGAGAGGAAACCACGGCTGCCTAAGCCAGTAGGGTGCAATGAAAATCATTGTGCTGTCATCTGTTTTGAGCTTCAGGAGGGTCTCTGCAATTTAATGGAGGATAAGCATACAGAGGACCCTCCCCTCAGTGAAGGAGGAAAGCATCCAACACTAGTCTGCTGTGTGGTCTTACTCTGGAGCAGAACTGATCCATCTGGGTATTCTGCGGGGTGGTGAACATATCTATCGAGGGAGTGCCCCACTCTCAAAAGATGTGATTTACAACCTCCCTGGCCCATGTCCACTCATAAGGCTGGAGACTGTGTCTGTCTGTCAGTGGGTTTGTTTGCCTGACAAGTATGTGGCTCTCAAGTCCATCCCATGCATGATGGCGAACTACCACAACCTGTCAGCTTCCAAACCCAGGAGGTACGAACCCACTCCTCCCTGCTTGTTGACATATAACATGGTGACCTGATTGTCAGTATGAATCAGAAAAATTTGGTTGCCCAGTCAATCTCAGAGAGCTTTTAGAGCATTCGCCACTGCTCTTCGTTCCAAAAGGTTGATCTGATGGAGACTTTCTTGAATGGACCAATCACCCAGGGTGAGCAATCCATTAAGACGAACTCCCCACCTCAGCTTGGATGCATCTGTCATCAGAACTTTTTGGGGTGGAGCAATTTGGAGAGGAAGACCCCTGAGTAAATTGTGGTAGACTATCCACCAGTGCAATGACTAAACGAGAGGGGTGATGGCACACAGACAATCCCTGAGTTGAGCTCTCAGAGTCCATTGAGCCTGCCTCATCTGGAGGCATGCCAAGGGCGTGACACGCACTGTAGAGGCCAAGTGGCCTATTACAGTCAACATTTTGTAAGCTGTTACCTGCTAATTTTCCCGCACAAGTGCTGTCAGTCTGAGAAGTCGATCGTGCGGTAGGAAGGCTCTCGACTGAATCTGTCGAGCAGGGCTCCAATGAAGTTCAAATGTTGGGTGGGCTGAAGGTGGAACTTTGGATAATTTACAACAAACTCTAGTAGTTCCAATGCCCGAATGATCAATCGAGTTGATTCTTGGACTCCATCCAAAGTGGCACTCTTGATCAGCAATTCATCCAGATAGAGGAAGACAAACACATCCAGCATCCGGAGGTAAGCAGCTACTTCCGCAAGGCACTTTGTGAAGACACAAAGTACTGAGGCCAGGCCAAATGGTGACACTCGGTACTGGAAGTGTTGTCACTTCCTCTGAGCAGTATCAGTATGGGGGTATAGGCATCCTTCAGATCCAAGGAGCACAGCCAATCTCCTTTTTGAAGGTAAGGAAGTAGGGTGCCTAGAGAAATCATTCTGAACCTTTCTCTTACCAAGCACAAGTTCAGATCTCTTAGTTCTAGGATGGGATGATATCTGTTTTCTTGGGGATCAGGAAGTTCCTGGAATAGAACCCACCACCTTTCTGCTCTGGTGGCACAAGCTTGATTACAAGATCTGACAAGAGGGAAGTGATTTCTCTCTAGAATCAGAAGGTTGAGATGATGCACCCTCAGCAGGTAATTTGGTGGTAGATGCAAAAAATGTAGTTGATAACCGCTTTTGATGATCTGTAGAACCCATGATTCTGAGATCATAAGGTGCCACCTTTGTGCAAAAACAGTGAGTCTTCCAACCAGAGGGTTTTCTACTGCAGTTGTTGGTAGATTGGCTATGCTCCACAAGAACAAGTCAAAACCCCACTTCAGGTTTTGGCTGAGGAGCTGGGTGGGTCTTTTAATGCTTCTGATGCTGCTGCTGTTGGTGAGGGGCCTACTTGGGTTGAGAGATCTAGGTAGGATCCAGTAAAGTAACTATGCCTGCGAAGATAATAGGTCTTTTTCTGGAATCCACCTTGGTACCTCCTACGATAGGAGGCATACTCAGATATGCGCCTGGAGAGCTTGGTAAGAGTAACATGCTGCTTTTCAATATGGCATGCTTTCTCTTCAACCTGTTCCCTGAAGAAATTCTCTCATGGCATGGGACATCCATCAGTTTGTTTTGCATGGACTATTCCAGGTCTGACAACTGGAGCCATGTGAGTCTCCGGGCACCAATACCTATGGCAGCATTTCGAGATGCCATCTTGAAGATATCATAGGTCTCGTGGACCTTGAACTTCAAGCAGTCCTTGCCATGGGCCACTAGGGAATGATACTGATCCATTTCCTTTGGGGGAAAGAACAAGGCCAGATCAGCCAAATTGCACATGAAGTTCTTCAAGAACATGCCCATATAGAGCTGGTAAGAGGCCACGTGGGCTAAAAGCATGGAACCCTGGAAACACCTCTACCCTAAAGAGTCCAATGTCTGAGCCTCCCTCCCTGGGGGTACTGAGGAATGAATCTTGGTATTCTTGATTCTCTTTAGGGCTGATTCGACCACCAAGGAATGGTGAGGAAACTGAGGCTTCTCGAATTCGAGAGCCTTCTTAATTCTGTAAATGGAGTTCAGCCTTCTACTAACCAGAGGTTCTCCAACATTCTCATATGTACTCTCTGAAAGATGTGGTGCAGGGCACTGTCACTGCTTCCATAGGGGATGAGGACTACTGCAGGATCTCTAACTCTTCTGCTCTGGGCTCATCCTCAGTCTCCAAAGAAAATGGAATGACATTGGCCATATCCCTCACAAACTCTTGGGGACTTGTGCCCCTCATGAGGTGAAGGGGGTTCTGACAGGAGCTCAGGGGACCTGCCCTCTGACAAGTCCTTTGATTCCACGTCGGTGACCTAGCCTTCTGAGTCAGACTCAGAGAGGAAGTCAAAGTACTTCTGAGTCTCTGCCTTGATCTCCCTCCTGCTTCAAGGGAATCGGGAGCTCCTTCAAGAGCAATGATGCATCAATACCCTTCTAGATTTTGAGGACACATTGGACCCCAGGATGCTAAATAGGGATATAAGCCAGACAGGCATTGGTGTAGAGGTCCTTTTGTGCCCTGATGTCAGTGCTTCTCCCTCAAGCAATGCATGCATCTCTAGGAATGGCTGCAGGTGGCCGATGTTGATGCAGCTGATGTCAAGGCCCTGGCCTGCTGCTTCACTAAATTCTGAAGGCTGCGGGGCCAGAGAAACTTTGACCGATGTACCTGGTAGGTATACAGGGATATCAGCGGCTTTGTCTCAGCTGTTGGTGCCCCCCCCCCCGCTATCCTGGAGGATGAGCTCTCCTCCCTTCGAGGGGCTCTCACGCAGACCCCCATTGCTCTAGATGCTGTGCCTCGATGGGCTCTGACACCGATGCCCCAGAGTCTTCACCTGCTGTTCAGCATGGTCACCCCTCAACGTCTAAGATGAAGTGGCTGAATGCTTCCTCATCTTTGGGTGGAGATTAATCAATGGCTGATGCTCCAAGGCTCAGTTCTGATTGAGTTTGAGAGCCCCTGGCATCGAAGCACCACCAGCATCCAATGCAGCCTTGGAAGTCACAGAGACCAATGCCATCAATGCCGATGGATCAGACTTCTAAGTGCCAAAAAGTGATTTGTGCTGCTTCTCTTGACCCCCAAGTCCTCTGTCATCTGTGAACATAAATGACAAGAAAAGGGCTGATGATTGGGTCCCAGGCACTGTACTGTAGGCACCAATTATGAGTATCTGTGACAGATATGGTCCAGAGCACTTGGAACCCTTCTTGAATCCACTGGCGGGTTTCTGGGACATGTCGTCTGGAAAACTAGCCATGGCAAAGTTGAATGGTTCAATGATGAGGACCAAGGTCCACCTAAGCACAGGCACTGGGAGGGCCAAGGTGCCATTGCAAGAATAGAAATACATGATCAGAGGAAGATAAGTAAAGGGAGGAGAGAACTGTGATGAAGGTGACTAGGTAAAAAAATCCAAGGCAAAAAAAAACGAGGGGAAAAAAGAGGTTTACCAAACAGAGGATGTCTGGAGCATGTCCATGGGGCTCTGCAGAAAACAAGAAACTCAATCAAGATGGTACCACAGCGGCAGGTGAGAAGGAGGCACGCAGGCGCAGTGGAGCCTCCCAAAAGCTTCCAATAGAAGCTGGGGAGCATTCCTGTGGTGGCTCTGTCGTGGACGTCACCCTTATGTGAGTACTCATTTTTGCTTGTCCACAAAGAATGCATGTTCTGATTAGCAACAATTAAATTAGTGTAATTTGATTTATGCTAGTCTGCTAAGAAAGTAGCTAGATAGATTAGAGCTTGTTCATAATAAGGAAACTGCTGTATGTCCTAATTTTGAATGAACTACATTGGTCATCATCTTTCACTATACAGTTTAAACATCTGGTAATATCCTACTGGACAATAACAAAAAACACCATACTTAAAAGATTGTTTGACTAAAGGGTAAATTTATAACTGGATGCTATGGGTAGGCACCTACTTGTCTTTATATAATACTTGTTTATGTAGCAGAGAGTGTGCCCTGAATGTAGGCATGATCGCTAACCTTGTTTGTGAACAGGTGTAAAATGCTCATGCATACTTTACGCATATGTATACACACATAGATTTAAGATATTTTATAATCTATACATGTACATGCAAATTCTGCTTGCGCTCCACCCAGACCATATACTTACTTTTATGTCAGTCGGTATTTTATAAGAGGTCATGTACACATGCATGTGCCTACTACACACTCAGCACTTCTAATATTTCTCTACATCGAAGGAAATTAAACAGTAAAAAGGCATTCTTTTGTGTCAGCTTAGAGCTGTGGAACTCTATTCCAAAAGAGCTACTTATGCTGGACTATTAACCAAGCTTTACGATGCTTCCAAAAACGTAAATAGTTAGCCACATTTTTAGTTCAGCTACATATTTATTGTTTTAATTTGGATGTGGTGTGGTTTGCTTAAATGTTTGTGTATGCTTTGTGGAATTAATGTTTTTTTCCTACTTGTTTTACTATTACCGTTATTTGTTAAATACATAAGCTACCTTGAGCATAATTTGGATGGGCAGATAGAAATTGAAGAAATAAAGTTCAGGCACCCCAGGGTAAATTACGTTTCAATAAATCCTTCACAGGATATAAGCTGACAAAACCCACTATGTGGAACAAAGTTAAATATTAACCTCTTTCTTTAAACAAAATTACTATTTCTAGTTTCTCACTGATTCAAATTAAGAACATAGTGAAGGTGACATTTTACTTAGCAGTTACATAGTAACAGTAAATGATGGCAGATAAAGACCAACATGGTCCATCTAGTCTGCCCAGCAAGATGGCAAGAGTAGGTACACCTGTCTCTCTGTGCAGGCCACCCTTCCCCATGTATTTGTTTAGGGGTGAACCCACCACTCCATGTAGGACACCCCTATCTGTTGAGACGTTAGATGGTTCAGAAGTTAGATGGTACCGTTTATTTTGTTTTTATCCTGTTGCTCTAAAGGGATCCACTGTGTTTGTCCCATGCTGTTTTGAATTCCGTCACCGTGTTTGCCCCCACCACTTCCATCAGGAGGGCATTCCAAGCGTCCACTACCCTTTCTGTGAAAAAATATTTCCTGACATTGCCTTTCAATTTACCACCTTGCAGCTTCATCTTATGCCCTCTAGTTTTACAGCTTCCCCATCTTTGGAAGAGGTTTGTTTGTTCGTCATTTCTCTTTAAGTATTTAAAGGTCTGAATCATATTTCCCCTGTCCCTCCTCTCCTCCAAAGTGTACATATTTAGGTCTTCAAGTCTCTTCTCAAGGCTTCTGACGCAGGCTCCAAATCATTTTGGTCGCCTTCCTCTGAACAGTTTCCAGTCTTTTTACATTTTTTGAAAGATATGGTCTCCAAAACTGAACACAGTATTCCAAATGAGGCCTCACCAGTGACTCATACAATGGCATAAGTACCTCTTCCTTTCTGCTGGTAATCCCTCTTTCTTTTTCTTTTTTTTTAATTTAATCTTTATTAATTTTTTTACATACAAAGAAGCTAAATTCTATGCAGCCCAACATCCTCCTGGCTCTTGCCACCGCCTTGTCGCACTGCTTTGCCACCTTGAGATCTTCAGAAATAATCACACCAAGGTCTTTCTCCTGATCCGTGCACACCAACCTCTCGCCCCCTATCGCGTACATTTCCCTTGGATTTCTGCTACCAAAGTGCATGACTCTGCACTTCTTTGCATTAAATCTTAATTGCCAAGCATTAGACCATTCTTCCAGCTTTTGTAGATCTTTCCTCATGTTAACCACTCCCTCGGGGGAATCCACTCTGTTGCAAATTTTCGTGTCATCTGCAAAAAGACAGACTCTTCCATTCAGTCCTTCAGCAATATCACTCACAAATACATTGAACAGTGCCGGGCCCAGGACCGACCCCTGGGGCACCCCGTTAATCACCTTCCCTTCATTCGAGTGAGCTCCATTTACCATTACCCTCTGTCGTCTGTCAGTAACCAATTTCTGATCCAATTTACCATCTTAGGATCCATCCCTAAGCTACTGAGTTTATTGATAAGCCTCCTATGAAGAACAGTATCAAAGGCTTTGCTGAAATCCAGGTAGACATCCATCGCATGCCCCTGATCTAGTTCCTTGGTCACCCAGTCAAAGAACTCAATCAGATTTGTTTGGCAAGATCATCCTTCGGTAAAACCATGTTGCCTCGGGTCTTGCAACCTGTTGGTTTTGAGAAAGTTCACTATTCGCTCTTTCAGGAGCACCTCCATTATTTTTCCCGCCACCGAGATAAGGCTCACAGGCCTGTAGTTTGACACTTCTTACCTCTACACAAAAGTGGTGACAGGGATGACATCAGCCGTTCTCCAGTCCTGAGGAACCTCTCCTGTTTCCAAGGATCTGTTGAAAACATCCTTTAACGGTCCTGCAAGAACCTCTCTGAGCTCTTTCAGTATCCTGGGATGTATCCCATCCGGTCCCATGACCTTGTCCACTTTCAGTTTTGCAAGTTGTTCTAACACATCATCTTCTGTGAATGGTGTGGTATCTACTTCATTCCCATTTTTATATTTAGGAGTCACAGGTGGTCCTTCTCCAGGACTTTTTTTTTAGTAAAAACAGAGCAGAAGTAGTCGTTTAGCAATTTCACTTTTTCAATGTCACTTTCCACGAGTCCATTCGCAGCACTTCTGAGTCCTGCAATTCCACCTCTGATCTTCTTTCTTTCCCGAATATACCTGAAGAAGGTTTTGTCGCCACACTTAACATCTTTAGCCATCTTTTCCTCTGCCTTTGATTTTGCTATCCTTATTTCTCTCTTTGTCTCTTTCAGTTTGATTCTGTATTCATTTCTGTGTTCCACTGTTTGCGAGCTTTTGAATTTTGCAAAAGCTGTGTTTTTTTGCCTTTATTTGAGCAACCACCTCTTTAGAAAACCAAATAAGTTTTCTTCTCCTCTTGTTTTTGTTTACTTTTGTTACATATTTATCAGTTGCCCCTTTTATTGCCAACTTTAGTTTAGCCCATTGCAATTCCACTTCCCTTATCTCCTTCCACCCTGTCAGCTCCTCCTTTAGGTACTCAGCCATTTTATTGAAGTCGGTGTTTTTGAAGTTTAGGACTTTGAGCTTGCTATGATTGGCCTGTACCATGGCTTTTATTTCAAACCACACCGTGTGATGATCACTGCTGCTCACAGGGGCACTCACGCAGACATTCGACACGCTATCACCATTGGTGAGCACTAAATCCAGCGTTGAGCTTTCCCTGGTTGGTTCCATCACCATTTGTCTAAGTAACACATCTTGGAGAGCATCCACGATTTTTTTGCTTCTTTCCAGATTAGCAGAAGGAGTAATCCAATCCACATCAGGTAGATTAAAGTCACCCAATATCATTGCTTCCCCTTTGTGGCTATCTTGGCAATATCTATAATCAATTCATTATCTCTCTCTTCAATTTGTGTCGGAGGTCTGTAGACTACAGCAGTATGGATGACAGTGCCATCTCCCCTTTCCAACACAATCCAGAGCGCTTCTTCTTTTCCCCATTCCCCTTACATTTCAGTAGCTTTAATATTGTTTTTGACATACAAGGCTACCCCTCCTCCTCTTCCATTTTCTCTGTCTCTTCTGAATAGATTATAGCCAGGTATGGCTATATCCCAATCATGCGATTCATTTAGCCATGTTTCTGTAATGGCCACAATGTCCAAATCCATTTCCACCATTCGGGCTTCCAGGTCCGGAACTTTGTTGGCTAAGCTTCAAGCATTTGTGCTCATTGCTTTCCAGTATTTAACTGGCTTGTGTATATTTAGCATTGATTTTGTTCTGCCTACATCTTCCCACTTGTTTTTGATGTGTGGTTTAAAAGTGTGGCTGTTTCTGATTTTAATCTGCTTTTGCAGGGGGTGACGTCCAGAGCTTGACCTTCTACATCCGTCACCCCCTTTTTCTAGTTTAAATGCATATCCACATATTGCTTGAATTTTTCACTTAGGATTCTTTTCCCTGCGACAGAGAGATGTAGTCCATCAGCCCAGTATAGTCTCTTGTTCCATCTGTTACCACAGGCGCCAATAAATATGAATCCTTCTTGTTTGCACCAGGTCTGGAGCCATGTATTAAAGCTGTTAATGTGATGCAGCCTTTTTGCCCCCTTACCAAGCACAGGTAGAACCTCTGAGAATGCAACAGTGTTAACAATGGGCTTGAGTTTCTCTCCCAGAGATTGGAAGTTCTTTTGGACTGTAGAGGCACTGTTTCTAGCCAGGTCATTTGTGCCCTAGTGGATAACAACATCAAGTTTGGAGTGTTCGCTTTCTGCGCTAAGTACTTCAACAATGTGGTTTGTATTCCTGCTGGCTGAAGAGCCTGGGAGGCACTTGACTATCTTCTCTCCTTTGAACTGTATTCCCAAGTTGGTGCCACTGATGATGGAATCACCAAGTAGTAGTAGTTTGCTGTTTGGTGAGGTTTTCTTCATATTTGGTCCTTTAGCAGGAGATTGGGCATTGTCTGTCTCATTTAAGGGCCCTCCAGTTTCTTTGGATTGGGCATCCTCATTCGCCAAGGCAAAGAAGGCATTATGCAAGGATATCTCCTGATTCATAGGATGCCTCTGTGTCACAGGTCGCAATCTACAAGAACCCACTGTGATCCATTTGTTCCTGGGGTGTTTGATGCTTTGTGGGAGCGGTGGTGGACTTTTTTCAGTTTGTATCTTAGAAGAGGTGCGCTTCATTGCAGCCAGTTCCTCCCTCAGTTCCTCATCAGCCAAGGCAGAGAAGGCATTATGCAGGGATATCTTTTGATGCATAGCATGTCTGTGTATTACAGGTCGCAATCTACCAGAACCCACTGTGATCCACTTGTCCCTGGGGTGTTTGATGCTTTGTGGGAGCGGTGGTGGACATTGTTCAGTTTGTATCCTAGAAGAGGTGCGCTTCATTGCAGCCAGTTCCTCCCTCAGTAGGGTCAACTCTTTATGCATGGCAGCTAGGTCTTCCCTTAGTAGAGTCAGTTCTTTATGCATGGCAGCTGACCTGAAGCACATAAGACAAGCTCTGAGGTTCCAAATGATTGGTCTTGGAATGAAAGTACTGCAGTTATTGCACTGAATACATGACATGCTGAATAAGCAGTCCTAGAAGGAGAAGAGGAAGAAGGAGAAAGGAGGAAGATGATCTGGGTTCTAACCCAAGTTAAAGGGATAGATGACAACGTATGCGAGTACTATATAGGCAATGCAGCCCCTGGGGTGGGTGGGGCGAGGGGTAGGGTGGGCAGGAACCTAAGTGTCTCTTGCCAGTAGGCTGTTCCTGAACTGGGGGCACCCACAGATATCTGCTCCAAGGCTACCCAGAAAAGCAGTCAGTCAGATTATCCCCAAGCTTAATTTATAAGCACAGTTAAATTTAATATTAGCAATTCCCACAAAACAGACAGTTAAACTCTATATTGATAGCTAGAAACCAGCAGAGATTAGAAAGAAAATTAGAGTCTTAGTTTTGTGAAAGATCCACAGCTCATGCAGCCGGCCTCAGACCCGCAGGTGTGGCCACTGGCCAGGTGTAAGATGGTCTACCATTAGCCCCTCCCTGAGAGCAAAAAACTTTCACCTCCCCCTCCCTGAAAAAGCAAGTTTTTTCCACAGATTTAAACCTTTGTTATCTGGATACTCAGTCCCAGTAGGCTGAATATCCCCAAGCTTAATTTATAAGCACAGTTAAACCTAATATTAGCAATTCCCACAAAACAGACAGTTAAACTCTATATTGGTAGCTAGAAACCAGCAGAGATAAGAAAGAAAATTAGAGTCTTAGTTTTGTGAAAGATCCACAGCTCATGCAGCCGGCTCAGACCCGTAGTTAATGTCCTTTTCTCGAATCCTGCTAGACCAGTCCCCTTTCAGCAGATTGGTGGCGACAACAAACCAAAGAAAAGCCCAGGTTTCAATGACATCACTCTCATGCCTCTATTTGCCTCAGCCACCAGAGGTCCCTTCAGTTTTTGTCCTAAAGCATATGGGAGATACAGAGCAAGGCTCACACAACCTCAAATATGGGCAACAATGAATAAGCAACAGTAGAGAACTATGTACAGCAAAGCAAAAACTAAATGCCTTCAGTAGAAGATGAGCCTGCAGAGCCAAATATAAAAATCATGGCGGACCTAAGGGCACCGCAGCAGAAGAACAGAGCAATTCAGTTTCAGGGGCGGGCCCTGGACTGATCTAGAAGGGCTCAGGAAAAGACATTAACTGGTAAAATGCTATCTTCCATATCGTCCTGCTAGACCAGTCCAGACAAGTGGGATGTACCGAAACTACAACCCCACTGTGTGGGAAGAAGACAGAGCAGCTCGCAAAACTCTTGAGCTGAAGGCTGTGACCACCCATGCATGCCCATCCAAGCGGTAATGCTCGACAAAAATGGAAAGTGATATCCACATTGCTGCCCAACAAATGTCTGCATGGGCTACCGAGCTCCACTCCTCCCATGAGGACGCTTGTGCTTGGGTCGAATGGTTGTGTGTAAATCCTCCAGAACTGGCTGGTTCCGTAACAGATATGCCGAGGCAATGGCCCCCTTAATCCAGCATCCTAAAGTCGACTTAGCCACCACTTCACCCTTGCACGAGCCAGTAAACAGCACAAAAGCGTAGTTACTCACCTATAGCAGGTGTTCTCTGGGAAAAGCAGGAATCAGTCTTCACATATGGGTGGTGTTGGCAAAAACAGAGGCTGCGTGGTATCCACTCCCTAGCTTTCATAGAAAGACTTTGGGAGTTCTACCACTCATGCATGGTCACCTTCCTGTCCAAAGGTGTCATCATCTTACTTCAGTAGGATGATATAACTTAAAGAAGCATAAAAAAGAAAAACAACTCCACGGAGAGAAGGGAAGGTTGTGAGGACTGATTCCTGCTGTTCTTGGAGAACACATGCTACAGGTGAGTCAATACACTTTCTCTGGAAACAAGCAGGAAGTCAGTCTTCACATATGGGACTCCCAAGCTACAGGCTACAGAAAAAAACCTGTAAAAAGGCCAAGGATGACCGAAAAATCAAACTGTGAATGCCAGCGGACAGCAGAGATTAGCTTCAAGTCCTCAGACACGATCCAAGTGTCAACCAGAGAGGCAGTTCTCCAGTAGCTTGGACTGACAAAAGGGGAGTTGCATTAATCCCCAAACAAATGACAGAGTGCTGCCTGGTCAACGGCGCCGTCATGCCAGGAGTCTACTTCCAGGCAGTAATGTGCTACAAAGGTAAGGACCAGGTGGCTGCCCAGCAGATCTCCAACAAGGAGCACACGTTAGACACTAAGGCTACCACTGCATGCATGTCGTGAACAGTGATGTGATCCTACCCCCCCCCCCCCCCCGGGAGAGACCAGTGTGCACAGGTTAAGGAGATACAGTCCGCCACCCATGTCGACAGGGTGCATTTAGAGATAGCGACCCTAAGTCTGTTGTGGTCGAGGAGTTAAGAGGAGCGAAGAACTGCGAGGAGTGGCAATGGGCTTTCATCTACTCAAGATAGAAAGTCAATGCCCTCTTACAATCCAGAGTGTGGAGCATGGCCTCCGCCCTACTCACATGAGGTCAGGGGAAAAAGGTTGGAAGGAGCACCTCTTAGTTCAGATTAAAGGGGGAAAACACCTTAGGCAGGAACCGGGGATGCATGCACAATACCACCCTATTCCTGTGAAATCTGGTGTAAGGAGCACGTGCCACCAATGCCTGCAGCTCACTCTCCCGGCAGGCAAAGGTTAGTGTCATCAAGACCACTTTCCAAGAGAGATACTTGAGGTGACATGAGACCAGCGGCTTGAAGGGTGGAACCATAAGCTTACCCAGAACCACATTCAAGTCCCAGGCAGTCACCAAGCGATGAATGGGAGGCCGCAAGAGCAAGAGATCACGCATAAAGTGGGCCATGAGCAGATGAAGGACAGGGGTTGCCCCTCCACCAAATAATGATGCACTGCCAGCGCACTGAGCTGCACCCTCACCAAGTTGGATTTCAAGCCAGCTTGGGAAAGGTACAAATAGTACTGTAGCATCATTGGTACAAATGAAGAAAAGGGGTTGACCTCCCCCCCCCCCCCCGATCCATGCACCAGATGGAGAAGCAACGCCATTTGAAAGTGTACTCTCGCCGGGTGGAATCCTTGCGAGACATCAGGCAAGCATCTCGACCTTCCAGGGCAGATGAAACTAGGCAAGAGCTACCCTTTCAGCAGTCAGACCATCAGGGCAAGGAACCTGAGGTTGAGGTGCCGGAGGGAGCCATCCTCCTGCGATATCAGGACCAGGGTACAGCCTAGGGCAATCAGCGGCGCCTGAGAGAGATGGAGCAGCAGGAGGAACCGTGGCTGCTGGGCCCACCTGGAGGCAATGAGGATCACAGAGGCCCAATCCTGTTGAACCTTGAGGAGAGTTGGAGACCAGCGGGGTCGGAGGGTACACATATAGTAGCTCCTTGCTCCAAAACAGGAGGAATGCATCAGTCGCTGCTTGGTGCAGGACTGGTATCCTGGAGCAGAAACGTGGCAACTGGGCATTGCTGGGACTGGCAAAGAGTAGGGAGCCCCACTTCTGAAACAGGTAGTGCACCATTCGAGGGTTCAGCCTTCACTTGTTGGGCTGGAAAACCTGACTGAGGTGATCCAGGAGGGAATTCTCCTGTACCACCAGGTACACCACCTGAAGGAACATACCCCTCTCCCGGGCAAAGTTCCAGAGACGAACTGTCTCCTCGCACAAGAGATATGACCCTGTGCCTCCCTGTATGAGATAAAACTGTCATTTGATTGTCTGTTTGAACCAGAACTACCTGGTTTGATAACTGGTTCTAGAAGGCCTGCAGAGCATACACAATGGCTCTGAGTTCCAGGAAGTTGATCTGATCGAGACACTCCTCTGCCAATCAGATGCCCTAGGGCTGTAGTCTGCCGCAGTGGGCTCCCCAGCCCAGTTTTGAGGTGTCGGTCGTGAATGTCACCTGAGGGGAAGGAAACTGAAAAGGCATTCTTGCCAGAAGGTGCTGTGGCTCCTGCCACCAATCGAGGGATGTCACCAAAGCTGCGGTTTTGCGGACCCTGCCATGGAAGCAGCCCATCGCCTGGACCCATTGGGAGCCAAGGGTCCAGTGGGCTGCACACATGTGGAGGTGGGTGTTGGGCATGATATACATGGTTGAAGCCATCTGGCCCAGAAGGCAGAGCATCAGGCAGGCCGGGCCACCGAGTGACCCTGCAGGTCCTGCGGTAGGGGCTGCTAGGCACTGAGCTCGGTCTACGGGAAGAAAGGCCTTGGCCTGGACCATGTCCAGGAAGGCCCCTATGAATTCCAGATGCTGAGCAGTCTGCAGGTGTGACTTGGGATAGTTGACGACAAACCCTAAGTGCTCCAGGACGAGGATGGTGCGGCGCCACACCTGACAGACCTCATTGGTAGAGCTGCCCCTTATGAGCCAGTTATGCCAGGTAGGGGAAACATGAATACCCCCTGGAAGCATAGGTGGGTGGCGACTACCAAGCAGCACTTTGCGAACACCCGGGGGGCAGATGCCAGCCTAAACGACAGGACATAGTAGTGCTGTCCTCCGATGACGAAGCGGAGGTACTGCCGGTGCAAGGGATGGCTCAGGATGTGGCTATAGGCATCTTTGAGATTCAGGAAGCATAGCCAATCTCCCTGCTGTGGGTATTGTGTGATGCAGCGGAGGCTGATGAGAGCCCTGATGAGAGAAGTGAACCTGTTTGTCAGCAAGGAAAAGATGTGCACAGAGTGCAATATTCACTGGGACCAGCTTGAGGGAGCAGGAGTGCAGTCAGGAAGACTGAAGGGCCACGCCTAGCTGGTCAGGAGCACATGACAAACATTTTACAAGCCTCAAGGAGAAGAGTCCTTTATAAGGAAGCACAGCCTCAAGTTAAACAGAAAGGGAAAGAGAAAGAGAGAGAGACACAGACACAGACAGAGACACGGACACAGAAGGAGGAACAGAAAGAGAAAGCTGTTTGCTGGCAGAGGGGGAAGACTTATACGGATTGCAAGCAAGAAGCAAGGAGGAATCAGCTGGGAAGGAAAAGCCAGGCTGAGCAAGGAAGCCAGGATTTGGGCTGTTGCAAGAGCAGGCCTTTACCAGAAGAGCTGTTCCCACGGGTGAGAGAGGAATCAGACTTTCAGAGGAAAGCTTGGCACAAAGCTTCTGAAGGGAGGAAGTCAGCCCAAGGGAAAAACCTTTCCTCATCGTGCTGCTGCAATAAGAGGTATGAGAATTATATTCCTACAAAGAAACCTTTGCCCTGTAAAAGTTCTTGTGGAAGAAGTGTGGAATCTCTAAGAAGAGAAAGCCCAGTTAATACTAAGGGGACAAGTGGCCAGCGCTCCAGGCTAGGCCCGAGGCACTGGAAAGTATTAAGGGAAATATACAAAGCTCCAGAATACAATATTCCAGAGACTGTTAACACAGAATTAGACATACCAATTCCTGAGCCGATGCAAGTGGAACTGGTGGAACAGTTGCCAGACCCAGAGGAGATGGATTGCTCTCTCTGCATTTCCCATAGCACAGAGTCTTTGGAGGACGTATAAATGGCTTGTGGTATCTGCAGAATGTCTATTATGTGCTGAGCAGAAGAATTGTACAAATGTGCTTTAAACTGGAAGTTATGTTTGTGCCCTGCTACAACTGTGAAGTTAACAGTTTTCCTTAAACCTTGTGTTTTCTTTTGTGCCTGAAGTTAAGTACATTATTTTCAGTTGTGACCAATTTATGACCCCATGCGTAAAAGGGAATAAAAGCCTTTTTCATCCCTACCACTCTGTTTTGATTGTTTGCTTTAAAGGATTGGAGTTTAAAACCACTAGACCAAGTTTCCTTGGTTCTTAAAATGGACTCTCCTATCTAATAATAATAATTTTTATGCCACAGTGTGACAAAAGGCATCTTTGAGATTCAGGAAGCATAGCCAACCTCCCAGCCAATCTCGAAGCGGAGGTACTGCCGGTGCAAGGGATGGCTCAGGATGTGGGTATAGGCATCTTTGAGATTCAGGAAGCATAGCCAATCTCCCTGCAACGTTCCAAGGGAAATCATTTTGAACTTCTCGTTCAACAAGAACCATTTGAGATCCCTTAGATCTAAGATGGGATGAAACCCTCCCATTCTTTTCGAAACCAGGAAGTAGCAGGAGTAGAACCCGGTTTCCCTTTGAGCAGGGGGAACTGGCTCCACTGCTTTGTCTGCAAGGTGGCCCACAAGTTTCTGCCGCAGAAGTTCTCAGTGCAGAGGAGCCATAGATAGTTCCCCAGCGAAGAATGAAGGTGGTGTTTCTGCGAAGTGGAGGAGGTAACCCTCCTTGACGACCTGCAGAGCCCAAGTGTTGGTGGTGATGCCGGGCCACCATTGAGCAAAAAAGACCAGACGTCCCCCTGTATGCTGCAGTGCTTGACCTCAGAGGGGAAAAGCGGCTATGCCCAAGGAGTCAAAAGCTCTCCCAAGCCTGTGATGGAGGCAGTGTCTGAGGCTTGGGGGCTTTAGGCTTACGAGGGATCTTGGCTTGCTGTCCCTGTTGGGGAGTGGGATAGGCTGAAAATTGGGGGTATGTTCCATAAGCCGCCTTCTTTTTCGGGTAAAAGGGCTTTTCCCCACAGCCTTCTATTGGGAAGGGTCTGCAGTCTTCCTGGAGAGCCTGATTTTGGTCATGAACTTGGACTCCAGCTCAGCAGCCTTGTCTGCCATGGATTTCCTGAAGAGGTTCTCTCTCCGGCATGGGACATCGACCAACATGTCCTGAACCCATTGCTCCAAGTCAGAGGACAGTAGCCATGCCAGGCGCTGGGCACCAATGCCCACTGCAGCCATTCTGGCCATGGACTCAAAGCTGTCATAGGCCACCGGAGTCATGTATTTGGAGCACTGCTGAGACCAGGGTTCGGAACCACTAGAGAAGCTCATCAGACAGCCCAGCTGAGAACCCAGCAAGCTTCTTTGCCAGGTCTCTCAAGTACATGCCCATGTACATTTGGTAGGCCTGGATATGGGCCACAAGCATTGAGCCCTGATTACACTTTCTACCATAGGCATCCATGTTGTGGGATTCCCTGCCTGGGGCATCGAGGAATGTGTCTTCTGGCTCTTGATTTGACGTATGGCCAACTCCACCACCATGGAGTTGTGTGGTAGTTGTGTATTCTAGAAGCTAGGACTCTTGAGAACCTAATATATGGAATCGAGCCACTTGCTCACTAAAGACATCATAACTGGTGTCTCCCACATCCTGAAGGGACCATGAGTGCCTCTTTCAAGGAAGCCTCATACTGGAGGATCTCGAGATCCTCCACATGAAGCTCGTCCTTGGTCTCAGTAGCGAAGGCCTAGGCCTTTGACATATCTTGCATGAACTCCTGGAAGGAGAGGTCTTCCGGGGGGGGGGGGGTGGACTGCCAATGCTCCTGTGGCAAGGACAGGTTCAAGGGAATGTCCTGGTGCCGACAAGTATCCGAGGACTCGTCATCGGTCTCCCGCTCAGAATTGGTATCAGAAGATACCTCCAGGACCTGACTGGCATCGGCCTGGTGACCGGCAGGGGGAGTCACCAGGGGCTGAGGCTCCCAGCGATCTGACCCCAAGGCACTCAGTGGAAAGGTCCAGACCCTTGTGGGAGAGGTGGACTAATTCCTGACATCAGAGGTGGGTTGGAACCACTCCAGCACAGGCTGCATCTCCGTGGGTGACGCCTCCAAGGTGGAGGGTCCGGTCATCGGTCCCGAGGAATCAGAGGTACTGGTTGTCAGGGCTTGCTGCATTGCCAGGAGGGCAGTGATGCTGCACTCCAATGCAGCCATCCTGACCTCGAGGCCAGTAGGCTCACAAGCATCAGCATGGGCACCATGGGTATCAGTTCCAATGCCTGCTCCGTCATGGGGGTTTTCTCAAAAAGGATGACCTCTGAGGACAGATTCCGATCCTCCGAGGCCATCTTTCACTTCTGGCCCTCAGCATTGGCTCAGGGGCTCTGACGCCGATGACCATAGGACTTTACCCTTGGCACCAGAATCTGTCTTCGAGCCAAATTCGACGTGGTCCAATCCTTCCAGGGATGGTCTTCCACAGTCAATCCCAGGTCCGATGCCCCATGACCTCAAGGCTCAGTGCAAGCATGATTTGCATGTGAGGTCGAGGCCTCATCCATGGCCCCTGAGGGTACCAATTCCCCGGATGACGCAGGAGCCGAATGGGAGGTATTTCATGCCTGCCTTTCATGATTCTTCCAGCCCTTACTCATCATCTGGAGACAGAGGGGGCAAGAAGAGTCATCGTGGTCGGTGCCAAGGTACCGCAGGCAACAGTTAAGACCGTCCGTGTGAGACATGGTATGGTTACAACGGTCACACTGCTTAAAGCCACTGACCGATGACATAGCAGGAAAGATGGCTCCCATGAGGTCAAACTCCAATGTTTTGGGCAGGAGGGCACAAGAAAAACTCATGCACCGAAGAGAAGAAAAAAAGAAAAGAGGGAATTCGAAAAAACGCAACACTGAGGCGACGGATCCAGGAACCGAGAAGGTGACAGTATGTGACCAGAAGACTGTGAAAAAAATCACAAAAACAAAAAATCACATCTGATGGGCTCCACGGAAAAAAGACAGGTAAAATGTCACCTTTGGGCAGGAAGGTGACCACACATCCATGGTAGACCTCCCAAACACTTTCTATAAAAGCTAGGGAGTGGATACTATATGGGATCTTTCAGCGTCGACGTTACCCATATGTGAGGTTTGCTTCACAGGCCCCTTGGACCTGTCTTCTGGGAGATGGTAAGATTTTGTCTCACCTAGGTCCTTCACCAGCTTCTCCAAAGCAGTTTCAAACAGAAGCTTCCCTTTAAAAGCCAGTTAAGTTAACTGGGATTTGGAGGATGTGTCTGCTGCCCAGTGTCAGAGACAAATCCAATGCCCTGACACCATCATCAGGGCAGCATTCCTGACCGCAAAGTGTACCAGGTCATACATGGCATCATAAAGGAAGAATGCAGCTGACTACAAAAGAGAGGAAGTATCATCAGGCGGAAGAGACTGAATCCATTGAAGCAGAGCTTGAGACATCAGACTTGTACATACCACCAGTGGTAGGTGGTAGGATAGCCACCATCATGGCAAACTGGCTTCTCAGCAAGGAATCTATCTTGCAATCCAGAATATCCTTTAAGGCCAATCTGCCTTCCCAAGGAATGGTAGTCCATCTGGTAACTGCCGTGACTTGTGCATCCACCTTGGGAATGTCAAACCACTCACCGCATTTTTCCTCCAGGAGAGCATAGATCATCTTAAACACCTGTAACCTTTTAGGGAGGGAGTCGGGGGAGTCCCACTTCGACCAGATCATATTCTTGATCACCTCCAGGAATGGAAAGACAGCAGCAGATTTCTACATCCCTTGAAGGAGTGAGTGTACCTTCATTTCCTGCATCATGCCAGAAGCATCTGTCAAGTTCAAGGTGGATGAGACCCTAGCAATCAATGCTGTCAGCTCCTCTCCTCCTGGAATAGGCAAATCATGCCGGCCTCTGCATATTCTTCTGAAGGTGAGAGAATGTCCTCATCCACATTAGAGCCCAGTACTGATTCATCTGAACCTGAGGCATAGTCAATATCTCTGATAGCTCCCAACTGTTCCCCATCTCCAGGAAGTGCCCCACACTGGGAACACTTGGCCAAAGGTAATCAAACAGGGCCTTCTACTTTCAGCCTGCCCAGCATGAGACTGTGTCCAGGGGCATCCAGAGGCTACAGGGTCTGAATTTCCATGCCAGAAGGACCAGGTCTGTTGCAAAAAGGTAAGGAATGTCAGGGAGGACAATCTGAAATCCAGAAACTTTCCTCTCGGATAAGGCTCCCTAACACCAGGGGGAATAGCCACCAGAGACATTCCAGAGGATGAAGAGCAGCTCACAGCACGGTTGCCGGAGCTTCTGGCTGGCTGGCTGGTTATCCTTACCCATAGTGCCATCCTTCACTTCCTGCCCTGAGGCAGAAAAGGGTGGACTAAGCGCATCACCCAGCTAAGAGGGGGAAAGCATGCCCTCCAGTGGTGACACAGAAGCTGCCATGCAGGAAGGGCAGAGTCCAAAATTCAAGAATGAGGCTCCTCACTTGCCATAGGTCAAAAATGTTTCCTGAAAGAAGACAGAGAGTTAGGATAAGTGTCACAAGAGCATATGCTAAGACTGCATTGGCCTGCAAGTGTGTGTTAACTGCGCTTTTATGTTACGCATGTTAAAGGCACTAGGAAAGGAGTGCATGTTGGAGGCACTTGGGAGGGATGCGTGTTAGGACTGCATGACCATCAGGTGCACAAGAAGCAAAAAAAAAACATTAACGTATGCAGAAACGGTGGGAAACCCCACACACAGCACCAACGGTCGCTAACAGTCCACACTGAATTGCATACCTCAGAGACAGAACCGGGAGCACCCAACAAGGACAATGACAAGGTCAAGCCTTGGTACTCACCTCCTGAGAGCCCCAGGCATAGGATCTGTGTCAAGCTCAGCTCTATTCCCCTGAAACTGCTTCACTGCCTGGTTTTGTTTTTACAGCACTATATGGAAGGTGGATGGCAGGCAGATCCCTCTGAGAGCCTTCTGCAATCTTTGAGAGAGAGCAGGGGGGATAAAGGAGGAGGGAAAAGGTGCTGAGGTTGTGTGAGGTTGCTGTACTCTTCCAGATCCTTCCAAATCCTTCTAATTTGTGGCTGCTCAACCAGGCATCAAGATAAGGGCATGGAACTAAACCAATTTTCCCTCCTATGGCTACTGAAAAGACCACAGTTCTAGTGGAGCCTCTCACGTCGTGCTCAAGTGAGTCACATTTCTGTACTCAAGGTGGTCTTTCAAGAATGTTTATCAATCTCTCTTCCTCTCAATATTCAGATTTTCAATGGAGAGGAAATAATCCATCCACCATCTGATGGAGACAAAGAAATAATGGAGAACTCTGGTGGCTGAGTTGAATAGAGGCATAGGAGTGATGTCACTGAAACCTGGGCTTTTCATTGGTTCTTTATCTCCACCAATCTGCTGATAAAGGAACACAACCCACTTGTCTGGACTGGTTTAGCAGGACAATATGGCATATTGCATTTAATTTAACAGAATTTATAAGCCATCTATCAGTAATTTCCAAGTGGTGTATAAGTAAAGCATATGAAATAAGTAATCATAAAACATAAACAAAATAGAAAAACATATAATAAATCCTAAAACTTACAACATATAACAAAATCAAACCATCGCATAACAACATATTAAAAAATGAAACAAAGCACTATCAAAGTAACTCACCAATTGCCTGTTCAAACATAGCTGTCAGCCATTTCCAAAATCAAATATTCTTGCTTGGAACGTAACTTAAATGGAAGAGGATTCCAACATGCAGGAGCTGCTCAGGAGAAAGCATGAGAATGCATTTCAAACTATAAGTTTTCATTGTTGGACCTTCAAGCAAATTTTAACCCTCTGACTGTAATACTCTTAGGGGTATATTCTATCCTGCGTTTAGTGGGAATGTACATCTGGGTTGGACATACATCCCTGCTAAACGGCAGGGACCGTTTCCCTATCCTGAGTTCCTCGCATGTACAGTGAAGATGTGCAGTGAACTCAGGATGGGGGCAGGACAGAGGAGGAGCGAGGGAGGGCCAGGGGTGTGACCCCCTACCCTGGATGTACGGGGCATATTCCAATAACGGCTCTGGACGTTCGGGCTCGAGGATTTTCCTCACCTATCTTTAAGGCACAGAGGCTAAGCGGGTAGCATCGAAAATTGCTGCTACCCGCTTAGCTTCGGCAGCTGCCAGCGCATCCAGCATAACCTGGATTTTCACTTCTACCACCGCGGAAATGAAAATCCGAGTTAAGGGGGGTCAGTGGGCAAGCTATGTGCCGACATGACACATAGCCTGCCTAACTCAAAATCGGGCCATTGAGTTCAATGTATTTGTGAGTGATATTGCAGAAGGATTAAAGGGGAAATTCCACCTTTTTGGAGATGACATGAAAATTTGCAACAGAGTTGACTCTTCTGAGAGAATGGACAACATGAGGAAAGATCTACAAAAACTGAAAGAATGATATAATGCTTGGCAGTGAATATTTAATGTCAAGTAGTGCAGAGTCATGCATGTGGAATGCAGAAATTCAAAGGAATTGTATGCGATAGGGAGCAAGAGGTTGGTGTACACATACCAGTGATAGTGTCTGAGGCTCTCAAGGTGGCAAAACAATGTAACAAAGTGTTAGCCCGAGCCAGAAGGATGCATAGAGAGAAGAATAACCAGCAGAAAGGAGGAGGTATTAATGTCTCTGTATAAGTCGTTGTGAGGCCTCACTTTGAGTACTGTGTTCAGTTTTGGAGACCATATCTCAAAAAGGATATAAAAAGACTTGAAATGGTTCAGAGGAAGGTGACCAAAAAGTATACTCACCCACCTATAACAGGTGTTTTCCGGGGAAGGAAGGAATCAATCCTCACATATGGGTGGCATCGGTGCCGATGGAGCTCTTGAGGAAGCATCTCCCCAGCTTTCAAAGGAAGCCTTTGGGAGATGCCACCACGCAAATGTGGCCCCTCCCTGCCCAAGGGTACCATCTTGCTCAGTCTCATGACATAGCTAAAATGGCAAAAATAAAATATCAAGGAAGCAACTCCACGGGGAGGAGGGAGGGTTGTGAGGATGGATTCTTGTTGACCCAGGAGAACACTTGTTATAAGTGAGTAACTACGCTTTCTCTGGGAAGAAGCAGGAAATCGGTCCTCACATATGGGACTCCCTAGCTACAGGCCATCAAAGGCCCGTAGAAAAACATGGATGCTCCCAAGGGTATCCATGAGCATCAGCAATTGAGTCCAAGGATACAGACTCCAGAAAGGCCCATGTGTCCAGTGAGGATCCAGCACTCCGGTAGCCTCAACACAGAAGGGTCGGGGAGGGGGGTAGAAATTGCCTAAACTCTGAACAGATTACAGAGTACAGCCTGGCCGAAGGCACTATCCCATAGGGACTCTCTCTCTCGGCAGTAATGAGCTGCAAAGGTATGGACCGAAGACCAGGTGGTAGCTTGGCAGATGTCTGTCATTGGGACAGAGCTCAAGAGGCTGCAATGACCCTGATATTGTGTGCCGTGACCCAGTGCTCCAGCGAGAACCCAGCCTGCTCATAGGCGAGGGCAATACAGTCCACCACCCAGGTGGATAGAGTCTGCTTGGTCGCCACCTCCTCCAGCTGACTGGGGTCATGAGAAACGAAAAGCTGTGCAGCTTTGTGGTGGCCCTGGGTATGTTGAAGGTAGAAGGACAGGATCCTCTTACAGTCCAGAGTATGGATGATGGCCTACGCCCTACTGGCATTGGGCCGTGGAAATAAGGCAGGGAATACCACCTCCTGATTGAGGTGGAAAGGAGACATTACCCTCAGAAGGAATATGGGGTGCGTGAGGAGCATGACCCTGTTCTTGTAGAACCTGGTATAGGGCAGCTCCGCCACCAAGGCTTGTAGCTTACTGACCCTATGAGCAGTTGTGAGTGCCACCAAGAAGATGACTTTCCATGGGGGATACTTCAGGTGGCATGTAGCCAAATGGTGGCCCAGTGAGCTGCGACACCACCACATTTAGGCCCCACTCCACCATTTGTGGGCGGATGGGGGCCTTAGACAACAGAAGATCCCACAGGAAGTGGGTTATGAGAGGCTGCACAGAGAGGGGCTTGCCCTCTATGGGGTGATGGTGTGCTGCAAGAGCACTCAGATGCACCCTGATGGAGTTAGATTTGAGCCCAGCTTGTGACAGATGAAACAAGTATTGCAGCACCAGCTGCACTGAACATGAGAATGGATTCACTCATCGCTCCGCTTACCATACCAAAAACCTGCACTATTTGAAGGCATAGGCCCACCTGATGGAGGTCTTTGGAAGGCTAAGAGGACATCCTCCACTTCCCCCAGGAGATTGAAAGGGGCAAGGCTACCCTTTCAGTAGCTATACTGTCAGTGACAGGGACCCCAGGTTGGGGGTGCAGGAGGGAGCCTCTTTCTGAGACAGTAACCCCGGGGTATTCCCCAGAGGGACCAGTACCTCCACAGACAAGCAGCAGGAACTATGGTTGCCAGGGCCACCAGGATCAGTGATGCTCTGTCGTGAAGAGTCATGAAAAGGGTCTTGGCAATCAACAGCGTGGGCAGGAAGGCATACAGAAGACCCTCTTCCCACGGGATGAGGAATGCATCTGCAGCCACACAGGATGGATGGGGCTGCCAAGAGCAGAAGCAGGTCAACTGGGAGTTACCCCGCTGGCAAAGAGATTCACTAGTGGGGTCCCCCAGAGTCGGAAGAGCCGATTGGCTACTCAGGGTTCCAGCTACCACGCGTGTAGCTGGAGGACTCTGCTCAGTCTGTCCACGAGGGCATTGTCTTGGCCTGGCAGGTACACTGCCCACAGGAGCATCCCTTGGCGAATCGCATAGGAGCAGAGAGCCACGCATTCCTGGCAGAGGGTGTGGAACCCCATACACTCTTGTTTGTTGATATAGAACATTGTAACTGCCCTGAGTGTAGAGTTCCTTGCAATGTGCTCCCCAGCCCAGCAAGGAGGCATCCGTAGTGAGGACCTTTTTCGGGGTGGGGGGGTCTGAAAGGGCATCCCCGCTTGAAAATGCTGTGTGGCCTACACCATCCAAGGAACTCTGCCAGCTGGCGGGTCACTGGCATTCTGTCTTGCAGCAGGCCCATGGCCTGTGTCCACTGGGAGCTAAGGCACCATTGGGCTGCCCTTATATGAAGAAGGGCATTCTGGGTAACATGGACCATGGAGACTATGTGGCTGAGGAGGTACAGCAGGAGGCAAGCCGACACTGAGGGTTGATGATCTATGTCTGCGGCCAGTACCCAGAGATGGTCAGCCCTGTCCAGAAGGAAGAAGGCTCTGGCCTGAACAATGTCTAGGGGAACCAAACAAGAGCACAGACTACTTGCAGAAACCAAGATCAACCAAAGGAGCTGGTACCAAAGACTGGCGGAAGTTCAATAATCCTTTATTGTCCCCAACGTGTTTCGGCCTGAAAATAAACTTATGCATCGAGCATATAATAAAATATCCAGCTTCATCATTCACTGATCGCAGGAATACATGCAAACATGCATAACCCTTATCAAAAAACGCCGATTCTAGTGAGTCAGTAGCTTGGCAGACAGAGTGGTATATCTTGCTCACCCCTACCATTCCTCTCCTCCCTACCCCCTCTCCTCCTCCTTCCCACCTCTTCCCCTTTCCCCTCCCCCCCCTTTCCTTCCCCCTATGGTGAGCAAGATATACCACTCTGTCTGCCAGGCTACTGACTCACTAGAATCTGTGTTTTTTGATAAGGGTTATGCATGTTTGCATGTATTCCTGCGATCAGCGAATGGTGAAGCTGGACATTTTATTGTATGCTCGATGCATAAGTTTATTTTCATCCCGATGAGTTTGGTTTTCTCTCGACCAGTAATTTTAGAAGTCTATATTTAGAAGGTTTCTCTGTTTTTCGATAAAGCCTAGTGACCGATTTCGAATTTCATTCACTTTTATACAGTTTAGTTATGTTCAAGGTTTTTTAACTTGACAATACATATAATGACCTTTGAACTTCATTTGGCGGGAAATTTCCTTTAAAAATGGCGACGAGTAACGAAGCACTACTTTGTTTGTTAGCTATCGATTCAGTGCATCGGTGACGGTGCAAAATATCGGTAAGTGTTCATATGTTTTCTTGCTATTTTTAAATACATGGGTAACACAACAACAACAAGATTTACAATCAAGTTCTTCCTCTTCATTTTTATGTTTACAATCTGCATTTTATGCATACATCGGCTTTGGTTTTTTAGGCTCAATAAAATAAAATATTCTTTATTTGCTTATTTATATGATTCTTAGTCATTTTCTTGAAAGCGAAGCATAATATGTAGTTGATAGTCTATTTTTGTCATTCCACTTACAGGCAGCTATACATAATGTGTTAGTTTTCTCTTCATTATATCGGCAATTGCATGCCATAGCGCTGAAAGTTTACGCGTATCATGCCACTTGGACTGTAAGTGTAAAAGCCTTTTTGGTCAATCTGCGGTATTAGCCTGCCTTTTTTGGTTAAGCTTTCATTGAATCCATGAACCCAAGCGTGGGTTTTTCTTTGATTTATAATAGAGGGTTGCACCCGATAATCTGAAAATGAGGCGATGGTCGTTTCTCCCCCCCCTCCCCCCCTTTAACATTATTTTTTCGTATGGGTTTTATTAGCTGCCTTCAAAAACCTCACTTTATTTTATTTTATGTCCGTTTTCCGGAACTAGGGCAACGGTCCAAGTGCATACAATTTGAAGATCTTCGGACGCTGTAAAAAAGTTTGCTATCGCGAACATTTGTTTGCAGCTCTTCATGTAAGGTTATATTTTATCTTATTTTATTTATTTATAACATCTATGATGTATTTTACTTTCTGTTCAAGTTTGTTTGGTCCGTGAATACACAGATTTTCTCTTTTCGTTCCCGAGTCCTGGTAAATGGGTTTTTGGTCTAATGAGATATGCCCCTCAATGTGGCATTTTACAATTGGACATTTGTCAATTTATACATAGTCTACACAATAATTTCTTTGAAGTTATTCAATCCCCCCTTTTTTGAAAAAAATGTTTTTGATAATTTGAAGCTTCTTTTGGTTTAATATATAAGAATTTTCATTATAACATTTCATTGTTCATCAAAAGCAAATTTTCTTTCACAATATGTGATTTGGGCAGACAAGCGCCTCAGTCATTATATAGGAGTTTTCTCGCTCTCTCTCTCCCATTGTGCCACCCCCTCCTTTTTTCACCATGGTTATCTATTTAGATGTTCAAATCTTTATTTATTTACCTCCTCTTTAGTGAATTTCATCTACACATTGGCTGGATTATTCAAGGTATTATATATGTCTTCCTCATCTCCTTTTATCACTTTTTATTCTTATCTTTTTTATTTATTCATTATATAATTTTTATGTAGTGATTCACTTTTTACTTTTTTACTTTTTGAGTACACCTATGTCTTGATTGCTATGTTTTTAACGTACTCTTGATTTATATGTGCGCTTTTTATATGTAAATATCACTTTATCGTTTATAAGTACCTATATTGATGTTATCTTGTGTATATGGTTTAAATAGCACTTTTTATGTATTATTTACGTTTTTAAGCTTTTAGTTAATTTTACATGATGATTTACACCAGGTTTATGTTTCATGGGCCATGATTTTCAAATCATTTTGTTTGTTTTATAATTTGATATTTATGGTATATTTTAATGACTTATTTATATGATTTCACTTGTTTTATTTTGTGTATTGTATTTTTTGAGGCTTGTTTTCCATACCCCCTGAAGAAGGCTCAGGCCGAAACGCATTGGGGACAATAAAGGATTATTGAACTTCCGCCAGTCTTTGGTACCTGAACAATGTCTAGCCTTGCCCCAATGAACTCCAGACACTGTGTCAGAAGGAGGCGGGATTTGATGTGATTTATCACAAACCCTAGATGTTGCAGGACATATATGGTGTGGGCCGTGGCCTGCTGCACCTCGGCGGCTGTGTCCCCTTTTATGAGCCAGTCATCCAGGTAGGGAAAGATGAAGGCCCCTTGGAGATGGAAGTAGGCTGCGACTACTGCCAGGCATTTGGTGAAGACTCTGTGGGTGGAGGCCAAGCTGAAGGGCAGTACCCTGTACTGATAGTTGCCGCCCCCACCATGAATCTGAGATACTGCCTGTAGTTGGGATGGGCTGGTGGTAAGGTAGCAGTGTTCCAAGGGAGCGAATCTTGAACTTCTCCCTCACCAAGAACCTGTTTAGGTCCCGCAGGTCCAGGATGGGCCAAAGGCCCCCAGTTCTCTTGGGTACGAGGAAGTAACGGGAGTAGATCCCTTTGCCCCGGAGATGCTGGGGCACCGGTTCCACTGCCTTGTCCTCGAGGAGACTTGCAAGTTCTTGTAGTTGTTGATCCCGTTGAACGCAAGTCCTGGGGAGATCTCTCAGGAAGAAAGGGGGAGATGTCTGTGCAAGATGGAGGAGGTAACCCTCTTGAACCACCTGGAGTGCCCAAGTGTCGGTGGTGATGGCTGGATACCGGTGGGCAAAGTGGATCAGATGTCCCCCTGTGGGCTGCTTTCTACATTGGTATCCATTGAGATGTCTGCTGCTTAAAACAAACATGCTACATCTTTTCAGTTAATATTCTGCTTTGGCAGAAAAAACTGTTTTCTTACTTTTCCTATAGCCAGTTAAGAATCTTACTATTCTTGTTTTTATTATTTTTATACTCTTCCTTAGAGAACTTTAACACAGTATTTCTTATATCTCCTTGCAATATATTTCAAGTCTGCGGACTAAGGAGGCCATTCTAAAACCTTCATATTTCTTTCATGTAAGTACCTCGTGGTTGATTTTACAGTGTGTTTCAGATCATTAGCATACTAAATTATCCATCCTCTTTTCAGCTTCAATTTCTTCACCGAGAGACATTAGCTTCTAAGATATGCTGATATTTAATTGAATCTATTCTTCCTTTTAGCCACACAATATTTCCCGTGGCATCAGCTGCCACACAACCAAGATATAAAAGATCCATAGTGAGATAAGCAATGTTAGAAAGGAAGGGGCAGGCTTAGAGGAAAGAAAGGAGAGATCTAAGGGAGGGGAAGGGTTAGGAGGAAAGGGAAAGGGTTAGAGGAGGAAAGGAGATGGACAGATCAGGTTTAACGGAGCAATGCAGAACAGATGGTGACTGTCTTAAGTGAGAGGGAAAAAGATTTATTTATTTATTTATTTAGCTGTATTTATATCCTGCTTTTCACTGGGTCAAAGCGGTCGATACATTTAACATGAGGGGATATGAGACACACACACTAATACATACAGGGAACATGGGCATTGGAGGGTTAAGTGGCTTGCCCAAGACCACAAGGAGTGCCTATAGGACTAGAAATCCCAATCCCTCCGGCCTGAGATTGCAGTCCCCAGGTGGGACTTGAACCCCCAACCCTCCGGCCTGAAGTACCTTGTCCTAACCACTAGACCACGCCTCCCTCTGGATGGAGGGAGTGAAAGACTAGTGGCAGGAATGAAGAGGGAATACAAAGTTGGGAAGGAGGGGAGAGAGTGCATGAGTAGATGGAAGGTAAAGATGGAGATTGCAAGAGAGAGTAGAAAGGGGAAATAATGCAAGAGGGTGGGGTGGGACAGGAGTGGATACAAGATGGGAAGTGCCCACACAGAGCACCCCAACAGACAGATGCATACACAGAGCCCCCGCATACTTGTATGCAGAGTCCCCTGACATATACATGCATACAGATCCCCTGATACACATGAATAACTGTATGCACACAGAGCCTCCAAACAAACACACACGGATGCATACAAATCCCCCCGACAAGCACACAAATGCATGAAGTTCATTACAGTCATGCTATGAGCAAAACTAACCTATTTGCAGAAATTGCTCCTTCCCCTAAAACATACTACCAATACTGATACTTCCCCTTGACACCCACATACATATATGCACTCAGCTCCTGACACAAAGTGCCAACACTCCTACCCGTTGACACTCTTGTTTACACTCATACAGTACATAGACACACACTCTCATAATACACATAGACATATTATGCACATTACACCCACCCACGCATCCTCTCTTTTCAGACACACATTAGCAAGACTGTTTCAGCTGAATCACCCACATAGATATGCCCAAGTCTGTAAATGAAGAGAAAATGCATCATTAGATGAGTAGCTTTAATGACTTAGCTTGACACGCCTCTGTTTATTTTATAGGGCAACATAGAGCTATGCATTTCAAACAAAGGTAAGAATTAGTGTTTTTTTAAATTGTTAGCTCTCTGACTGGGAGCTCTTAAAAGGGTTTTGGTAGATTTTTAAAACAAAGTTACATTCTTTTTGGTGCTTTAGTTTAAAAGGAGAAATATTTTCTTTAGTGGGGTAGGTTTAAAAATCTGCTTTAGTAACTTTCTCAACTCTTTGGAGCTACTGACACCTAATCAGGTGTTACTTCCCTCCCTACCCCCCAACTCCCACCCACCCCTAGTGAGCAGACTTGCTTTATAGGGCACCTCCCCAATTAACAAAACACAGGGACTTGGAACAGCACATTTTGAGTATAATTAAAGATATTTAACTGCTTTTTCTCTGAAAGGACAGCTGGGAAACCGGCTGGTACTTTGGTAGATCTCTCTCTTTTGCTTTAACAGATACCTAAGCACCACAAACAGAACAATGGCTGGTAAAAATCATATTACTAAAGCTGTTGCCCCCATTACAGCTTCTGCCTCTGTCCAGACAGCGGTTCCAATGCCAGTTGGAGGACTGGTTCCATGTGCAGGGTGCCTGCATGTTGAAGCTCTCAGGAAACAAGTGAAGGAACTCAGAGAGGAGGTGGTGAGGTTGAGGAGCATTCAAGTCAGTGAGAAGTACATTGATGAGATGCTTCTTGCAACAACCAAGCTCTCTAGCAGAGGAGAAGATGGGTGTCTACAGAATGACGAAGGTTGGACACAAGTCACCAGGGCCTGCAGAATCACCAATCCAACTTCTCCAGCCCTTGAATTGAAGAACCATTATGCAGCCCTGGAAGTGGAGGAGGTGAAAGCATCCCTGGAAAGGGAAGAACCAGAGCTCAAGTACCCCAAGGTTGCAGAATCAGTGACCACAAGGAAGCTAAGGGTAGTGGTGGTTGGTGACTCCTATCTGAGGGGCACTGAGGCATTCATCTGCCGACCAGACTTGATGTCCAGAGAGGTATGCTGTCTGCCAGGTGCCAAAATCCAAGATGTTACAGAGAGTATGCCGAGACTCATCAAGCCCACTGACTATTACCTAATGTTGCTAATCCATGTCAGAACAAATGATACTGAGCGTATCAAAAGTGACTTCATGGCTCTGGGACAGAGGGTGAAGAAGACAGATACACAGGTGGTGTTCTCTTAAATCCTCCCTGTTGAGGGTAAAAGCCAAAGCAGAGAGGCTCGCATCCTGGAAGTGAAAGCCCCCAGATAAGTGAAACATTAAATACCTTTATGGAAATGGGTAAAAGGGGTAACATACGGAAAGCAGTGTGCATAAATGCCCGTAGCATGGGAAATAAAATCCCTGATGTTGAAGTTTGGTGAGAATGGATGACTTGGATTTAGTGGCAGTTACAGAAACATGGTTCACAGAAAACCATGACTGGGATGCAACTATACCAGGCTATACTTTATTCAGAAAGGATAGGGTAGGAAGAAGGGGAGGAGGAGGAGTGGAACTATATGTAAAAAATAACATTAAAGCTTTGGAATTACAGAGCTTAAATGGGAGATAGGAGGCACTGTGGGTTAAACTAGAAAGAGGGAAAGAGAAATCTATTTGCATTGGCATGATATACAGACCTCCCTCATAAGAGAAAGAGGTGGATGAAAAGTTAATTGAAGACATACGCAGCATTGCTAGGAATGGGGACATGCTAGTGATAGGGGATTTCAATATGCCAGATGTTGACTGGCACATTCCTGCTGCAATATCATCTAGAAGTAAGGATATCCTGGATTCTCTACAGGGAGAACTATTCAGGCAATTGGTATCAGACCCCACACGTGAAGGGGCCATACTAGACTTGGTGCTTACCAATGGTGAAAGTGTTTCTGATGTTATAGTGGGAGATCATTTTGCATCCAGTGATCGCCAGATGGTGTGGTTCAGTATTAGGAGTAGGGCTGTTACAATCCATTCAAAAGCGAGGGTCTTAGACTTTAGGACCAATACCTCAGGGAGTCGTTAGCGGGATGGGAACAGCTGAGGGATGTAGAAAAACAGTGGGCAAAACTGAAAGGGGATATTTTAAGGGCAACCAACCTTTTTATTAAAAAGATAAATAAAGGGAAAGGGAAAAGGAGACCACTATGGCTTTTGAAAGAAGTAGCTGAAAAGGTGAAGAAAAAGAGGGAGGCCTTCATTAAATACAAGAGATCACAGAGAGAGGAAGACAGGCAACTATATTTGGAAAAACTTAAAGCTAGCAAAGTAGTCAGGAAAGCAAAGATTCAAAAAGAGGAGGAAATAGCCAATGCAATAAAATGGGGGGATAAGACATTTTTCAGATATGTTAGTGAGAAGAGGAAGGGCAAAAGTGGTATTGTCAGACTCAAGGGTGAAGGGGAGGAATATGTAGAAGCTGATGAGGAAAAAGCGGAATTGCTTAACAAATATTTCTGTTCTGTGTTCACAGATGAAGAACCAGGAACAGGACCTCAGAAAACACACACAAACAGGAACAGAAGCAAGGGGCTTCTTGAACAATTTTCAGAAGACTGTGTTCGTGAGAAACTAGCTCAACAAAGTAGACAAAGCTATTGGACCGGATGGGATACACCCTAGAATACTGAGGGAACTTTGGGACGTTCTAGCAGCTCCAATGACTGACCTTTTCAATGTCTCGTTGGAGTCGGGAGTGGTGCCAAAGGACTGGAGAGAGGCTCATGTGGTACCTTTACACAAAAGCGGAAGTAAGGATGTGGTTGAAAACTACAGGCCAGTTAGTTTAACTTTGGTGGTGAGTAAATTATTGGAAACGCTGCTGAAAGAGAAAATAGTGAGGTTTCAGGAGTCCAGCAGATTACAGGATCCGAGGCAGCATGGATTCACCAGAGGCAGGTCTTGTCAGACAAATCTGATTGATTTCTTTGACTGGGTGACCAGGAAGTTGGAATGAGGGAGAGCCCTAGATGTGATGCATTTACATTTCAGTAAAGCCTTTGACACCGTTCCTCACAGGCGACTTATAAACAAACTGAGCACTCTAGGGATGGACCCTAAAGTTACTGCTTGGATTAGAAATTGGTTGAATGGGAAGTGACAAAGAGTACAGGTAAATGGAGCTCACTCTGAGAAGGAGGAAGCTACCAGTGATGTGCCCCAGGGATCTGTCCTTGGTCCGATTCTTTTCAACATCTTTGTTAGTGATATAGCAGAAGGGCTGTTGGGTAAGGTTTGCCTCTTTGCGGATGATACCAAAATCTGCAATAAAGTAGACACCCAGGAAGGTGTAGATAACATGAGGAGGGGTCTAGCTATGCTTGAAGAATGGTCTACAATTTGGCAGCTGGGATTTAATGTTAAAAAATGCAAGGTTATGCATTTGGGCTGCAGCAATCCAAGGGAGCAATATAGTATAGGGGGTGAAGTACTTTTGTCCACTAAAGAAGAGCGGGACCTAGGCATGGCTGTGTCTGGTGATCTTAAAGTAGCTAAACAGAAAAGGCGACAGCAAAAGCTAGAAGGTGCTTACGGAGAGGAATGGCTAGCAGAAAAAAAAGAGGTGATAGTGCCTCTGTATAAGTCTTTGGTGCGACCTCATTTGGAGTATAGTGTGCAATTCTGGAGACCGTACCTTCAAAAGGATATAAACAGGATGGAGTAAGTACAGAGGGTGGCTACTAAAATGGTTAGTGGTCTTTATTATAAAGCATATGAGGACAGACTTAAGGATCTTAGTATGTACACCTTAGAGAAAAGGCGGGATAGAGGTGATATTGAGACATTTAAATACCTCTGTGGAATAAATGCACAGGGGGAGAGCTTCTTTCAACTGAAAGCAAGTTCTGCTACGAGGGGACATGGGATGAGGGTGAAAGGGGATAGACACAGGAGTGATATGCGGAAATATTTCTTTACGGAAAGAGTGGTGGATCAGTGGAATAGTCTCCCAGTGGAGGTGGTAGAGATGAGGACAGTATCTGAATTCAAAAAAGCATGGGACAAACACAGAGGATCTCTAAAGGAAAAAGGGGACTGTTGTAGTTGTTGATATGGAAGGACAGACTAGATAGGCCATGTGGTCTTTTTCTGTCGTCATCTTTCTGTTTCTATGTTGGATGATGATGGCGTGATGGAATACTAAGAAAAATCCATGACAGAACTGCATGAAAATTAGACAGAACAGATCACTGCATATGGCCTGCTGAAATGTTTAGCCGACACTAAGTAGTTATCCACAGGCCCAGAGTATTGCATTGCTTACACAACAGTGATTTGCATAAGAAAATTGGCAAAAGGAACCCATCTTATGACCTTATCAAAAATGCCATTGTCTATTGTTGCGGGTCCAGTATGTTGTTGGTATCTATTGTTTAGATACCAACAACATACTGTACCCGCAACAACATGGCTTCCGTCCACTCCACGGAGTCGAGACCCTCATGACATCACTAATGAACACCCTCATCATAGGAACTCAAGCCAAACACTCTGGATATGCCATGATCTTCCTAGACATATCAGCAGCCTTCGACACCATCTCCCACAACATCCTCATACACAGACTATAAGCAATTGGCATCAAAGTTACCGTACTTCAATGGTTCCACTCCTACCTAACCAATAGGCAACAACTGATCCGCACAAAAATATCAACCTCACCCCCCTTCCAGCAACACCAAGGAGTACCCCAAGGATCCACACTATCTGCCATGCTCTTCAACATCTACCTGCAACCACTCTGCTCAATCATACGCGCCCACAACATTAACTATCACATCTACGCAGATGACATAATGCTCTATGCCCCAATCACAACCTCGAACCCAACAAATAAACACTTATCAGAATGCTTCACAGAAGTATCCAGCTGGCTACAAAAGAACAACCTGTCCATCAACATAAATAAAACAGAAGCCCTCGTAGTAACAAAGGACCCAAACTTCACACCACCTTCACACCTCAACATTGGAACCACACAAATACAATATTCCACAAGGCTAAAACAGTACAACGCCTCAGACCTCTTCTTGAACCACAGGACCTCCGAACAGTGATGCAAGCCATGATACTCCCCCACCTGGACTACTGCAATATAATCTACCACGGACTACCAGCCACCCACACCAACCCACTCCGAACTGCCTTAAATACCACAGCAAGGATTATCCAGAAAGCAAAAAAACATGACCGCATCACCCCAGTCCTGAGGGAGCTACACATACTCCCCCTCGAAGCAAGAATCAAATACAAAGCCACCCTACTTACTCACAAAGCTCTCTACCAAACTCAGACGTCGCAGCTCCTCACACTACTGCCCCGACCAGCCCACAACAGAACAACCAGACAAACCACCACTAACTCCCTCACCATCACCCATAAACGAACCAAGTGCAATCAACGGACCTGCAACAGAGCCTTCGAACTATATGCACCAACCCTCTGGAACTCTCTACCAAGTCACATCAGAAGCAACGGAGACCCCTCATCATTCAGGAAACAAAAAACCATCCTATTCCACGAATACCTCGGACCAGAAACAAGCACCCACCACTGACTACCCCCAACCCCCCCCCCCCCCCATATTTCATCCCCCTAAACATATGTTCTAAGAAACAGTAACACAATGTCAATATCTATGTCCCAATTATTTGTTAAAATCATTAATGTTGGCCACCTGGTGATGGCCCCAACCCCAGAAGTTGATTATTGTCCACCCCTCCCTTTTATGTTACACTGCTTTGACCCGGTGAAAAGCAGGATATAAATACAGTTAAATAAATAAAATAAATAAATAAATTCTGTAAAAGAAAAACATGATAAGCATGAAACGTCTTGAAAAAAGTTGGAAAGTGCACAATTAAGAGTGCTACATATGACGACAATTACATAAGGCATTAGTTCTGAACTTGCAGCAGTGATTTTTTTCCTAAAGGTAATTGATTTGCACATTCTCAAAGATTTCCATAGTATTTGTTTAGTTCATTAGCATAGATATCCTTAGTTGTAAGGATTTTTATATAAAAATGGTCATAATAGATTATTTTGATACAGAAAATTGTTGTAAAGTATTTTCTCTAGTATTGATATTGCAGTTATTTTTAAGATTTTATATGTTGCTTTAACTCTGACGGGGCATAAGCTGAAATATGGTCATGGTTGAAAGTGAATATTTACATTTGTGTTCAACATTATTGGCACCCTTGCATTTTAGGTATATTGTGTACAATATCTTGAGAAATAATTGCAAATATTACAACTATATGTCATCATAATATGTTAATCCCTCACTTGGTTAGCAGCTTGTCGTGCTGTGAGGGCTTGTGTGCATCAGTGATGCTGAGAGCTAAACTATCAGTAGTTTAACTACTGGCAGGGTCTCCCAAGATGGACAGGTCTCAGCTGAGGTGCCAGACCAAGATAAACCACCCATCTGGGCAGCAGAAGAATGGGATAGTGCTGACGGCGAAGGATCACATTTCTGTGACAACGGCAACAACACCAAACTTAAACAGCGCGGAAGAAAGGCCCAGCAATCTACTTCTGTATCTTGCCATGAAAACCCAATGGATAGTTACAACAAAACAAATTGTGCTGTAGTGCTGGAAGATGAGACCCCCAGGTTGGAAGGCACTCAACTAGCTACTGGGGAAGAGCTGAAGACTTTTCAGAGTAAAGCCAGCATTTATGATGCGGTTGGATCAAAGCCCTAGGGACATCTGACTGCTGATGTAGCTGCGCATGAAATGAGAGTCAGAAGCTGTAAAGATGTCTTACACATTGGAACATGGAACATACGAAGCATGAACCAAGGGAAGTTGGAGGTGGTCAAGAATGAAATGGAACGTGTACAACTTGATCTGTTGGATGTCAGCGAACTGAAATGGACTGGCATCAGGCACGTTGCATCAGATGATCACATGGTCTACTATGCTGGAAATGAAAGACAAAGAAGAAATGGTGTTGCATTTATAATAAAGAAGAAACTTGCAAGAACTGTAATGAAATACAATGCAGTCAGCGAACGCTTAATCTCTATTTGTCTACAAGGAATGCCTATCAACACAACTATAATTCAAGTATATGCCCCAACAACAGCTGCAGAAGAGAATGAAATTGAAGAGTTCTATGAACAAGTGCAAGCTGAAATTGACAGAACATGTAAACAGGATATCCTGATAGTCATGGGTGACTGGAATGCAAAAGTTGGCAACAAAGAAGACAAAGTAGTTGGAAAATATGGACTTGGCAACAGAAATGAAACTGGAGAAAGACTGATAGAATTCTGCAAGACCAACGATCTATTCATCTCAAACACCTTCTTCCAGCAACACAAGCGGCGACTGTACACATGGACTTCACCCAATGGATTGTATAAAAATCAAATTGACTACATCTGTGGAAGTCAACGATGGAAAAGCTCTATAACATCAACAAAGACAAAACCTGGAGCTGACTGTGGTACAGATCATCAACTACTAGTATGCAAACTCAAGCTAAAGTTGAAAAAGAGCAAACCACTCATGAATGCAGCAAAATATGACCTTGAGAATATACCACTGGAATTTAAAGACAGCCTGCAAAATCAATTTGCTGCTTTAGATACAAATGACAGAGCTCCAGAAGAGTTATGGAATGACATCAAGAAGGTTGTGTTGGAAGAAAGAGAGAAGTCTCTACAAAAAGTGAAAAAGAAAAAACGGCCAAAATGGATGACTGAAGAAACTCTGAAAATTGCCCAGAAACACAGAGAAGCTAAAGCCAGAGGAAAAAGAAAGACTATCAGAGAACTCAACAGAGATGTCCAACGTGCAGCAAGAGAAGACAAGGAAAAGTACTACAATGACGCATGCAAGGAAATAGAAGCAGAAACTATTAGAGGAAGAACAAGATCGGCTTTCCTAAAGCTACGAGAGTTAAAGAAAAACTTCCAGCCTCAAACTGGAATATTACAAGATGCTCAAGGTTCTATGTTGAATGATGCTGAGAAGATCAACAAAAGATGGAAGGAATATACAGAGGTTTTATATAATAAAGATTAAGTGGACCAACAGCCGTTTCAACCTGTACCTTATGATCGAGAACCATTGGTGATGAAAGAAGAAGTTGAAGCAGCATTGAAAGCCTTATCAAAGAACAAAGCACCAGGCATTGATAGCATTCCCATAGAAGTATTACAGCAATCTGATGCAGCTGTTACCGTACTTACAAGATTCTGCCAAGAAATATGGAAGACAACATCATGGTCAACTGACTGGAAAAGATCTGTGTTTATACCAATGCTAAAGAAAGGTGATCCAACTGACTGTGGAAATTATCGCACAATTGCTCTGATCCCACATGCCAGCAAGATTCTACCGAAGATTATTCAAAAGAGACTACAACCATACCTGGAACAAGAACTACCTGAAGTGCAAGCAGGGTTCAGGAAAGGGCGAGGAACGAGAGACATCATTGCCGATGTCAGATGGATCCTTGAAAAGACTAAAGAATACCAAAAGGATATCTATTTGTGCTTTATCGACTATAGCAAAGCTTTTGACTGTGTAAACCATGAGAAACTCTGGGCCATATTAAGAAGCATGGGTATACCAGAACACCTGATCGTACTCTTGCACAATCTGTACATTGATCAAGAAGCAACAGTTTGAACGGAACAAGGAGAAACAGAATGGTTTAAAATAAGCAAAGGTGTAAGACAAGGCTGCATACTTTCCCCCTACCTGTTTAATTTATATGCAGAACAAATCAGAGAAGCAGGATTGTATGAAGACAACAGAGGTGTGAAGATTGGTGGAAGACTCATCAACAACCTTCGCTATGCTGATGATACCACATTAGTGGCTGAAAGTGAAGATGATCTGAAACATTTGCTTCTCACAATCAAAGAACATAGTCTCAAAATGGGCCTGCACCTTAATGTAAAGAAGGCAAAGATCATGACAACTGGCATAATCAACAGGTTCATCGTTGAAGGAGAAGAAATTGAAATCGTGAACAACTTTAACCTACTTGGATCAACTATCAATAAAGAAGCAACAAGCAGTCAAGAAATCAGACAACGCATTGCTCTTGGCAGAATGGCTACGAAAGACCTAGATAAGATTCTCAAGAGCAGAGATGTCTCTCTCTATACAAAGATTTGACTTGTTCAAGCCATGGTATTTTCAATAACATCATATGGATGTGAAAGCTGGACAGTGAAAAAGATAAGACAGGAAGAAAATTGATGCCTTTGAATTATGGTGCTGGCGGCGAATACTGTGTATACCATGGACTGCCTAAAGAGCAAACCAGTCGGTACTAGAGGAGATCAAACCTAAGCTTTCTTTAGAAGCTCAGATGACAAGACTTCGACTTTCATACTTTGGACACATCATGCGAAGAGAGAGATCATTAGAGAAAGACATCATGCTTGGCAAGATAGAAGGTCAACGCAATGAGGAAGGCCAGCAATGAGATGGATCGATACAATAACAGCAGCTACGGGTACCAGTCTGTCAACAATGAGCCGCCTGACTGAAGACCGAACACAATTTAGGATAGCTATCCAGAGGGTTGCCATGAGTCGACTCCGACTCGACGGTACTTAACAATAACAATATGTTAATAATATAGTCAGAGATATATAACAAAAAAAAAGATGTCTGTGCAACATAAACATAGTAATTTCCGAGGAAAAAAAAACAAAATATGACCTGAACAGGATTAATGGCAGCCTTCCCTAATATTTGGTTGCACAATTCTTGGCAGTGATGACAGCCTCCAAATGTTTCTTGTAGCCATCTATAGGTTTTGTACATCTGTCTGCTGGTAGTTTCTCCCACTCTTCAACTGCAATTTATTTCAGACCATGAATGTTTCCAGGATTCCTTTCACTGATGGCAGATTTCATCTCTTTCCAAAAGTACTCGATTGAATTGAGATCAGGACTCATTGCTGGACAGTTTAAAACAGTCCATTTTTAACTTTTTAGCCTTTCTTTTGTTCTTTTAGATGTATGCTTTGGGTCATTGTCCTGCTGGAGGACACATGACCTTCGGCCTGGAACAAAGGTTTCTGACACAAGGTAGAAAATTTCACTCCAAAATACCTTGGTAGTCCTCTGATTTCATGATTCCTTTAATACGTTCCAGGCCTCCAGCTCCTGAGACAGCAAAGCAGCCCCACAACATTATGGAACGTCCACCATATTTAACTGTAGGAAAGGTGTTTTTTTCTTTATAAGCTTAATTTCTTTACCTGTAAATGTATCACTGGTCTGTATTGCCAAAAAGCTCAAGTTTGGTTTCTCTGTCCACAGAACATTTTCCCAGGAGTGTGTTTTCTCAAGGTGGGTTTGGGCAAAGATCAGGCATGTCTTTTTATGTCACCCAAGAAGTCCTTCTTTGTTTCATGCATGGCATATGGTGTAGGTTGAAACCACCAGATTGCTACAGGTCAGCCTTAAGCTCTTTTTATGTTGTTTGTGGTGTTTTTCCAACAGTTTGCACTAACCTTTGAATACTTCTTGGATTAATTTTCCTCTTCCCACCATGTCCTGGGAGGTTCTTGACAGTTCCATGAGCAGAAAACTTCTTAATAACATTGCGAACTGTAGCCACAGGAATCTCAAGGTCTTTGGAGATGGCTTTGTACCCCTTAGAAGTTTGATGTTTAGTGATAATGGCTTTTCTGATGGTCTCAGGCAGCTCTCTCGTCTTCACCATTGTGAAAATGGAACAGGGAGTGAATGTGGCCATTTTAAACATGAGAGCCATCATTCATTGGTTGATTCAAGTTATGTGAGTACTGACAATTGATCGCAGGTGCATCTAATTTTACTGCAATGGGAATGTGGTTCTTCTGTTCAAACTGATTTGAATTTTTTTGTAAGGGTGCCAATAATCATGTCCTATATTTATTTCAAAAGAGTGGTTAAATCCCTCACCTATATATAATGTGGCATAATCATGTCCTGGCAATGTCCCATTTTTATACTATGTCCTACTATTTCCTTTTTAAATTGGTCTTGTTTTATTTGATTCTTTTGTGTCTCAAATATGTGTGCATATTTAGTTAAAAGCCATTTCACTGGCCACTTTTTCTTTTAGGAGATATTGGACATTAAGTGGTTGAACTGCAAGGGTGCCAATAATGTTGACCACAATTGTAGTATGTTTAAATTGAATTCATTACATTTATTAATAATTTGATATATGGTTTTATATTTTTTATTGTAGCTGTATGTTACTTGTAGTACCTGGCCTCTTTTGACCAGATTGGAAAGATGCTGAAAGTCATTTTAGTAGGGATAGGCAGCATTTACACTTGTAAAAGGTGACATTTTAACTTACCAGATAATGTCCTTTCCTTGAGTCCCGCTAGACCAGTCCAGACAAGTGGGTTGTGTCGCCCTACCAGCAGATGTGGAGACAGAGGAATTTTCCATCAGCTTCTTTATGACATCATCATGCTACATCAGCCAGAACCACCAGAGAGATTCTTCAGTAATCTTCATATCAAAGAACTCACACAACCCTCAGTGAATGTAACCAGGTTCAACAGAACAATAGCCATAACCATGCACAGGATCAGCTTCCACAGAAGGCTTGTCAGAAGGGTATGAGCCTGCAGGGCCAACTACAGAGAACAGGAGGCCAAGCAGTTTTCCAGGATGAGTCCCGGACTGGACTAGCAGAACTCAAGAAAAGGGCATTATCTGGTAAGTAAAATGTTACCTTCCATATCATCCTGCTAGACAAGTGAGACATCTCAAAGGTATGCGACCATTGGGTGGGAAGAAGGCATGGCAGCATTCAATACTTCTAGGCCAAGGCTGTGTTTACCTGAGCATGTACATCCAAGTGGTAACACTTGACGAAAGTGTAAACTGATAACCACGTTGCTGTCTGACAATGTCTAAGAGAGCTACCAAGCTGCGCTTCATTTACGAGGACACTGTGCTCACATGGAACAAAAAAACTTCCTGGAACTGGCAGGTTCTGCAAAAGATACACTGAGGCAATCACCTCCTCAATCCAGCACCCTAAAGTAGACTAGGTGGCCAGATCACCCTTATGTGGTCCCGCAGAAAGCATAAATAAATGGCTGACTTGTGAAGGGGGGTTAGGAATCTTCAAGAAATGGAGAAACACACTCCAGACATCCACCAGGTTGACGTTTATTCTTTATTGTACTGAATATTCCCTGTAATGCGCACTTTACCATTAAGTTACAATGTTTTTTGCACTAAGTTCTTTGTAAACCATCTTGAGTTGTAGAAAGACGGCATAAAAAGGATGTATAATAAATAAATAAGTAAGTAAGGATCTTGTCCTTTTTCTCTGGCACTGCTCCTTCAAAAAGGAGGACAACAAGCTACCTGATTCCCATGGAAGGTGGATCTTAGCTTGGGCAAGGAAGGAAGGAACAGGCCAAATGCACATGGCCTCCCCTGAGAATAAGTAAAGATCCCTGCATGACAAAGTTTCCAGCTCAGAGCTGCATCTCGCTGAACATAAAGCAACCAGAAAGACAGTCTTGAGGGTCAGAACTTCAAGCATAGGCTATTTCAAAGGTTCAAAGGGCTCCAACATCAAGGCCTTGGGCACCAGGCAGAGATCCCACCGAGCAACAAGTAAACGCAAAGGGGATGCAGATGTTGTACCCTCTGGAGAAAATGGAAAAAATCAGAATGCAAGGCAATGAAGCTCCCTGCCACTGGCCTCCTGAAACAGGAAGAGCCACCACCTGAACCTTCAGGGAACTAAGAGGAAGGCCTTTGTTCAGACTCTTCTGAAGAAATGTAAGCAGACAGTAAGTCTGCCCTCTTAGAACTAGCCTGACTCTGATGGCACAAACTTTCAAAGACACCAGATTATGCAGGTAGGCTAGGTTGCCAAACCTTCTCCTAGCCTTAAGGAATATGGAAATAGTAGGAGAGTAGCTTGTAAGCACTGAGCTGCACCTCTCAAGAATCAAGCCATAAGACAGAAATTGAACTTGGTCCTCCAGAAAACAAAATCCTTGACATAGTAGCCCCAGGGGCTGGGGACAATCGCAGATGAGGGCCTCACAGAAACCTCATCAGGTCCCCAAACCACAGAACCTGTGGCCAATCTGGCATCACTAGAATCACCAAGCCTGGATGCTGCTCTATGTCAAAGCACATGATCCACTAGTGACCACTGAGGAAACACGCACAGCAGGCCACACATTGGCCAGAGCTGAACTAGGGCATCAACATCCTTGGAGTCTGTTTCTTTATGGTGACTAAAGAAGCAGTTGTTTTTGGCATTGAACCAAGTCACCATCAGACCCCAGCAGTGCAGAACCTACTCATAGGCTATCTGATTCAGTTCCTACTCCCTGGAATTGAGAGAGTGTCGACTGAGAAGACCACCACCATGTTGTCAACTCTGGCAACGAGATGCACCAATAGAACTAACAGGCACCTTTCCAGCTGGGAGAATAGGAGAGCCATCTCCCGGGCCACTCCAGCATGCTTTTTGCACTCTTTATGCCCACTTGCTGACTGACATACACCATTGCCATGCCATTATCCAAGTAAACCTGGACTCCTTGCCCTTGACCAGGGTCCAGCATAGCAGAAGGGACAAACACTGGCCCTTGCGTTGAAGTGGTTGATGGGCCATGCTGGCTCACAGCTGCTGCAATGACTTTGTACTGTTTGGGTTTCAAAATAAACTCCCCAGCCAAACAGGCTGGCATCCAGTGGCAGAAGAAGCCGCAAGTGATTATCCAAAGGCATATCCTTCTCCTCGGGTGCCATGGTTTCTGCCACCCCTTCAAGGCTGGAAAGCACCTCTGACTGGACGGGCAGTCTGATCATGAATTCCGGAGAGTTGGGCGAGCACTGAGAAAGCAGGGACTTCTGAAAGTGCCTCATATGAGCTTGCGCCCAAGGCAGCAGGTTGATCATCACTGTCATCAAGCCAAGAAGCTGAAGATAATCCCAAACTGTGGGAGCCTGCTGAGACTGGGAGACTGCCAACTAGGCCAGCAACTTGTTCAAACTTTCTTATGGCAGGAAGACTTTGCTATACCTAGTGCTGAAGATGCTCCGAGGCACTCCACAGAATGGGAAGATCCCACATGGGTTTTCATCGATTAATTACCCAACCAAGACACTCTATTAACAGCACCACGCAAGCCAAAACCAGATCCACTTTGGACTGCAAGTTGGCCCAAATAAGCCAGACTTCCAGATATGGCTGTACACAGATCTCCTTGCACTTAAGCAGAGAGGCTGCCACCATCATCACTCCCAAGAACACCCTTGAGGTGGTGGAGAGCAAACTAAAAATGAGTCAGGAATGATGAAATAAAGACAGCATAGTCAGTCCTCTCAGATAGGGATGTGAAAGTAAGCCTTGACCAAATCCAGAGACATGAGGAACTCTTCAAGGCATACTACCTGTATCACTGACCGAAGGGATGCCCCACAAAAGTGAAAGGTGCACAGGTAAGCATCACCTCCCTTAAGGTTGAGAACCTGCTGAAGGAATCTTCTTTCTTGGCAGCACAAAGAAATGGAATATCAGCCCTGGTCCTGTTCAGTTGGGGGGGCGGAGGAGGAAGACTAGGAGCACTGCCCATAAATGGAGAAATCTGTCTAGAGTACACTGAACTGTGGCTCTGTTGGTCATGGAGTGCAAGGAGAGATGAAGGAGCCCAGAGCTGGCTCTTGCATTCCAAAACATGGTCACACTAAATGGTGACTTGCGCTCAGCAATCCTTAGTGATTCAGGCCCACTCCCAGAATGGGCTCTTGGACTATAATCATGCTGGCAGGGAGGAGGCACTCTGGAGGAGTCCGTCCTAGGATCCTCAAAGTCTATGAAGAGGCCAAATCAGAGACTGTAACCAGAAGGAAAAAGGATTTGTGGGGGCAGTAGCAACTGAAGTCTGAATAGGAACATGGGTGTACGCCAACTGGAATACGTGCCTGTATGCTTCCCAGGCCCTCTTCTCTTTCCTTTTTTTTTTCTTTTACACTTTGGGCCTATCCTCTGGGAGGCAATGAGGTTTAGACTTGCCAAGTCCATACCCAACTTATCCAAGTCCACCCAAACAAGAGCCTGCCTTTAAAAGTGAACTGAGACAATCGAGACATAAAGGATGAAACTGCTGCCCCAAGCTGGAACCATATCTGAAGTCACACCACAGTCAACAAAGCAATGTCCTTAGCTGCTCTGTGGATGAGGCCATATATGGCATCTGACAGGAAAGGCTGTAGCCAACTTCAAGCAGGGCATAATATCCTCTATGCAAGGGACTGAAACCACTGGAGCAGAGCCAGAGATGTCAGGCTTGCACACATCACCAACTGAAGAATGACAGCAGAGGCACTGATTTCTCAAAACAGTGTCCACCTTACGATCCCAGGGTCCTTAAGAGGCATTCCACCCTCCACCGGAATGGCAGTGAGCTTCATAATCGCTGTAACCTGTGCATCCACTCTAAGTGGGTTAGTGTGATTCTCCTGTGGCAGGGGCAAAGCCTCCTGCAAATTCTCAACCCCTCCACTGGAGAGTCTGGCAGGGCCCACCACTCCAAGCATATCAAGTTTTTGACAATCTCCGAAAGGGACAGCCATTTTGAACTTCCAAACCTCTTTCTAGAGGGGGTGAACCAGTGGTTCTTGTCCAGTCACCAGAGGAAGAAACAAACTTAGGTTGGATGATACCTGAGCAATCAGGGCCATCCTTCCTGAATAGGCGAATAACACCAGACTCGTCGTGCACTTCAAAGTGAGATGACCATTCGTCTTCCAAAGCAGAATCCATGCTTGAGGACTCAACCTTGGTTAAGACCAGCCAATCCAAACCTCCAATTATTGCAGAGAGCAGTCAGAGGACGGATGTCGAGCCTGCTCAGACTCATCAACTGTCCCTCTTCTGAGCGGGCAGATGAAATTGAAAGAACTGTATGCTCCAGGGTCTGCGCTGACATGCCAGAAAGACCAAGCTTAATGCAGAAAAAGAAAAAACTCCACAGAGGAAAATCAGGGACCTGGGCGCTCCCCCACTGGCCAGATGACCCTCATTATTGAGGGCAGCAGAAGGTAATGATCCCTTCTACAAAGAGGAGTGGTCCAGAGGAGAGTGCACTAAAACTGCAAGCCTGACAATCAACTTTTTTTCAGGGGCACACACGCTGCCAATGGCAATGCAGAAGATAAGACCGGGGCACTTCATTTGGCAGAGCAGAGAGGGATGGGTCTTTTGAGAGTGTGCTCAAAGCACCCATGCAAGCAGAGTAGATACTGGAATCCAGCCACGATGCTCTCTGTCTTTGCGGACCTGGCGCTTCTTCAAAGGTAGCATAAACACTCTCCACCACCACAAGCAGTTAGTCAATGCAGGCAGGTGGTGCTCTCAAGCAATGTACTGCATCATGCACCGAATCTGTGCAGGTTAGGCCACATGTGCCAGCACTGCATGGAGAAGAGCTACATGTGCAAATACCGCGTGAACAAGCTGCACACAAGGGTCACACATACACAGTCCCTACACACTATCAGCATACCAGAAAGGCACTGAATGGGTGCGGATAAGCATGGGAAGCACAAGAAACATGCACAAGCAGTTAGGCAATGCAGGAAAATACCAGCACTAATTCAGACACCTGAAGTGGCACAAATCCAATTTAGAGCAGGGGGGGGTGGGAGGGTGAAAAGGAAAGGAGGGGGCACTGAGGTTGTGTAAATGGTTGAAGAATCCTTCTAGTTCCCTTTCTTCCAGTCTTCGGGCTGCTCAACGTATCCTTAACAAGGGCAGGGAGCTGAAACACTTTCCCTCCTCCTATGCCATCTGATAAGAGCACCGGTTTTGAGCGTGATTGCTCACAAGTGAAATTAATCTTTCCTCTCAATTCTTCCTTGTACTTTCTCAGATTTTCAGAGAACTGAAAAGATGCATCTACCATCTGCTGGAGACAGAGAATTACTGAAGGCTCCCTCTGGTTGTTCTGGCTGATATGGCATGATGCTATCATAAAGAAACAGATGGAAAATTCCTTTGTCTCCATATCTGCTGGTAGGGGGGGACACAACCCACTTCTCAGACTGGTTTAGCAGGATGATATGGAAAGCTATTTTACACTTGTAAATGGGCATACATGTGCAAGCTGTGATTTTAGAGAAGTTGCTACTAATGCATGCATATCCACGGCACACACAGATTTCAAGGGGACATTTTTTGGTTATGGTGTGTGAGGATTTTTAAAATATAAATGTACTGTATTTCCCATTTTAACAGGGTACATATATAGTTCAAAGTCCCCCTCTCAGCAATATACATCTCTTCTGAATCATACATAAGTGTGAACTAACTGCTCATTTGGATCTGGGATTTTGATGAGTGAAGGATAAATCGTGCTTATCCTTTTGGCCTTAAAAACTACCTAAAAAAATTGAGGCGTAGCATTCTTGTACATGTTTTTATCTATAATGGCCATTCCTGCTGTTTGTGCCAGTAACTACATATACCTCTCCTGCATGTTCTAATTTCACAAAAGGCTCCATATTCAAGAGTCTTTCATAAAATAATAGGGAAATCTTTAACATCTCAACTTGTACGTCTCTTTTCTGGCCTAGACATCCTATACAAAATAGGGCTTGTGTTTTTTTGCATCATGCAGAGGTTTTGTCAGCTTCTGTTCACTTAGGGATTCATTGAAACATACTAATTTGACCTTAACTGTTGCACACCACTGTATAAAGAATTGTGCTCTACACGTCTACTAATTTGTTAAGAATAGTAATGCCTACTGAAATACCGTGAAATTCAGAGTCCTGACAAATTATACTTTACTCAATTGAGAAGTGGTTTACTATTAAAACAAAAGATCAGGTGACAAGAACTCCATGCTTAAATAGGTTAGTAGAATATGTAAGTAAGGAATAAGAACAGGGAAAGAACAAGAAGCAGAAGAGTAGCAAGTAACAACCCTGCGCACACCAAGCCATGATCCTTATATTGGTACAGGGTTTCCAACATAATCAAGTAAAATATTTATGAACAATGTTAAGAACATAAGATATGCCATACTGGGTCAGACCAAGGTCCATCAAGCCCAGTATCCTGTTTCCAACAGTGGCCAATCTAGGTTATATGTACCTAGCAGTTTCCCCAAAAGACACAGGTTCCGCAATGCTTGTACTGGGTCAAGCATTGATATCCCGGGTCCCTTCTTAATAATGGTTTATGGACCTTTCCTCCAGGAACTTGTCCAAACCTTTTTTAAACCCAACTACACTAACAGCCTTTACTACATCCTCCGGTAACAAATTCCAGAGTTTGATTGCACGTCGAATGAAGAAATATTTTCTTTTATTAGTTTTAAATAGTTTACCCTGTAGCTTCATTGCATGTCCCGTAGTCTTTCTATATTCTGATAACGTAAACAATCGATCTACGTTTACCCGTTCCACTCCGTTCATTAATTTATAGACTTCTATCATATCTCCCCTCAACCGTCTCTTTTCCAGGATAAAGAGCCCTAACCTTTTTAGCCTTTCTTCATAGGAGTATCCTTCCATCCCCTTTACCATTTTGGTGGCTCTTCTCTGAACCTTTTCTAATGCTATATCCTTTTTAAGATACGGCGACCAGAATTGCACACAATATTCAAGGTGCAGTCTCACCATGGAACGATATAGAGGCATTATAATATCTTTTGTTTTATTTTCCATTCCTTTACTTATGATACCTAGCATTCTATTTGCTCTCTTGGCTGCCGCTGCACAGTGGGCCGAGGGTTTTAACATGCTATCCACAATGACGCCTAAATCTTTTTCCTGGGTGGTGGTTCCTACTGTGGAACCTTGCATCGTGTAACCATAGTTTGGGTTGTTCTTCCCTAGGTGCATAACTTTGCACTTGTCCACATTAAATTTCATCTACCATTTTGATGCCCAGTCTTCCAATTTATCAAGATCCTCTTGCAATTTTCCACAATCCTCTTGGGTTTTAACAACTTTAAATAGTTTTGTGTCATCTGCAAATTTGATAACCTCACTCGTTATTCCACTTTCCAGGTCATTTATGAATATGTCAAAAAGCAGCGGAACCAGCACAGATCCTTGGGGTACACCACTATTCACTTTTCTCCATTGGGAAAATTGGCCATTTAGCCCAACTCTCTGCTTTCTATCTTTTAACCAGTTCTTGATCCACAGTAGTACACTGCCTCCTATCCCATGACTCTTTAGTTTTGCCAAACGTCTCTGATGAGGGGCCTTGTCAAAGGCTTTCTGAAAGTCCAGATACACTATATCAACAGACTCACCTTTGTCCACCTGTTTATTCACACTTTCAAAAAAACATAATAGATTAGTAAGACAAGATCTTCCTTGTCTAAAACCATGTTGGCTGTCTCCCATTAGGCCATGACTATCTACATGCTGAGTAATGTTATTCTTTATGATGGTTTCTACCATTTTTCCCGGTACTGACGTGAGGCTCACCGGTCTGTAGTTTCCCGGATCACCCCTGTAACCCTTTTTAAAAATTGGCGTTACATTGGCGATCCTCCAATCTTCAGGTATTACAGATGATTTTAATGAAAATTCACAGATTACTAATAGCAGGTCTGCAATCTCATATTTCAGTTCTTTCAACACCCTTGGATGTACACCATCCGGCCCAGGTGATTTGCTACTCTTCAGTTTATCTAATAGTTGTAATACATCTTCCCGATGTATCGATATTTCCTTCAATACTTCCGCACCTTTAAATACCACTTCAGTCATGGGTAACATCCCTACACCTTCCTCAGTAAAGACCGAAGCAAAGAATTCATTCAGTCTCTCCGTTATCGCCTTGTCGCCTCTTAGTGCTCTTTTAACTCCTCTATCATCTAATGGACCAAATGACTCTTTCACAGGTTTTTTGCTACAAATGTACTTGAAAAAAATCTTTATTTCGCGTTTTTGCTTCCGCAGCAAGCTTCTTCTCAAATTCCCCCTTTGCCTGCTTTATCAATGCCTTGCATTTGACTTGCCAGTGCTTGTGCTGTTTCCAGGTTTCGTCATTTGGCTCTTTTTTCCATTTCCTGAAAGATGCTTTTTTGGCAACAACAGCCTCTCTGACCTCCCCTTTAAACCATGCTGGCAGTTTTTTGGACTTCCTTCCACTTTTCTTAAAGTGTGGAATACAGCTGGTCTGGGCTTCCAAGATAGTATTTTTCAACAACACCCAAGCTTGATGTAAGTCTTTAACCTTTGCAACTGCTCCTTTTAGTTTTTTCTTAACTATTTTCCTCATTTTATCATTTATTATTTATTTATTTATTTATTTTATTACAAGTTCTTATATACCGCACTATTCGGCATCAGCGCGGTTTACATTATAACATAAAGACCATAACAACAAGCTGTTTGGTTTACATCGAACAGGAGTACAAACTTGGAGAACCGGGGTAAACTTTCGAAAGTTAAAAGGTAGTACTGTGGATTTCCTTACTATCCCTCCTCCACTAATTAAATCAAAGGTGCTCATGCTATGATCACTATTGCCAAGTGGCCCCAACACCCTTATCTCTTGCACTAGATCTGGTGTTCCACTAAGGACTAGGTCTAATATGGCTTTCCCGCTGGTCGGTTCATGAACCAGCTGCTCCAAGAAGCAGTCATTTATGTCATCTAGGAACTTTATCTCCCTAGCATGTCCTGCCGTGACACTGACCCAGTCGATACCGGGGTAATTGAAATCACCCATTATTATTACTGCGCTATAACTTTTGTTAGCTTCCTTGATTTCTTTGAGGATTTCATCATCCATTTGTTCATTCTGACCAGGCGGTCGATAGTACACCCCCACTGCCATCACCTTCCCCTTTTTTACATGGAATTTCAATCCATAGAGATTCTACAGCAAATTTTGTTTCCTGCAAAACTTAATCCTTTCTGACTCAATGCCCTCTCTAACATAGAGCGCAACCCCTCCACCAATTTGATCAGCTCTATCATTATGATATAGTTTGTATCCAGGTATCACAGTGTCCCACAGGTTGTCCTCCTTCCACCATGTCTCTGATATCCCAATCATATCTAACCTCTCATTTAGTGCTATATATTCTAACTCTCCCATCTTATTTTTTAGACTTCTAGCATTTGCATACAAGCATTTTAGAGACTGTATTTTATTCATATTAGTTTGGCTGTTGGTAGACATGGGTAATTTTGGGATCTTTAAGCTCTGTCTGCTCCATACTCGAGGGCATTTGGGCTACTTTACTCTTGTTTGGAACCTCTCTGCTTTTGGTAGTATCCTTCAAGGATACATTCTTCTGAACCATCTGCTCTTGGGCGACTGTCGGCTTTCCCCTATTATCTAGTTTAAAAGCTACTCTATCTCCTTTTTAAAGGTTAATGCCAGCAGCCTGGTTCCATCCCGGTTAAGGTGAAACCCATCCCTTCGGAAGAGCCTCTCCTTTCCCCAGAATGTTCCCCAGTTCCTAACAAATCCAAAACCCTCATCTCTGCACCATTGTCTCATCCACGCATTGAGACTCCGGAGCTCTGCCTGCCTTTTGGGTCCTGCGCGTGGAACAGGAAGCATTTCGGAGAACGCTACCCTGGAAGTTCTGGATTTCAACTTCCTACCTAAAAGCCTAAATTTAGCCTCCAGAACCTCCCTACCACATTTTCCTATGTCATTGGTACCGACATGTACCAAGACAGCAGACTCCTCCCCAGCACTATCTAAGACCTTATCTAGGTGGCGCGTGAGGTCCGCTACCTTCGCACCAGGCAGGCATGTTACCAGGCGATCCTTACGTCCACCAGCCACCCAGCTATCTACATGCCTAATGATCGAATCACCAACTATAACGGCTGTCCTAACCCTTCCCTCATGGGCACATGGCCCTGGAGAAACTTCCTCGGTACGAGAGGGTTTTACATCACCTGGAGGACAAGTCCTAGTTACAGGATCACTTCCTGCCACACCAGGGTGAAGCTCTCCTGTCACGTGACCTCTCTCCTCCATGGCAACAGGGATGCTGCCAGACTGGAGGTGGGACTTCAGGACTATATCCCTGTAGGTTTCGACTATGTACCTCTCTGTCTTTCTTATGTTTTCCAAGTCTGCTACTCTAGCCTCTAGAGAACGGACTTGTTCCCTGAGAGCAAAGAGCTCCTTGCACCTAGTGCACACGTAAGACCTCTCACCAACTGGGAGAAAATCATACATGTGACACTCAATGCAAAAGACTGGAAAGCCCCCATCTCGCTGCTGGACTGCTGTCTGCATCTTAGTTTTAAGTTTTTGTTTAGATCTTTAAGTTCTTTACTTCCTAAGGGTTGCTATGGATATTTATACTAATAAAACTGTACCTAATACGTTTAATATACCTTGTTCACCTGAAGCTTAATTAATCTCAGGTCCTTAGTGTATCACTATTTTGGGTAATGAGCTGCACCTGAGAGCACCCCCTGTCTTTTAAGATGTGTAAGTACCTATAAAGCTACGATTATCCCGTGGGTGGGTGGGTGTGGGGAGGGAGGGAGGGAAATAACACTTATTAAAAGAGGGCTGCTACACAGTACCCTGTCCTGTGCAGCTGAGGTAAGCTATATTCTTATTTGATTTTAAATTGTAAATTATAGCTCTTTGCTGCTGCTAGGCTCTAACTTATTATGAAATTTAAACTACAAGCTCTCTGCTGGGTTCCAAATTAAACCAGAAAGCTCTGTGTTTTAAATTTAAACTAAAAGTACTTTGCTGATACTAGGCCCTGAGTGACTATTACTATGTTCCCTGTAAAATAGTTATTTCCAAGTTATAATGCCCTGTTCAATGTAATTTCAGTTTGTTTAATGTAAACCGCACTGATGCAGAATAGCACAGTATATAAGAGAATGTAAATAAATAAATTAAAATAAAAATGAACAATTTTAATCCTACTGTAATAGCACGTGGTCTTCAGTAATTCTAATAAATCAAATCAACACTATTCTAGGAAATTTTGTTTTTTTGGTTGCTATACTATTGACTTTGGAGATAATGACAAGGCAACTGCACAAACGTTGAGGAGGCTCTTTGAGGGGTGCAGTGTAATCAAGCTTGGTAGCCAATATTATGTTTTATAATTATAGGCAAATTATGCATCCAAATTGGCAATAATAAATATGTGACAAAAAAAATTAACATGTTTTCACTGTACGTACTATGTATAACATTGGTCATGGACAATGTTTTTCCACAAGAACATGTATATTGTTGATAGAAATAGATGAATCAAGATAGATTCAATGTCCTCATTCCAGATAGCCAAGTTTTGATTGTTGACTACAGGCAGACTAAGGTACTGAGAGGGGAGGCAGAAAAAAGGTACACTTCACAACTATATAATCTTCTACATCCCGTGAAAGTTGACATTTTAATTACTAATGTCCTTTCCTTGGGTCCTGCTAGAGCAGTTCAGACAAGTGAGTTGCTTTCCCCTACCACGGGCCTTGACAAATTTTGTTTGGATTTAGAAGCAGGCCAAAATCTTAGCAGCCAGTGGCTGTGACCCACTCATGCCCCCGTAACGTCCCCATTGCCTCCATTTTCCACTGACTTTCCTCCATTTGCAAACACCTACATGTCTGAGGGTGGAAGACTTTGAAGAGAGATGATAAAGTGTGTCTTATTATGATAGCAGGGGCTGAATGAGGCATCTTAAGACAGAAATATAGAGATAGCAAGTATCATGTGTGTGCTGCAGAGCTGGGGGACCTCTGTGTGTGTGGTGCAGAAATGGGATGCATGTGTGTGTGTATGGTCTGGTGTGGAAGTGAGGTGCTTAAGTGTATACAAGTGTGTGCGGTAGCGATACGGAAGTGAGATTCCTATGTGTGTGTGTGTGTGTGCATATCTGTTGTGCAGAGGTGAGGGGGGTGTGTGTGCTCGCGCGCATGCATGCGTGCATTTGTGGTGCAGAGGTGGGTTGCCTGTTTATGTCTGTGCTGTGTAGGTGGGGGGGAGGGGGTATGTGGGAGACGCACCTTTTCGCATTTAAATATTGTTCTTTCATAACCTCCAAGCCTTACACTCTTCCCTATCACCTTCTCCCCCTCCTTAGCACTTCCACTCCTTGCCCTCCATTCCCCCATCCTCCTTCCTTTTTTTCCCTTTTCTGTGTGCTGACAATAGCTCTGCCCCTTAACCTGATGCCAGTTCTGTCTGCCAACAATAGCTCCACTCCCTTGATCCAACGCCAGACGACGCCCTAGAAGATTTAAACTTTTGATTCTCACTAGCGTGCAGTCGCCGCTGGTGTGCGACAAAAGAGTATGTCCTGTTCCTATGCATGCTCCTTCGCATGGCTCCCCGTCATGTGGCTGTTTGCAAATTTTATTCTCAGTGTCTGCTTTTGCAGCATAGACACATCCATCCTGGTGTTAGTAGGAAATAGATCACCTCCACGTTTTTCTCTACCTACTCATATTCAGTGAACTCATCTGATACAGGTAAACTCTTCGAACTATTTATCTAATTATCAGACAATAGCCCCAATTCAAATAGGTCTTCTAAATGTGAGAAGTGTTAAAAACAAATGCTCTTTGATGCTTTTGGTCCCTAAAAAATGGAAGAGCAAAGAACTTTTCTCTTTCTATTTTATCTACTGAATTGCTGGCTATCTGTTCAAACGTTCCTCCTTCATGGTTTATTTTTATTTATTTATTACAATTTCTTATATACCGCACTATTGTCAGCGCGGTTTACATAAAACAAAATGACCATAACAAACTGTTTGGCTTCACATAGAACAGGAGAAAACAACTTGGATAACATGCTTCTGGTTTACATAGAACAGGAGTAATAACTTGGATAACGGGGTATGCAAACTAAACTACTTACATATGTACAATCCATTGCTTATTTATCAGGTCCCTCCTTTGTATGCATCAGCTTTAGATGAACTTAACAAGATTGTTATAGACTTTAGTTTATATCCTGGCTCTTCAATCATTCTGGGGGGGCCTTAATATTTGGCTGAACTCTCCACAGTTCCAGGCAGAAAAGCTGTTTTTAGCACTCCTAGAGGAATTGGGCTACCATATTCTTTTTCTCATTGTCTTGATTTGTTTGCAACCATAAACCTTTCCTCACCCCTTTCATTGCCAACTATTTCTCCGTTAACCTGGACAGATCATTATTTGGTTACCATGGTCCTCCAGCTTCATTTGGATAAGGCTCCCTTCGTGCCTTCAGCCCAATTTAGATGGCATTTGCAGGCTGTAGAAAAAGAATCCTTTTCTTCTAATTGCATCCTGGCAGTCGCTGCACTCTCAGACCAACCTTTAGAGGAAAAGTCACGCATTTGGGCATCCATACATTTAAAAGAGCTTAATAAGCAGGTTCCTCTGAAAGAGACTTGCAGGAAGAGGAGGGGGAATCCCTGGTATTTCCCCAATTTGAGATTTTTGAAATGCAAAATCCGCAAGCCTGAAGGGTGCTGGAAGAAAGATACTTCCCCTCTCAATAAAACAGTAAGTCTAGATCTACTGAAGAAGTACAACGCGATGATTCGGTCTGAGAAAAAGCAGTACTGTATATCTCTCATCAGATTAACTTCAAGAAGAATTATCCTAGACAACCTTTTGGTATTTTTAAGACGTTTGCCCCCAGTACAGTGAACCCTCCCCACCCCTTGGATTTCATTCCACCTTGATACGTTTGCAAACCTTTTACAAAATAAGATCACATCCTTGCAAAATCTTTCTGATCTGCAGCCTCATACCTTCCCTCTCCTTTCTCTCCCAGAGGATGATGCTATAGTTAGCGTCTCAACCAGATATCCATCAAGGCCAGCTGTTGAAATTTAATCCCCTGACCCTATTGCATATGCAGAAATTATTGGATTCTTGTAATATTACTTGCACACAGGCGGATATTGTTCCACCTAGCCTGCTAAAGGATTGCTGAGTGGACCTTGCTCCCATCTTCCTTGATTTATTGAACTATAGCCTTACCACAGGCATCATCCCAACAAACTGGAAACATTCAATGGTTCATCCATTGTTAAAACAATCTAATCTGGACCCCTCAGTCCCTGCAAACCTTTGTCCCAGTGTCTTGTCATACACGCCACCCACTTTGATCATGTTTACCCGCTTCTGATTCATCTCCATTGGCTTTCCCTCGAATATCGCTCCCAATATAAGCTTCTGACATTGGTCCACAAGGCTTTTCACAATGGTACTCCCACTTATGTCTGATGTCTTCCACCTTCACGACCCCTGCCCCAAGCTTTCCGCTCACTACATGCTAATTGTTTTCATTTTCCCTCTGCCTCACTTGCCTGCCTTGAATCTACAAATTCTTCTGCCTTATATTTTCCTGGTCCTTCCCTCTGGAATTCCTTACCTACTGACCTCCATTTAGAATTTCCCTACCTACAGTTTAAGACATGGCTCGAAACACCTATTCTGCAGTGCTTTTGACCTTCCTCAACCAGACTCCTAATTCTGTCCTTCTGCCCTATCTTCTTCTCTCTAACACTGGTACGAATGTATAACTTTTCTGTTTTGAAATGCTGTTCCTTTTCTGTCTAAATTCCTTGGTTTTTGAATTGTACACTGCCCTGCTGTGTCAAAGGTTGAGGTATATCAAGTAAGAATAAACATAACATCCCTTTTGTGGCAAAATTATTGGAGAACGCAGTCTCTGAACAAATCATTAGGTTTCTTAATGCTAACACCACCTTTCACCCTTGACAATTGGGCTTTAGACAGGACCATAGTACAGAGTCAGCCCTCCTGGCACTGCTGAACAAAATAATCTAGCACCAGGATAATTTCCATGATGTCCTTTTGATACAACTTGACCTATCAGCAGCTTTCGACGATGTGGATCATGCTCTCCTTTTGTTCAGTTTACAGAAAGTGGGGTTTTCAGGTGTAGTCTTAAACTGGTTTCGTTCCTATCTTTTGGAAAGAGTCTTTCAAGTTATGATATCTAATCAATCCTCTTCTACCTGGCTGTTCATGTACGGTGTCCCTACACTCTTCAATATTTTCTTGACTCCACTTCCCAGTCTGGTCCATGAACTTGGCTTGAGTTGTTATATGACATTCAGCTAACAGCCTCGGACAATGGGAATTCAGATTTTTGTACCAAGGTACAAGCCAGCCTGCATAAATGAGAATAAATTGGTTATGAATTCATCCAAAACTGAGGCTACCTCAGTCTCTTTCAGGGAAACATAATTCCAATAAAATCAACTCCAGTCACAGTAAATGAAACAATGAAGTTGCTGGGCATAATGTGAGACAAGCAGCTGCCATTTGATTGTCAGATATCAGAAATAACTATGACTTCTTATATTGCTTTACAGCAAATAAGATCCTGAAACCTTTTCTAGATAGAAGAGTCTTAAAAACTCTAGTACATGCTCTGGTGACAACTCACATTGACTACCATAACTCTCTATTTGTCAGGGAACCCAGAATCAGATTAAAAGACTTCAGCTTATCCAAAATATTGCTGCAAATTATTGTATACTGCAAAACAAAGGGATCATGTGACTCCTTTTCTTAAAGAGAAGCACTGGCTCTCATTCTCTTTCTGTATTAAATTCAAATTGCTTATGCTAGTTCATCGTGCCTTTACACAGGATTTCCCATTTACCTCAGCTCTTTTCTGATCCCCTACACCCCCCCCATCAAGAACATTAAGAATCTCCCAATGAAATTATCTAGCCTTGCCTAGCAAAACAAGGCTCCAGTCATCATTTCTTCGAAATGCTGCCTTTAGTTATCAGGTGCCACATCTATGGAACTCTCTCCCGCAGGATCTCCATGTGGAATCTTTTAATACAGGATCACTTCCGCACAGTATGCCAAGCACTCATTACACCTCTGCTTGACTACAGAAACTCGCTATATCAAGGCCTCCCTCAACAAACCCTACACCCACTCCAAATGGTGCAAAACACTGCAGCACACATCATTACAGACACTCCAAGATCTGAACACATCACCCCAGTCTTACAGCAACTACACTGGCTACCCATGATGGCCAGAGCAAAATTCAAAATAATCCTAATCATCTTTAAAATCATCCACCAGCTCTCAGCAGAGGCACTCTAATACATTACAATGAAGGATACGTGCAACAGACCAAGAAGAACCAATAAAGACAACATGATTCGGCACACCTGCAGGATTCTACAAAACTAAACAAACAACTTTAAAAAGAGCTCCCTCCTTACTAGCGCCCACACTCTGGAACTCCCTCCCAACAAGCCTGAGAGCATTAGATGACTTAATAGACTTCCGAAAGGACCTCAAAACTTATCTCTTTATTGAAACTTATCAGCAGACAGAAAACAGTCCCCACCAAAACGGTAATGCATCTACTGCCGATAAGTCGATACTCACTCATCCCAATAGGCATACAAGGTAATGACATAACACCAACTCAATACCCACTCACCCCAAACAAACATAATATAATGTTGTCAACTACCTCGTACTGTCTAAATGTTACCCTTATGATAAATGTAACCCTCTGATTGTACTGTCTAGATGTTGTTAAGTTCCCCTATGTTAAATGTAACCCTCCAGTTGTGATGTGACCACTTTGATTGTAGGATAAGGTGGTATACAAATCTGTTTAAATAAATAAATAAATAAATAAGGTATAACAACATGGCTCTTCAATGAGGCTTTTAAAATACTTTTTTAGATCTTGGTTTTAATGAAACTAACTTTCCCTTTTCCTTTTGTCTCTCTGCGCAAATTTGTGTTCTTGACTAATATCGATGTGCTATTCATTCCTACTCATTGTATCTTTATCTGGTCTTTGTGATTCTTTTATTCAATTGTTACTGTAGTGGTGTTTTCCCTTTATTACTGTAAACCACTATGATGTGATTTTGTAAATGGCGGTATACCAAATCCTTAAAATGAATAAATTAATAAAGTGATTGCCCCTTTAAATTTTTGCTGCCTCACTCCCCCCTCTGCATCTAACATTTTCTTTTTCTACAGGGCCCCAATCCTGCTGTCCTCTGCCCATGGGGGATGGGATCCCTGTGGGCAGCCTACTGTCTTTAGGGTTGTGATTGCGGCCTTTCCTTTGTGTTCTGCCTTTGCTGCGATCGTGGCTTGCTTCTCTTTTTCTCTGTCTATGGGGGATAGAATCCCTGCGGGCAAACAAAAGGGGTCTCTGCCATGATCATGGCTCTTGTCTGCCTGCAATCACTTTTTTTTTTTAAAGGGGGAGTGAGACAAGAAAATCACAGGTGTCAGGTGCAAATTTCTGGTCATCATGGCAACCTGGGATTTGTTGAGCCCTGCCTTACCAGCAGATGTGGAGATAGAGAAACATTCAGAGGATTCTTATGACATCATTGAGCCATTAACAGCCACTACCCAAGCACATGGTCGAGAATCCCTGACCGTACACCACCTCAGTGAAGATAAAAAGGCTCAATAGAACAAGAACCATAACTATGTACAGGATCAGCGCAGGGGCAGACCTAAGGTGATGCATGGCCATGTGAGAAAAACCATTGCGGGGCCTTATTTGAATAAATCCTTTGCATAAATATTTGTGTACTGGAAAATAATCCTAATGGCTGTGATTTCAAGATCATGGAGCACAAGCTGGATCGGACCATACCAGAGCTGGAAAAACCCAGAAATAAATAATAGTGAAATGGTTAGGCCACAAACTAAAATTAAACTGAAATGTTCCCTTAAAATGCATTTCCTTGAATCTTGTTCATTCCCAGGTGCATAACTTTGCACTTGTCCACATTAAATTTCATCTGCCATTTGAACATCCAGTCTTCCAATTTATCAAGGTCTTCTTGCAATTTTTCACAATCCTCATGGGTTTTTAACAACTTTGAATAATTTTGTCTCATCTGCAAATTTGATTACCTCACTCATTATTCCCATTTACAGGTCATTTATGAATGTGTTAAAAAGCAGTGGACCCAGCACAGATCCCTGGGTACTCCACTATTCACCTTTCTCCATTGGGAAAATTGACCATTTAGCTCTTCTCTCTGCTTACTATCTTTTAACCAGTTCCTGTTCCTCAATACTAAACTGCCCCCTATCCCATGAATTTTTAATTTTGCCAAGAGTCTCTCATGAGGGACTTTCTCAAAGACTTTCTGAAAATCCAGATACACTGTATCGACCAGCTTTGTCTACCTCTTTATTCACACATTCAAAAACATATACAAGATTAGTAAGACAAGACTTTCCTTGGTTAAAGCCATGTTGGCTTTCTCCAATTAAACTCTGACTACCTATATGTTCAGTAATTTTGTCTTTCATAATGGTTTCTACCATTTTTCCCGGTGCTGACATCAGGCTCACTGGGTCTGTAGTTTCCTGGATCACCCCTGGAACCCTTTTTAAAAATTGGCATTACATTGACTATTCGCCATCTTCAGAGATTACAGATGATTTTAATAATAGTACATAGATTACTAATAGTAGGTCTGCAATCTCATATTTCAGTTTTTTCAACTCAGAGGTATACCATTCATTCCAGGTGATTTGCTATTCTTTAGTTTATCAAATAGTTGTAATGCAGCTTTCTAGTTTATTGATATTGCTTTCAATTCTTCTGGTGCAGCACCTTTAAATACCATTTCAGTCATGGGTAACTTCCCTATATCTTCTTCAGTAAACATCAAAGCAAAGAATTCAGTCTCTCCACTATGGCTTCGCCCCCTCTTAGTGCCCCTTTTACCACTCTATTATCTAATAGTCCAACTGACTCACTCATAGGTTGTTTTGCTATGAATGTACTTGAAAAAGTTTTTGTTATAGGTTTTTTGCTTCCACAAGTAGCTTTTTTTCACCTGCCTTATCAATGCCTTGCATTTAACTTGCCAGTGCTTATCTTGTTTCCTGTTTTCATCATTTGGCTCCCTTTTCCATTTCCTGAAAGATGCTTTATTGGCTACAATAGCTTCTCTGACTTCACCTTTAAACCATGCTGGCAGTTTTTTGGACTTCCTTCCACTTTTTTAAAGCGTGGAATATAGCTGGTCTGGGCTTCCAAGATAGTATTGCTAAACAACACCCATGCTTGATGGAAATCTTTAACCTTTGCAGCTGCTCCTTTTAGTTTTTTCTTAATTGTTTTCCTCATTTTATCATAGTCTCTCTTTCAAAAGTAAAAAGGTAGTACTGTGGATTTCCTTGGCAGCCTTCCTCCATTAATTAAATCATATGTGATCATGCTATGATCACTATTACCCAATGGCACCAACAGCCTTATCTCTTGCACAGGACGTGTAGAGCAAATCTCCCATTCCAAAATAGCACTAACTTCCAAAACTCACTCAATGAGGAGCCTAACCCATATTGCAGTGAGCTCTAGAACATCCATATGCCTACTGGGAAAATTGAATTACTACAAATCCCTACACAGAAACCCCATGCTAACAGAATACCTGGCCTCATTGGAACATATTCTGTACCTGATGAGGGTCTATATAAATGACCATAAAATAAAAACAGAAATATGTAGATAAAAATTAAACTAAAAACCCAAGAAGCCAGACTTTGTGTATAGTGTAACCCCAGGGCTTTTTTTGATGTGGTACTCGGTAGTTCGATTACCAGCATCTTTTTCATTGCATGCTAAAATTGTCCCACAGTCCTAATGCATTAATGAAGAGCCCTGAACATGAGTAATGGCACTTTTGTTTTGCTAGAAAAGAGACTGTGGTGTTATAGCAGTTAAATAGAAAGAGATGCACATAAAACAAAGCCAGAACATTTAAGTTAAGAAAGCTTACAAATTCCAGTCACTAAACTGAAAATAAAATTATTTTTTCTAGCTTTGTTGTCTGGATTTTTATTTTTCTAATCATGCTGGTTGCACACCCCTACCGATTGCCAGGCTCTTGCTGTTCCCTCCAAATTCCCGCTCAGTCTCTCCTATACCCAGTTCCCTGCTCTGCTTCTGCCTCCCTTCTCCCCCACTTAGTCACCATACTCCTATTCTTTCTAGAGTCTCCAGAGTCCTGTCTTCTGCTCTGTCATGTCCCTATCATTCTCCCTGTCCGCCCCCCCCCCCCCCCATCTCTCTTTCTTGACTCAGTACTGCACCTGTAAGCCGCTGAGGCTGGGGATGCAGTTCTGTGAAGCCATGGTTGCCTTCCTCCCATTTCTACTAGTGCCCATCTGTCTGAATCACATAGCTCAGTACCTACAGTGACCTGCATTTTCAGTTTGAACCATGTAGTCCCTGTGGTTGAATCACGATGGGCTCCACAGCTACAGAGCCCTGGGGTTCATACAGTGCAAATTTCAATGAAGTGGCTCAGCATAAACTGCAATGAGATGTAGGCAGAAGGTACCCATGCTTGGACAGAACCGCAGCCCTAGCCCCAGCAGCTTTGGCAGGAGCAGCTGAATGTCATTACTGCTACTGCTCAAAAGAAATGTGCACTTGTAAGTATTTACCTGCTGGGAAATTCTCTAAAATCTTAAGGAAAAGGGAATTCTTCAAGTTAAAGCTAATAAATCCATATATTTTAGAATTCAGTGTTTTTGTTAAGTCAGTCAGGGCTTAGTACCACTTAAATAAAAATAAGAGTATAGCTTAGCATAAAAGGTAGAATAAGGTAAATATTCTTTGAGCAGAAAGAAAAACAGTGTCTTGCGAAAGTATTCATCCCCTTGGTTTTTGTTCTGTTTTGTCAAATTACATACAACCTGGAATGAAAATGGAGGTTCATTTGGATGTTAGGTAGTGGACCTAACAATATAGTCCAAATTGGTGAAGTGAAATGACAAGAAAATACCTTGTATTTTATTTTAAAAAAACAAATAAAAACTGAAAAGTTGTGAGTGCATATGTATTCATCCCTTCTGCTAAGAAACCCCTGAATAAGATCTGGTCCAACCAATTCACCTCAGAAGTCACATAATTAGTTGATTAGGGTCCACCTGTTTGCAATCAGTGTCACATGACCTGTCACATGATGCCTGTATAAATATACCTGTTCTGAAAGGCCCCTGACTCTGCAACACTACTAAGCAAGCAACATGAAGACCAAGAAACACTCCAGACAGGTCAGAGACAAAGTTGTGGAGAAGGGTTGTGTTATAAAAAAATATCCCAAATTCTGAATATCCCACAGAGACCATTAAATCCATTATAACAAAATAGAAAGAATATGGCACTACAAACCTGACAAGAGGCGGCCACCCACCAAAACTCACAGACCGAGCAAGGAGGGCATTAGTCAGAGATGCTACAAAGACACCAAGGATAACATTGAAGGAGCTGCAAAGATCCACAGCGGAGATGGGAGTATCTATCCATAGGATCACTTTAAGCCATACATGCCACAGAGTGGGGTTTTATGGAAGAGTGGCCAGAAAAAAAGCCATTGCTTAAAGAAAGAAATAAGAAAACATGTTTGGAGTTTGCACAACAGCATGTGGTGGATCCCCCAAACACATGGAAGAAGGTTCTCTGGTCAGATGAGATGAAAATTGAACTTTCTGGCCATAATGAGAAACGCCTTGTGTGGCGCAAACCCAATTCATCACCCTGAGAACACCATTCCCACAGTGAAACATGGTGGTGGCGGCATCATGCCGTAGGGATGTTTTTCATTGGCAGGGACAGGAAAACTGGTCAGAATTGAAGGAATGATGGATGGCACTAATTACAGGGCAATTCTTGAGGAAAACCTGTTTCAGTCTGCCAGAGATTTGAGACTGGGACGAAGGTTCACCTTCCAGCAGGACAATGACCCTAAACATACTGCTAAATCTGGTTTAAAGGGAAACATTTAAATGTCATGGAATAGCCTAGTCAAAGCCCAGACCTCAATCCAATTGAGAATCCATGGCATTACTTGAAAATTGCTGTACACCAATGCAACCCATCTAACTTGAAGGAGTTGGAGCAGTTTTGCCTTAAGGAATGGGTGAAAATTCCAGTAGCTAGATGTGCTAAGCTAATAGAGACATACCCTGAGAGACTTGCAGCTGTAATTGCAGCAAAAGATGGCTCTACAACGTATTGACTTTGGGGGGTGAATACATATGCACACTCCTGCTTTCAGGTTTGTTTTTTTGTCTTAATTATTGTTTGTGTCACAATAAAGAATATTTTGCAACTTCAAGGTCATAGTCATATTCTGTATATCACATGATGCTAACCCCCAAAATTCCATTTCAGTTCCAGGTTGTAATATGACAAAACAGGACAGAGGGGATTAATACTTTTGAAATGCACTGTAGTTTCTAGAGACCTTTAAAAAGAGGCCTTCCAGTTAGGTGGCAAGAGACCTGTGAAATTGTTTTAAATAGGTGTTAAAACCAAGTGACAGATCAAAGGGCAATTTGAAAGGCTCTCTCTATCAAACCAAAGGTTGTATTAAATCACCCAGGAAATTAAGAGATTTCTTTAGAAGCACAAGTCAGAGTACTGTGTAGCAAGCTAGTTTACTAAGTGTTTCTCTACCTCCAATCCCAGGCATAATCTTAAATTTATAGGCTTTTAAACAGATTAAAGGAGGGAATCAAATTCACTTTCAGGTTCAGCTGGTTATCCTCATCAGGAATAGATTAATTAAGGCCCTGAAATTAATTAATCTTAAAATGAACAAAGTCCCTTAAACTTAGTAGGTATAGTTGTACTGGTACAAGTATCCCTAGCAACATTAAGTAAGTAAACTGATTGATTTCTTTGACTGGGTGACCAGGGAGTTGGACTGAGGGAGAGCCCTAGATGTGGTGTACTTGAATTTCAGTAAAGTCTTTGAACATCGTTCCACACAAGAGACTTATAAACAAACTGAGCACCCTAGGGATGCACCCTAAAGTTACTGATTGGGTTAGAAATTAGTTGAGTGGGAGGCGACAAAGGGTACAGGTAAATTAAGCTTACTCTGAAGAGGAGGTGGTTACCAGTGGTGTGCAGCAGGGATCTGTCCTTAGTCTGATTCTTTTTAACAATTCTATTGCAAAAGGGCTGTCGGGTAAGGTTATCTTTATCTTTCTTTATCTTTATTCGTTTCTTGATATACCGCACACGCCAAAGACACCAGCGCGGTTTACAACAAGCTTAAAATAAGGGGCATAACATTGCTGCTAGAAAGAGAGGATAGAAGAAACAGAACTCCATTAGTGCAATAGGAAAGAGACAGAGGTAGAGAAAGGAAAGAGAACAGAAGAGTAGGTCAGAGACAGACAGACCGACAAACTGAGGAAAATGAGACAACCTATGAGGGGTCTGTAGGGATGGAGGAGGGAAAGGGAAGATCGTAGGCAGTACAAAAAAGGTGGGTCTTCAGACCGGCTTTAAATTTACAAAAGGATAATTCAAGACGGAGGGCAGGGGGGAGCAAGTTCCAGAGCCTGTGATCAAGGAAGAAAAAGGCAGAGGAACGGGTGGATTTGAGGTGAGCAGAGGCGGGGGGGGGGGGGGGGGAAGAAACATACGGTTAGCATGGATGGAGCACAGGGAGCGTTGAGGGGCATGAAGACGGACCAAGTTAGAAAGATAGCACGGGACACCAGTATGTATTGCCTTACGAACGAAAGTGAGGATTTTAAATTGAATCCGGTAGGAGATGGGAAGCCAGTGGAGACCAATAAGAAGGGGAGAAATGTGATCATAACGGGAAGCATTAGTAAGGAGCCAGGCAGTGGAGTTTTGGATAAGCTGTAGCCTTCGGAGTTGGCGTTGGGGGAGACCGGCAAAGCAGACGTTGCAATAATCCAAGCAGGAAAGAGTGAGGGAAAGAAGTAGGGTGGTCAGGGCAGAAATAGGAAGAAAGGGGTGAAGAGCTCGCAACTGCCTGAGAGAGAGAAAAGAATGCTGGACTACAAGAGACAGATGTTCATGGAAGGAGAGGGCTGAATCCAGGACGACCCCGAGGTAGCGCAGGGAGGGGACAACAGGAATGGAAGTGGAAGAGAGCAAAGGGGAAATCGAAGGTATGGGGCCACCGAGGGTGAACCAGATGGCTTGAGTCTTAGAGGGATTGAGGTGAAGAAAGTTAGAGGACATCCAGGAAGCAATGGAGGATAAACAGGAATTGAGAGGGGAGAGATCGGGTGAGACTGGGCAAGTGTGGTAGAGAAGAAGAATATCATCTGCGTAATAGTAGGCTGAAACACCGGATTGCTGCACCAAAAGAGTGAGGGAAGCAAGGAAGACATTAAACAGAAGAGGGGTCAGAACTGAACCCTGAGGAACCCCACAGGTAAGTGGATGAGTAGGCGAGGAAGAGGAACCGGCGGTGACAGAGAATGATCTGTTAGTCAAGAAGGAGCAAAACCAGTGGAGAACAGTGGCAGAGATCCCAGTGTCGCAGAGACGTGAGAGCAGGGTGCTATGATTGATGAGATCAAACGCGGAAGAGAGGTCGAGGGAGACTGCAATAGAGATAGAGCCACGATCGTGTGCAGAGTGAAGTTCATTCATAACAGAGAGGAGAATAGATTCCGTACTGTGCCCAGGATGGAAACCAGACTGACGGGGGTGAAGGGAAAGGGTGGCGTCAAGGTGAGAGGAGAGCTGAACAAAAACCAATTTCTCCAGGAGTTTGGAAAGAAATGGGAGGTTGGAAATAGGACGCCAGTTGGCAGGGATGGAGGGGTCCAAGGTGGGCTTTTTAAGGATGGGTCTAATCAAAGCGTGCTTCCAAAGAGAGGAAAAGGAACTGGAAAGAAGACTAGAGTTAAACAGAGTGAATAAGGGGAATAAGGGCTAGAGAAAACTCGGAGAGCCAAGTAGAGGGGATGGGATTGGAGGGACAGGTTGTCTTACGGGTAGAGGCAAGGGTCCTGGTCAGCTCTGGGATGGTGACGGGATGAAAAGAGGACCAGCAATGAGAGAAAATCTGGCAAGCCTGAACAGGAGAGGAGGGGGCTGATGAGGGAATGGAAGAGGGAGGGGATGGGGGGGGCAGGAGGAGAAGGAGGAACGCAGAGTGAGAACCTTATCATCAAAATGCGAGGCAAGGGGGGCGGGATCTGGAGTAGGCTGGAGGGAGGATATGGAAGCAGAAGATCAAGGATTAGAGAGAGAGCAAACAATAGAGTAAAGTTGGCGAGAGGAACTGGAGGCAGACGAAATGCGCTCAGAGAAATAGGCGCGTTTACTGGAATGCAGTAAGGAGCGATAGCGGCGATGACAGGTATGGTAGTGGGCGAGAGAGGTAGGGGAAGGGTGCTTACGCCAGAGACATTCAGCCCGACGGAGGTAGGAACGGTGTAAACGAAGACCAGGGTGATACCAAGGATGGGAACCGAGAGGACGTTTGCTGGAACGGGGCTGAAGAGGGGCAAGGTTATCCAGGGTAGATGAGAGGGTGGAATTCCAGAGTTGGGCTTGAGAGTTAGGGGAAAGTAGAGGAAAGTCAGAAGGGAAAAGAGTGTCAGAGGAGGGGAAACAGGAAAGAGTTGAGGCAGTGACTTGGCGGACCATAGATGGGGGGGGGAACCAGGGGTGGGGGAATTGGAAGAAGAAGGGGAGGGGGACTGGAAGGAAAAGAAAAGGCAGAAATGATCAGACCAGGGGATCGGGAGGGAATGGAAAGCATGTGGAGCAAAAGGGGAGGCAAGGGGAGATAGGACTAAGTCAAGGGTGTGACCGGCTGAATGCGTGGGAATGGAGACATGTTGCTGGAGAGATAAGTCATTGACATGAGTAAGAAAAGAGGCGTCTCGGGATCTAGTGGGACAATCAGAATGGATATTGAAATCTAAGACCAGGAGGTGGGGGAAATGGAGTGAGGCCTCAGTGAGAGTGAGAAGAAGCGAATCCCAAAGGGGGGGTTGAAGGGAGGGAGGGGCATAAATCAAGAGGAAATGAAGTGCAGGAGATGTGCCGAGATGAAGGAGAAGAGACTCCGGGTAGTGGAGGGGCGGAGAGGACAGCTCTTGAACTGGGAGGCAAGAGCGGCAGAGGACAGCTACCCCACCACCAGCCCTACCACGACAGGCGGTAAAGAAGGCCGAGTAGCCCGGAGGAAGGCAACAGTGAAGGAGAGGCTCCTCACCATCCCTGATCCATGTTTCTGTGAGAAACAGAATATCAAGAGAATGGTGGAGAAGTAAGTTGTGGACAGGAATAGTCTTGGAACGAAGGGAGCGGCAGTTGAGAAGCGCACAGGAGAGATCTGTGGACGGAAGAGGAGGAGAAACAGTGGGAGGATGGTTGGTTTGCCTCTTTGCAGATATCATCAAAATCTGCAATAGAGTAGACACCCAGGAAGGAGTAGATAACATGGGAATGGATCTAGGTAAGTTTGAAGAATGCTCAAGAATTTGGCAGCTGAGATTTAATGCTAAAAAATGCAGGGTCATGCATTTGGGCTGCAAAAATTCAAGGGAGCGGTACAGTGTAGGGGGTGAAGTACTTCTGTCCACAAAAGAAGAGCGAGGCCTGGGTGTGATTGTGTCTGACTGTCTTAAAGTAGCTAAAGAGGTAGAAAAGGAAATGGTGAAAGTTAGGAGGATACATACTTGGGTGCCAAGGGAAAGGAATGGCCAGCAGAAAAAAGGAGGTGATAGTGCTTCTGTATAAGTCTTTGGTGCAACCTCATTTGTAGTATTGCGTGCAATTCTGGGGACTACACCTTCAAAAAGATAAAACAGATTGAAGTCAGTGCAGAGGGTGGCTACTAAAATGGTTAGTGGTCTTCATTATAAAGCATATGAGGATAGACTTAAAGATCTTAATATGTCTAAGTTATAGGAAAGGCAGGATAGGGGAGATATGACAGAAACGTTTAAATACCTCCATGGCATAAATGCACAACAGGAGAGCCTCTTTTGATTGAAAGCAAGTTCTGCTATGAGGGGACATAGGATGAGGGCAAAAGGGGGTAGACTCAGGATTAAATGCGGAAATATTTCTTTACGGAAAGAGTGGTAGATGCGTGGAATAGTCTCCCTGTGAAAGTGGTAGAGATGAGGACAGTATCTGAATTCAAAAAAGCATGGGACAAAAGGAAAAAAGGGGACTATTGTAGTAGTTGATATGGAAGGGCAAACTAGATAGACCATGTGGTCTTTTTCTGACATCAAGTTTCTATGTTTTTAAGGAGTGGAGGGGTAGCCTAGTGGTTAGAGCAACAGCCTAGTTCCCAAGATATTAGGATTTGATTCTCACTGGCATTCCTTTTGACCTTGGGCAAATTGCCTTTGAAGAAAAGGCCTGGCAATCTACTTCTGGTCAAACCTTGCCAAGAAAACACAGGGGCTGCTGGATTGCCAAGAGTCAGCATTGATTTGATAGCACTTTAAAAAAAATTTAATATGTAAACAAATCCTTAAAACTAAGATGCAGACAGCAGTCCAGCAGCAAGATGGGGGCTATCCAGTCTTTTATATTGAATGTCACATGTACGATTTTCTCACAGTTGGTGAGAGGTCTTACGTGTGCACTAGGTGCAAGGAGCTCTTTGCTCTCAGGGAATGAGTCTGATCTCTAGAGGCTAGAGTAGCAGACTTGGAGGAGCTAAGGAAGACAAAGAGGTAAATAAACGAGTCCTACAGGGACGAAGTACTGAAGTCCCACCTCCAGTCTGGCAGCCTCTCTGTTGCCATGGAGGAGAGCATCACCTTCATGTTGCAGGATGTGATCCTGTAGCTATGACCTGTCCTCCAGGTATAGTAAAACCCTCTCGTATCAAGGTAGTTTCTCCAGGGCAATGTGCCCATGAGGGAAGGGTTAGGACAGCTGTTATAGTTGGTGATTCAATCATTAGGCATGTAGATAGCTGGGTGGCTGTTGGGCATGAGGATCGCCTGGTAACATACCTGCTTGGTGCGAAGTTAGTTGACAACATGCATCATCTAAACAAGGTACTAGATAGTGCTGGGGAGGAGCCTGCTGTCTTGGTAAATGTTTGTACCAATGACATAGGAAAATGTGGGAGGGAGGCTCTGAAGGCCAAATTTAGGATTTTAGGCAGGACGTTGAAATCCAGAAGTTCCAGGGTAGCATTCTTGGAAATACTTTCCATTCCAAGTGCAGGACCCAAAAGGCAGGCAGGCAGAGCTCCGGAGTTTCAATGCGTGAATGAGACGATGGTGCAAAGAAAAGAGAATTTGAGATTTGTTAGGAAATGGGCAACATTCTGGGGAAAGGAGGGGTTTTCCAGAAAGATGAGCTCCACCTTAACTGGGATGGAACCAGGCTGCTAACATTAACCCTTAAAAAGGAAATAGAGCCGCTTTAAAACTAGATAATACGGGAAAGCTGATAGTCGCCCAAGAGCACATGGTTCAGAAGAATGTATCCTTGAAGGATATTAGCAAAAAGGGAAGTTAGAGCATCCTGGATAGAAAGGTTCCAAAAAAGATAAAAGTAACCCAGATGCCTTTAAGTAAGAGCAGACAGAGCTGAAAGATTCCAAATTACCCTTATTAACTGATAAACAGATTGTTAATATGAATAAAATATAACCTCTAAAATGCCTTTATGCAAATGCTCCAAGCCTAAAAAATAAGATGGGGTGAGCTAGAATATATAGCACTAAATTAAAGCTTAGATATAATTGGAATCTCAGAGACCTGGTGGAAGGAGGACAACCAATGGGATACCGTGATACCTGGGCACAAACTATATCGCAATGATAGGGTAGATCAAATTGGTGGAGGGATTGCGCTCTATGTTAGAGAGGGCATTGAGTCACACAGGATTAAATTTTTGCAGGAAACAAAATACACTGTAGAATCTCTATGGATAGAAATTCCCATGTATAAAGGGGAAAGTAATGGCAATAGAGGAGGGGGGGGGGGGGGATGTACTACCATCCACCTGACCAGAATGAATAGATGGATGATGAAATGCTAAAAGAAATCAGGGAACCTAACAAAAGTTAAAACACAGCAATAATTTGAGATTTCAATTACCCTGACATTGATTGGGTCAATGTCACAGCAGGACATGCTAGGGAGATAAAGTTTCTAGATGAAATAAATGACTGCTTCTTGGAGCAGCTGGTTCATGAATCGACAAGAGGAGAAGCTATTTTGGACCTAGTCCTTAGTGGAACACAGGATCTGGTGCAAGAGATAATGGTGTTAGGGACACTTGCATGATTGCATTTGATTTAATAAATAGAGGGAGGACAGCAAGGAAATCCACAGTAAATGACTTTTAACTTTGAAAGGGGAGACTATGATAAAATGAGGAGGAAAATAGTTAAGAAAAAACTAAAAGAAGTAGGAGGAGTAGCTGCAAAGTTTAAAGATTTACATCAAGCATGAGTGTTTAAAAATAATACCTTGGAAGCCCAGACAAAATGTATTCCACACTTTAAGAAAGGTGAAAGACCAAAAAAATGTCAGAAGAATTTTAAAAAATTTTGATAAACCGGGAAGATGTATTACAACTATTCAATAAACTAAAGAGTAGCAAATCACCTGGAACAGATGGTATACATTTGAGGGTGTTGAAAGAACTTAAATATGGGATCAAAGACCTACTATTAGTAATCTGTGAATTGTCATTAAAATCATTTATAGCACCTGAAGACTGGAGAATGGCCAATGTAATGCCAATTTTTAAAGGGTTCCAGGGGCGATCCAGGAAACTACAAACCACTGACCCTGATGTCAGTACCAGGCAAAGTGGAAGAAATCATTATAAAGAATAAAATTAATGAATTTGTTGATAGTCATGGCTTAATGGGAGAAAACCAATATGGATTTAGCCTAGGAAGTTCTTGTCTACCTAATCTGTTATATTTTTTTGAAGGTATGAATAAACAGGTAGATGAAGGTGAGACAGTTGATATAAGGTATCTCGATTTTCAGAAAGCCTTTCAGAAGGTCCCTCATGAGAGACTCTTGGCAAAATTAAAACATTATGGGATAAGAAGTGGTGTACTAGTATGGATCAGGAAATGGTTAAATGATAGAAAGCAGACCGTAGGGTTAAATGGTCAATTTTCTTAATGGAGAAAGTTGGATAGTAGAGTACTCCAGGGATCTGTGCTGGGCCTGCTGCTTTATAACATATTCCTAAATGACCTGGAACAACAAGTGAGGTGATCAAATCTGCAGATGACACAAAATTATTCAAAGCTGTTAAAACATAAGAGGATCGTGAAAAATTGCAAGAGGACCTTGATAAATTTGAAGACTGGATGTCCAAATGGCAGATGAAATTTAATGTGGACAAGTGCAAAGTTATGCACCTAGGAATGAACAACCCAAACTATGGTTACATGATGCAAGGTTCCACATTAGGAACTACCACCCAGGTAGAGGATTTAGGCGTCATCGTGGATAATATGTTGAAACCCTCTATGCAGTGTGCAGGTGTGATCAAGAAATTAAAAAGAATTCTAGGAATCATAAGGAAAGGAATGGAGAATAAAACAAAGGGTATTATATGTAATGCCTCTGTATCATTCCATGGTGCAACCACACCTTGAATACTGAGTGCAATTTTAGTCGCCATATCTTAAAAAGGATATAACCAAATTAGAAAAGGTACAGAGAAAAGCCACCAAAATAGTAAAGGAGATGGAAGGATAACCCTATGAGGAAAGGCTTAAAAGGTTAGTGTTCCTCAACTTGGAAAAGAGAATGCTAAGAGGAGATATGATAGAAGTCTATAAATTAATGAACAGAGTGGAATGGGTAAACGTAAATCGGCTGTTTACACCATCAAAAAGTAGAAAGATCAGGGGACATACAATGAAACTACAAGATTAATAAGATAAAATATTTTTTCATTAAACATATAATAGAACTCTGGAATTCATTACTGGAGGATGTAGTAAAGCTGTTAGTGGAGCTGGGTTTAAAAAAAATTGGACAAGTTTCTGGAGGAAAGGTCCACAAACCATTATTAAACAGGACCCAGGAAATATACTACTTATGCTGGGACAGGCGTTGTGGAACCTGATTACCTTTTTTTGGGAATATGACAGGTACTTGTTACCTGGACCTGCCACTGTTGAAAACAGGATACTGGGCTTGATGGACCTTGGTCTGACCCAGTATGGCATTTCTTATGTTCTTATCCAGTCTGCCTATCCTTATGAACTATTAAACTCTAATCTCTTCCTCTCCCTCAGAGACACTTTGTACTTCTCCCATACCTTCTTATGTTTAATCTATTAAAATTTGCAAATAAATAGTAATTAGATTAAAATTAGCAGAAATGTCAAGCTTAACTTTGTCCGATGAGAGGATGGGTGGAAAAGGCTTACCAGCTACTGCATGGTGGTAAGCTGCCAGGAAACTGAGGTGCATTCTGATTTCAATCCAGAGTTAGAGAGATGGAGCAAGTAAGAAAGTACCATCTCCACATAGCAAGAGAAGAGGTCTAAAGCCCTGTCCCCACACCAGAGTGAAAATCTGCACCACTTAAAAGCATAGGCGCGTCTGGTTGAGTCCTTGCGGGAGGCAAGAAGAATATCTTCAACATCTATCGGTAAGCTGAAGCTTGCAAGAAGCTATCCGCTCAGCATCCAAGCTATGATTGACAGAGATTTGAGGTTGGGATGGAGAAGCATCCCCTCCTCCTGAGTTAGCAGATCCAGGGCATAGCCAAGAAGAATCGGCAGCCTTCGGGAGAGTTGAATCAGCAGGGGAAACTAGGATTATCTGGGCCAATACAGAGCTATGAGTATTATGGTGGCTTTGTCCAACTGCAGTTTGAAGAGGGGTCTTGGCCACTAAGGGAATCAGTGGGTAGGTATAGAGAAGGCCGTTGCTCAAATCCAGAAGGAAGGCATCGGAAGCTATCTGATTGCTGCAGGGGACCCTGGAGCAAAACTGCAGCAGCTTGGCATTGTGAGGAGTGGCGAAAAGGTCCATGGACAAGGTGCTCACATCTGAAAGATGCGGTTGGCTACCTGGGTGTTGAGAGACCACTCGTGCAGTTGGAGAACTCTGCTGAGTTGATCCGCCAACGCATTGAGCTCCCCTGGTAGATAAATCACTCGGAAGAGCATGTTGTGCATGGAGGCAAACTTCCAGAGATGGACTGCTTCCCAGCAGAGGAGAGAGGAGCCCGTGTCACCTTGTTTGTTTATGTAGAACATGGTCACCTGGTTGTCTGTTTATATAAGGATGACCTGATTGGAGAGCTTTTGCCAGAACACTTATAGGGCATTGACAATGGCACAGAGCTTGAGGAAATTGATTTGGTGGAGGCTCTCCACTGTCGTCCACATATCTTGTCTGCATAGGCCATCCAAGTACATGCCCCAGCCCAGCTTGGAGGCATCCATTGTCAGGACTCTCTGATGCGGCAAAGCGTGGAAGGGAAGGCTGCAAGCAGGTGCTGTTGGTTCTGCCACCAGGAGAGGGATTCCTTGAATGGAGGAGTTATATGATACTGTCAGATAGATGGCCGGTCACCTGATGCCAATGCATCCACTGTGCCTGATGGATGTGAAGGTGGGCCGAGGGGTTGACATGGACAGTGGAGGCCATGTGACCCAGAAATTGCCACATTTGTTGAGTTGTGACCAATGAGCAACATCGGACCTCGTGCAGCAGGGTGGCTAGGTGCTGGGCCCAGACTGCTGGGAGAAAGGCTTGAGCCAGAGAAGCCTTGAAGCAAGTTCCAATGAACTCAAGGTGCTGAAAGGGCTGACAGTGGGACTTTGGGTAGTTCATGACAAACCCCAGCTGCTCCAAAGCTTGAATGGTGTGGGTCATGGATCGCTGGACCTCTTCCAGTGTTGCGCCTCTGATGAGCCAGTCATCCAGGCAGGGGAAGACAAAGATGCCCTGGATCCGAAGGAAGGTGGCGACGACCACCACCAAGCATTTTGTGATGACCCGTGGGGTGGAGGCAAAGCAAAAAGATAGAACCCTGTACTGATAATACTGTCCGCCGAGCATGAAGCAGAGGTACTGATGGTGCATAAGGTGAATAAGGATGTGCTTGTAGGCATCTTTGAGATCCAAGGAGCACAGCCAATCTTCCCATGGTAGTAGGACAGCAATGTTCCAAGGGAGACCATCTTGAACTTCTCCTTTTCCAGGAAGCAAATGAGATTGTGGAGATCCAGAATGGATCTGTAGCCACCAGTCTTCTTGGGGACCAAGAAGTAGCGGTAGTAGAAACCTCTTCCTATTTGAGATGGTGGACTGAATTCTACAGCCCCATCTGCTAGGAGGGCCTGGATCTCCTGTTGGAGAAGCATTTATTTATTTAACCAATTTGTATACCACCTTTTCCTTCAATCAAAGTGGTTATCAACACAAATTTTGGGTCTACATTCAACAGGAGGGGAGGTGTTACAGGACGTACATATAGACTATAGGCAATTAGTTCTTAGTTCTCAATTGGGTGTGCAGGCTGTTGGTGGGTCATGTGTGGCAGAGTGGAAGTTCTTGATTTTCTTATGTGATGGTGTTGCTGAAGAGGGTACTCCCCTGGAAAGAAGGTGGAAGGAAGCAGTTGGAAATGCAGCCGGTATCCCTCGCGGACCACATGGAGGGCCCAGGTGTCGGAGGTTACGATAGGCCACCTGTGAGCAAAGTATACCAGCCACCTCCCCACTTGAGATGGAACAGAGTTCGGAAAGGGAAGAAGGGCCATGGTCCTCATGCAGAAGTCAAAAATCCCCACCAGATTGTGGCTACAGTACTGGCTGGGGCTTAGGTTTGTAGTACTGCTTCTGACTCTGACTCTGTTGGAGTTGTTAGTATGAATGGTGTGGGGTGTACATACCATGGTACCTTCTCTTTTTTGGGTAAAAAGACTTTTTACTTGAGGCCTTCTTTCGAGAAGGGTCAGCAATCTTCCTCAAAAGGCGGGTTATGGTGAGTTGCTCCGTCTCCAACTCAAAGCCTTCTCCATTATGGGTTTGCCCAAGAGCTTCTCCCCTCAGCGAGACACATGAGCAAACATCCTGAACCCATTGCTCCAGCTCCAAGGATTGTAGTCATGCCAGGTGGTGGACACTGATGCCTACCGCAGCCACCCTGGCTAGGGACTCAAAGCCTTGCTAGTCTCCCTCTGAATCATCTCTCTCCCCTTCAATCTGTTCAACACTCTGCAGTGCCACTAATCTTCCACCAGCCTCGTCATGCTCATATTACCCCTTTTCTCAAGTCACTTCATTGGCTCCCTATCCATTTCCGCATACAGTTCAAACTTCTCCTGCTGATCTATAAGTGCATTCACACTGCAGCCCCTCACTACCTTCCCTCTCTTATCTCTCCCTATACTCTTCCTCAGGAACACAGCTCTTCTGGCAAATCACTTCTCTCTGTGCCCTTCTCTTCTATTTCTAACTCCGCTCCTTTCATCTTGCTGCTCCTTATGCCTGGAACAAACTACCTGAGTCTGTACATCAGGCACCTTCTCAGACCCTTTTCAAATCCAGGCTGAAAACTCACCTCTTTGCTGCCACTTTCTGATCTTGACTCATCTGATCTTCTTTGTGTCTCCTTACCATTCCCTCTAGATGTATCCCATGTCTACAGCTACTGTGTTGTCTGTCTTGACTAGATTGTAAGCTCTGATGAGCATGGACCATCCTATACATGTGTCTGTGCTGCGTATGTCTTGTGGTAATATAAAAATGGTCAGTAGTCGTAGCAGTATTAGTAGTCATCATAGGTGGCCCCTAGTGACATATTTGGAGCAGTCCTTAGTTTTCCCCACCAAGCTCCTGAAGCACTCAGGGTGTTCTCCAGAAAGATCCGCAGAGAACCCAGCCAGCTCCCCTACTAAGTCCCACAGGTACACACCCATGTACAATTGGTATGCCTGGATTCTGGGCACAAGCATCGAGTCTTGGTAGCACTTTCTGCCAAAGCTATCCATGGTGTGTGCCTCCCGACCCTGAGGGCATCAAGGAGTGCGTTTTGGAACTTTGAATCCGGCGCATGGCCGATTCCACCACCATGGAGTTGTAAGGCAGTTATGCCTTTCAAACCCAGGGTTCTTGTGCACCTGGTAGAGGAAGTTAAGATGCCTGCTGACCATCGGCACCGTAAGCAGCGTCTTCAATATCCGAAAGACGTTTTTCAAGAATGGAGTGCAATGGCACTGTCATGGCCTCCTTTGGGGGGAGTTGGGTACCGGAGGATCTCCAGTTCCTCCGCCCAAGGCTCCTCCTCTGCCTCTATGGTGAAGGGCAGAGCCTTTCTCATGTCTTGAATGAACTCAAGGAAGGAGAGGTCCTCAGGGGAGACCAGCACTCGAGTGGGGGCAAGGGATCGGAGGGTAGTCTCTGTGTCAGACCATCTCTGGCTAGTCTTCCTCGGTCTCCCATTCAGTGCCTGTGTCAGAGAGGCACTCGAAGTACCTATTTGACTGATACCCCCCATGATGGTGCTCGGGCAGAGTCGAGGAAACGTTTGACTCCAATGGGCTCAATGGCGATACCTTCGCTATCAAGTGGGAGCGAGAGCACTCACAGAAATTGCCCGAGATGGCAAATATCTCCAAAATGGGCTGCACGTCGACACGTGAGACATCTGCCAATGGTGGGGCCATCACCGGTGCTGAAGAACTTGAGGTGATCAGTTCCTTGGGAGCCTGCTGAGCCAAGAAGGCAGTGAGGCTATGCTCCAATGCTTGCATCTTTCCCGTGAAGAGTGAGGTCTCTGATGCCAGCGGAACTGGCGCCACAGCTATCGGCACTGGTGCTGGGTCCCTCTGCAGGGACTCCCCAATGGTAACAGCCTCAGGCTTCCCACACTGACCCTCCTGAGCCTCAGGAGACAACTCCTCCCCACAGGGACAGCTTGGTTTGTTGCTCCCAGCTCTGACCCTCAGAATCGCATTGATGGCTGCGATGGCGATGTTCATGGGATTTAGCTTTGGACTTCGAATCACCCTTCGACGCCAAAGGGGCCAAAGACTGTTCCTTCTAGGGCGCTTCTTTTCAAACTAGATCACCGTTCTGGTGCCCCATGATCTCTCGGCTCCGAGTAAGCCTGACTCCTGTGTGAAGCTGAAGCCACAGTGGGGGGCTTTGAGGACATCGATGCCGATGCCTCAGAACTGAAAAGTGACTCCTGCTGCTGTTCCCGATTCTTCAGTCGTCTGCGCATCATCAGGTTGAGGGCTCGTGGTCGGGCCCGAGGCATTGAAGGTGCCCAGTGTGGTCTGTCATGGAGATGGTCTGACCACACTGGGCACACTTCTTAAAGCCACTGGGTGGCTTTGAGATGATAGGCTCCCCTGCTGCCAGGGCCTGCAGGCACATACCTCTGATTAGCCTTCTTATCTGGAGAAGAGCTGGGGAATGGGGGAGGAAGGAGGATGGAGGTGGCATTAGGTTGTGTGTAGCTTGAAGAATCCTTTTCCAAATTCTTTCCAAACTTCTGGATGCTCAACTCACCCTTAGCAATATAAGGACAAGGAGCTGAACCAATTTCTCATCCATATGGCAATATCCAATAGAGCACCAGTTTTAAGGGTGACTCTAGTGGAGCCTCCTGAGCTGTGCTCAAATGAGATAGTTACCCCAAGGGTGGCAAAATACAAGCAAAATCAATCTCTCTTGGATCCTTTTTCAGATTTCATCTTGCATCCACCATCTGCTGGAAACCAAGAAATACTGGAGTGTCTCCCTAGAGATACTGGCTGCTAAAATCATGTCGCCGTCATAAGAAGCCTCCGGAATGTTTCTCTGTCTCCCATTTGCTGGTAGGGGAAACACAACCCACTTGTATGGACTGGTCGAGCAGGACAATATTTATTTTTTTATAAAGATTTGTATACCTATTAGAGGTGGTTTGTTTTGTTTTGTGGAATCCAGCAGGCGTTCGTAATTTATTAGCATTGCTAGATCGTCTAGGTCTGTCATTGATGTCTTTGAAATACTATTTACTAAATAAAAAAGTAGAATGATGCAAGGGTCACTTATTACACAGATTTAAAAAATGCATATAAAATATAAAGCTTTCAAAACTCACATGTCAATATGAGTGACATCCCCCCCCCCCCCCAATACCTCTCATCCTCCTAACTATCACCCTACCCTTCCAGTCCCAAATTTAGCTCTTGGCTTTACTACTTCCAGCTTACCTCCCATTTCCTCTCTCTCTCTTTCTCTCTCTCCCCTCTCTACCCTTAACTAATTTCTACCCCCCACCCATGCTTTTACTTACTTAACAGAGGGATTGATTGAAAGGGACTGGCCATAAGTCTGCAGAGTCTCCCAGAGTTGAGCAGCAGTGAAGAGATAGAGCTGTGGTGCTAACACCAAGGGCTGTGGAGACTCTGAAAGAGCAAGGAAATACACAAGAGCAGGGAGACAAAAATCAATTATGCTTTTCCATATGCAAAATGACCTATGCTGGTGCTGCAGAAAGAGGAGGAACAGAAGTTGGGGCTTAAAGCAAGGAGAGAATGAATATAATTTTATTTTTTGAATTGTAATTCAACTTATCAAATTCAGGCGCATTGGGGCATGTTTACCAAGCCCCACGCTAGTAACACAGGTTTGGGCACATCACTAGCACAGGGCACTATGCTAGATATAGGGGAGCAGTGACATCACCCTGAATTTAGTGCAGCTCACGGCATTAATACCACTGCGGGGAACAACTACTGCCAACCATTATGCTGAGGGTAGTTACTCCCCGCTAAGCACTGGTAGTGCAGACTTTCAATGCCCATGCTAGCGGTTCTGTGGCAGGAATGCCCATGCCCCACCGAAACACTGCCCAGATGCACATTACCAGGGTAGCATGGGTGTTTTAATGCAGGGCCACATGCTACTTTGTAGCACAGTGTTTCTTTGTATCATGGCGCCTAAAACGTGTGCTACCTAGTAGCGTGCTTTAGTAAATATGCCCCATTGAGTGTTAGTGATTCGACTTTTAGTTGGTTTCACATATTTTTGTTGGGAAGCAATAGAAAATTGTTTTCATGGCTAAGAGAGTTGGGCTGGACATCAGGGAAGCCCAGGGTTCCCCAAAGATCATCACTGCTTGTAACATTTAATTTGTTTTTGCAGCTATTGGCTGCTTTGAGATCTGTGGTTCTATGTAAATTTTGGTGTACTGCAAGGATCTTGGAAGAGGGGGACTGTTGGTGGTACTGAAGTCTCTAGTCCTATATGGATCAGATTATTATAATACACTCTACCCTTTGCTTGCTTTAGAGAACTATTCAGATAATTCAAAATGCAGCAGCAAGATTGTTGACAAGCTGTGAGTTAAGAAAACATCAAGCTATACTGGCAGCAAATACATTGGCTTCTAGTTGACCTGTAGATTCTATTTAAGCTGAGAATACTGATCTTTCGAGGTCTATTAGGGGAAGAGCTAAAGTATATGAAAACTGCACTTTAGTTTTATAAATAATGTCCATTTGACTTGTGGTATTGTGCACTATTTATTTTATTTTATTTATTTATTTAACATTTTTTATATACCACCTTTCATGATATCAAGGTGGTTTACATCAAACAAACTGAAATTACATTGAACAGGATATTATAACATGGAGATAACTATTTTACAGGGAACATGGGCAATGGAGGGTTAAGTGGCTTGCCCAAGAACACAAGGAGCACCTGTGGGACTAGATACCCCCAGTCCTTCCGGCCCAAGATTGCTGTCCTCTAGAGGGATTTGAACCCCTGACCTTCCAGCCTGAGGTACCTTGCCCCAACCACTAGGCCTCTCCTCCCTAGGTTTAGTGATGCCATGAGCGGTTGAGGTAAAACTCAGTAAGGTGCAGGCTACATTTTTTAATATGGTAGGCCCTCTGTTTTGGAATGCGATCCCAATGAGGCTAAGAAGCAGGAATGGATTATATCGAGTTCCAGATACATTCAAACGCTTCATTTATTTTGTCAGTTCTTTTAATAATTGTGGTAGTGACAGATTGTTTCTATTGGTGTTGGTTGCCTGTCAGGAAGAAAGGACTTTCATTTTTATTGTTTCTTTTAGAGAGTTGATACTAGGGCTTTTTAGTTTTATTCATAATTTTGGGTACTGGATTATGTTATTTTGGAAATGCTTACATGGTGTAATTATATTTTATTGAAATTATATATGCTTAATTATAAGATATATACTACACTATTGCTGAATATGACAGCACATACAATTTAATAAATGAATTTTAAAGGATCAAGTGGAGTACACACTCTTTCAGAGTTCTTGCCAGCTGTTCATTGACACTGCATCAACTAATTCTTTCCATCATTACAATTAAGAAGAGTAGAGCTCCCCATCAGAGAGGCAGAAGAGAAGGCAGATTTCACTGAGATCTACTGAATGTGGACTGGCATTAACAGTCAAGCATGAAACAGGTCAGAAACAGTTTCTCAACTTGAACATAAAACTGCTGTAACATATCACATTTCACATTGTCTTTCCTTCCCATTTTTAAGCCTACCCATAGGCAGTCAGTGACTCAGCTTTTTGGGGAGGATAAAGAGGGGTGGAGCAAGATCAACTTCTTAGGGTGGGGGGAGCAACACATATGTCCGCAATAAATGGATAGTGGGGGCATTTTTTAACATGGCAGAGGACCACCGCCTTCACTATGCAGCTCCAGTGTAGCTGCAGCAGTTGCCTCCCCATAGTGCCTCTATTACTGATAGTAATAATGCACACTGAATACACTGCAGGAAAGTTTGTCCCAAACAATCCAAATAATGCACCAAATACAGTTCTACTTAGAATGTAATATTTTCTGGATTCTGTAAATATATGCAGGTCTTTAACATTTGGCTCACCTAGGCACCTGGTCCAACTTGTTCCTGTTGACCATATGAACAGTGGTGTTCAGCAGCAATGTAACAGAAAATCTGCGGTTACTAGCAATCATAAAATGATTTGCCTACCAGGTTTTTTTGGTAGGTTGCCAAATAGCCAGTGGGCTTCAGATCTGGAGTGGAGTACCATCCTACTCTTTAGGGAAATCTCCATGGTATGCAAATTTCTCTCATACATGTTCATTCTGGTTATCCTGAAAACCTGACTGGCTAAGTGTGTCCAGAGAACTGGGGTTGAGAACCCCCACTTTAGGGCAGCAGGGTAAGAACCAGGGAAGCCCAGTTCGAATCCCACTGCCTCTCTTTTTGAGCTTTGTCAAGTTGCTTAACTCACCATTGCTGCAGGTACAAACTCTCAAGCCAATGCAGAAAGACTAGTGTGCCCCTTGTGCGCACTATGCAAATGAATTGCACATATTAAAATGAGATGGTGATAAGGTCTGCACCCGATGCAGAGAAACACGTAGAGGATTACATAACCAGCAAGAGCACCAATATTTCAATGCCTGGTATGAGGTGACAAACATCCTGCACATGTAGGCAAAGACTCTTTCAGGGTATATACCAATGCATGTTAACTGCTTAGCACACTTTATTAAAAAGGCCCCTAAGTTTGCATCTGAGGCAGTGGAGGGTTAAGTGACTTAACCAAGATCACAAGTTGCAGCAGTGAGATTTGAACCATGGCTTACCTGGTTCTCAGCCCACTGCTCTAACCACTAGGTACAACTAATGCATATTCCAAGCATGTTCATTAACTCAACAGTAAACTAAAGGGAGGAAGGGGACGTTTAACTTTGTATTTAGCTTATGCTTTTTTTCAGAAGCAGGTCAAAGCAAGTTACATTCAGGTAAATAGGTATTTCCTATCCCTAGAAGAACTTAGTCTAACAAACAGATGCAGAAAGCCAACGCTGAAGTCACGCATTATTAACTGTGTACGTGTTTTTGTAGTGTGTCAATAGTACGAGACTTCAGTGTCGGTATGCAGCAAAGGGAGTGTATGCAGATGAGCTGTGTGCAAAACTTTGACATAAAGTTGAAAGGAGGGGAGTCAACACATGCGCAAACAACAGATGCACTACAAGTGACCATGTGTGCATGCATGTAAATGTCAAATGCTCACATTATGCGTACACAACGTGGAGGTTCCTTTGGCACTCGGTCCATAATAACACTATTTTGCCCATAAATATTATTTTATGAAATCACAAAACAGACCTAACAGTAAATGGAGAATGATACAAATGAGTCCAAACAACACACAAGGATATGAAGCAACAGACAGTTGTTCTTGAACACTCAACTTTTGCTTATACATTGAAAGATACACGCAGAAAATTGTCATGTTGAAGGTAACTGTTCATTTTTGCGCAAGGTAACTATGTGCAAGAGCCCACTGTAACTGTTACCACGTGAGCATGACAATTACTGTGCACCAATTCCCAAGGTAACTGCAAATCACATGTTGGGGTGGGCAATGGGCAGGTCAGGCATGGAAAGTGGGCATGCAGAGCACATTGCAGCTAGTGTAGAAGAACATATGGCATTAAGTGCACCCATAGTAACTGCGCCACACGTTATGGTATTCTTTCCCACGATAGCTGTCAGGACATGCTGGCCACACCCCGGCTGTTAATGCAGAGGTTTTGCATTTAATATATGTTGGTTTTGGGGCTAAACGTGCTAAGTGCAAAAACCTAATGTACTTTATTAAAGGGGTCATTTAGATTGTAAACCCTCCAGGGACAGTAAACCACCAACTGTGCCTGAATGTAACTAACCTTGAGCTACTACTAAGAAAGGCATGAGCTAAATCTAAATCCAAAATCCGGTATTAGTCATATTGTGAAGTAACACAAAACCCTACAAAAGGTTGTGCTGGACCTAGAGCATTCCTACTGTACCATAACAGCACTAACTTCCAGCAGTCACACAACAAGGGCTATCTAGGAAAGGCAGCAAAGTAAACATTGCAATAAGCACTATAATACACCTATTGGGAAAACTAAACAACCTGGATTGGTATAGTGGATTAGTACAGATAGAGCCTACACATCTAACAGAATACCTGGCCTCTTTCACACATGCAGAACATAGATAAGACCCTCATCGAATACAGAATATGTAACCACAAACTAAAAAAATTTTAATTGAAACACTAAGAATGCTAGACACTATACAATGCAGTGCCCCACAGAAAGAGAAACAGTGATGCATTACCCCTTGTACTGTACAAAACATAAAAGATAGCAGATGTAAATTTAAAAAAGAAACTTGCATATTCCAATCACTAAATTAAAAATGAAATTCTTCTGTCTGTCTTTGTCAACTGACCATTTCATTTTTATAACTGCCGTAGTCCCAGTCTCGGGTTTCTGCTTTCCTCTGTCATATCTTAACTTCCTTTCCATGGTCTTTTCTCCATTTGTCATTTTTCTTCCTCCTCCTGTCTTCTTCACATCCTTCACAACATCCATTCTCCGATATAGCATAATTACTCACCTGTAACAGGTGATCTCCGGGAACAGCAGGAATTTAGTCTTCACATATGGGTGACGTCGGCACCGACGGAGCCTGTGTGAAAATGCTCCCCAGCATCCAAAAGGAAAGCTTTTGGGAGCATCTCACTGCATTGCTGCCATCCCACCTTTGTGACTCTCCTTCCTCAGTTGAGTTTGTAGCTGAGATAAAAGGAGAGAATATATATAGAGAAAAACCCTACAAGCTCCTAGGGTTGTGAAGACTAAATTCCTGCTGTTTCCGGAAATCACCTGTTACAGGTGAGTAATTACGCTATCTCCAGGAACAAGCAGGAATGTAGTGTTCACATATGGGACATCCTAGCTCCCAAATATCAGAGAAATGACCGCAGAATCAATTTACCTCAGAGCAGGCCTCAAGAGGGCATGAATCCTTCATGGATATCTGGCATTGAAAAGTTCCGGGATGGAGGGTAGGAGTTGCTCTAAGTCTGAAAGAGGTGCTGGAGTCCAGCCTGACCAAACATGGCATCCCGGCGGGAGTCCTTGTCAAGACAGTAATGAGCAGCAAAGGTATGTACCGAAGACCAAGTGACTGCTTTGCAGATTTCATCAATGACTACAGAACGCAGGTTTGCCATCAAGGCAGCCTTGGCACAGACATTATGGGAAGTGACATGACCTTCAAGGGATAGTCCTGCTTTATCATAAGCAAACAAGATGCAATCTGCTATCCATTTAGAAAGGGTACGTTTGGATACTGGCAACCCCAAGTGATTGGAATCAAAGGAGATTAATAACTGAGAGCCTACAGCGCTCAGCTGTCCTTTGAAGATAGAATGCCAAGGCCCGTTTGCAGTCAAGAGTATGGAGGGTTGCCTCTGCCCTAGAGGAATGTGGTCTAGGGAAAAAGACAGGAAGGTAGACTGATTCAAATGGAAATGAGACACTACCTTGGGCATGAAATGGGGGAAACAGGTATAAGGGGGGTCTGCCACCAACACCTGAAGCTCACTGATGCATCTGGCAGAAGTGAGAGTAATTAGGAAGATAACTTTCCAAGAGAGAAACTTTAGTGAGCTTGTGGCTAAAGGTTCAAAAGGCGGCTTGAGGAGCTGCCCTAACACAACATTAAGATCCCATGCCGCAGGGGTGGCCTGATGAGAGCGCTTGGTCAGTAAGAGCCCTCTTATGAAATGCATCACAAACAGTTGTGAGGAGATAGGCTGCTCATCCTAGGGATGGTGAGAAGCAGCAATTGCACTGAGGTGAACCCTCACCGAGTTTGACTTGAGATCAGAGGATGAAAGATGGAGGGGATACCGAAGGAGAGCCTCCATAGGAGCTGAGAAGGGATTAAGATCCTTCTGGGAACACCAAGTAGAGAGTCTATGCCACTTGAAGTCATAGGAACGTCTGGTGGATGGTTTCCTGGCGGCTAGCAGGATCTGCTTTACTTCCTGAGGAAGGTTAAGATATTGCAACTACGCTTTCAGCAGCCAAGCCATGAGATGGAGAGACTGAGGATTGGGCTGGAGTAGCGCCCCTTCCTCCTGGGAGAGGAGATCGGGATCTGACCCAAGACTCAGGAGGCGAGTCTGGGATAGACATTGCAGGAGAAGAAACCGCGGTTGACGTGGTCATCGTGGTGCTATAAGAATCATGTGGCCCCTGTCTGCTTGAAGCTTAAAAAGCATTTTGGGAATCAGGAGTAGGGGAGGAAAAGCATACAGAAAACACTGACCCCAGTGAAGGTGGAAAAAATCCACTTGTTGGAGGCCAGACATCAGGGTTCTGGTGCAAAAACGAGGTAGTTTGGCATTTTGCGGAGTGGCTAAAAGGTCTATCTCTGGAATTCCCTAGGTCTGAAAGATGTAGGAGATTGTCTCCTGATGGAGGGACCATTCATGCGGAAGGAGGATCCGACTCAACCTGTCTGCTAGGACATTTTGTTGTCCTGGCACATACACTGCTTGGAGGTGTATTCGATGAGCAATGGTAAAGGACCAAAGATGGAGAGCCTCCTTGCAAAGGGCCCAAGAGCCTGTTCCCCCCTGCTTATTCACATAGAACATAGCTACCCAATTGTCCATCTGGACGAGAACTCTGTGGCCTTGTAGTTGTTATTGAAACACTTTGAGGGCACTGAAGATAGCACAAAGCTCCAGTAAATTTATCTAGAGCTGTGACTCCTGCTCCATCCAGAGCACCGAGTGGAGAGAGAATCCAAGTGAGCCTTACAGCCCAGTTTGGAAGCATCTGTTGATAGGATGCATTGATGTGGAGGCATCTGAAAAAGTGACCCTACAAGGAGATTTCCTGGGGTAGACCACCACAGAAGGGAGTCTATGAGACTGTCTGTGACTTGGATCTAGTCCCTGAGGGCCCCAGAGACCTGCTTCCATTGGGAGGCAACAGTCCATTGAGCTATCCGATTGTGCAGACAGGCATATGGAACCACAGGCACTGTAGAGGCCATAAGGCCTAGAAGTTGCAGCATCTCCCCGGTCGAGAGATTGTCTGAGTCTTACTTGAGATGCTAGCTGCACTAGTCGAGTACAATGGTCCTGGGGTAGAAATGACCTTGACCATCAAGTGTCTAGAAGAGCTCCTATGAATTCTAGTGTTTGAGTGAGAACTAGATGGGATTTTGGAAGATTTATCACAAATCCCAGATCCTGCAATGCCTGGATTGTATGAAGGAGGGATAGATGAACCTTCTGAAAAGTGGCTGCCCTTATTAGCCAGTTGTCTAAGAAAGGGAAGATGAATATTCTGAGAGTCCTTAGATATGCAGCTATGACCGCCATACACTTTGTCAAGACTCTTGGGGCAGAAGCGAGTCTGAAGGGAAGGACTCTGTATCGATAGTGATTTCCCTAGAAGATGTAGCATAGATACCTCCTCTGTTCTGGATGAATGAGGATACGCTTCTTTTAGATCTAGAGAACAGAGCCAGTCCTGGCTCTGGATATAAGGTAGAAGGATTCCTAGTGAGATCATCTTGAATTTCTCTCGGACTAGAAACTTGTTTAGGTTCCTGAGGTCTAAGATGGATCTGTACCCTCCGTTTTTCTTTGGTATGAGAAAGTAAGGAGAATAGAACCCCATCCCCTGTTGGGATGTTGGAACCTCTTCTATGGCACACTCTGACAGAAGAAAGGTGATCTCTTGCTGCAGGAGAGCAGTGAGTGGGGGTTGAGAATGATATTCCCCCACTAGGGTGGAAAGGGGTATATTTTGTAGGTGAAGCTTAACATAAGAACATAAGATATGTCATACTGGGTCAGACCAAGGTCCAAAAAGCCCAGTATCCTGTTTCCAACAGTGGCCAATCTAGGTCATACGTACCTAGCAGTTTCCCCAAAAGACACAGGTTCCACAATGCTTGTATTGGGTCAAGCATTGATATCCTGGGTCCCTTCTTAGTAATGGTTTATGGACCTTTCCTCCAGGAACTTGTCCAAACCTTTTTTAAACCCAGCTACACTAACGGCCTTTACTACATCCTTCGCTAACAAATTTCAGAGTTTGATTACACGTTGAGTGAAAAAATATTTTCTTTTATTAGTCTTAAATAGTTTACCCTGTAGCTTCATTGCATGTCCCCTAGTCTTTCTATATTCTGATAACGTAAACAATCGATCTACGTTTACCTGTTCCACTCCGTTCATTAAATTTTTAGACTTCTATCATATCCCCCCTCAGCTGTCTCTTTTCCAGGTTTGGCTCTTCTCTGAACCTTTTCTAATAACGCTATATCCTTTTTAAGATACGGCGACCAGAATTGCACACAATATTCAAGGTGCGGTCTCATCATGGAACGATATAGAGGCATTATAATATCCTTTGTTTTATTTTCCATTCCTCTCCTTATGATACCTAGCATTTTATTTGCTCTCTTGGCCGCTGCTGCACACTGGACCAAGGGTTTTAACATGTTATCCACAATGATGCCTAAATCTTTTTCCTGGGTGGTGGTTCCTAATGCGGAACCTTGCATCGTGTAACCATAGTTTGGGTTGTTCTTCCCTAGGTCCAAAACTTTGCACTTGTCCACATTAAATTTCACCTACCATTTTGATGCCCAGTCTTCCAATTTATCAAGATCCTCTTGCAATTTTTCACAATCCTCTTGGGTTTTAAAAACTTTAAATAGTTTTGTGTCATCTGCAAATTTGATAACCTCACTCGTTATTCCCTTTTCAAGGTCATTTATGAATATGTCAAAAAGCAGCAGACCCAGCACAGATCCCTGGGGTACACCACTATTCACCTTTCTCCATTGGGAAAATTGGCCATTTAGCCCTACCCTCTGCTTTCTATCTTTTAACCAGTTCCTGATCCATAATAGTACACTGCCTCCTATGCCATGACTCTTTAGTTTTGCCAAAGGTCTCTGATGAGGGACCTTGTCAAAAGCTTTCTGAAAGTCCAGATACACTATATCAACCGACTCACCTTTGTCTACCTGTTTATTCACACCTTCAAAAAAACATAACAGATTAGTGAGACAAGATCTTCCTTGTCTAAAGCCAAGTTGGCTGTCTCCCATTAAGCCATGACTATCTACATGTTCAGTAATTTTGTTCTTTATTATGGTTTCTACCATTTTTCCCGGTACTGACGTCAGACTCAACGGTCTGTAGTTTCCCGGATCACCCCTGGAATCCTTTTTAAAAATTGGCGTTACATTGCCTATCCTCCAATCTTCAGGTATTACAGATGATTTTAATGATAGTTCACAGATTACTAATAGCAGGTCTGCATTCTCATATTTCAGTTGGATGTATATTATCTGGCCCAGGTGATTTGATACTCTTCAGTTTATCTAATAGCTGTAATGCATCTTCCCAAAGTATTGATATTTCCTTCAATTCTTCCGCACCTTTAAATACCACTTCAGTCATGGGTAACATCCCTACATCTTATTTTATTTATTTATTTATTTGTAGTCTCTTTTATACCGCGCTATTCGACATCAGTGCGGTTTACAATGAACATAAGAGTTGCACATCTCAATTTTGTGATTTGTGCTTACAGTGAAACAGGTATAATAACTTGGGTATACATTAAACAGGAAAATTAAACTTGGGTATGCATTAAGCAGGTATAACAGGTAAAATAGGGTATAAATAACCAGTCCCTTAACAGTAAAGACCGAAGCAAAGAATTCATTCAGTCTCTCCGCTATCGCCTTGTCTCCTCTTAGTGCCCCTTTAACCTCTCTATCATCTAATGGACCAACTGACTCTCTCACAGGTTTTTATCTACGAATGTACTTGAAAAAGTCTTTATTACACGTTTTTTCTTCCACAGCAAGCTTCTTCTCAAATTCTCCCTTTGCCTGCCTTATCAATGCCTTGTATTTAACTTGCCAGTGCTTGTGCTGTTTCCAGGTTTCTTCGTTTGGCTCTTTTTTCCATTTCCTGAAAGATACTTTTTGGCAACAACAGCCTTTCTGACCTCACCTTTAAAACATGCTGGCAGTTTTTTGGACTTCATTCTACTTTTCTTAAAGCGTGGCATACAGCTGGTCTGGGCTTCCAAGATAGTATTTTTCAACAATACCCAAGCTTGATGTAAGTCTTTAACCTTTGTAACTGTTCCTTTTAGTTTTTTCTTAACTATTTTCCTCATTTTTTCATAGTCTCTCTTTCAAAAATTAAAAGGTAGTACTGTGGATTTCCTTATTTACTTACATTCTCTTATATACTGTGCTATTCTGCATCAGTGTGGTTTACATAGGGGCTTCTCTCCCCCCCCCCTTCGTCATCTGAGTCCCTCCCTCTCCGTTCCTCATGTCTCCTCACCCCTCTCACTATCCAGCAATTCCCACCTGCCACCGAACTGCTGCCCGCTAACTTTGCCTCCCTTTCCCCCAACTCTCAGGCCTCCCCCTCTGGTCCTCTACCCTCTCTGCCACTCTCGATCATCTTGCCCCTCTGCACTCCCGCCCGCCACGTCACCACCCTGCACATCCCTGGTACCATAGCGGGTTATGTCTACTTCGCACTCACCTCCGCAGGGCAGAGCAGTTGTGGCGTAAGGCCCCCTCTCCGACCTCTCTCGCATTTTTCAAAGCAAACTCTTCCTACTACCGATCGCAAGTTCATCTTGCTAAGCGCACCTACTTCTCTGACGCTATTTCCAATGCCCCTAACCAAACCCGGCACCTTTATACCACACTCAAGTCTCTTACCTCTCTTCATTCCGCGGCCCCTGCTGCCACAATTCATCCATCACCTCCTCCCCCACTTTTGGCATCCTTCTTCAGTGACAAAGTTTCCTCCTTAAGAGCTTCCTTGCCTCACTGCCCCGCTCCCATCCACTCGCCTCCCCCGTTGCATCTCCTCCTCCTGCCTCTCACCTCTCCCACACATGGGCCTCTTTTTCACTACCTACCACCTCAGAAGTACATCATCTCATCTCCTCTTCCAGGAAGACCTTCTGTTCCCTTGATCCTATTCCCTCCTCCTGGCTGCTAACTCCCTCCCTCGCACTCCTCCCCTATATTCTCTCTATGTTCCACTCCAGCCTCTCTACTGGGACTTTTCCCCATCTCTGGAAGCATGCCCTGATCCGCCCCATCCTAAAGAATCCCTCCCTGGATCCTCTGGTCCCTGCCCATTACCGTCCAGTTTCCAATCTTCCATTCCTTTCCAAACTCTTAGAAAAATTGGTTTTTGCACAGCTGTCTCACCACCTCGACTCTACCCACTTCCTTCACCCCCGTCAGTCTGGATTCCGTCAAGGCCACAGTGTCGAAACTGTCTTACTTGCTTTCACTAATGCACTGTATGTAGCCCACGATCACGGGGACATCTCGGTGGCAGTAGTCCTTGATCTATCTGCTGCCTTCGACTTAGTGGATCACTCCCTCCTTCTTCTCCGCCTACGGGAAGCAGGTCTCTGTAGTGTCGTCTATCACTGGTTCCACTCCATTCTTTCCTCCCGGTCCTGCACCGTTCTTTCTCCCTCTCCTTCTACCCCTTCTTCCGATCCGTTCCCTCTTTCATGTGGTGTCCCTCAAGGTTCAGTTCTGGCACCTTTACTTTTCAACCTCTTCTTGGCCCCTCTCGCTCTACTAATACAACAATCTGGAATATCCGCGTTCTATTACGCAGACGACATAGTTCTCCTTCATCACACCTCCCCTTCCTGTCCGGATCTCTCCCTTTTAAATGCTTGCCTCTCCACGGTGGCAAACTGGTTGACACAGAATTGCCTTCATCTCAATCTCACCAAAACTATTGCAATCTGGTTTTCCCATGGCAGTCCACCTCCTCTGTTGGCACCTTCTTTTTCTGGCACCCCTGTCCCCTTAGTTTCCACCTTTCGGTACCTAGGTGTACACTTTGATTCTGACTTATCTTTCCAAGCCCATGTCTCCCACATCACCAAGACATCCTTCTTTTTTCTCCGCCAAATCCAAGCGATTCTCCCCTTCCTCTCCCCGTCAGCCCTCACTACCTTACTATTGTCCCTGGTCATGTCACGAGTGGATTTCTCCAATTCAGTTCTTATAGGCCTATCCAAATTCCAGCAAACTCGTCTCCAGAGGATCCAAAACACCGCTGCCCGCCTTATCACTCACTCCACCCCCCGGGACCACATAACACCTCTTCTCCTTCACCTTCACTGGCTGTCTCTTTCCGCACCCAATATAAGCTGCTTTGCCTTGTACATAAAGTCCTTCACACTAATACTCCACAATATCTAGCAGACCTTATTTCTTTCCACTCCCCCAGGCACACCCCCGCTCTTTTCACCTCAATCGTCTTACTCTTCCCTCTCCCTCCCTCGCCCATCTACATTCCACACGTTCCTCCGCTTTCTTTTTCATAGGACCTGCCCTCTGGAATTCCCTCCCCTCATCCCTTCGCCTGGAGCCCCATCATAACACCTTCAAACAGGACCTGAAAACCCACCTCTTCTCCACGGCTTTCGACCTTCCTTCCCCTTTTGTGTAATCTATGTCATTTTCTACTTCCCTCCCTGAGATTGTCATTTCCTTGTCCTGTCCTGTCTCTCTCCTCTCTCTCTCTCTCTCCTATAAACATTGTAAAACCTCTTTTCCATTTCACTGGCCTTGAGCCTTTTCCTGCTTGTTTGTACACTGTACACCGCCTTGCTTGCTTCAAAAAGGCGGTTTATCAAATAAAATAAACAAACAAACATTAAACGCTAAAAATAAAAAGGTGTAACTAAGCATCGATCATATATAATAAAAAGTTAAAAACAAATGGTTCATGGAAAAATAAATGGCATGAACATTCAAAAAACAGATGATACTCAAGTTTGGAAGGGTTGAGTCACAGCAAGTTATGATAGCCCATCGAAGGAATCCTAATCTTTCTAATCTTCTCATCTCCTCTGCTCTGCCTGTGGCATGTCGACAGCCCCCCACCGTTGGATACTTCCGCTGTGGGACTTGTTCTGTGTTCGACCATGCAATTACTACAAAAAATTTCTTTATTCATCCAACATCTGCTTTTATTTTATTTATTTTATTTATTTAACTGCATTTATATCCCGCTTTTCACCGGGTCAAAGCGGTGTAACATGTAACATAGGGAGGGGTAATTTCTTTTAGGAAGGGGCCATCACCAGGGTCAACAATTAATGATTATGGGTGGACATGTCACTAGTTTCATGACCTACCAAACAGAGAATGTCATTTATGTGATCATGTGCCCATGTAAACTTCTCTACATAGGAAAATCCAAAAGAAGCATCAAGACAAGGATTATAGAACACCGTAGCTGCCTTAAGAATCACACTCCTGAAAAACCTTTAGGTAAGCACTGGATAGCAGCACAACATAAGGTTAATGACTTAAAATATCTTGTTTTGCGGCATGTACATCCCCACTGGGGAGGAGGAGATGTCGCCCAAACTCTCCTGAGACTTGAACAAAAAATTATTTTCCAGTTGAACACTCTCCATCCTTCAGGTCTCAATCACGATTTGGACTTACCAGTTTTCCTTTGAATCACTACATGAGATCTTTCATTCCATATTCATATCATTCTATACAGCATATACCCTTCTTCCATTCTTTTAAATCACCTAAGTCTGCTTTTCTTTTAATTCACAGTGGATCCCTTTTCCTTCTTTTTCAAATTAGAGAAGTATACAAAATCAACTCCAGGATTTGTTCCATTCATAAGATGCATTTTTTCTGCTACACTTCATTTACATCTTCTGGTTTTGTTTTATAATTGTTTTCCTATGTCTCCTATTCAAATTAGACTTAGAAAGCACATGACGTCAAGATATTTAAATACTGCCTTCGTGTGCTTTTTTTCCTCTGTTTGTTCTCTAGCAGATACTCGGGAGGTAAGCAATGTGTTGAATGGTGAGATGGGAAAGGGGATAGCATGCTAGAAGAAAATGGCATGCTGAAATATCTGGCAACAAAAACAGACATTAAAGACAGGAGTGACAGCACAAGAACACCGACAGGCTAAAACAGGTAAACTATCTTTACAACCAAGCTGACAAAAGAATGGGAAGGGGAGGTAGAGAGAGGCCTTGGCTAGAGTTGTCTTCTCATGCACACACACAAAGAAGTAGGGCATCATACAGCTTAGCCACAAACACCCTAGACTATAGGGAGAGATAAGGTAGCCACCCCTCAACTAACCAATCAGGGACTCTTAGCAGTTAGGTACAAAAACGGATATGCCACCTAGATAATTCTGTAGAAAGGAAAAAAACAAGGGGCCCAGAGAATTCTTCCAAATTGCTATTCTGCTCTAACCCACATGACAAACTGCTATGCTGACTGTATAAAGATCCAGCTTGAATCCTGTGTGAGGGCTGGACTCCTTGATAGCTTACTATAAGCCAGCCCGTGCTATAGCAGTGAATAAAAAGGTATCTGCCTGGAAAAAAGTTGTTTTTCTTTCTTGCCTTGCTTTCTGTTGTTCTCTCATTACCAGGTATCATCTGGACTGGACCGGGACCCCGCTAGATGCTCGTCCCACGACAGAATGGCACCCCAGATTGGGACCATCTAAGCCACCGGAAATCTCTCCCCCTCCTGGATCGATGGAACGTTAAGCATGTAACCACTAAGGTCAGTGTTACCAGGGAAAACCTTCCTGATCCTGAAGGGAGAGAAAGGTGATAAGTGGGAGGTCCAGAGAAGATTGATAGACTGGTGAAGAGACAGCAAGACAACTGACAAGTTTCCAGGTAGGGAAAAGTAATCACCGGTGGGGAATTGGTTACCTCCCTCATTTGGTGGCTTGGTGTTAGGTTTAAACACCTCCCTTAGAGGCTTGGTGGGAAGTAAGAAATGGGAAATTCAAGGTCTAAGGGTCCCGGGACCGAAACACCTTTAGCATGCGTTCTAAGAACTTGGGACCGTTTGCCAGATACGGCCAATCTGTCTAAATCGGTCCTAACTAAACTTTGTCAGGTAGCATGGCCATCATATACAGCTGGGACGGAGTTCCTATGGCCAAAGGGTGGGTCCTTTGACCTCCCAGTTCTTTCAAATCTTAGACGCATTCTAACAGACCAAAAGATACATCAACTTGATTATTATTATGTGTTTGAAAATTCTATGAATTTCTGTATTGAGAAAAATTGTCAGAAAAGTGTTTGTCCTGTAGTAAAGAGAAAGGATGAAGGCCCCCCTCCTCATTATCAGGATTTAGATGATCCCCTTGAACCCTTGCTTTATAATTTAACCCCTACTGCCCCGAGGTTACCTGATGTTCTGGAGCCTCCAGATGACCCTCCCATCCTGAGGTTAGAGTCCCCCCCTTCAGTAAGTTTAGCATCCCAGGAGTCATATTCAGTTAATCAGTCACCCAGCTCCACACAGGCAGATAGTTCATCGCAGGCAAGCAGTTCTTCTCCACCCCATTTAGTCCCAGTTTCCCTGGAAGAGGGAGAGAGCATTTTTCAAAGAACACACTCTCATCTCCCTGTACCAATCCGTAAACTTGCAAGCACTGCCACTAGTGTCCGAAATATGCCAAATATTGCTCAAGCTGTAATACATTCTAATAATGCCCTAGATATTACTGCCCTTATGCCCTTGAGAGTTGTCCCTACTATGGGGACTGATGGGCAAGTTACAGACCATAAGGTCTATGTCCCTTTATCCACTGCAGACCTCCTTAACTGGAAAAATACCACCCCTCAGTGGAGGGATGATCCAGAAGGAGTTATTAAAGTTTTTGAAACTATTTTCCTTACGCATGAGGCAGACTGGAAAGACTGCCAGGTACTCCTTAGGACTCTCCTTAAGGCTAGGGAGGGGCCAGAGGTTATTAGGGCTGCCAAAGAAGTCAGAACCACTATTGACCGAGATAATGACAGACCCCAGGGTATTAGACGCCTTGCTGATGATGATTTTGACCGTAATCCTAATTGGGACCCTAACAATGCAGAGGGAAGTTACCTTATCATGATCTTCCATCCCTGCATTTTGGAAGGTCTCCGTAGGGCTGCCCATAAGACTGTTAATTGGCAGAAAGTGCATGAAGTGAAGCAGGGACCAGATGAACACCCTTCAGATTTCTTTCAGCACCTTAGGTAAACTGTAAGGGTCTGGGGAGGTATAGAAGACCCTGATGATGCTGCCCATGTCACTTTAATGCGAGGCTTGTTTAAAGGACAATGCGCTCCTGATATAAGGCGAAGGCTAGCATCAAGAGATGATTTTAATGGCATGAATTTAGATGCAATACTATCTGTGGCCACTACAGTTTTTAATAGAGACAGTAAGGAAAAACGCAATGAGAAAAATGTGACCAAGCTATTGGCTGCTGTCATTACCCAAAACCAAAACACTATTCCTAGGGTTCCTTGACCAAATAATAATCCTGGAATTGGTACCTGTTTCCAGTGTGGTCAAAGGGGTCACTTTTTTTTTTTTTTTTTTTTTTAATTTTTATTTAAGCTTTGGAGAACTACAACCAATAGAAATCAAAACAAAACCCAAATACAACATAAATAAATCATATCCATCCAATATAACAAAGCAAACAAATTACCTAAAACATCTAAACCCGCACCTCGAACCCCCCTCCCCCCCAACCCCCCCCCCCCCCCGGGTTCTCTGAGGATCAATTCTGCATCACCACATCTAACGGACCAGCATTTGGGGCTGCCATAAAGGTACATGCTATCCCACTACCAGCTGTTGGTCAATATCCCCACTTCAAGAAAATGAAGAGCGGGCACAATATTGATCAAGAAGCGCCCACCTATGCACAGTTAAATCCGCATTGTTCGGATATTGAAGCTTACTATACAGTTTCTCAAGGTTTGCATAATAACACACCAAGTTCCACCAACAATCTGCATGCAATAATCGAAAGTGTTTCCAATGAGTAAGAATGAGCTTGAGTGCAATGGCTATCATAAAACTCAACAGAAACGCCTGCTCCTTAGAAAGATCCAAGGACGGTTCAGCAGATCTGAACAGAACCACAGATCTGGAGAAAGCGACAGAAATATCTAAAACACTCTGTATCCGGGCCCAAATATTTTGCCAGAAACCCTGAAGAAGGGGACAGTCGAAAAACATGTGTCTAAATGTGCCTAAATCATGCATACAGGACCAGCAACTGCCAGCCGACAAGTTATCCCATTTAGCTAACTTGACAGGAGTAATGTAAGCCCTATGTAAAAAGAAATACATAGATTGAGTAAGTGCTGCTGATCGTGAAATCCTCGTAATGGGACCCCACAAGAGCTTCCAGGAATTAGAGGGAATCTCTACCTCTAAGTCCTCCTCCCAAGTTTTAGCTAGTCCCCGTAAGGTCAGTGGGGTAGAGTCCCTGATTGCTCTATAAATAAAGGACATAACGCCCCTCTGGCTGAAAGACCCCAGAATTATACTAAGGGGAAACCCGACAGAGGCCAAGTTCACGCCCCGTACTCCTTTTGCATGTAAACAGTGTTTAAGTTGCAACCATTGAAAGTAACATGAATAGGGGAGGGCAAACTCCCTTTGTAAGGCAGAGAAATCTCTCCATCCGTTCTCGTCGAACACCTGTCCCAACACCCAAATTCCACAGCACATCCACCTACGCCAGGCAAATACTCGGTTCCGGATCTTGAACATTGGGTTCCACCACAAGGGGGTTTGCCTGGAGAGGGTGTCCCCACCGCCCGCAAGTCTACCCAACTGCAAAAAGGCCGCCTGAGTAGCCACGATGACCCCTCCCACCGGAGAGCCCCGAGGGAACTGCATACCCAATAAATGTCGCAGGGGGTAAGGAGCGACCAACTGTTCCTCCACTGCCAGCCAGATTGGCCGTTGGCCTACGCTCTCTATTTCTGTCCACTTGGCCCCTTGCCGTAATAGAAGGGCCTGATGATAACGTTGGAAATCGGGAAACTGGACTCCCCCTCCTCCTTGGAGGCCTTGAGCTTCCTAGTGGCTATTCTAGGGCGTTTCCCGTTCCAAAGAAATACTAGTAGCTCGTGCTCAAGTTCACCATAAGCGCCTCTAGGAAATTCAAAGGGCAGCATTCCCAGCAGGTAATTTATTTTGGGGGTAAGGGTCATTTTTATGGTCTCCAACCTACCCCACCAAGAGAGGTGGAGGGGGGACCAAGACAGGGTCCGCTTGCGAATCAACAATAGGAGGTCCGCCTAGTTTAAGGCAATAGTATCTTCCCGGGAGGGACAGTATTGGGTACCCAGGTATGTAATTTTATCCGTTACCCACCGGAAGGGGAAATCCGCCAGTAAGCGCGAATTAGAAACGTTATTCATTGGGAATGCCACAGATTTAGTCCAATTGATTTTATAGCCAGATATCGCGGAGTAACCCTCGATCAGAGATAAAATTGAAGGGACTTCGTCTGGCTGGGTAAATAGCAGGAGATCATCCGCGTAAGCTGAGAGCTTCACCTGCAAGTCTCCCAGTTTAAAGCCAGTGATCTGCTCATGCTGTCTAATAGCAATAGCCAAAGGTTCCAAAGCTAGATTAAACAAAAGAGGGGAAAGAGGGCAGCCCTGTCTCGTTCCTCTATGTAACGCAAAGGAATTAGAAAGAATGCCATTGGCGAAAATACGCGCGCTTGTATTCTCATAGAGAACTTTGACCATGCTAACAAACTCGTCCCCTAAGCCGAACCACCGCAATACCTGCAAAAGAAAGGACCACTCCAACCTATCAAACGCTTTCTCCGCATCGAGCGAAAGCCCGATATAAGGTAAAGGACTAATGGCGGCTCTCTCCAGTAAAGTACATAACAGCCGAGCATTATCGGACGTAGCTCTGCCTGGGACAAAGCCACATTGATCCGGATGGATGAGATCCTCGATGACCTTGGAAAGCCTTTGCGCTAGAATGCGCGCATAGATTTTATAATCTGAATTTAGCAAGGATATCGGTCTATAATTCGTCACAAGCTCTGGGTCCTTGCCAGGCTTCTCCAAAACCACAATTGTAGCTTCTGAAAAGTTGCCTGTAGAGCCCTGCCCCTTTATTAACTCTGAATAATAAATCAGAAGATAAGGAAGTAAATCCTCACAAAATACTTTATAAAGTTCGGCTGGGAGTCCATCTGGACCAGTGGCCTTGCCCCTGGGCATTCCTCCGATGGCCGCACGTAATTCCTTACTGGAAAACGGGTTTCCCAAATCTCTCACCTGCTGCTCCGACGCGGAGGGGTGAGTAAGGCCCCCCAGAAAAGAAGCACAAGCGGTCAGGTCTGGAGTAATATCCGAAGAGTACAGCTTCTCATAGTACTTCGAAAATTCATCCAAGATTCGCTCACACTTAGTTTGTTGTACTAAATTATCATCCCGCAAAGAAACAATTCTCTTCTTTTCTTGCTTCCCCCGTAAAGCGCTAGCCAGAGATTTACTTGCCCTATTTTGTTCAACATGAAATCTAGCAGATTGTTTTAAAAGGACTTGTTCCACTTCCGAAGATACTACCTCATTGTATTGATAGCGTAACCTTTGAAGCCTAAGTAGGATACATGGATCAGGGTGCTTCACCCACAATCTTTCCCCCGCTTTAATCTGTTTTTCAAGGGATAGTAAGCGGGCTTTATTCTTTTTACGTTCCCGGATCGCATAGCTAGTAATTGCGGCCCTAAGGGTGGCTTTAAAGGCCTCCCACCAGGCCCAAATCGTGGTATCGCCCAGTTTGTTGGAATCAAAGTAGGAACTAATAGCCTCCCGGATTTCTGTTTGAAACAAGGGCACTGCTAACCAAGACCGATTAAACGACCAAGGTGCTGCAGGCCTCTCTACCCCGAGTAAGTCAATTTCCAAGGTGACAGCGGCATGATCTGAAATACAAATGCTTTCTATACCCGCGGCACATCCTGAGGATACCAAGGATTTTGACACCAAAAAGTAGTCAATGCGCGAGGAGGATTTATGGAAAGGAGAGAAGTAAGTAAAATCTTTCCCCGTTGGATGAAGAATTCGCCATATATCTACCAACCCTGCGTTTTCACACAAAGCTTGAATTGCTAGAGTGGCTTTAGAGGGGTTTTCAACCCTCCCAGGGGCACGATCGACTAACGGATCCCCCACAACATTAAAGTCTCCACCCACTATAATGGGAGCCAAAACCTCCGTCTGTAACCTACCCGAAAGGGAGCGGAAAAAGAGAGGGTCATCACAATTAGGACCATACACATTGGAAATTACCAGAGAGTTCTTCCCAATCTGGATTAGGGAGTTTGCCCATCTACCCTCTTCATCATGACATGAACTCACTACCTGGGCCCCCAACGTCTTCCTAATTAACGTAACCACCCCATTTTTCTTATGGAGAGAAGGGGAGGAACCAATCACACAGAATTGTTTATTTTCTAGTTTGCATACCTCCGCACGCGTAAGGTGTGTTTCCTGCAACAAGATTATATCTGCTTTTTGTCTCCCACAATAGGACATGATTTTCTGGCATTTGACCGGGGTCTTAATGCCCTTGACATTTAGGGACAGTAATTTTAAACTAGCAGCCATTGCATCCTGGAAAGAAAGATAAGTACAGCTCCGAATACATACCAAGGTCTATTGCACATAAACTTACAACAAAATTTCCCCATTTTCCTCAGAGAACCCCCTTGCAAACCCCCCCCCCCCCGAACAAACATATGGGTGAGACAGCTTGACCACACGAACATAGTTGCATCGGGACCCCACGAACCCACCAAACATCAGTCTAATACCAAAACATGAACCATAACATCTCCTAAGCAACCTACACCCACTGCCCATTAAACTTTAAACCTCCCTCATAGAGGATTATGAAGGCTTCATGCCCTCCCATCCCAAGCATAGACAGCCGAGGTCCGCCATTCACCTTGGACTGAACCTGGGCTTCCACCTTGCAACCCGAGACCAGGGTTAGAGCGAGAGGAGCACCAATCAACCAGAGTCCCCCCCCCCCCGCTCCACCCGTGACCCTAGTAAAAAGTCAGCCACTTTATCAACTAGTTCTGATGCATCATAAGAGCTTCTTGCTCTTCAATATATCTTTTAAGAGCCATCGGGTCCTCAAATGTCCTGGTCGCGTTGTTCAGGGTGACTTTAAATCTTGCTGGGTTGAAAAGGCCATATCGGGCCTGCAAGTGTTGTAACCGCGGTCTGAGTGCGAGAAATAACTTCCTTTTTTCCACTGTGGGCTTACTATAATCTGGGAAAAAGAGTATTTTTTTCCCGTCCGGCAACAGGAGCTGCTTTCCTTTGGTCGCTTCCAGGATCTGAACAGCATGCTGGTGGCGCAAAACACAGAAGATCACCGGGCACGGCCTGTTGCTTTGCACTTTAATAAAAGCCGGGATCCGATGAGCCCGTTCTATTTCCAATGGGCGGGCAAAATCCAGATGTAAAAATTCCGGCAGCCAAGTCTCCAAATAACGAATCGGGTCTCTGCCTTCCAAACCTTCCGGAAGCCCAACAATTCGAAGATTGTTCCGTCTGGCCCGGTTGTTCATGTCCTCTACGGATCTCTCCAGGTATTCCACTTTCCGGGCCGTCTTTGCAGACTGTAGGGCTCCTTCCTCGCACTTAGTTATCGCTGCCTCGGCCTTTTCCACTCGGAGAGATAGCGTTTGCATTTGTGATCGCATCTCCTTCATATCAGATTGCATATCAGCCAAAGTTTCCCGTTCAACTCGACCTGTGTTCGAATTGCCCGCACTTCTAACAAAAGCTCCCGCAAGCCTTCCGACTTGTCTGGCAATGGGGCCTGCTTCTGAGGGGAAAGCGGGTCCGTCTTGGACCTTTTAGAGCCGGATGTTGGAGGGGTATTGAACTCCAGCCGAGTTTGCTTACTCCCAGCCATTCCTAGATTCACCAACTCGCAGTATACCTTTGTTTTCGAGGGATCTCAACGGAGATAGAAAAGAATGGTAGATGGGGTCCACGAGAGAAAAATCTCAGGCAGCCATGTTGGAGTCTTGCTGGCTCCGCCTCCCCTTCAAAGGGGTCACTTTAAACTTTCCTCATAAGAGATTTTTTTTAGCCCGAGGGGGGAGAGGCAGACACCCATTTTCCCTCCTTCGCACTGTTCACACAGCACTCCAAGACCCTTCCCCTCAGTGGGGTGATAAGGATTATACTGAAGAAGACTACTGACTAGATGACAGCTATATGAATATGGTAAGTCTAGTCATTTCTCCCAATAATCCATTAGTCCCGATTCAGATAGGAGATCATTCACATGATCTCCTCCTTGATACTGGAGCTACACTATCTACCCTTCACAATCCTACTGGACTACCTCTTTCATCTAAAACTGAGAATGTGGTAGGAATTTCAGGGCAGTCTGAACACCTCCCTCTTTCAAAACCGATGGAAGCTCGATTTGGTCCCTTATCCACCCATCATGCCTTCCTCATAGCCCCACAGAGCCCAGTAAATCTGTTGGGAATGGATCTTTTGTGTAAGTTAAGGGCCACAATTGCCTGTAGCCCAGATGCCATCTATTTAAACTTTCCTGAGGATGTAATTCCCCAACTTCCTCTGATAATGTCTGGAGCCCAGATTGGAGATGAATTTCCACCAGAACTTAAAGAAGTGATGGATGCAGTTCCTCCATGGCTCTGGGGTCACAAATCTTCAGATGTAGGACTTCCTTAAGTCCGAAGAACCAGTGAGAATTAAAGTTAGACAGGATTTACCTTATCCATGCATTCGCCAATATCCGCTGCCCAGAGAAGCAATCCTGGGACTCACCCCTCTTGTGGAGTCTTTTGTGGACCAAGGGATTCTTGTTCCCTGCTCCTCGCCCTGTAATACTCTTGTTTTGCCTGTCAAAAAGCCTACACCGGATTCTGAAGGGAAACCAGTATATCAGTTTGTGCAGGACCTTAGAGCTGTAAATAATTTTGTAATACCTAGACACCCAGTGGTGCCTAATCCTCATACAATCCTTACTGCTCTTCCTCCAGATACTAAATATTACTCAGTCATGGACCTCTGCTCCGCATACTTCTCTATTGCAGCTCATAAAGATTCACAATGGATTTTTGCATTTTCATGAGGATCTTCCCAGCTCACCTGGACACGACTTCCACAGGGATATGTGGAGTCTCCTGCTGTATTTTCTGCCTGTCTCCACCGAGACTTGAGGGATGTAGAACTAACTTGCAATTCTGCCCTTCTTCTCTATGTAGATGATATACTTGTGTGCTCCCCTTCAAGGGAAGAAAATGTGCAGGATACTAAAGATCTGTTAATTAGTTTAGCTTACAAAGGTCACAAAGTCTCCCTGACAAAGATTCAGTTCGCCCAAAAGGAAGCACACTATTTGGACCATGTGCTATCAGAAGGTCAGAGGAAATTATCTGAAAGCAGAATTCAGGGTATCATAAACTGTCCTAAGCCACATACTAAAAGACAGATGAAAGTATTCTTGGGAATGGCAGGGTTTTGTCGAGCCTGGATCCCAGGGTTTGGGGAATTGTCTAAACCTCTCACTGCCATGACACGTAAAGAGGAACCTGATGAATTATACTGGACAAAAGAGGCAAGCAATTGCTTTGATCAGCTGAAACATGCCTTGTCCACAGCCCCAGCCCTGGGTCTCCCAGATTACCGTAAGCCTTTCACCCTCTTTGTCCATGAACAGAGGGGGGTGGCTTCGGGGGTCCTCACTCAAGAGTTGGGACCACGTAAACGACCCATAGCTTATTTCTCCTGCCAATTAGACCCAGTGGCCCAAGGATCTGTAAGTTGCCTGAGAGCAATAGCTGCCACTGCTGCTATTGTGGAAAAAGCAAATGAGTTTGTACAGGGACATGCACTGACTGTGGCAGTTCCCCATCCTGTCTACATGCTGCTAAATCAAAAGAACACTCAACGCTTTTCAAATGCTAGACTAAATAGGTACGAGGCTGAACTTCTGACTTCTAGTAATCTTACCTTTATCAGAACTAACACTTTAAACCCAGCTACTCTGTTACCTATTCCTGATGACGGGGAACCTCATCATGATTGCTGCCAGGTAGTGCAATTCAATGAGAAACCCCATTCTGATCTTTCTGATGTTCCTTTGGACAATCCTGACTTGACCCTCTTTTGTGATGGGAGTTCTAAAATTGTCCAGGGTGTTCACCGCACTGGTTATGCCATCATTGACCCAGACTCTTCTGATCCTGTGTTAGAGTCTGCTGCACTCCCATCTAATTACAGTGCACAAGCAGCAGAGCTAGTGGCTCTCACACGTGCCTGTGAATTAGCTGATAATGTGGCGGTAAATATTTTCACAGATAGCCTGTATGCATTCGGTGTTATTCAATCCACAGGTCACTTGTGGAAACAACAAGGGTTTCTCACCTCAGCAGGAACTAAAATTGCCAATGCTCAGTTAGTCAGTGCCTTATTAGAAGCTATTCAGCTCCCTGAAGCTATCTCTGTCATGCACTGTAAAGGTCACTCCCGAGACTTTGATCCTATCTCTATAGGTAATAGAAGGCTGCCTTGATACCCCCACCTACCTCATTATACATGCAAGTCTCTGTCTGCCCAAGTGCTGCCGAGTCCCCTGGTCCTCTGTATACTAATTTACCCCCTGAGACAGTAGAACAATGGATGTCCTGGGGTCTCATCCATCACCCTGATGGGTCATGGACTGCACCAGACGGTAGAGTAGCTCTCCACACTCCTTATTTATTTATTTATTTATATTCTCTTATATACCGCGCTATTCTGCATCAGTGTGGTTTATATTGAACAAACTGAAATTACATTGAACAGGGCATTATAACTTGGAGATAACTATTTTACAGGGAACATGGGCTATGGAGGGTTAAGTGGCTTGCCCAAGACCACAAGGAGCACCTGTGGGACTAGAAACCCCAGTCCTTCCAGCCCAAGGTTGCTGTCCTCTAGTGGGATTTGAACCCCCGACCTTCCAGCCTGAAGTACCTTGCCCCAACCACTAGGCCACTCCTCCACTCCTTAGTTAATGCAGCTTTTAAGATTGTTACACCAAAAAACTCATTGGTCAGCTATGAAAATGGGAGATTCAGTTAGCTGCCAGTGGTTTGCCCCTGGAGTCTACTCCCTGGCTAAACAGATTGTTAAGGATTGCATGCTGTGCACAGCAAATAATCCCAGGGGGAACCTAGAGGACCTCCAGGTGCAAAACCATGAGCTTTTGTTCCTTTTCAGAGATTGCAAATTGATTTCACTGACTTGAATCCTGCCAAAAGGTTTAAATATGTATTAGTTATTGTTGATCAGTTAACTGGATGGATTGAAGCATTTCCTACTACCAATAAAAAGGCTCAACAGGTTGCAAAAATATTGGTAAAGGAAATCGTGCCAAGATATGGTCCACCTAGGGTCATTCATTCAGACTAGGGACCTGAATTTGCTTCAAACATTATCCAAACTCTGTCTGCATTTCTGGGTTTCACCTGGAAACTCCACACTCCTTGGCATCCTCAGAGTTCAGGACAAGTTGAGAGAATGAATCAGACTTTAAAATTGCAACTGTTAAAGCTGTGCAAAGAAACCAAACTGACTTGGCTGGATGTTTTACCCTTAGCTCTGTTTAACATCCGCACAGCCCCAAGGGGAAGACTTAAAGTCTCTCCATATGAGCTGTTATATGGAAGACCACCTCTAGGGTGTGGACCCCAACCCCCAGAGCTTCCTACATATGTGTTACAAGACTCTCACCTCACTTCTTATATTTTGCAGCAGCAGCAGTTGTCCTCTCTCCACAGGTATTCACAACAGTTTCAGCCTCTTCCATTAGATGTGTCTGCACATTCATTCCAACCTGGAGAGTGGATTCTCATCAAGACCTATCGCCATCAAACACTACAGTCACCGTGGGAAGGGCTCTTCCAAATGTTGCTAACCACCCCGACAGCAGTTAAAGTTACTGGTAAAGGATCCTGGACTCATTACACATGCTGCAAACACGCACCAAACCCACAAGCACCTGGATCAGGATGAGAAGCAGCTGACGACGGGGCAGCCAAAGCCCTAGCAGCTGGTGAGGGAGAAGAGAAGACTCCTGAACAAAAGTGGGTCATGGAGGTCATACCGGACCAAGGCCTGAAGATAAAGATCAAGAGACTGATATAATCTTATCTTTACTGATATTTTGACTCTTTATGCCTGCCTGCTATCTTTTTGGAAGGAAACCTTTGCCAGAAGAAACTCCAGTGCTTTACAGAAGGACTTTAAGGACTGAAAGTATTGTATACCTCCTTTTCTTTCTGTTGTTTGCATTATTAGTTATTGTTGTATTTTTTGTATGATTGGTTAGGATATGGGTAACCTCCATAGTAATAAGCCCTTTAGAATGATGTTTACATATATTCTCTGCATTGTCTTCCTGCCCTTGAAAAGCCCTGGCTCTATGGCATTACAGGAGAACCGGGTTAGGGGTTGCTGCCTGTGCCATTCATATAAGGATTACTCCCACCAATCTGATGAAAGTTGAATACCGGCCTTCTACTTCTTTATGTCCAAAGCCAGAAGTTATAGGTACTCTTAGACTTACCCTTCGTAATGCTTCTGTTTGTATAAAGGCTGATTCTATTTGTGGTAAGAGTGTAATTCAGGCTCTGAAGGATAAACAACCATTGCTGAACAAGGACTTGATAGATCACATAGACCGCAAGGTACCCAAAAACCAAAGCACTGTTGCCACCCCAACTTCTGACCCTGAAGTCCTTGATCACTTTGGTCATTGGGAACAAAATTTACATGTAAAATTACTTAAAGATGTTGCCTTAAGGACAAGTCAGGATTATTATATTTGTTCCCATGTTCCTTCACACTATCAAAGTGGTGTTCCCTTAATAAGCATAGAGATTGCTTACGCTGATTATAATGTTACTAGCTTCACCCTATCCAAAGCTTTTAATACTTCTTCTACCTTCATTTCATTGACAAATTTAGGCCACGGGACTGTTTGCTTTCAGAGAGATGGAAAAGGTCAGAACTTAGGAAGAAGTTTCTGTATAGAATCATATGAAAGTACTAACAACTCTGGGACCCTCCAACACTCTTTTAGTCTTTATGACTCCACCTCACATATACTCACCTCTCCAGATTTAACTACTTTATTATGAAATATTTCCTCTTGCTCCCTTTCCCCTCTACTTATAGGTAGACTGGCTTCCTGGGAACCTCTTCCAGGAACTTACTGGATATGTGAATTCAGGGCCTTCTCTATAATTCCAAAGGGAGGAAAAGGTACTTGTTTTATTGGCCTTATGATCCCTGGAGTGCGAATCACCCCTAAACTCCCAGAGGGACGGTTAAGGAACTGTAGATCTCCATCTCCTAAAGAAGGCCATAATAAAGCCTTAGATAACATAGTGACCCAGTATGATGGGGACTCAGTGCGGAGAGGAATTATGCCCAGTGTTTTCTTTAGTGTAGGTGAATCATAGAGACTTACGTACTCTTGCTTCTATTTTATCTGCTTTCCTGAATGAAACAGCAGGTGCTTTCGAAAATGTTAAGGAAGAATTAGGTCAGTTGAGGAACCTTGCATTACAGAATCGATGGGCACTTGATTACCTCCTTGCCTCCCAAGGGGGGGTCTGTAATCTCATAGGAAGTGAGTGTTGCTGTTACATCTCTGATCAGACCCTAAATTTAACCCACCATATTAATGCCATGCAAAATTTACAGAGACCCCTCAAAGATATTATCAGGGATAAGACTGGCTTAGGAAACATTGCTGAGTGGTTTGGAAACTGGGGTTGGCTACAACAATTTGTATTCTGTTCAATCATAAGTATTGCTCTCCTAGTCTCTGTCTGTTGTTGCATTCAATGATATTAATTTATTTCCTATAGGTTTAGTGGTCATCAGTTGTCTCCCACATCCCCGGATGTGGATATGAGCCTCCTTGGACAGGTACTTTATGGTTTTGGTCCGTTTGTTAGGGTTAAAGATTGCACAAGATATAGAGCATTTTGTTTGTTTGTCGTCCTTATCTCTCTGCTTATCACTTGCTTATATATGTTTTTTACCCCTTTAGGAGTGTTAAGGGTCCTTTTTTAAAAAAAGCAACACGTATAAGAGTAGCATATAACCACAGGTATGAATGCTTGTCTAAATGCCACATTCCTTAAGAGCTCACTTATTAAAATAGTTTATAAGTGTTTTTGAATGTTAATTTATTTATTATTTTATAATGTATGTGTTTGAGACATTAATTTATGTGTTCTCAAATGGCGAGAAATTTGTTTTAAATTTATGATCTATTTATTTATATAATTTTGGATCTATGTAATGGTGTTTAAGATACCAATTCAGGTATTTGCATGTGGTGTGTGAATTATTTGTTTTTAGCTTATTAATTGATTTATACATGTTTAGATTTACAATTTTTACTGCATGAACGGAGTTTTTTACGTTTTTATTTTTGTATATTTATTGTTATTTATGCTTTTATGTATGATTTATTTATTTATTGTCTTAAATACATAATTACCTTTTATACAATAATTCGACCACTTCAATGTATGTATCTGTTTTTATTTTGGTAGTCTTGTTTATGGATTGTTTTTCTGCTCTGTTTTTATTGGCTGTACTTTATTTTATTGATTATGATTTTAAATATTTACTAACTTATCTTATAATGTTTGGTCTTAGGGTTGGTTCCTCACCCTTTATAATATATTTTTTATACTAATGTTTTATTTATATTTGTTTTTAGCCATCAAAAGCCCCTGAAGAAGATTTCCGAAACATGGCCAGTGTCGGGCCAGTGGCTAGAGTTGGTTTTCAATAAAGTGTTTATTTATACGTCCTTTTGTTGCTTTCCACGTTTGTACTGGGTTGTCTGTTGCACGTGGAATTGTGCCTATTTGTTGGACTGTCAGATGCACTTTTCGTCCAGGTTTATCACGATCACACAAGAAGTACGGTGCTGTGGCAACTCAGTGCTATCCTGATTCAGAGATCTTACATCCCTTGTTTCTATAGTTTACAGTGTTGGCATTTTTTTTGAATGGATAATGTCTAATTTCTGACTTCACATTCATAGATTTTACCACATAGTTTTCGCCCTCTTTATGTTTGGTTGGCAGTTCACATGATAAGTACATAACAATGTATTGCCATTGTTAGATTACTGACTCATACGTCTGTTGAGCAGACACTCATTTTGAGAGCAAAGGTTTACATACACCATGTTCTGCTTCCTTCTGTATTATGTTTATTCCCAAAGCACTCATTTGAATAGTATCCAAACTATAGCGTTGTGGCTTCCTCTGCTGATGTGAAATGTTGTCTACATAGTCTATATTCTTAACTCGCATATGACCATTTTTCAAGAGTACATATTAATGATGGTGGTTTCTATGTGTTTTTTGAAGAAGTTTAGAGCCCTTCTATGGTAGTATTTGTTTTTTCAGGTTGCCCGTTTTTATTGGTTTTTCTTCTATCTTAAATGCTTAGTTTTGTGTCCCCGGCTTAAGTTTTGATTAAAACCAATGAATTACATGGAGCTCATATTGTTATTATTACTATTTCAATCTTTAATTTTTGATGTTTTTTCTTTAAAAAAAACCAAACCTTCCAAACTATCATAACTTGCTGTGACTCAATGCTTCCAAACTTGAGTATCATCTGTTTTTTGAATGTTATGTTCATGCCATTTATTTTCCCATGAACCATTTAACTTTTTATTATACATGATTGATGCTTAGTTACACCTTTTTATTTTTAGCGTTTAGTGAAAATCATTTTTTTATTTTCATTCAAATACAAAGAAAAACACATTGTTTGCACTGTACTAGCACTCCTGTAACACAACTACATTAACACACTATATAACCCAGCACAAATTAGCATTTCCTGGTTTTCCTTACCTGCCCTTCCCTCCTCCTCTTACTGGATTTATACATAGGCTCTACACTTTCGTTCCCTTCCTTTTTAGTTTTAATTGTTTTGTATATATATGTTATTTTAATATTACCGTATTCTCTCTCCTGATTCCTAGTGCTTCTATATTGTATTTCCAAGTACCTTAGAACAGATATTCATTACGGTTCTCTTATTGGTAAGTTATTATTGTATTATTGTCCTTTATGTATGCAGCATACGTTTTATGTCTCCATACATATATTTATTTATAATGATTTTGTCAATTTTTAATCTTTTAATTTTTTATTACCCTTTATACTATTTATGTATTTTGACTTTTCACAATATCTGTGGATTCACACAGTTCCTATATATTTTAACATTGGTATTGCATAGTCACCGTGCCACAATGAGATGATATCATTTTTTTTTTTAATTATACATATTTATGTTTTTAATTTTTAACTTAATTTTTATTATTTCTGTACTTTTGTTTTTAGTGGTCACAATCCCCTGAAGAAGGCCCATGTGGCCGAAACACCTGTACGGCTGACCCCCTAATAAAATCTGTTCCTTCCAAGGGTTCTCCGTCTCCTGCACTTCCTTGTGTGCTGGTTTTCTGCAGGTGGGGTGTTTATTTTGTTTTAGCATTGAAGAAACTCCAACTCCTCTGCTCTGGGTTCTTTCTCCAATGTAGGAGTAATGGATAGGCCCCTCGCCATAAGAATACAAGATATGCCATACTGGGTCAGACCAAGGTCCATCAAGCCCAGGATCCTGTATCCAACTGTGGCCAATCTAGATCATATGTACCTAGCAGTTTCCCCAAAAGACACAGGTTCCACAATGCTTGTATTGGGTCAAGCAGTGATATCCTGGGTCCCTTTTAATAATGGTTTTTGGACTTTCCCTCCAGGAACTTGTCCAAACCGTTTTTAAACCCACCTACAGTAGCAGCGTTTACTACATCCTCCAGTAACAAATTACAGAGTTTGATCACACGTTGAGTGAAAAAAATATTTTCTCTTATTAGTCTTAAATAGTTTACCTTGTAGCTTCATTGCAGTCTTTCTATATTCTGATGATGTAAACAATCGATCTACGTTTACCTGTTCCACTCCATTTATTAATTTATAGATCTCTATCAAATCTCCCCTCAGCCGTCTCATTTCCACATTGAAGAGCCCTAACTTTTTTAGCCTCTCTTCATAGGGGTATCCTTCCATCCCCTTTACCATTTTGGTGGCTCTTCTTAGTACCTTTTCTAATAACGCTATATCCTTTTTAAGATACGGCGACCAGAATTGCACACAATATTCAAGGTGCAGTCGCACCATGGAACGAAACAGAGGCATTATAATATCCTTTGTTTTATTTTCCATTCCTTTCCTTGAGATATCTAGCATTTTATTTGCTCCCTTTGCTGCTGCTGCACACTGGGTGGGTTTTAACATGTTATCCACGATGACACCTACATCTTTTTTCCGGGTGATGGTTCCTCATGTGGAACCTTGCATCATGTAACCATAGTTTGCTTTCCTAGGTGCATAACTTTGCACTTGTCCACATAAAATTTCATCTGCCATTTGGATGCCCAGTCTTCCAATTTATCAAGATCCTCTTGCAATTTTCCACAATCCTCATAGGTTTTAACAACTTTAGTTTCATGTCATCTGCAAATTTGATAACCTCACTTGTTATTCCTTTTTCCAGGTCATTTATGTATATGTCAAAAAGCAGCAGACCCAGCACAGATCCCTGGGGTACTCTACTATTCACCTTTCTCCAATGTGAAAATTGGCCATTTAGTCCTATCCTCTGCTTTTTATTTTTTAACCAGTTCTTAATCCACAATAGTACACTGCCTCCTATCCTGTGACTTTTTAGTTTTGCCAAAAGTCTCTGATGAGGGACCTTATCAAAGGCTTTCTGAAAGTCCAGATATACTATTTCAACTGACTGACCTTTGTCTACCTGGTTATTCACACCTTCACAAAAACATAACAGATTGGTAAGACAAGATCTTCCTTGTCTAAAGCCATGTTGGCTGTCTCCCATTAAGCCTTGACTATCTACAAGTTCAGTAATTTTGTTCTTTATTATGGTTTCTACCATTTTTCCCGGTACTGACGTCAGACTCAATGGTCTGTAGTTTCCTGGATCACCCCTGGAACCCAGATCACCCCTGGAACCCTTTTTAAAAATTGGTGTTACATTGGCCATCTTCCAATCTTCAGGTATTACAGATGATTTTAATGATAGTTCACAGATTACTAAGAGCAGGTCTGTAAGCTCATATTTCAGTTCTTTCAACACCCTTGGATGTATACCATCTGGTCCAGGTGATTTGCTACTCTTCAGTTTATCAAATAGTTGTAATACATCTTCCTGGTGTATCGATATTTCTTTCAGTTCTTCCACAGTATCACCTTTAAATACCACTTCAGTCATGGGTAACATCCCTACATCTTCCTCAGTAAAGATTGAAACAAAGAATTCATTCAGTCTCTCTGCTATGGCCTTGTCCTCTCTTAGTGCCCCTTTAACCCCTCTATCAATCTAATGGACCAACTGACTCTCACAGGTTTTTTGCTATGAATGTACTTGAAAAAGTCTTTATTATAAGTTTTTGCTTGCATATCCTTGATAAACTCTTGGAAAGACATATCTTTGGGAGGGGATATGCGCCGTTGCGGTGACTGAGGGTTCCTCCAGAAGATTTTGCATTTCTTGGGTAAAAATGCAATGTGTGCCTTCGAGTCAGTCCTGACTCCTGGCAACCCAGAAGCTCCTGGGTTTTCTTGGCAGTGTCACCAGAAGTAGATTGCCAGGCCTTTCTTCCGAGGCAATGGAGGGTTAAGTGACTTGCCCAAGGCCACAAGGAGTGCTAGTGGGAATTGAACCCTGGTTGCTTGGTTACCAAGCCAGTGCTCTAACCACTAGGCTACTCCTCCACTCTTGCGCCATTGCGGTGACAGTGAGGGTTCCTCCAGAAGATTTTGTATTTCTTGGGTACCGATCGATTAATCATGCGAAGAATCAGAATTGGTAGAATCAAAGTATAGTCAGGAGCAATGCTCTGCTCTTGTAAGGTCCGGCTCCTATTGATATCGGCCCGAGAGACATGCTGTACTGGTACCTCGGAACCGGAACGGAATCGAGGGTCGGCATGGGCGGGAGTGTGCCAAGCAGCATGAAACCTGATGTCGACTGCATCAGCAGAACTGATGATACCAGTACAGTCGATGCCACCATTAATGTCTTGACTAGTACCAATGCCGCTAAGAGAGTTGCTAGACTCCGCTCAATAGCCAGTATATGCTGATTCATAGAGCTTGCCAATGCTTGGGTATTGGTAGTGGAAGCATGGGCTACCATCCCAGAGCATGGCACCAGGCGCTTTCCTGATGTTGAGGACTCGGGAACATCCTGGACCCCTTCGGTGGCTTTGGAGGAGAAGTCCTCCCACCAGGGTAGTTTGGCCGGTCGATTCAACTCCAGGGCAATGCTCGAAGCATCTCTATGTTTAGATAGAGCTACCCTTGGGAGGACGGCCTGTTTGGAGGAAGACTTGTGTTTCGATACCTGACGATGCCCTCAATGACGTTGAAGCGAGTGAAACCGCATCTGAGGCAAAAAAAGAGCCGAGTTTTGCGGTCCACTTCTATAGGCCTCTCTTGTTAATTTTTTTTTTTGCATAGGGGACATTCAGATGGCTGGTGATCTGGGCCGAGGCATTTAAGACACCAGTCATAGATATCAGTAGCAAAGATAGTGCTACTACACTTAGAAGATTTCTTAAAATCACTGGCTGGTTTTTCCATCATGTCAGTAGACTGGATGGAAGGTCTAAGATGGCGTCGATGTGTCTGAAAGAATTAAAGTTCTTTCTTTTTTTTTCAGTCAGAAAGAAAGAAATAGAATCAAAGCTATCTGTTCCGGAGTCGACAGGAAGGCAGACGCAACCACAAAAAATAAAGAAGAATAAAGAATGCTTCCTGCTGGCTCCTCATAAAACAAAGAACTGAGGAGGGAGAGTCATAAAGGTGGGAAGGCAGCAACACAGGCACAGTGAGATGCTCCCACAAGCTTTCCTACTGGACACTGTGGAGTATTCCCACGCGGACTCTGACGGTACCGACGTCACCCATATGTGAAGACTACATTCCTGCGTGTTCCTGGAGATTGATCTTTTCCTTTCAACTTTCTTCCACTGATTTTTCTGCCTCTCTAGTCACTCCAGTTTCATTCATTCTTACTATCCAGTCTTTAATCTCTTTTTACAGCATCTGTCTAGGGATTTCCATCTCCTTCTTATACCCCAACTCTCCCAATTCCTTCCATCCCCTTCCACTAACTCTCCCCATCCTTTCATCCAGCATTTCTCTTCCCCCTCCCCATTCCAGCATCTCCCCCCTGTGTTCCTACTCTGGCCTCTCCCCCCCCCCCCCCAGTTCCAGCATCTCTCCTGGCCCTCTGTTTATTCTTACACCCCTGCTTTGTGTCCCTAACCTTCCTTTCCCCATCTCCAAACCAGCTTGACCCCTCTATCACCCTTCTCCTTCTGTGTCCAACCTCACCTCAAGCCATCATATCCCCTTTCTTTTCCCTCTTCTCTGATCTAGTATTTGTTTTAACTCCCCACTCTCCAGCATCTTCCTATCCGCACTCCCAGTGCTACCTCCACTGCTGCTGCTTCCCAGACCCTGCAGCAGTATCAAAAAATTAAAAGAGGCATGGGGAGGAGTTGTTTCCATGCACCCTGCTTCTGGCTCTGCTAGTCCCACCCCTCAGATGTCTACATGCATGGAGATAACAGTCCCACACCTTTTTTTGCCATTGCCGCAGGTCTCAGGAGGTGGTATATGTGTATTTGAGGGTTTAAACTAGTAGGCAGTTTTGCTATTTATACTGGGGGGTTGCCAACCATGACAGCCAGCCAAGAGGGCTATGTTGCCTACCAGGTTGACTCACGGGTTTTGTCGTGTGAGCAGTGATACTGTGGTTGGGGCTAGGAAGGTTTAGCTTCCCCAGCCTCTTATATGGGGCCAACTATGAGTCTACCAAGCATGGAAACCTATCTATGTGCCAGAAAACAGAATCAGCGTATGAAAGAGCAGAAAAAAGGCAATGCAGGCTGGTCAACAGAAAAGATCACATATTTCCAAAATGGTCAACAGGCATAAGGTAGAAGATAGATCTTGGATTCAGTCCATTGGCAGAAGAAGGGTACAGACTATGATATCAGATAACCCACCATAAAGGTCAGCTGTGAACATGCTGAAGTTGTTCACTGGTGAGGAAACTGGACTGTATATGTGATCCTTAAAGTTACTTTTATAGCACTCTATAGCTGAAAATGTAGATTATATAAAAATGTAAAATAATTATACAGATAGAGCTGAAGGAATCTACATATTAAGTATCTTTATTGTTTTGTATTTATAAGTTCCATCTTGTTCATGAGCAAGATAAAAACGATAGAGCAAAAACAAACTATAAGCTACTGATATTTTTCATTCGTACATATTATTAAAGCAGTACTACTAAGTAAATCCATTAAAATATCAACTTGTCAGTTTCTTAGCTTTCTTCCTTCTGTTTCACCTTTAAATTCTAAGTATTTTTCATACCAATGTATTTCTTACATATTTTACGATAAGAACCTTATATTCTAACCATTTTTCTAATTCCACTGGTCAACAAAGTTTTACAAAAGTCATGTTACTGAAATAAAAATTGTCATTTCTTATCAATTTTTATATGCTGAACACGAATATTTATTTATTTATTTATTTATTTTACATTCTCTTATATACCGCGCTATTCTGCATCAGTGCGGTTTACATTGAACAAACTGAAATTACATTGAACAGGGCATTATAACTTGGAGATAACTTTTACAGGGAACATGGGCTATGGAGGGTTAAGTGGCTTGCCCAAGACCACAAGGTGCACCTGTGGGACTAGAAACCCCAGTCCTTCCGGCCCAAGGTTGCTGTCCTCTAGTGGGATTTGAACCCCTGACCTTCTGGCCTGAAGTACCTTGCCCCAACCACTAGGCCACTCCTCCACTCCTCCACATACGATGACAGTGAAATTGCAAAGTTGGCTCTAGCTTTTTTGTAATCTACAAGAATTAATGTCTACATCACGAAATGCATGTCAATAGTAAATATAATACGCTTTTGGTTAATACCTGTAACAAACCAAGTCATAGACTACTTCTTAGATTTTTTCGCCTGTCTCTTGTACAGCTGTTTGGGAGCTTCTCTGGGGAGTGTCCAGCAGTAGTCAGTCAGCATTGTAGTGGACCATTTTCCCTGGTATCTTTGCTCCATTGTTGCAATATCCTGGTGAAAACGTTCCCCCTGTTCATCACTAACCATACCACAGTTGTCAGGAAAGAAATCAAGATGGGAATCAAGGAAATGGATCTTTAGAGACATATTGCAGCCAAGTTTCTGATACTGCATCAGCATGTCTTCTATTAGTTCCTTGTAGTTTTCTACCCTAACATTCCCCGAGAAAGTTTGTTGACACTAGGCAAAAAGTATTCCATGCTTGTTTCGCATCACCCTGCAGCAAGTTGTTGAACCGGTCATCTTTGAAGAGCTCTCGAATCTGAGGACCCACAAAAACTCCCTCTTTAATCTTTGCTTCGCTGAGTCGAGGGAATTTTTTCATACAGGTATTGGAAAGCTGGCGAAGTACGGTCCATGGCTTTCACAAAGTTTTTCATCAAACCTAGTTTGATGTGAAGGGGTGGTAGCAGGATTTTGTGAGCCTCAACCAGAGCTGGGTGCTGAATATTCTTCTCTCTAACTGTTACATTTTGTCTGCGATTCCATTCCTTCCGCAAGTAGTGCCAATCCCTTGCTCGGCTATCCCACTCACATAAGAAACACATGTATTTTATATATCCCTGCTGCAGTCCCATTAAAAGGCAACTACCTTCAAGTCACCACAGAGGTACCAGCTGTACTTGTTATAGTTAATGGAAGTCAGTTGATGCTTTAAGTTATCGTATGTCTCTTTCATGTGGACGGCATGCGCTACTGGAATAGATGGAAGACGGTTTCCATTGTTCAAAAGCACAGCCTTCAGACTCAGTTTCAAAGAGTCTATAAATAGTCTCCAGTCTTGTGGGTCATGCGTGATTTTTAAGGCATTCATGAGGCTTTCAATATCGGAACAGTACACTGCTGACGTCTGATGGCTTCAGCAGCCGTCTGGCAGTAGTATTGCATTGCATCAGAAAATGATGCAATCAACTCTGGATGATGTGTGCATGCTGGTATTATGCAATGTGATGCAATATTACATCATTCAAGGCTTATTTGGGATGTTGTTGATGTCCTACTGGATAAGTTTACATGGTGAAACGTCAAAAGTGAACTACATGCAATATCTTCAAAACGAGAGCCAATAAAATTGTTTTAATGTTATATTCGTGTTCAGCTCACCAAGATACTACAGATTAGGGCCTTTTAAAGTCAGTAACAATTTCAATGTTGACCAGTGTTCTTAAAATCTCTTTCTCAGAAATTATTCCTGAGATGTTCGTGCTGGATTTGTGCTTTCCAGTTTACATGACTAAATCGGATACCTAAATGAGGTTCAGCATTATAATGGCCTTATTAACTTAGGTTCATAACAGTGGAAGAGTTAGATAGAAGCATTCTTAAGAAACTTTAAACCTATCTTCTAAAATGTGAAATAAAAATTTGGATGGAGCTTCTAAAATGGCTTTGTTTGAAGTGCCAAATTATCTAAAACAGATTTGCTATTATTGTTATACCAAAGGAACAGAGACAAACTGATGAACAGGAACTTATACATGAACTGTTTAGGTGAGAAGCAAAGCACACCAATAAAAGTTACCACACAGAGAACTTAACAGCCCCATGTCTGTTCAACAATTCCATTATCAATTAAGGAGTTCAGATAACACTAACTTTTTAATGTCTGTAATACATGTTTAGAATTATGAGAAAGTTGGTAAAAAGGGTACATTGTCATCACATTTCTCGCAGAAAATTAATGGCTTAAAAAATAAAGGTGCTTCTTTCATAGAATTCATTAAAATATTGTTTGCAGGTATTCAATAATATAACATGACAAGACACGCAAGTCTAAAAATGGCTCATCATAATTTATTTTATGTTAAAATGTACAGCTTTTTTATTTTGTTTTTAAGTGACTGACTAAAAAGATAACAGATAAATACAAGTGCGTCACTGGATCCTATTTTATACATGTATCAAGCCTCTTTAGCTCGGCCCTTACAGTCATCCTGTACAGGTACAAAGGCTACAAAAAAAAGAAGCAATATATAAACAGACACAAATAACTTTTGCTATTTTACATGCGTTTTTGTAAGCTTAGATTGAGCTATTCACACGCTACTGCTCTATATTTTTTCTTAAAAAATAACTTCAATATTTTATAAAGATAGAAAAATCTACAGATGGAATGAAAATGTAAAGTTAAAGGCATTTCCATAAAATAGCAACTTTACACCAAATTCACTTTTTCTTAAATCCTGCCAAGTATTCTGACATTTGAAATAATTCAAAACTTGACAGAGAAACACTGCAATATGCTCCATTCATGAAACAGAAGTCTGCATTTATAAAAGAAAAAGCTGCCTTATTTAAAGAAATCTGTCACCAAAAGAAAAGAGTTTTAACTTGACATCAAACACCAAGCAAAGTGATAGGTCCTTTCAACTAAATCAAAATGTGACTTAGCTTTATACAGGTTTATAATTAACAAAAATATAGTTTGTTTTCTTTTAACCTCAAGCTTGGGTCACCTAATCAAGACAAAAAATAAAACAAAAAAAACCCCAATAAGAAATGGCTTTACGGTAAGCACAATACTTGTACAGTATACTACAAAATGCACTGTCACTAACAGACATTAGCAGCATGCTGGATTAAGTGTCACTTTAAAAAAGAAAATATACAATAAATGAAATGATAAAGGCATATACATATTAAGGGCTGTAAATTCGAGGTGTAGTACTATCAGTTTTAGAGTCTGTTATCCACACTGTTTGAATGGGAGCAGGCACATCAAATGGCTCCAAACCACAGGCTGCTGTGGAACTGCAGTCCAAATAGAGAGGCCGTCTTTTCCAAAGTTTTTGTCATATAAAAAAAGAACAAAAACAGAGGTACCAAAAAAAAATCTCTTATAAGGCTTTCTGCTGCATACAGCTTTTTATGGTGCCAAAGTTTTTTTTTTTGCATTCACACTAATTGCTGGTTTTGAAATCTTACTCGCCAAAGTATTTGTGCAGATCAATTTGATTTACCAGTATAATATCCCACCTACCTTCTCATATAAGATCCATTAAGGGACTGTTTGGACATACTACTATTCACGTAGCCATGGTGCCCCGGAGGAGTGTACATCATATTACTGTGTGGTGTTGCCTGCATTGATTGCTGGGCATATGGCTGAGTCCCCATCATTCCCATTTGCATCTGCATAGGATACTGGGGTGTTTGATTCATATATCCATGGTTACTATGATAACCACTGTTCATCATGGGCTGGGACATCCGATAGCCATTCATAGCATTAAGCGTGTTCATATTCATGTTCACAGAGTTGACATTATAAGCTGGAGCTGGCATTAAATTTACGCTCATATTCATTCCACGCTGCATTGTTAAGGTCCTTGCAGGTCCTTGCATGGCTACAGCTTGTGAAGCACGCCCATAGATTTGAGACTGATGGGCAGCAGCTGCAGCTGGTGGCAGGGAAGCTGATTTGGTTCTCATAGAAACATGACCTTTGCTTACCATTTGAGTCTGCAGTCTTTGAGCGTGGGAAATTCCAATATTTGTTGCAGCCATGTTACGCTGAAGTAGAGGGGGAGGCAAATTCATGGGAGGAGGGGTAAGGTTAGGGGGTGGAGTCATGGTTGGTTGTGCTTGAGGCCCTCCAGAAACAGAATGTGATGACTGAGACAGCTGGACAAGCCCCGTATTACTCAAGGATGTGGACAAAGAGGCACCATTTGCATAGGAGGTTACAGCAGCTGAATGGCTGTAAGGCAATGAATGATCCATAAGTGTATTAGTTAACTGCTGCAACTTAGCAAGACTAAAAGTAGCTGATGGCTGGGGGTAATGACCTGCTCCAAACTCATTCTGACCCAGTCTATCATATAAACCAACAATGGCATTACCAGTCTCTGGGATCTCAGTCAACTGCATAGGTGGTGTAAAATTAGAAGCCATACTACACTGAGATAGTTGTTGGTTACTACTAGGGGGTCTTTCCACAATACAACCTTGAGGAGATTTAACATTGCAAGGTGGTGGGGAACTGATGTTTTGCTGCATCATGCTACAGCTCCCATTAATACTTGACATTTGCTGAGTCACTGCACAGCTATTCTGAGTTAGATTGCTAGATGTCAGGCTGCTGTATGAGCAGCTGCTTTGTGAAGAATTATTTCCACAGATGTTACTTCCCATGGTCGAATCATAGCTGCTTGGATTTTCATAGTTTTCTGTTGTACTCTCAATGCTGCCTAGATCACTAAAACCACTATCTACAACCTGTTGTGAATGATCAGAAACAGAAGGAACGTCCATTATTGGACTGGTTTCCAAATTCTGTAAAGATGGCACTGATATAGAACTCTGGTCTGGGCTGATCTGAGCATAGTTATTATCTAATGGAGGGACACTTGGACTATTCACAGAACGAACTGACTGGCTAGGATGAGAGTGAACCGAAGATACTGGACTATGTTCAGACTGTTGACAGTCATCAAGAGATGTCATCTGTGGACTTTGGTCTGTATGAGTATAATTCTGCAAACTTCGACATGCTTCCTGTGTTTCTGTACAATCCTGAAATGATTCTTCCTGATCACCATTTTCCTGTGTAAGAGACTTGACTGCCTGTACTGTCTCTGAATCAATTTCAAGAGTTTCAGTATTTTCCTCTTTGAATTCTGAACTTATTTCTTCATTACCCTTTTGGTCCTGTTCATCAGTACGGTCATCATCAGATTCTGGTATGTGCTCTGAATCAGCAGTCTGTTCAATGTGGTCACCGTCGGATTCAGCTGTAAGATCAACACTAGAATTTGTTAAATTCTCTTGACCTGAATTATTGTTTTGAATATTTATGTCTAAAAAATTTTCATGATTCTCAAGCACTTTGAATGTTTCTCCCGATATATCCTTTTCTGCCTCTGTGGAATCCATGTGACTATCATCTTCATCATCAGCATCATGATCCTCATTGTGAGATGGTTCTTCCTCCTCTTCCTCTTCCTCATCATTATCATCCAAATGCTCATGAACTTTCTCCACATAGATTTGCTCTTCTTGGGTTGTTTGTTGATTTTTACTACCTTCATTGTCTCTTGCTACATTCTTTCCTTCCTTTTCCTCAATTTTTGGATTTTCATTGCCTTTTATTTCCAAATGTATATTCTGTAAATTCAAAGGCTCAGAAGGTAAACTTTCTACATCTATTTCTTTAGGCTGAATAAGTTTAATAGGCTCTTTCATATCTTCATTTGTAATAGGAGCAAGACATTCTTTGCCCTCTGTTTCTTTCTGCTTTTCTACCATTACCTGATAATCAGGTTCCATAGGCGTTTCAGGGGGTGTGTATAAGTTAAGTTTAAAACTGGTATTTCTTTCTTTGCTCCGTCTCCATTTGGATGGACCACGCTTCACTCCTTTTGGCCATCCTAGTTTACGTCTCAAAGGCTCTGGATTGTCCTTGGTATCTTCTTTTAACACTGGTGCATTGTTATTAGCTTTGGAGTAAATTCAGATTTGAGAGTTGGAAAGAGAAGAAAAAACGTGTTAGTACACAGTATAATTACTGCATTAGTGTAGAGTTTTTGATTACTTTTTCATGAAAAAAGCAAAGTTACCCCCTGTAGCAGTTGTTCTCAATGGATAGCAGGATATGTGCTCACTTATGGGTGATGTCACCAACAGAGCCCCATGTGAGAACCTCCTCAGTTCTTCTAGAAGCTTTTAGAAAGCTTTTTGCACATGCGTGCCCATTCCCTTTTGCTGCCACCCTGCCTGAGGACTTCAGTTGCATACCTAGTTTAGCTGAACAACTCCAAGAGGAGGAGGTTGGGTTGTGAGGACTTATCCTATTGTCAATGGAGAACATCTGCTACAGGTGAGCAACTTCATTTGCTCCATGGACAAGCCGGATAAGTCCTCATTTATGGGAAATCCCTAGCTACAGACTGCCTCCAAGGAAAAAAGAGAAAGAGTAGTTACTCACCTGTAACAGGTGTTCTCCAGGAGCAGCAGGAATCAGTCCTCACTTAGGGGTGTCATCGACGCCGATGAAGCCCCCGCGGAGCATTTCCCCAGTTTTCCATGAAAGCCTTTGGAAATGCTGGCACGCATGCGCGGTTCCCTTCCCGCCTAAAGGTGCCATCTTACCTCAGTCAAATGACATAGCTAAGAACAGCACACAAAAATGTAAAAATTAAACTATGTACAACTGCAACTCCAAGGGGAGGAGGGAGGGTAGTGAGGACTGATTCCTGCTGCTCCTGGAGAACACCTGTTACAGGTGAGTAACTACTCTTTCTCCAGGACCAAGCAGGAAGTCTGTCCTCACTTATGGGTGACTCCCCAGCTCTGGGCTACCAGGAACCCAGGCTGAACAAGAGAACTCCCTCTAGTCTCAGCAACAAGGAAAGGCTTTTCAAGGACATAACCTCCACAGGTAGCCCAACCAGAGGGCAGGAGTTGCCTAGACCTCAAAGAGATTCTGGAGTACTGCTTGGCCAAAAGCACTGTCCCTATGGGACTCCCTCTCCAGACAGTAGTGGGCTGCAAAAGTCTGGCTTGAAGACCAAGTAGCAGCCCTGCAGATGTCTTGCAATGGAACAGAGCGGAGATGAGCCACTGAAGCAGCCATGGCCCTCACACGGTGGGCCGTGACCCTACCCTGCAAAGGAAGGTCAGCTGCCTTGTAAGCCCAGGTGATACAGTCAGCCACCCAGATGGACAAGGTACGCTTGGACACAGGCCTCCCCAAGTTATTGGGGTCAAAAGACAGGAAGAGCTGAGAAGCCTTCCTGTGACCTTGCGTACGTTCAAGGTAGAAAGATAAGGCCCTCCTACAGTCCAAGGTATGGAGAACTGTTTCAGCCTGACTTGCATGAGGCCTAGGGAAGAAAGTAGGAAGAACCACCTCCTGGTTGAGGTGGAAAGAGGAGACAACCTTAGGAAGGAACTTAGGGTGAGTTCTGAGGACAACCCTGTTCTTATAGAACCTGGTGTAAGGTCTATCACAGACCAAGGCCTGAAGCTCACTCACTCTCCTAGCCGAAGTAAGGGCTATCAGAAAGAGAGTCTTCCAGGAAAGGAAGCGTAGAGGGCAAATAGCCATAGGCTCAAAAGGTGGGCGAGTCAGTTGCTGCAAGACCACATTAAGCTCCCACTCAGGAGCAGGAGGACGTATGGGAGGCTTGAGCAGAAGCAAGCCTCTGAGAAACCTAGACACCAAAGGGTGCACAGACAAGGAATGGCCCTCAACTAGGGACTGGTGAGCTGCCAAAGCAGAGAGGTGGACCCGAACAGAGTTGGACTTGAGACCCTGATTGGACAAGTGCAGCAGGTACTGAAGCACTACTGACACAGTACAGGAGAAAGGATCCTCAGCACATAGCTGACACCACACAGAGAACCTTTTCCACTTGAGAGCATAGGTCTTCCTAGTGGATTGTTTCCTGGAGGCTAGGAGAACTTCCTCAACCTCGGGAGGCAGGCCCCAGGGAGCCAACACTACCCTTGCAGCCTCCATGCCATCAGATTGAGAGCTTTGAGATTGGGATGCAGCAAGGAGCCCTGATCCTGAGAGAAAAGGTCGGGCTGCAATCCCAGAGGCAGAGGCAGACCCACTGCCAGTTGAAGCAGGAGGGGGAACCAAGGCTGCCTTGGCCACCTGGGAGCTACCAGGAGGACTGAGGCCCTGTCTCGGAGAATCTTGAACAGTGTCCGGGCCACCAGAGGGGTGGGAGGAAACGCATAGAGTAGGCCCTGAGTCCAGGGAATCAGAAAAGCATCTGCTGCTACTCTCAGAGGATGCGGTTGCCTGGAGCAGAACCTTGGCAGCTGGTTGTTCAGTGGACTGGCAAACAGGTCTATGGAGGGAAGCCCCCTTTTCAAGAAAATCTTTTGAACCACCAAAGGATGTAGCTGCCACTCGTGTGGTTGCAGAATCCTGCTCAATCTGTTGGCTAGGGAATTCTCCTGGCCTGGAAGATAGACTGCTTTGAGGAGCATGTTGTGTTTCAGGGCAAAGGAACAGAGGTCCTGGGCCTGCTGGCAAAGGGGCTGGGAACCAGTCCCGCCCTGTTTGTTTACATAGAACATGGCTACCTGATTGTCTGGATCAAGACAGACTGTTGTGCCAGGGAAGCAGTAAAGGCCTTGAGGGCCAAGCGAATAGCTCTGAGTTCCAGCAGATTGATCTACTGGGATGCCTCCCAATGAGACCAGAGGCCCTGGGTGCACTTGTCTAGGCAGTGTGCTCCCCAACCCTGCAGAGAGGCATCGGTGGTCAGTACCACTGTATGAGGTGGGATCTGAAAGGGCACCCCCACCAGCAGATTGGGGGGTGTAACCACCAGTTGAGGGAGGCCAGGAAACGGTGGGACACTCTGATCCTGTCTCTGAGACTGCCTGAGGCCTGTGACCACTGAGTCCGAAGGCACCACTGGGCAGGCCTCATATTGAGCCTGGCATTGAGGGTCACCTGTACCGTCGATGCCATGTGGCCCAGAAGTCTGAGACAGAGTCTGGCGGAGACCAGGGACCTGTGCAGAAACTTGCTGGCGAGGTCCATGAGCCTTTGTGCTCGGTCCACTGGTAAGAATGCTCTTGCCAGCTGAGAATCCAACCTTGCCCCTATGAACTCCAAGTTCTGGGAGGGGAGCAAAGTGGACTTTGCGAAGTTGATGACAAAGCCCACCTTTTGGAGCAGTTCTATGGTCCTGTTGGTGGCCTGTTAAACTTCCAGGGAAGTCTGGCCTCTGATGAGCCAGTCGTCTAGGTAAGGAAACACAAAGATGCCCTGATTTCTCAGGTAGGCTGCCACCACTGCCAGGCACTTGGTAAAGACCCTGGGAGCGGAGGCCAGTCCAAAAGGCAGTACCCTGTACTGATAATGGTTTCCTCCCACAATGAACCTGAGGTACTTTCTGTGGTCTGGATGAATAAGGATGTGAGTGTAAGCATCCTTTAGATCTAAAGAGCATAGCCAATCTCCCTGCTGGAGGTAGGGCAGAAGAGTTCCAAGAGTAATCATCTTGAACTTCTCTCTTACTAGAAACTTGTTTAGGTTTCTGAGATCCAAAATGGATCGAAGACCACCGGTTCTTTTTGGCACCAGGAAATACCTGGAGTAAAACCCGTGACCTTGGACGTGGAGAGGCACAGGCTCCACGGCCTTGTCCAGCAACAGACACTTTAACTCTTGAAGGAGAAGGGCAGTATGCAGGGGAGGCCGGAAAGGTTCCCCTGGGAAGTGTGGCGGAGGCAGTTGTTGAAAATGCAGGGCATAGCCTCGATGGACTATGTCCAGCACCCAACTGTCCTGGGTTATCAAGGGCCACTGGTGAGCGAACAAGGCTAGGCGGCCTCCTGTGCAGGGCTGGGTCTGCAAGGGAGGAATGGCTATACTCAAGGAGTCAAAAAACCCCACCCTGCTGAGTGGGAGCAGGGGCCGGAGGCTTGTGGGTATTCTGCCTATGGGGCCCATTACCCCGGCCCCTGGCTTGCTGACCCTGGGGGGCAGCTGGGGCAGCCTGAAACTGGGGGTACTGTTTGTAGGAAGCTCCCTTCCTCGGGTAAAAGGGCTTCTTACCCGGGCCCTTCCTCTTAGAGGAAGGAGCAGAGGTCTTCCTCGACAGCCTTGTCCTCGTGAGGTGCTCTGTTTTGAGCTGAGCGGCATTCTCGGCCACAGTCTTGCCAAAAGGTTTTTCACCTCGGCAAGGGACATCGACCAACTTGTCCTGAACCCATGGCTTGAGGTCCGATGACTGCAGCCACGCCTGGCGTCGAGCCGCGAAGCCGGCAGCTGCTACTCGAGCCGAAGCCTCGAAGCCATCGTAGGCGGCGCGGGACATTTACTTAGAGCATTCCCAGATCCTCGAAGACAAGGACTTAAAATTCTGCAAGGGTTCCCCGGAGAGACCAGCAGAGAATCCGGCCAACTCCTTGGCCAGGTCTCGTAAATACATGCCCATGTACAGCTGGCAAGTAAGCATCGAGCCCTGAAAACACTTTCTACCGACGCCATCAAGGTTTCGGGCTTCCCGTCCAGGAGGCACCGCGGAGTGCATCTTCTGACTCTTCAGACAATGCATGGCCGATTCCACGATCATGGAATGGTGTGGTAGCTGTGCTTTTTGGAAGCCAGGACTCTTACGGAGTCGATAGATGGAATCGACCCGCTTGCTCAAGGCCGGGGCCTCCCACATCCGGAAGAGGAGCCGTTCCAGCATCGGAGGAACCGGGACAGTAAAGGCCTCCTTCAGAGGAGAGTCATACTGCAGAGCATCGAGCTCCTCGGCTCGAGGCTCTTCCTCGGGGTCAGCCGAGATAGCCAGGGCAGCGGCCATATCACGGACAAATTCTGAGAACCTAGTGTCCTCCGGAGGGGATCTACTCCGGGGCTCAGACTCTGGTGAGTCCGAAGGGACACACCGAGTCTTGAAGGTGTCAGGAGACTCCTCGTCCTCAGTCTCCCAAGCAGACTCGTCCGATGTCGAGTCGAGCTCGGACCCCGCGGGGCCTCCAGGCACCGGCGTCGAGACCCTCGGTCCCGAACGGGAGGTCGAGGGAGACCTCGACCGAGGACGACCTTGAGCCGCAAGGGACTCGAGTATCGGCTCGGTCTCTGGGGTCGACTTCGAAGTCGATGTCCCGGTGGTCGGGGCAGATGCGCCAGACAGGCTGGCCATCAGTGCCCGCTGCTGGTCCATGAAGGCAGACATTCTGCTCTCCAAGGCTGTCAACCTGAGACTCAGCTCGGGTGAACGCAGCAGCCCCCGACTCGGGCCCCAGCCGCGCCGGCCCGATGTCGGTACTCTGGGAGGCGAGTCCACGAGGACAACAGGACTTACGTGTCCAGCAGACTCTGGCTCCACGCAAGGAACTTTAGCGGGCTTCTCCTGGTCCACGGGCCCGGGACGACGGTCGGGGGTCTTAGACCTGACCCTCGAGGGCCCAGGGACCTCCTCCGACGCCGCCCTCGCGAGCTGCTTCTTCCTCTTACGTTCCCGGTCGGGGGACCCCCTGTCCGAGGAGCTCCGACGCCTCTCGGGATCGGAATCCCGAGATGTCGAGGCCTAAGACGAGGTCCGGGCCCGGGTAGAGGCCGAGTCCGAGAAAAGCCGTTCACTTTGCTGCTGACGACTTTGGAGTGCCTTGGAAGACATTTTTCCACATGGCCCGCACGATTTAGAATCGTGGTCCGGGCCAAGGCACCGAAGGCAGCAGTCGTGTGTGTCGGTGAGAGACATAATCTTCTTACACCGATCACACTTCTTAAAACCGCTGGAAGTCATCGGGGAAAAAAGGGTCCCCGCGAGATCAAAGGACCGGCCTTCCAGGGAAAAGAAAAAAGATTTGGCGCGAACGCCTAGCCACGAAGGGCAAAAACCGAAAAGAAAAAGGGGGGATTCGATACCGGCGTACCGAACCCGGCGGGAGGGGAACCGATGTCGAATCCAAGGAAAAAAGCGAATAACGCCTAGAAAAAAATAACTCTTTTCCGGGAAAAAAAGGACACACGTCCGATGGGCTTCACGGAAAAAAAGAGACTGAGGTAAGATGGCACCTTTAGGCGGGAAGGGAACCGCGCATGCGTGCCAGTATTCCCAAAGGCTTTCATGGAAAGCTGGGGAAATGCTCCGCTGGGGCTTCATCGGCGTCGATGACACCCATAAGTGAGGACTGACTTCCTGCTTGGTCCTGGAGAAACTAATAATATCACAATGAGCTGACAGAAACTAAGAAACAGTTTTTCTAGGCAATAAGCTTTTTAAGCATTTTATTTTATTTTTTTAAGAGGCTGCCTGAATAGAAAAAGGCCTAGAAGGGAATGTAGTTTGATTGTAAGACTGACCAAAACTGCTGTCACGTCAGGAGTCCCTCTCTAGACAGTAAGTGGGATTTCTTCCATGGCAGCTGATCTCAAGTGCGCCACTGGCATAGACATGGCTTGGACTTTATGAGCTGTGACATGACCTTCAAGCATCAGGACTTCCTGGGCATAAGCAAGAAAGATGTAGTCTGCTAGCCAAATTGAATAGTGAATTGTTTGTTCATGGCAGCTCCCACTTTGTTGGGGTCAAAAGAAACAAAAACCTGGGTGGACTTTCTAAGGAATTTAGTCCACTCCAGATAGAAGGGCAAGGCTCTCTTGGGAAGTGGAAGGAAGGCCAATAAACTGCCAGTATGTTTTAAAGGCGCAGTCAGAAAGGCTGTTGTAGTCAAAAAAGCATCTTTCAGGAAATGGAAAAAGGAGTTCTAGGAAATTGATCTGATGGTGACTCTCCTGAATGGACCACAACCCCTAAGTGATAAACTAATTGAGATGAGCTCCCCAGCCCAGTTTGGACACATCTGTCATCAATAGCTTTCGGTAAGTTGGCTCCTGAAAGGGAGAGCCCCTTAGCTAAACTGGAGGCAAGCATCCACCAGGAGACTGAATCTCAAAAGGGGCTTGGTGACAGAGATGAAATTGTAAGCTTGTGAGTGGCCTATCTACTTTGTACTCAGGGTCCACTGAGATTATCTCAAATGGAGACAGGCCATGGGAGTGACATGAACTGTGGAAGTCATGTGGCTCAATATTCTCAACATGGTTCTCACCGACACCTGATGACTCTCTTCAACTTCCCCTACTTGCGATAACAAGCAGGTGAGCTTGCCATGCAGAAAAAGGCTCTCATCAGAGTCAGAGTCATGTCTAGTAGGGTTCCAATAAATTCCAATTGACGTGATGGGATTAATTTAAATTTGAGACCTTTGATGATGAACTGAAGTAGTTTAAATATCTGGATGGTAATGCCTACGGATTCTTGAATGCCTTCTTGAATGATGCTCTTGACATGCCAGTCATCTACAGTAAGTAAGGAAATACATGCATTCCCAGTCTGCATATATACACAATAACAGTGGAGGCATTTGGTGAAAACTCGAGGAATGGATGTATAACCAAAGGTCAGAATGCAGTACTGGAAGTGGTATTTCCCTACAACACATTTGAAATACTTCCTTTTGACTGGGATGTATCTGGATGTGGGTATATATAAGCATCCTGTAGGTCTAGAGAACATAGCCAATCTCCTTTCTGTAGAAAGGGAAGCAGGGCACCGAGCGAAAGCTTTCTGAGCATTTCCTGTACGAGAAACCTGAAGACAGAATCATTCTACTTTCTTTGGTACCAGGAAGTATATGGAGTAAAACCCCTGTCCTTTCTGCTCTGGTTGCATGAGCTCAATAGTGTTTGCCCTATGAAGGGAGGAGATTTCCTGTAGAAGTAGCTTCTGGTGCTGAGAGATGAAGAAATGATGCCTCGAGGGAGAATATGAAGGGATTTCAGATGGAAGCGGTATCTGAAGCGGACTATTTTGAGTGGCCAGCAGTCTGCACAGATGGTAAACCTCCCTCTGAAAGGGGTGTCTGACTCCAGTACTGATATATCGACTATGCTCTTGAGGATCCAGTCAAAACCTTTCCCTGGTTTTGGCTGAGAAGCAGACTGGGCCTTCTGAGGTCTCTGCTGCCCGGGACAGGAGCGAGGGGCTTGCTTTGAATGGGAAGAATGTGGAGGAGAGTTGAATCTATGCCTGTGTGAGTAGTATTTTATTTAACAATTTTTTTTTTACAGCCTTATTATGTATTAAAAACAGTTTACATTATAACTTTAACCAAGAAAAATACATAAAACAGGGGAAGTATAACTTGGATGCTAATAGGAGAGGCCAAGTGGGGATGGAATGGTCAGGGGGAGAATTTATTGCTAGAGGGGAGGGGTAAATCAGATGGAGGGGAGGGAAAGGCAGGAGGAGGGGATGGGTGGGGGGCTATTGACTGGCTGCAGAGGGACTTGTGCTGGGTGGGTGAATTAGTATGGTCATGTACTGGGTCCGAAATGTTCCTTGAATAGGAATGTCTTTAGAGCTTTCCTGAAGACGTAGATGTCTTTGATGGATCTGATGTTCTGAGGGAGAGTATTCCACAGGGATGGAACATATAAGGAAAAAGTGTTACAGGTGGTGTGGTTTGCTTTCGTCTTGGCCTTAGGAATGGATAGTAGACTCTTGTTTGTGATTCACCTGTCTATTCTCTGGATCCCAGCTGATCATAGGTCAGAGGATGGTTGGGGTTAGGTTATGAAGGATTTTAAAGATTGTCAGTAATGTTTTGAATTTAGAGCATGTCATAACTGAAAGCCTGTGAAGTTGCTGTAGTGTAGGTGTTATGTGGTTATATTTTGTTGATCCAGTGATTATCCGGGCTGCAGTTTTCTGCACCAGTTGAAGTAAGTGTGTAACTTTGATTGGGAGGCCTTGGTAAATTATATTGCAGTAATCAGTTAAAGGTGTTCTCATAGCTTGGCAGATGGTTTGAAAGTTGCTGTAGAGTTTCTGTATTGTCCTTATTTTGTGATACGCGGTCTTGGTCAGTCTTTTGATATGTGATTGAAAGGTAAGGCTTTGGTCCAGTGTGACTCTAAGGTATTTCACCTGTGATTTGACTTCCAGGTCATGTTTAGAATTTTTAGCTTTTTGGGTGGAGAGAATGTGGTGTTTTTCGTTATATGCAGGACCTCTGATTTCTTGAAATTTATGGAGAAGTTTTGTATATCGAGCCAGCTTATCATTGCCTCATAAGAACATAAGATACGCCATACTGGGTCAGACCAAGGCCCATCAAGCCCAGTATCCTTTTCCCAACAGTGGCTAATCTAGGTCATAAGTACCTAGCAGTTTCCCCAAAAGACACAGATTCCTCGAGGCATGCTGTAATCTGAGTGTACTCGAGTTGGTCCGTGTTGAATGGAGTATAAATCATTGTACCATCGGCATAAATTTTATATTGTATATTATATTATTTTATTATATTGCAGTGGCTGCAGAGAGATGTTAAATAGAAGCATTGACAGGACTGAGCCTTGTGAGATACCCTGTAGTTGGGCAAATGGCTTTTAGTTGTGTTACTCACAGAAAACAAGTCAAATCTGGGAAAGGTAAGAGGTGAAACAGTTCAGAATCCTGCCATAGATCCCTATTTCTTGTAGCCTTCTTAGTAGAATGTGGTGGTTCCCTGTATCAAAGGCTGCTTCAATGTCAGCCTTGTCTTGTGTTGTTTATGCTGGTTATTATTTTGTCTAGGAGTGAAGTAAAGGGTAATTTAACACTGTGGGGCCTCCTCTGTACTCCACTCTGGAATCTCCTGGAAGAGGAGGCTAGGTTCATAGTGGGCCTGAAGAGAGTTTTGCAAGGTGTAACTATGCTGCTTCATCATGATAGCAGCTTCCTGAACCTTGTTTCCAAAGACATTCTCTTCATGGCATGGAACATCAGTGAGTTGCTCCTGCATCCTGGGCTGTAAATCTGAGGCCCAGAGCCATTAGTGTCTATTGGCACCAATACTCTTTGCAGAGGCTCTTGACACTGTATTGAAAATATCATAGGTTGCTTGGACCATGTATTTTTTGCATTTCTTCCCTTGTCTGACTAGGGAGCAGAACTGCAAGACCTTCTCTGGAGGGGAGAAACTTCGCAAACTCCTCTAGGCCGAGCATGATGTTCCACAAATGCATGCTCATGAAGAGCAGGTAGGATGCCACAGTGGATGTGAGCATGGCATTCTCATAAAATTTCCTACCAAAAGAATCCAGGGTCCTAGCCTCTCTCTCCGGGAGGCTGAAGAGTACAACTTGGAACTTCTGGTCTTTTGAGAGTGGATGTGATGACCCCCGAGTGATGTGGAAGTTGGAGCTTCTTGAATCTGGAAGCCTTTTGAACTCTATACGTAGATTTGACATTCTTGTTGACAGATGGCACTGGGAGGGGAAGGGGATCTCCTACATTCTCATCTGTAGCCTCTGAAAGATTCGGTGCATGAGCACTAGGCACTGCTTCCTTGGGGAAATTCGGATACTGGAGGATTTCCAACTCTTTGGCCCTGGCTTCCTTCTCCATTTCAAACTTAACTGGAATGGCATCAGTCATTTGCCTAATAAATTCAGAAAAAGTACATTTCCCTCAGGAGGAGAACCATGTCACTCATGAGGTGGAGAGGAGTCTGACGAGAATTATGCAGACCTCTCCTCTGAGAATTATTCGGAATCATAGTCAGTCACCCAGAGTGCTCGGACTCAGATTCAGAGAGCTACTCCATGGAAATCTGAGTCTCTGGCGGGACAGACTTCTGCATTGCAAAGAAACATAGAAATATGACAGCAGAAAAAGACCATATGGCCTATCCACAGTCTGCCCTTCTATATCAACTACTATAGTCCCTTTTTTTCCCTTTTGAGATCTTCTGTTTGGTCCCATGCTTTCTTGAATTTAGATACTGTCCTGGTCTCTATTACCTCCACTAGGAGACTGTTCTACACATCTACCACTCTTTCCGTAAAGAAATATTTTTGCATATTACTCCTTAGTCCAACCCTTTTCACCTCATTGCAGAGCTTTCTTTCAATTGAAAGAGGTTCTCCTCATGTGCATTTATATCCCAGAGGTATTGAAATGCCTCTATCATATCTCCTCTGGGAGTGGCAGGGCACTGATGAGCTTCGATGTTTCAGGACTCTTTGCCCCAATGGACTGATATAAGTCAGGCATGGTTTGGTGTTGAAGCCCTTTGAGATCTTTGTATCGATTTGTCTCCTGCGGGCAAGCGAAAGAGTTTTGAGAATTGGCTTGATGCCGGGATGCTACTGTTTTGGAATAGTCAAAGCTGTCAGATACTGCAAAAAAAGTATCATCATAAGCTTCTCCTCCATTCTCTTAGCCAAGCACTCCTTGAGAGCTGCCATAACTGAAGACATAAGGCCTCAGTAGCATCAATCAATGTCAATGGAATCGATAATCATCGGCAGGCTGATCATGAACCCTTGGAGACTCTTGTAGCCCTACCGATGGCATGTCAGGGCTGCTTTGGGGTTCATGCATTGCTCTATTCCCCAGTGCTCCTGGCCTAGCATTCCAATGAATCCTGATGCAATGTAGCCTCCACCCATTGCTCAACATCGGAGGTTTTGATGTCTTTGAAGTCTAGGATCAATTCTTCCTTTTCCTCATGGTAGAATCGGTGGGGGGCCAATCCTGGGACTTCCTACTGCTGCTTGATTCAGAGTTTACTCAAGGACCCCTCTAAATTGGATGCATCGCCAGCATCTGGTGCAGCTCCTGGGTCCATGATGACCAACGCCATAGATGCCTATGGGCCACTTTTCTCAGCACCAAAAAGTTGACTGCTCTTCCCCTCATGATCTTTTAACCCTCATTTTGTTATTTGCAAACAAATTATATAAAGAGAGGTTAGGGTAGGGTCCCAGACACCATTTGTGGGTATCCATGATAGACATGATCCTGCAGCACTGGCGTGCATTTAAACCCAATGGCGAGTTTCTGGAACATATCGGACGGAATAAAAGCCACAGCAAAATCAAATGGCTCAATTTTGAAGATTATAAAGGAAAAAAATATGAACTCGACCAAATATGCCTCAAGCCTAATTGTAGCCCATGCGATGCCCAAGGAAAACAAAGTGAATACAAAACAGCTGAAAAGCCCGACTAAAGAAAACTAATAGGTAGAAGAAGAAATGTGGTGACAAAGGATAATGAGAACAAAAATATGTACTACATACACGACAAAAAATGGTAGAAAATGACTGACGTGCATGGACCCAAACGTGGTCGGCTCTGCAGAAAAAAAGTGACTGAAGTCCTCAGGCATGCGTTGGCAGGATGGAATGGGCACGCATGTGTGAAAAGCTTTATAAAAGCTTCTAAGTAAATGCTGAGAAGGTGTCTGTGCTGTGCTCCATTGGTGATGTCATTCATGACTGAGGATTTACCCTGTTTGCTCCCGGAGAATCTATACTCTCAAACATATACATATTTGAGCTCTTTATATAAACTGAAGCAGCGAAACACAAATTCTTTTTCTTATTATTTATGGAAATTATATTCCTAAAATGTCATAATAAATTTCCTACATAAATACAATGAGCCCAATATTCAAAAGGCATTTAACATGGTTTACAGCCCTGTAAACAGTGTAAATGCCGCTGAACAGGATATTCAATGGCACTAACACGGTTAGAGACACTGAATATCCCTGATTATCTCCCCTACATGCCAATGCTAATCGCTTAGCATCAGGGCGTGTCGTGGGTGTTCTGGAGTGGAGCAGAGGCGGCGACAATGCACCACTGCCTGTGGGTAAAACTAGACAAAACAAAAGCTGGCCGGTCAGCAGTGCAATATCACCACTACCCAGTTAGCTTCTGTGGCTCTGGGGCATATGCAGCGATTCCAGATATTCAGTGCCAGGGCTGCATATGACCTTGGTATTGAATATCCAGGGTTAGAGGTCGGCAGGGACTTTTATGCGTCATAGTGGCGCATAGCTGGTTCAATTCAATATCGGGCCTAATGTATATAGTATACATTAAACATATACAAAAGTAACTGCATACTACAACATTACTATTGAAAACAAATTAAAACTAGCAATGGTTTTACTATATAACTGGGGATGATTTTATAACTGTGCGTATGCATAGAAAGTACATACATCATTCTCTGTGCAAACTTGACTACCTTTGAAAGTGATAGTATGAGCATCAAGGAAACTATGCACAAGCACTTACACTTGATCTTCGGTAGATACACATGTGTAGGAAATAATTTTATAAAGGTTTTTTTCTAGGTGTATACAAACATGTGTGTATAAAAGGCCTCTTATAAAATAACCTCATGTGTAAAAGTAGGTGCGGTGCAATTAGGCACATACTTGTATCTGACTTTAGAGTAGGCATTTTCAGGACAGGAGTTTAGTCGGAGTCATAATTTATTTACATATTTTATAAAACATGAATGTACTTTGAGTGCTAACATTTACCTCTGGCTCCCACTCTAGCCACGATTTCTGTCAGCTTACTCCTACTATTCTACACATAGGCATCTATGTGTCTTTATAAAATGGGCTAAAATAGGCATCTATGTTACCTTCACGCATAAGCGACTAGTTATGAAATTACCTTCTTTCAGGCCTAATTGCACAAACACACACACTTGAATTTTCAAAACTATGCATACAAGTACAAACCCTACCTTCAATCTCTGGCCTCGAGATACTTCCACTCAATCGGCATCAACTTTATGCATGTACAGGCTGTACAAACGCAAGTTTGGCCACATATAGGGAAGGTAATTTTATAAAAGCCCATTTTTGTGGGTAAAGTATTCTTAGGTCAAACCTTGACAAATTTTCTTTGGCTTTGGAAGCCAGCTGTTGAAACAATTTAGTTTAGTTTTACTCATATGCTATATTGCCTTTCATATAAAGTTGGTTACCCTAAAAGGAGGGGGAAACTAAACTGGGAGTTTTGAGTGGGATTGGGGGTGGGCAAGGTTAACAATGAGAAGCACTGGCAGAGATATGAACAAGATCAAGTGGAAGACTAAGTCCAGTACATCCCCTGATACACAGCTTCCCCTTGCCTCTATGGTAGAGTTGGGATGAAGCTAAAAGCTCCCTCAAACAGCCATGTTTTTGCACCAGACATTGAAGACAGAGAAAGTTAGATTACTACAAAGATTGGATGGCAGGAAATTCCAAAGTAAGGGAGGCCCTACAACAGAATTCTATCAGACATGCACATTTAAGTCTTATCATACTGAAGGGGGGGGGAGGGGGGGAGGCATTACTAGACGTGATTGAAGGGATCCCAGATTCCGTACTGTGGAGTACTTGGTAAGGTGGCCATACGGGTACGTAGGGTGTCAGTGAGAAGAGCCTCAAAAACTAATATGAGGATATTTTAACCTTATGTGATAAAAGAAGTGGTAATCAATACTGGGTTTGGAAGGATAGAGTAACATGATCTGATTTTTTAGCATACAAAACGAGTTTCACAATGTTATTCTGATTTGTTGCATAGATGCCAGTGTAAATAGCATTGCAGTAGTCAAGCCTGATGAGAATAGAAGAATGGAGAAAGATTAGTAGTCTTCATTTTCTAGAAATAAACAAAGTTAATGTATAAGAAAGATTTTTGAACAGCAGCAGAGTTATGTGGCCCAAATGCAAGCTGCAAGCCTATAGGAACACCTAGTACTTTTAGTCCTTGAGAAAAAGTAGGGAGCAGAAGGTGATAAGGTGGAGAAGCGTTTTCTCCTGGCTATCCACATGGCCTCAGGTTTGCTATGGTCAAACTTCAATCTATAGTCCATAAAACAGGGGATTACAGCATCTAAACATGCATTAATATTTTTCAAATCGGAAGGTGACGTGTGCTAAACCATAACAGCTGGATGTTGTCAGCAAACACGTAACAACTTACTCCATTACTCGGAATGATAAGTGGGGCCAAAATTCCACTGAAAAGTACATGGTTCAAAACTAAATTCCATGTAGAGAGGGCAGAGGTGGGAAAGAGTAAGTCTCTATTCAGTGGCAAAGATGGTGGGAGAGAATAGTTCTCTATTTAACGATGAATTACAGTGGTAGGAAGAAATCACTTAAGCGCTATATCTGAAATCAGGATTTTAGCAAGTACAGTTAGAAAATGATGATGGCTAAGTCAAAAGTGGCTGGGGGTGATTAGGACAAGATCCCCTCCAAGATCTATCATAACTTCTTTACAGCCTGATTTACTAAGGCATTTTTTCCAGTCTGTGCTTAAGGAAAAAGAAAGCTTAGCAAATCTGGCCCTTTATGTACTGCTTACAAGCTACTGGAAGAAATATATAGCCAGCAGTGCCCTCCCCAACCAGTCTCTCTCTTGCTTGTTCCCTCAACCTATCACAATCCAGACACTCTCTTGCTCCTCCCTTTCTCAGTCTCCCCTCCCCATCAGACTATGTCCTTTCTCCACCTAGTTAGCACCTTATTCTTATCCTTTGTCTTGTCTGTCTTAATTAGATTGTAAGCTCTCATGAGCAGGGACCGCCTCTATCTATATTTGTACAATGCTGAATATGCCTTGTAACACTTTATAAATGATTAGCTAGTCATCATCCAGAACTTGATAAACCATCCCTTCCCCAATCTATAATCTCCCCATGTAGCCAGCTATACTCCTCCCCTCCCTCCACTAGGGGGGACTCAAAGCTACTGCCCTCAGCTAGCTAGCCAGGCAAACCTACTTCCAGTTAAAGCCAGTTCTACCGATCTTAACACTCAACTTGATCTGTAGTTGCCAAAAGAAGAGGTGTTGCCTTCTCTGTGCACCGCAAGTCTCTCAGCATGTTTGCATCATGTGGTGCAGAGAGGAAGATGCAGCAGCACAAAAAAAAAGCGCCTCACCAAGCATACAAATCCAAGGGGCCATGGGGAAATTTCTAGCTGCCATAGTGACCTGGTACTTGGGATTTGCCAAGCCCTGTCTTAAGAATAAATTTTATAAGGGGCTTGAGCCATGTAGAAAGCCATTTTATGTACTCAAGTAGGCAGAGCCAGCCCCAAGGGTTTCTGGGGCCCTAGGCAGAAACCCCGGCCTCGCCGCTTCCCCCAGCTGCTGCTGATTCCATCTTGGGAGGGGGAGACAAGCAGCGGCAGCATTTCAAAAAGCGGCGGCATCTCAAAAAGCGGTCTGTGGGGGGAGTCGGGCAGCAGCAGTATTTCCAAAAGTGGTTGCTTTTTGCCAGTGCTTTTTGAAATGCTGCCACTGCCCACCTCCCCCCCCCCAACGGAATCGGTGGCAGCTGAGGGGGATGGCGCAGCTGGTCATGTGTGCCACTGCTGCCGGCCACCTAGCTCGCGTAGTGGACAGGCCGACCCTGCAAGTAGGCTTTTATAGAATTGCTCGAGGGTATCTGCATGTATAAAGTGGGCACACAGATACACAGGAGGTAATTTTATTAAGTCATTCCTGTGTGTATGTGGTCACACACGTTTGTAATTGGCCTCTTATAAAATACAGACTGGCGTAAAAGGGTGTGCTTTCGCATGATAGCATGTACTTTGCCAATAGACATGCACAGGCATGGAGTTTGGTAGGAATGTGGGCAAAAGTACACAAACGTATGCATGTAGATTAGTAAATACTATGGACCCGACATTCAAAGGCATTTACAAGGTTTGCAGACCTGCAAACTGTGTAAATGCCACTGTGGGATATTCAGCGGAACTAACATTGGTGCCTCTATGCCAACTGGTTGGCATCAGGGCATTCCAGGGGTGGCACCTGAGGATAACCCGTCAGTGGCAATATAGCGTAGTTACTCACCTGTAACAGGTGTTCTCCAGGAGCAGCAGGAATCAGTCCTCACTTATGGGTGACGTCGGCGCCGACGGAGCCCTCGCGGAGCAATTTTCCCCAGCTTTCAAAGAAAGCCTTTGGGAATTGCAGCGCGCATGCGCGGTCGTCTTCCCGCCCGAAGGTGCCATCTTAGCCAGTCAGATGACATAGCTAAAAAAGACAGCATAAAAATTTGCAAAAAGAACATAAGCAGACGATTGCAACTCCAAGGGGAGGAGGGAGGGTAGTGAGGACTGATTCCTGCTGCTCCTGGAGAACACCTGTTACAGGTGAGTAACTACGCTTTCTCCAGGACCAAGCAGGAAGTCAGTCCTCACTTATGGGACTCCCAAGCTCAAGGCTACCGGAGACCCTAAGCACAAAAATGAGCTCCCTCTAGCTCAGCAGCACAGAAGGATAGAATCTTCGCTGAATTATCACCCACCGGTAGCCCACATCCGGGATGGAGGGTAGGAGTTGCTCAGACCTCAAAGAGATTACGGAGGACTGCCTGTCCGAAAGCACTGTCCCTACGGGACTCCCTCTCGAGACAGTAATGGACCGCAAAAGTCTGGCTCGAAGACCAAGTAGCGGCCCGGCAGATGTCTGCCAGCGGAACAGAGCCCAAGAGATACAGTCCGCAACCCAGATGGACAGAGTACGCTTGGAGACCGGGAGCCCCAATTTATTGGGGTCAAAAGACACAAAAAGCTGAGCAGCTTTACGGTGCTCCCGCGTACGGTCAAGGTAGAAGTTCAATGCCCTTCTACAGTCCAGGGTATGGAGGACCGTTTCAGCTCGGCTGGAGTGTGGTCTGGGAAAGAAGGTTGGAAGTACCACCTCCTGATTGATGCCTTCGAGGACAGTTTGCTGCAGGGCCCACAGATCAGTTCCTCATGATCCGGGCCCAAGCAGCGGAGGCAAAAGTCGTGTGTGTCGGTTAGTGACATATTTCGGTCACACCGACCACACCGCTTAAAGCCACTGGCAGCCATGGGGGGAAAAAGGGCCCCTGCGAGGTCAAAGGACCGGGCTGCCAGGGAAAACGAAAATGAAAGCTGACTAAGTCAGAAAAACCGAAAAAAACGCTAGAGGACTCGAGACCGGCGTCGCGAGTCCGGGCGGGAAAACGATCGGCGTCGAACCGAAAGAAAAAAGTATAAAATAAAGAGGAAAATCAACTTTTTCGCGGGGACAAGACGGGGACGTCTGCAGGGCTCCGCGGAAAAAAGAAGACTGGCTAAGATGGCACCTTCGGGCGGGAAGACGACCGCGCATGCGCGCTGCAATTCCCAAAGGCTTTCTTTGAAAGCTGGGGAAAATTGCTCCGCGAAGGCTCCGTCGGCGCCGACGTCACCCATAAGTGAGGACTGACTTCCTGCTTGGTCCTGGAGAACCAGCCACTGCCTGGTTATCCCTCAGCAGTGAAAGTTAGGTACATTAAAGGCTGTTCTTTTGCCGCCGCAGCTAACTGGGCAGCAGCTGAATATCACCAATACCTGGTTAGCTTCCTGCCTCACCGGTTTATCGGGATGTTCAATGCTGGTGGCTGAATTTGGTCCCTACATTGAATATCCAGCTTCAGCATTCAGTGGCAATGCTAAGCAACTATAATTGCACTAGTCACTGCCATTGAATATCGGGCCCTATAGGTTTATGCACATACGAGTATCTAAAATATTTAAGTGCAGATATTTATACCTGCCCTACAGCAGGTGTAAATGTTTGCATCTGCAATGTAGGCAAGCATTATGCTGCCTAGACACCTATGTACCATCATAAAATTACACCTAAGAAGGCACACTTATAAGATTACTCTCATAGCACCTGCTTTTATGCAACAGGCATCCTGAGGGTGGAGAACAGTTGGAGCAGGGGTGGATATGACACTTATAAAATAAATCCATATACATTTATTCTTTCCTTCATACATATGGCACACAATTACACCTGCTTTGGAGCACACGTAAATGTGTTTACCTTTTTTCCCTGGGGTACTTTTATAAAGGTATATAAGGCACATATATTGGCTTTATAAAATAAATTAAACAAAAACACACCAGAACACACAAAAAAATATTTCTTTTGGCTGGAAACTCCTCTACTTAAAGAGGGCAATTTTGTAACCTCCCACATAGAACAACGTACCACACTTTATAAAACAGCAGCATACCCAAGTGCCATAATCTAGGCACGTAAGAAATACTTGCCCTAGAGCAGATGTAGCTGGAGGTACCTAGATCAGCACACAAGCGCGCATTCATCATAGTATTCTATAACGTTATGTGCGATCCTCGAGGCTGAACCTATGCTCTACCCATGCATGCCCCAATGCAAGATCGGCATGCTGGACACTTCTGCAATCCCAACCAGTCAAAGTATGTGGAAGTGCCCATGCATGAGTGCAAGGTCTGGAAAATATGGACTTAAGCATGTAGGAGGCACAGATCTGCAGCTCCCTTATAAAAGCTCCCCAAAAATGCCTAAAATGATAGTTCATATATATATATTTTTTAATTTTGAAAATATCCTACTTAGAATGCCTAGGGACATCAAAGAGCTCATTGACCTATAATATTGCAAGGTGTATTTCAAGTCTGCCCATATTACCTCAAAATTTTATTTCCTATAAATTACAGCTTGTATTTTCAAATGTATGTAAAAGAAATGGCATACAATGCTCAATAACAAATAATTAGATGCATATGATGTGCTTATTTTATAAAGCCAATTAAATCAAAATTTTCAAAATAATCAGAGGAAAATAACAAAATATACCCAGATATATAACTTAATATAAGATAATGTGGGACCTGTGATAAGGAAGCTTATCATAGTTCAGGAAGGAGCTATAATAGAGGTGAATTGGCTCTGAACAAGCAACCTGTCTTTTCTGGTAGAAATAATAAAACAGAATGTTTCCATAAAAGACTACCAGTCCCAGAATGCACCAGGTTTCCAACAGCCACTAGAAGAGATGAAGTGGGGAAACGTGTGTTCAATCAGGAGAGCTATGAGGTAATCCCCAAGCACTCATCTCCAAGGGCAGGGCTTGATTCAGCACAGCTGTGCTGTGCTAGGGTGGAGCATCCCTATAAACAGGTTAAAAGTAAAGCCTATTCTACACAGCAGAATCTTCATCAGAATCTTCATGATCATCATCAGCAGGAGCAGAGGCAGCAGAGGCCAGAGCTCAAGGACAGAGAGAGCAAGAAACACTTTGGAAGAAAGAAGAGAAAAGCATCTTGGAGGTCTAAAGGAGTCCACCATAGCAGTACGTGTGCTGGGAGTCATTCCAGAGGCAAGCAGACTCCATTGGACTGGAGAAAACCAGAGGAGTGGGGTTACAGAGCCAGGAATCCCTGGACGGCACCTGTGAGGGAGACGGCTGCATTTGGAAGGGGCCCTAAGACCAGTGCAAGAAGGTATGTGAAGAGAGACCCAGTGTCCAGGGATCTTGATTGGAAGGCTGGACATAAAAACTGGACTACATACTGGCCAGGATATTTGGAGAGGAACCCTAACAGCAATGGAAGCTCAGGTATGAACACTGATCTATGCCCTAGCTTTTCACTTGGAAGACAGCAGGGAGACAAGTATTGTCCTGAGAGTGCTCCATTAAGAAATTCCTCTGTGTCAATCCATGATATTGATTCTTTGATAGTTGAAGAAGAGGGGGATATTGTAAATGAACAGTGTGAATACATGGATTGCTCTCTGTCTAAACTTCTGTGGTAATATACTTTTACAAAATACAACAACCATCACAAAGAAATATGAACTTGTTCTTTGATCTACTCAGAAAAGCTTTTGAGCAGGATTTGAGCCACGTTTAGAAAGTAAACCAGCCAAGAGGTTTGCAGCTGGTTAATTGTTAGCAATTGAGCCTTGCCTAATTGCCTGTGAGCTCTGAAGAGACACTTCTGTGTGTGTGAAAATACCAGAAGTTAGCCTTGAAAAAGAACAGTTTTTCATTACTTTGTGGGTTTTGTTTGTTTTTGAAGCACTGCTAAAAAGATATTAGCAGGAGCCACAGAAAAGACCTTTCTGTTCCCATCAAGGTCTTTATTGTTTGATTTGATTGCTTAGGAAGTTCAGTTGTTGTTTTTCCTGATTTGTTTTTCTAAATACTGAAAGCAAGTATCCTTTTTGTGCTACCAAGCAAATCTGTGTTGGGAGAAATAACCCCATAAATAAAATATATTTTCTTTGCTTTACACTCGAGCAAGCACAACTAATTTATTGTGAACGGCTGATTCAGGTATGAATGGACTACATTTCCCACAATCCTTTGCAAGTCATATTAATATTTGCCTTTGCCAAGACTGGACATTCTCACCCAGAGCCCCCGTTTAAAGACCTCAATCAAATATAAGCTTATACAGGCCTAAGGGCCCTCTAGTATAACAGCCCTTTCAGGGTCACTACTAGTTATGTTCAAGAATCATCATAGGTCCATTTGTATCTTATCATAAGTTAAGCCCCAGTTATCGTGTAAAAATACCTCCAAAATCAAAAATTCTAAAACTTGAAAAACACTATGATGAAAAAACATTCACATTATATCCTATTACCGATCACCAGACACAATATTGTGTTTTGATAAGAAAAACAGAACTTTTCTGCATCAGAGAAAAGAGCTTTAAATGATAAGCCCCAAAAGTGCTATTCGAGCTGGCTGTGCGCTCACGATGAGGTCCCACATTATCTTATATTAGCAAAATATACCCAGGTATATAACTTATTTTGATATTTTATAAAGTCAGCAAAATATAATGTTTGCGTTCAAAAATCCAATGTTCCTTGATAGCCTAGATGCCCTGTTATAAAATTAAATAACCTAAAGAAACCCTAAATTTATATAAAAATTAACTTTAAATAATTTAGCATGAACTTAGAAACATTCTAGATCCTTGAATGTTGATTTTTCTACAGAACATTTCCTAGTGTACTAATGAGAAAAGATATTTTATTGGCATTAGTTTACAGATGGACAACTTTACCAAATAGATCAAAATCGAATCAATTTATTCATATACAATTGAGCTAATTCATCCAAAGTCATGTTTTATGAAAAGAATTATTCAGATCTCTGTCATGGCTTTGGTACCTTAACGCAAGCCTCTTATCTGTTATTATTATACATAGTGCAGTTACTCACCTGTAACAGGTGTTCTCCAGGAGCAGCAGGAATCAGTCCTCACCTATGGGTGACGTCGGCACCGACGGAGCCCTCGTGCGGAGCATTTCCCCAGCTTTTAAAGAAAGCCTTTGGGAATGCAGCACGCATGCGCGGTCCCCTTCCCACCCAAGGGTGCCATCTTGCTCAGTCTGATGACATAGCTAAAAGATAGCAAAAAATAAAATGAAGTATATGACTGCAACTCCAGGGAGGAGGGAGGGTCGTGAGGACTGATTCCTGCTGCTCCTGGAGAACATCTGTTAGAGGTGAGTAACTACGCTTTCTCTAGGACCAAGCAGGGTAGGAGTTACCTAAACCTCAGAGAGATTACGGAGTACCGCCTGGCCGAAAACACTGTCCTGCCGGGACTCTCTCTCCAAGCAGTAATGGGCTGCAAAAGTCCAGCTTTAAGACCAAGTTGCAGCCCGGCAGATGTCTGCCAATGGAACAGAGCGGAGATGAGCTACTGATGCAGCCTTCGCCCTGACATGGTGGGCCGTGACCCGACCCTACAAGGGGAGGTTGGCTGCCCTGTATGCCCAGGCAATGCAATCTGCTACCCAAGTGGACAATGTGCGCTTGGAGACAGGTAACCCCATCCTATTAGGGTCAAACAAGATGAAGAGCTGAGCAGTCCTTCGATGCTCCCGCGTACATTCTATGTAAAAAGACAACGCCCTTTTACAGTCCAGGGTATGCAAGAATGTTTCAGCCCGGCTGGCATGCGGCCTGGGAAAAAGGGTCAGAAGAACCACCTCCTGATTGAGGTGGAAAGAGACCACTTTTGGGAGGAACTTGGGATGGGTCCGTAGGACCACCCTGTTCCTATAGAACTGCGTGTAAGGTCTATCAGAAACCAGAGCTTGTAGCTCACTCACACGTCTGGCCGATGTAAGGGCCACCAGGAAGAGCGCTTTCCAAGAGAGGAAGCGCAAATGGCAAGTAGCCATCGGCTCAAAACGGTGGGTGAGTAAGTTGCTGCAAGACCACTTTCAAATCCCACTCAGTCGCCGGTGGATGAACCAGAGGCTTGAGTAGAAGCAGACCTCTGAGAAATCCGGACACCAAGGGGTGAACCGACAGAGGCTGTCCTTCCACTGGTGAGTGGTGCGCTGACAAAGCACTGAGGTGGACCCGAACAGAGTTAGACTTAAGGCCTAAGTCTGAAAGGTGAAGCAAATACTGCAGTACTATTGGCACAAGGCAAGAGAAAGGATCTTCATTGTGCTGCATACACCATACTGTAAACCTACGCCACTTGAAGGCATAGGACTTCCTTGTGGACTGCCTCCTAGAGGCCAATATCACCTCTTCAACTTCCTTAGGCAGAGGTAAGGGAGCTAGCACTACCATTTCAGCAGCCAGGCCATCAGATTGAGGGACCTGAGGTTGGGGTGCAGAAGGGAATCCTGCTCCTGAGACAGGAAATCGGGTTGCAACCCCAGAGGAAAAGGAGCATCCACCGCCAACTGCAGGAGAAGCAGAAACCAAGGCTGCCTCGGCCATCTGGGGGCTACCAGAATGACCGAGGCCTTGTCCAGAAGGATCTTGAACAGAGTTCGGGCCACCAAAGGTGTGGGAGGAAACGCATACAGGGGGCCCATAGACCAAGAGATCAGAAAAGTGTCTGCCGCCATCCTCAAGGGATGCGGCTGTCTGGAACAAAACCTGGGTAGATGATGGTTTTGTGGACTTGCAAAGAGATCGATGGATGGAAGACCCCAGCGGAGGAAGATCTGCTGGACCACCAGTGGATTGAACTGCCATTCGTGAGGCGAGAATCCTGCTTAGCTTGTCTGCCAGGAAATTCTCCTGACCAGGTAGATAAACTGCTTTGAGAAGCATACCCTGTTTGACTGCAAAGGAGCAGAGATCCAGTGCCTCCTGACATAGGAGCCTGGATCCCGTGCCTCCTTGTTTGTTCACGTAGAATATTGCCACTTGATTGTCCATCTGAACTAGGACAGACTGTTGTGAGAGGGCATGACAGAAGGTTTGCAGAGCTAAGCGGATTACTCGCAGCTCCAAAAGGATGATCTGCTGCGTGGCCTCCTGTGGGGACTAGAGGCCAGTGCATAAGCCCTGACAATGTGCACCCCAGCCCCTCAAGGAAGCAACTGTTGTCAGCACCCTTGTGTGTGCTGGAGACTGAAAAGGTACACCCACAAGAAGGTTTGGTGGGTGTAGCCACCATTGCAAGGAGGAGTTCAGAAGTCATCTGGACACCTTTACTCTGTCTCGGAGGTCACCTGTGGCTTGTGTCCACTGATCTCTGAGGCACCATTGAACAGTTTGCATATGAAGACGGGCAAGTGGGGTCACATGCACTGTGGATGCCATGTGGCCCAGGAGACTCACAAAGTGCCTTGTGGAAACATGAGATGTGTGTTCGATCTGGGTGACCAAATCCAGCAGCCTGTAGGCCCTGTCCTCGGGCAAATAAGCTCTTGCCTGAAGGGTATCCAGCCTGGCCCCTATGAACTCTAGGTTCTGACTGGGGAGCAAAGTGGACTTTGCGTAGTTTATGACAAAGCCCAGATGCTGAAGAAGAGAGACAGTGCGAAGAGTGGCCCGTCGGGCCTCCTGGAGTGACTGGCCCCTGATTAGCCAGTCGTCCAGGTAAGGGAAAACAAAGATCCCTTGATTCCTGAGAAAAGCTGCCACCACCGCCAGGCATTTTGTAAAAAACCTGGGGGCAGAGGTTAGGCCAAAGGGAAGTACTCTGTACTGAAAGTGGTTTCCTCCCACCACAAATCTGAGATATTGTCTGTGGTCTGGATGGATGAGGATGTGAGTATAAGCATCCTTTAAATCTAAGGAGCATAGCCAGTCTCCCTGCTGGAGGTAGGGCAGCAATATCCCAAGGTTAAGCATCTTGAACTTTTCCTTCTCCAGAAACTTGTTCAGATTTCACAAGTCTAGGATAGGTCTGAGGCCTCCTGTTCTCTTTGGTACAAGGAAATACCTGGAGTAGAAGCCTTGCCCTTCCAGGTGGTGTGGTACCGGTTCCACCGCCTCTTCCTTTAAAAGACTTGCCAACTCCTGAAGAAGGAGGTTCCTGTGTAGAGGGAGTCTTGGAGGCTCCCCTGGATAGTAGGAAGGGGGTAGTTGGTGGAAATGGAGCATATAGCCCTTCTGGACTATGCTCAATACCCAGGTGTCCCCTGTGATGGCTGGCCACTTGTAGGCGTACATGGTCAGCCGACCCCCTGTGCTGAGTGGAGCCACTGGCGGAGGAGAGGCTATGCTGCGGGAGTCAAAACCCCGCTCCCTGCTGTGCAGGAGCTGGCAGCTTGTGGGTTTTCTGTCTATGGGGCCCATGCCCCTGCCCTTTGGCCTGCTGGTCCTGTTGGGGAGCTGGAGAGGCCTGATACTGAGGGTAGGTTTTGTAGGCAGCACCCTTCCTCTGGAAAAAGGGCTTCTTTCCCGAGCCCTTCTTTTTATGAGAAGGGGCAGAAGTCTTTCTGGACAGTCTTGTCCTGGTGAGAGTCTTGGTCTCGATTTCTGAAGCCTTCTCAGTCATGGGTTTGCCGAACAGGTTGTCACCTTGGCAGGGGACATCGACCAACTTGTCCTGTATCCATGACTCTAGGTCCGATGACTGTAGCCAGGCCTAACGGCGTGCATTGATGCCGGCCGCGGCTACCCGGGCCGAAGCCTCGAAGCCGTCATAGGCAGCTCAAGAGGAGTGGAGGAGTGGCCTAGTGGTTGCGGCAAGGTACTTCAGGCCGGAAGGTCAGGGGTTCAAATCCCACTAGAGGACAGCAACCTTGGGCCAGAAGGACTGGGGTTTCTAGTCCCACAGGTGCTCCTTGTGGTCTTGAGCAAGCCACTTAACCCTCCACAGCCCATGTTCCCTGTAAAATAGTTATCTCCAAGTTATAATGCCCTATTCAATGTAATTTCAGTTTGTTCAATGTAAACCGCACTGATGCAGAATAGCGCGGTATATAAGAGAATGTAAATAAATAAATAAATATAAACGTCGAGCACTCTTGGATCCCTGAAGACAAGGCTTTGAACCTTGCAAGGGTTCCTCGGAGTGGTCAGCCGAGAACCCGGCAATCTCCTTTGCCAGGTCCCGTAAGTACATGCCCATGTACAGCTTGTAAGTCTGGACACGGCAAGAGAGCATAGAGCCTTGGAAGCACTTTCTACTGAGGGCATCCAGGTTTCGGGCCTCCCGGCCAGGAGGCACCGAGGAGTGCCTCTTTTGACTTTTCAGCCTGTGCATGGCCGATTCCACAACCATGGAGTTGTGCGGTAGCTGCGCCTTTTGGAACCCAGGGCTCTTATGGACTCGATAAATGGAATCGACCCGCTTGCTCAGAACTGGCGTTGAGGCCGCTGCTTCCCACATACGGAAGAGCAGCCAATCCAGCATCGGAGGAACCGGAACAGTAAAGGCTTCCTTTGGAGAAAATCTTCAGCTTGAGGCTCCTCCTCGGCAACCACCGGGAATTGCCAAAGCTTTGGCCATGTCCCTGACGAAATCCGAGAACCGGGTATCCTCCGGGGGGGACCTTCTCCGAGGATCGGACCCCGGGGAGTCTGATAGGACACACTGGGTCTTGAAGGTGTCAGGAGACTCCTCGTCCTCCATCTCCCACGCCGACTCCTCCGAGGAGGAGTCGAGCGGCTCCGGCCGTGTGGGCCTCGATGCCGAAGGCACCGGCATCGACAACCTCGGCCCCGAACGGGAGGTCGAGGGAGACCGTGGCCGAGGATCGACTCCACTTGATTGACTCGAGGATCAGCTCTGCCTCCGGTGTCGACTTAGACATTGAGGTCCCGGTGGTCGGGGCAGATGCACCAGTCAGACTGGCGATCAGTACCCGCTGCTGCTCCATGAATGTAGCCAGGCTTCTCTCTAGGGCCATCAGCCTGAGTCCGAGCTCAGGAAACTCCGCAGCCCCCGACTCGGGCCCCGATGGTGTCGGGCCCGATGTCGGTTCTCCCGGAGGAGAGTCCACGAGGACAACAGAAGTTATCTGACTCGGGAACTCCGGCTGCAGGCCAGGGTGCTTGGTTGGCCGCTCCGACTCCGAGAGCCTGGGACGGCGGTCAGGGCTGCACGACCTGGCCCTCGAGGATCCAGGTGCCTCCACTGAGCTTCTTCTTCCTTTTGTGCTCCCGGGTGGGAGACCCCTTCTCAGAGGACCCACGACGCTGCTTGGGGTCAGATTCCCGAGATGTCGAAGCCTCTGACGAAGTCTGGGCCCAGCCGGACACAGACTCCGAAAACATTTTCACACGTTGATGCTGATGGCTCCAAAGCGCCTTCGATGACATCTTGCCGCACGGGCCACAGGCCAGCGGGTCATGGTCGGGCCTGAGGCATCGGAGGCAGCAGTCGTGTGTGTCGGTGAGACACACAAGTTTCTTACACTGATCACATTTTTTGAACCCGCTGGCAGCCATCGGGGGGAAAAAGGACCCCTGCAAGGTCGAAAGACAGGGCTGCCAGTGAAAATAAAGAAAAAAGCGCGAACGCTAGTCACAAAGGACAAAAAACGAAAAAGAAGTTCTGGACTCGATACCGGTGTACCGAGCCCAGGCGGGATGGGGAACCGGCGTCGAACCGGATAAAGAGATGCAAAAATCACAGAAAAAAACAACTTCTTCCCGGGTGACACGAACTACGTCCATTGGGCTCCGCAGAAAAAGAAAGACTGAGCAAGATGGTACCCTTGGGCGGGAAGGGGACCGCGCATGCGCGCTGCATTCCCAAAGGCTTTCTTTGAAAGCTGGGAAATGCTCCGTACGAGGGCTCCGTTGGCGCCAACGTCACCCATATGTGAGGACTGACTTCCTGCTTGGTCCTGGAGAAGTTGTCTTAACTAGACTGTAAGCACCAAGGAGTAGGGGCAGTCTATTATATGTTTTTGTATATTTTGCTGACAGCAATGTGTATATTTGGCATCCACTCTATAAAAGTAATTAATAACTAATCAAGTTGCTATAATATAATGGTAAGAAATAAGTTGTATGTGAATTATGAACCACAAAGCAGTGTTTTGAGGGATACAATAGAAAAGATTGCTTTAACTTAGTAACATAGTAAATGACGGCAGATAAGGCCAGTATGGTCCATCTAGTCGGCCCAGTTTATTTTACTTTTATCCTGTTGTTGTAAAGGGATCCACTGTGTTTGTCCCAAGCCATTTTGAATTCTGTCACTGTTTTTGCCCCCACCACTTCCATCGGGAGGGCATTCCAAGCATCCACCACCCTTTCAGTGAAGAAGCATTTCCTGACTTTTCCTTTCAGTTTACCTCCTTGCAGCTTCATGTTATGCCCTCTAGTTTTGCAGCTTCCCTGTCTTTGGAAGAGGTTTGTTTGTTCATTATTTCTCTAAGTATTTAAAGGTCTGAATCATATCTCCCCAATCCCTCCTCTCCTCCAAAGTGTACATTATTTAGGTCTTCAAGTCTCTTCTCATAAGGCTTCTGACGCAGGCTCCAAATCATTTTGGTCGCCTTCCTTTGAACAGTTTCCATTCTTTTTGCATCCTTTGCAAGATACGGTCTCCAAAACTGAACACAATATTCCAAGTGTGGCCTCACCAGTGACTTATACATTGGCATTAGTACCTCTTCCTTTCTGCTGGTAATTCCTCTTCGTATGCAGCCCAACATCCTCCTGGCTTTTGCCACCGCCTTGTCGCACTGTTTTGCCACCTTGAGATCTACAGAAATAATCACACCAAGGTCTTTCTCCTGATCCGTGCACTCCAACCTCTCACCCTCTATCGCACACATTTCCCTTGGATTTCTGTTACCCAAGTGCATAACCCTGCATTTATTTGTGTTAAATCTTAATTGTCAAGCATTAGACCATTCTTCCAGCTTTTCTAGATCTTTCCTCATGTTCATCACTCCTTCGTGTCATCTGCAAAAAGACAGACCTTTCCATTCAGTCTTTCAGCCATATCACTCACAAATACATTGAACAGTGCCGGGCCCAGGACCAAACTCTGGGGCACCCCGCTAATCACCTTCCTTTCATCCGAGTGAGCTCCATTTACCATCACCTTCTGTCGTCTGTCAGTCAACCAATTTCTGATCCAGTTTACCACCTTGGGACCCAGCCCCAAGCTACTGAGTTTATTGATGAGCATCCTATGAGGGACAGTATCAAAGGCTTTGCTGAAATCCAGGTAGATGACATCCATCGCATGCCTCTGATCTAGTTCTCTGGTCACCCAGTCAAAGAACTCAATCAGATTTGTTTGGCAAGATCGTCCTTCAGTAAAACCATGTTGCCTCGGATCTTGCAACCTGTTGGTTTTGAGAAAGTTCACTATTCGCTCTTTCAGGAGCGCCTCCATTAGTTTTCCTGCCACCAAGGTAAGGCTCACGGGCCTGTAGTTTGATACTTCTTCCCTGTATCCACTTTTTGTGTAAAGGTACAACATCAACCATTCTCCAGTCTTGAGGAACTTCTCCTGTTTCCAAGGATCTATTGAAAACATCCTTTAACGGCCCTGCAAGAACCTCTTTGAGCTCATTTAGTATCCTGGGGTGTATCCCATCCGGTCCCATGGCCTTGTCCACTTTCAGCTTTGCAAGTTGTTCTAACACCTCATCTTCTGAATGAATGATGAGGTATGTACTTCATTTCCATTTTTATATTTGGGAGTCACAGGTGGTCCTTCTCCAGGATTTTCTTTAGTAAAAATGGAGCAGAAGTATTTGTTTAGCAATTTTGCCTTTTCAATGTCACTTTCAATGAGGCCGTTCCCAGCACTTCTGAGTCCTGCAATTCCACCTCTGATGATCTTCCTTTCCCAAATATACCTGAAGAAAGTTTTGTTGCCACACTTCACATCTTTAGCCATCTTTTCCTCTGCCTTTGATTTTACTATCCTTATTTCTCTTTTAGTCTCTTTGCGTTTGATCCTCTGTTCATTTCTGTGTTCCTCTGTTTGAAAGCTTTTGAATTTTGTGAAAGCTGTATTTTTTGCCTTTATTTGAGCAGCCACTTCTTTGGAGAACCAAATAGTTTTCCTTCTCCTCTTGTTTTTATTTACTTTCCTTACATATTTATCTGTTGCCCCTTTTATTGCCACCTTTAGTTTAGCCCATAGCAATTCCACTTCCCTTATCTCCTCCCACCCTGCCAACTCCTCCTTCAGGTACTTGGCCATTTTACTGAAGTCAGTGTTTTTGAAGTTTAGGACTTTGAGCTTGCTATGATTGGACCGCACCTTGGCTTTTATCTCAAACCACACCATGTGATGATCGCTGTTGCTCACAGGAGCGCCTACCCGGACATTTGACACGCTTTCACCGTTGGTGAGCACTAAATCCAGCGTTGAGCTTTCCCTGGTTGGTTCCATCACCATTTGTCTAAGTAACACATCTTGGAGAACATCCACAATTGTTTTGCTTCTTTCTAGATTTGCAGAAGGAGTTATCCAATCCACATCTGGTAGATTAAAGTCACCCACACTGTTCCCTCTAAGCTGTGCGCGTGTGCGCGTGCACACACCTCGCCGAGTGAGCGCACATACTTTACAACAGAGCGCACAAAAATTACGGTTCTGATTCTGATAGAAAACACCACAGGCGTCTTAAAATTTAAAAGTTGTTGTGTATTTACGGTTTTCACAAGTTCTACAATATTTTCTAGTGCAATCAATGTGGTGTACATACTGTAGTCTGACGTGTAGTCAAATTTTAAAGTATATAACTCAGAGTGTCGTTATGTGGCGCACAAAAATTTAACCTTCGTTCAAAAGCTGCACAGCTGGTATTTTATGCGCGCACAGCCTACAGAAAATTAGAGGGAACATTGGTCACCCAATATGATTGTTTCCCCTTTGTGGCTATCTTGGCAATATCTATAATCAATTCGTTATCTCTCTCTTCAATTTGAGTTGGAGGTTTGCAGACTACAGCAGTATGGATGACAGTGCCATCTCCTCTTTCCAACACAATCCAGAGCGTTTCCTCTTTTCCCCATGCCCCCTGCATTTCAGTAGCTTTAATATTGCTTTTGACATACAAGGCTACTCCTCCTCCTTTTCCATTTACTCTTGTCTCTTCTGAATAGATTATAGCCAGCTATGGCTACATCACAATCATGCGATTCATTAAACCATGTTTCTGTAATGGCCACGATGTCCAAGTCCATTTCCACCATTAAGGCTTCCAGGTCCGGAACTTTGTTGGCTAAGCTTCAAGCATTTGCGCTCATTGCTTTCCAGCATTTTACTGGCTTGCGTGTATTTTGCATTGATTTTGCTCTGCCCACTTATTCCCACTTGTTTTTGATGTGTGGTTTAAAGGTATGGCTGTTTCTGATGTTTTTCTGCTTTTGCAGGGAGTGATGTTCAGAACTTGACCTTCCCCATCCGTCACCCCCTTTTTCTAGTTTAAATGCATATCCACATACTTCCTGAATTTTTCACTTAGGATTCTTTTCCCTGCGACAGAGAGATGTAGTCCATCAGCACAGTATAGTCTCTTGTTGGTCCACCAAAGAACAACAGCAAGCTGCCACGAAAGCAGAAGGAAAAAAAACAGTCCAGAAACGTGGCAGTGAAAGGGCAAGAAAAGCTTTTTTTTTTTTTTTATTCAATATATTTACATTTTCCAACACATACACAAAACACAACCACAAACTTAAACAAAAAACACAGATACACTGTCAATCAAAGGGCGCCTAAACCATGACACCCTTACATACCCATCATCCCTCCCATATCCCCCCCGACACCTTGCAAGCCCAGACCGCCCCCCCTCCCAACTCAGTAACCGCCAACATTTGAGTATCTATCTAGTGCAGACCACTTATCATCACCCCCCTGTATACTCCTAGAGGCATAAATATGATCATAAGCCTTCTCATATCGGCTATACAGACATACTAAGTTCCACCAGTGCACCCAGCTTAACTTCACTGGATCCTTCCATCTCATAAGTATAACTTTTATAGCTACGGCCAGCATAAAGTTCAGTACAAAAAAATTTTCCTTCTGCATGTTAGGTATCTCAGCAGCCGCTCGCATCACAACAATCTGCCAGGATAATGGACAAGTAAAGTGCAACACCTGTTGGATCCTCTTCCAGACAGCCTCCCAATACTCCCGCAGAGTTATACAGTCCAGAATCATATGTCGCAGCGTGCCATCCTCCTTTTGACAATTCCAGCAGTAATGCGACGCATCTGCACTCCACTTGGCCACTCTGATCGGTGTAAAAAATGCCCTGTGCGCAAAAAAGAACAGAGATTGAGTGAGGGAGGCTGAACGAGAGGGCCTCACTAGCGACCCCCAATGTGCAAAACAAAGATCCTTAGGAAGACGGACACCCAACTCTTCTTCCCATGTTTGCCGTAGCCCAGTAAGCTGGGTTGGCAACCTGCTCCGAAGGAAGCCATATATACCGGACACACGGCCGTTCCGTTCAACTAACTCTCCGACGAACTCCTCCAGACCCCACTTGTCCGTTACCAAAGCAGGTTGTTTTATCTTTTGTCTCACACAGTGTTGTAACTGCAGCCATTGAAAGAAACATGGAGGCGGCAGGTTATAATCCTCCTGAAGCATTTGAAAGTTCTTCCACTTGTCTTGCCTAAACAACTGTCCCAGCGCCAGACTCCACAGTGCTGCCAAACTTTCCAGGATATCACCCGCTTATTTATTTGAAATTCAGGGTTGTTCCACAGTGGCATTCTTCTAGATAGGGAATTATCTCCCCCTAGGCAGAGCGACAGATCATGATAGGCCTTCTGCGTAGATAAAAATACTCTTCCTAGTTGCGAGGTCTCCATCATACGCATCCCCATACATAAATTCAAGGGTAGCGGAGCAACCAAGCGTTCTTCGACTTCCAGCCATATGGGTCTCTTGGTATCTCCAATGTCCCCCTGTCCATAGGGCCCCTTGACTTAAGATCGCTGCCCGATGATACATAAGGAAATCCGGGAATTGTACACCCCCGGCTTCTTTGGATGCCTTCAGCTTCATCGCAATTCTTGGGGTTTTTCCATTCCACAGAAAGCGGGACAGGATCCTCTCTAGCTCCGTATATAACGACTCTTGGAAAAATATTGGAATCATTCCCAGAATATAATTTATCTTTGGTACCAAGACCATCTTGAGAGAGTCCAATCTTCCCCACCAACTGAGGTGAAGAGGGGACCATTTTGCTGTAAAAAGACGTGCTGTATCTTTCATACGTTCTCCATTTATTTTGAGAATTTCATCGACATGGCTACCGATTTGCACACCCAGGTACTTGCACGTCGACGATTCCCACTGAAATCCGAACTGCTGTACCATCGACTGATTCCCATATTTATTTAGGGGAAACGCGACAGACTTAGTCCAGTTGACTTTATACCCAGATAGGGTAGCATATCTTCCTATTTGATGTAACACCGGTGAGATGGAATCTGGCGTAAGGAACAGTAACAGATCATCCGTGTAAGCTGAAGCCTTCACCTGAAGGTCAGCAACATCTACTCCTTTAATCTCATCTGCCTGCCGTAACCTAAGCAGCAGTGGTTCCAACACCAAGTTGAAGAGTAGAGGCGACATAGGGCATCCTTGCCTTGTTCCTCGGGACAGTGAGAGAGGTTGAGACAGCACCCCATTTGCCAGAATCCGAGCTGCCGGATTGGTATACAGTAGCTGTACCATCCGGATAAAGGAAGGAGGGAAATTGAACCATTCCAGTACTATGAACATGAAGGACCACTCCACCCTGTCAAATGCCTTCTCAGCATCCAATGAGAGGCCTATGTATGGGGAGTCCATGCCATTTGTGATCTCCAGGATATTACAGAGCAGCCTTGCATTATCCATGGTGGATCTTCCTGCTACAAAGCCACATTGATCCGGATGAATCAACGATTCCATGACCCTCTTAAGGCGGGCAGCAAGAATAGATGAATACAACTTGTAGTCAGCATTAAGAAGTGAGATAGGTCGGTAATTACCCACTTTGCTCAAGTCTCTCCCAGGTTTCGGCAGCACAATTATTGTAGCATTCGTAAAGGCCCCAGCAGGGCAGTCTAACTCTTGTAGCTGGTGATAAAAGAATAACAACTGCGGCCCGAGTTCGGGCTCCAGCAGCTTATAAAACTCGACTGGAAAGCCATCTGGTCCTGCTGCTTTCCCATTCTCCATTGTGGATAAAGCCAGCTTAATCTCTTCCAGTTGAATCGGTGCGCACAAGGCGGCCTGCTGCTCCAGTGCCAGACAAGGATGAGCGATCTGATTCAGGAAACGCCGCGCCTCAACCTTCTCACAGACTCCCTCAGACGCATAGAGTTGGCGGTAGAACTCAGAGAAAGCATCTGAGATTTCTTGATCCTTATAAAGAGGACCTGCGCGTTCATCCTCTATTACCACAATACGAGCTATTTCTTCCCGAGGCTTGAGTTGCGAAGCTAGCACTTTCCCTGCTTTATTGGCCTCCACATGATATCGCACTTGCATGGGGAAAACTGCTCTTTCCACTTCTGAACTGAGAGCTGTATTATAAGCATATCTTAGCTTTTGCAACTGAGTCAAGACCCTAGTATTAAACTTCCTTTGTAGGATTCTCTCTCCAGCCCGTATCTGTTGATCCAGGGCCTGCACCTCAGCTCGAGTAGCCCTACGCTGGGCAATCACATAGCTCGTTATCTGGGCTCTCATTGATGCTTTAAAAGCTTCCCACCAGGCCCATATTGGGGTATCACTGACCCGATTGTTTGCAAAGTATTCGTTCAAGGTTTCCCGAAGATATAATTTAAATGGCTCATCTGTTAGCAAATACCTGGGAAAAAACCACGCCTCCTTCTTACAGGAATCTGCTGTCAGGTCAAACTCTATCACTACTGCTGCATGATCCGAGACACTCGTACTTAGGATTCCCGAGTCACTCACACTCTGAACTAACGTTTGAGACACCAAAAAGTAATGTATTCTCGAGTGTGAGCCATGCGGAGTAGAAAAAAAGGTATAATCAGCTTCAGCGGGGTGATGCAGCCTCCAGATATCCTCCAGCCCAAAGGAATCCATTATAGAATGCAATACTTCCAAGGCTCTTTCTCTTTTTCGCGTCCGGCTAGGCTTCCGATCAATTAGAGGATCAAGAGCCAGGTTAAAATCTCCCCCTATGATTAGGGGACAACTGGCATATTCCTGAATAGATGCTGCTAACCCCTGAAAAAAGGAAGGATTGTCATTGTTAGGAGCATATACATTAAAGATACACACCTATTGACCTTCTATAAGAGAGTGCACCCCCGCCCACCTGCCTTCCGTGTCAGCCCGTGAGGACAGAACCTGAAACTTAAGCGATTTCCTGGCCAGAATTGCCACTCTGTTCTTTTCCAGACACGCGGGGGCATGGGCTACTAGACTATATTTGCCTAGCGCAAGCTTTTGCGTTTCACAGGTCGACAGATGCGTCTCTTGTAAAAGAATTACGTCAGCACTTTGTTTCTGACAATAGAGTAATATCTTTTTACGCTTGATCGGGTGATTTATCCCTTTAACGTTCAGGGATAGGCATCTAACCACACCCATTCTTGTCAAAGAAAAAACATTCCCCACTCCTTCCGGTCTGCACCCCCTTTCCCCACACTGCAAAGGCGACTGAGCTGAGAGAACCAGAACTGAGCTTGCAAGGTGTCAACTGTGTCTCCAAAGAGAAAATTATAGTGGGTGAGCAAACGCAAAAACAGATGGCCCTCAAAAACCGAACCCCCCCCCCATACAGATTTAAATACATCACATGCTCTTCCCAAGCAAACACTACCTTCTTAAGCATTCATTACTAACTGGCTATGACACAAATAAAACATCCGCTGTCATAAATGATGACCCCTTAGCAACTTTAAGCCAACCCTCAATTTACCCAAACATACAGTCATATCCCCCCTATACCAACCCCAAAGGGTCATTATATACATTATATTGTAGTATACCATTATATTATAGCAATTATCATGCGCCACCCACCCTCCTACTACTCTCCCAACCATCCCAACCATCACATACTAGAGAAGAAAGGAGTGGAAACCCTCTCCCCTCCCCCAAAGAATAAACAGGTTCCCCACATCTCTGTACATGAGCGTAGTAATAACTGAATTACACACACATAATACGAGCAGCCCCAAGCTAGGGACAGCCCGATGTACTACTGATATGACTGGAGACCCTAGAAAAGGCACAGTCACTCTCTAGGCCCTCTACCCCAAATGCACTGAGTCCTGCATCCAGATAAAGATGGCTACCGCATCTGCAGAGCCTCTTGCTCCTCGATATATCGAACCGCCACCGCCGGGACATCAAAGGACTTCGTCTGATTGTTAAGAGTCACTTTTAATCGAGCGGGGTAAAATAACCCGTATCTAGCCTGGAGCTGTTGAAGTCGGGGCCGGAGGGCGAGAAACTGCTTCCTCTTTTCCACGGTCCCTCTGCAGAAGTCAGGAAAGAATAGGATCTTGTGCCCCTCAAAGTCCACTGACCGCAAAGATTTAGATGCCTCCAGGATCTGCATGGCATGTTGGTATCTCAGTAGGCAGAAGATAATTGGCCTCGGGCCTCGTGCATGTAAGTTGGGCTGCGCAGGAATCCTATGTGCCCTTTCAATTTCCATGGAGCCGTGAAACTTTAAATGTAGCAGCGAAGGTAAAGTTTTTATTAGAAACGATATCATGTCCGACCCCTCAGCTCCCTCCGGTACTCCTAACATGCCCACATTGTTTCTCCGATTCCGATTTGCGACATCTTCCATACTTAATTCCAACTTCTCCATCTTTTTTTCCAACCTGTCCACACGTGCCAGCTTTGCCTCGTGCGCTGCGACCGACGCCCCTAAGGAATCCATCCTGTTTGTAAGCCTCTCCATTTGTTCTCTCATGTCCTGCATTTCGCCTTGCACTTTCCCCAATGCCTCTCCATTCGCCATCACCAGCTCCTTCACTGAACGCATCTCCCCCAATAACTCTCTCAGCATCTCCTCCGACTCCCGGGTGGCCGCCATCTTGTGCGGAGATAGGGGATCTGATTTCGCCCTCTTGGAACCCGAATTACTCCCGGGCGCAAAATCCAATTTCGCGGGTTTGAGGTTGGCCATTACTACCTAGACAAGCCAAATTAGTAATATCAGCCACTTTGCTCCGTTTACTCTCCGTTTCTCTCAGGATACTTGCCGGGGTCCGGGGAGCTAAGCTCTCAAGCTGCCATCCAGTCTTCGCGCAGACTCCGCCCCCGGGGCAAGAAAAGCTTTATTGATCCTTATTAAAGGAGAAATAGCCAAATAACCCGCTGGATTATGAAAACTAATATATTGTAGCAAATGATTTCTGTCAGTGGGTTTTCTATATAAAGTTGTAGTAATTTTATCTCTCTCTTTTTTGATCATAAGGTCCAAATAAGGGATCTGCACTGGATCATAGGTGATCTGAAATTGTAAATTGTCATCTAGTTCATTAATCCATGTATTGAATTCAGAAAGTAGATCCATTGACCCATTCCAGAGTATCAAAATGTCATCTATGTAATGGATACATAGCCTGACCTGGTCTTTAAACAAATGATCTTTCAAAAAATTCTCCTCGAACTGAAACATATATAAATTAGCGATGTCAGGGGCCATGGATGACCCCATTGCTACACCCTTGATTTGTTGAAAAAACAAATCTCTAAAACAAAAAAAGTTCTTACATAATGCTATTTCGGCTAAAGATAAAATAAATGCCGTGGGAATGCGCTTGCGATCCTGTCTAGTCAAGAGACATTGTTCAATGATATCTAGTGCCTTGGATTGTGGAACATTTGTATATAATGACTCTACATCCAATTTGACCAAGATGACAGGGCTGAGGTCTTGAAATGAAGAAAGAATTTCTATCGCATGAGGGGAATCGTGAACATAAGACCACATATTCATATCAAATGGACATAAGATCACATCTAATAGTTGAGAAATAGGCTCCAAAAGAGAACCTATAGCTGACACAATGGGGCGGCCAGGTGGATGACTTAAGGATTTGTGTATCTTCGGAATGATGTAAATAGTTGGCATAATTGGCTTATCCACTATTAAAAAATCTCTCTCCTTCTTAGTAATATATCCTATTTCGTAAGCGGTCAAAACCAAATTGTCAAAGCTACTTTTCAATTTATCTGTAGGATCGCCATCCAATCTAAGGCAAAACGACTTATCATTGAGTTGTCTATTTACTTCTTCTATATATTTGTTTTTATCTAGGACAACCACTGCGCCTCCTTTGTCCGCAGGTTTAATAATAATTTCAGTATTTTTCTGTAAGAACTTGATAACAAGTTTTTCACCTTCTGTCAAATTTTGAAAGGGTAACCGTGTGTTTTCAATGACTTTATCAACTTGCTGTAACACCACGCGTTCAAAAGCATTAATAAGAGGATCCGTATACGGAGGAGGGACCCACCATGATTTCCTACTAATGATAGATTTGTTTTCCATGGAAACCGACTGATTGCTAAAAAAAATGATGAATATGAATTTTTCGAAAGAATTTGTACAAGTCTACTTGGATCTCGAATGGATCGTATTTCTTCATGGGGATGAAAGATAGGCCTTTATTTAACACTGATATTTCCTCTGACGTAAGTATATAATTTGAAATATTAATGACATTGTTAGGTTTCAATATCTTCTCTCGTGGGATCGATCCGCCATCCACCTCCCTCTCCCTCGTACTCGACCTCCGTACTGATTGTGATTGTTGTACATTCTGTCCTGATTCTGGCCTTGTTCTCTGTCTAGATCTACTAGTGGTGGCGGATGGGACCAGGATGAATCCCGACCGCCCCCCTTCCATAGTTGATCCATGTTAAAAAAATTGTTTTTCTCTTTTCCTTTATCTCTGATATTCAGACTTATCTCTATAGGTCAAAAAAAGTGACGCAGAGGCGTCATCTTTTTCAACTGATTCACTCCTGCTTCTCTTCTTCTTTTGTTCAAAAGGGGTTGCTTTATTAGGGTCATCTGATAAACTTTCTTTCTGATCAGTTCTTGAATTTTTCACTTAGGATTCTTTTCCCTGTGACAGAGAGATGTAGTCCATCAGCACAGCATAGTCTCTTGTTGGTCCATCTGTTTCCCCAGTCGCCTATAAATCTGAATCCTTCCTCTTTGCACCAGGTCTGGAGCCATGTGTTAAAGCTGTTTATGCAATGTAGCCTTTCTGCCCCCTTACCAAGAACAGGAAGAACTTCTGAGAATGCTACAGTGTTAACAATTGGCTTTAGTTTCTCCCTTAGAGTTTGAAAGTCCCTTTGAACTGTAGTGGCACTGTTTCCAGCCAGGTCATTTGTACCCAAGTGGATGACATCATCAATTTTGGAGTGCTTGCTTTGAGCCCTAATGACATCAACAATTTGGTTTGTATTCTTGCTAGCTGAAGAGCCTGGGAGGCAATTGACTAACTTCTCTCCTTTGACCTGTGTTCCCACGTTGGTGCCTATGATGATGGAGTCACCAAGTAGTAGTAGTTTTCTGTTCCTAGGGTTTTTCTTCATATTTGGTGCTTTATCAGGAGATTGGGCATTGACTGACTCATTTAAGGGTCCTACAGCTTCCCTGGATTGGGCATCCTCATTAACCAAAGCAGAGAAGGCATTTTGCAGTGATATCTCATGATGTACAGGGTGTTTCTGCATTACAGGACACAATCTACCAGAGCCCACTGTGATCCATTTGTTCCTGGGGTGTTTGATTCTTTGTGGGAGCAGTGGTGGACTTTGTTCAGTTTGTATCCTAGAAGAGGTGCGCTTCATTGCAGCCAGTTCTTCCCTCAGTAGAGTCAATTCTTTATGCATGGCAGATAGGTCTTCCCTTAGTAGAGTCAATTCTTTATGCATGGTAGCTGACTTAAGGCACATAGGACAAGCTCTTAGGCTCCAAATGATTCAAAAAGTTATATTTTTATTACATTACTCTTAGCATTAAGAATTATATATGCATGATGTTTTTCCTGCATTTAAATACAAAAAAAACACTTTTACAAAAGATATCTCCAATTATAACTTTTTTCCTTTTCCATAATTGTAAACAAGCCTACACCTCTAAAACAGTCAACTGTTTTGCAAACAACAAACAGATAAATGATAACATTGCCTTTTTTAAATTGATGCAAGTGTCAGAGGAGTATGTAATATTTAGGGACCCTTTTATCAAAGGTTCACATGCATAATGAAGTTAATGTGCTTTAAGTTCCATTGCACCCAAAGAAATAAAAGGGCTGTGGGCACTCAACATGCATTAATTTCATTAACTCCCATTAAAGCATTTAGAAGGACTCCTCCTTTGTCTTGTCTGATAATATGATATCAATGTATAAACTGCTATCCATGTCACAGCTCTGAATACAGAGGCGAACATCAAGTGGGCTACTGATGCAGCTATGGCTCAGACATTTTGAGCCTTGATATAATCCTTCAATGTCAGGACTGCTTTGACATAAGCAAAGGGATGCAGTTTGCTAGCCAATAAGTGTAGGTTTGGCAACAGTAGTCCCAGGTTTATTGGGGATCAAAGAGAACAAACAGCTGGATGGACTTTCTAAGGGTTTTGGTCTGCTTCAAGTAGAAGGCTCACGCTCATTTGTAATCTAAATTGTGTAGGATACCATCACTATTATGGGCATGTGGCCTATGGAGAAACGACTTGATTAGGAAGGAACTTTGTATGAGTGTGCAGCATCACTCTATTATTGAAAAGCTTGGTGATGGGTGGATTGCTCACTTGCGCCTGAAGCTCATCAACTCTGTGAGATAAAGTGACTGCCACCAAAAGTAAGTTCTTCCAGAACAGATACTTCAGGTTACAAGAATCTTGTGGCTTGAAGGGAGCTTTCATCAGCTTGGTTAAAACAACACTGGTCTCCCAAGATACAGTGAGTGGAAGGCTTCAAAAGCAAGCAAACACCACAGAAAAAGAACTAGAGTCTGTACAGAGACAGGCTTAGCTTCTACATGGTGATGAGAGCCAGTCACACTAAGGTGAAACCTGATGGAGTTGGCTTTTAAACATGACACTGAGAAATGCAGAAGGTATTCAAGCAGTTTGTGTGGGGCAGGAAAAGGCATCTAGGGCCTTTTCATCACACCAGATGGCAAACTGCTTCCACTTAAAGCTATAAGGCCAGCTACTGGAGTCTCCCTAGGAACCATAAGGGTCTGTGAAATACTATCAGGCAGGTTTAGGGCAGCCAAAATTACTCTCTCAATCTCCAGGCTGTGAGGAAGATGGACAGAAGGCTGTAGGTACCACACTATATACAAAGCATGCGTGATGAACACTGGAGAATTACCCAGTCTGATCGGTGTCCTTATGGATAGGTCCAGAAGGAGAGGAAACCAGGTCTGCCTTGGCCAGTAGAGAGCTATGAGAATCATGGCCGCCTAGTCCTGTCTGAGTTTTAGAAGATTCTTTGACATGAGTGGAATGGGAGGATGCACATACAGATGACCCTTCTCCCAATCCAGGAAGAAGGCATCCAAGGCTATAATGCCTTTCCAGCACTCCGGCCCCTTCAGCAGCTCTCCCAGCGAGGATCGAGCGGGCTGGAGCGTCAAACCACTCCCACCAGGGAGCACTGCCCAATCGGGGCAGGCGGCGGCACATTTAAAAAGGTGCGCGGCTCTTTCCAGCACTCCGGCCCCTTCAGCAACTCTCCCGGTGAGGATCGAGCGGGCCGGAGCATCAAACCACCCCTACCAGGGAGCATTGCCCAATTGGGGCAGGCGGCGGCACATTTAAAAAGGAGCGCCGAGCGGGCGTGCGGCCCTTTCCAGCACTCCGGCCCTTCAGCAGCTCTCCCGGCGAGGATCGAGCGGGCCGGAGCGTCAAACCACCCCCACCAGGGAGCACTGCCCAATCGGGGCAAGCGACAGCACATTTAAAAAGGAGCGCCGAGCGGGCACGCCCGTGCCTGAGGGCCCTTTGGCGTGGCCCTTAGGTCCGTGGCTCCGTTTCTGCGGCTGCAGCTGAGTTCTTTTATGAAGCCCTCCAAGCACTGTCATCACCATCTACAATCGCCACCCTTGGCCGACTTCATTGTCGCTCAGAAACCCCTAAATGAACACTGAGGAGCTTCTCAAGTCTTTCGGAAGAGCCGACTGAACAGCGAAGAGCATCCGCCAACTTGTGTGAATCCTTCTTGTCCTGCGCCAACCCTAATCGACCAGAAAACATCAATGAATGCTATGTCTAGACAACCAGCTGGTAACTTTGTATTACTATACTTACTGATCTGGTAACATTGTCTCCACTCTGAATAGACACTTCACTTTGCATTCCTGCAGGTAACCATGTAAACCATCTCGAGCAGTCTAGTCTGCTAATTTTACAACTTGCCTGTCTAAACTGTGTTACTTGGGATAATAGATCTGCATTTCATAACCAATCTATACCTAGATCAATAGGATTTGCTTGTTTCCACTCTGAATAGATACTAAATTTTGCATTCCTGCAGGTAGCCTTGTAAACCATCTGGGTCAGTGTAGTCTACTAATTTACAATTTGCCTGTCTAAACTGTGTTACTTGGGATAATAGATCTGCTTTCCATAACCAATCTATACCTAGAATAATAGGATTTGCTGGTTTTCGATGCCAATGAGAAACAGCCCTACAGAATTCTCGCAAATCTCCCCCACTCACTAGTAATAGAAACATAGAAACATAGAAACATGATGACAGAAAAAGACCACAAGGCCCATCTAGTCTGTCCTCCATAACAACAACTACAACAGTCCACTTTTTACCTTTAGAGATCCTCTGTGTTGGTCCCATGCTTTTTTGAATTCAGTTACTGTCCTCATCTCTACCACCTCCACTGGGAGACTATTCCACGGATCCACTACTCTTTCCGTAAAGAAATATTTCCGCATATCACTCCTGAATCTATCTCCCTTCACCCTCATCCCATGTCCCCTCGTCGCAGAACTTGCTTTCAATTGAAAGAGGCTCTCTCCCTGAACATTTATGCCACGGAGGTATTTAAACATCTCAATCATATCACCTCTATCCCGCCTTTCCTCTAAGGTGTACATATTAAGATCCTTAAGTCTGTCCTCATATGCTTTATAATGAAGACTACTAATCATCTTAGTAGCAACCCTCTGCACCGACTCCATCCTGTTCACATCCTTTTGAAGGTGCGGTCTCCAGAATTGCACACCATACTCCAAATGAGGTCGCACCAAAGACTTATACAGAGGCATTATCACCTCCTTTTTTCTGCTAGCCATTCCTCTCTGTATGCACCCAAGCATCCTTCTAGCTTTTGCCGTCGCCTTTTCTACCTGTTTTAGCTACTTTAAGATCATCGGACACAACTACGCCTAGGTCCCGCTCTTCTTTAGTGGACAAAAGTACTTCACCTCCTATGCTGTATTGCTCCCTTGGATTGCTGCAGCCCAAATGCATGACCTTACATTTTTTAACATTAAATCCCAGCTGCCAAATTCTAGACCATTCTTCAAGCTTAGCTAGATCCCTCCTCATGTTATCTACACCTTCCTGGGTGTCTACTTTATTGCAGATTTTGGTATCATCCGCAAAGAGGCAAACCTTACCAGACAGCCCTTCCGCTATATCACTAACAAAGATGTTAAAAAGAATCGGACCAAGGACAGATCCCTGGGGCACACCACTGGTAACATCCTTCTCCTCAGAGTGAGCTCCATTTACTTGTACTCTTTGTCGCCTCCCACCCAACCAATTTCTAACCCAAGCAGTAACTTTAGGGTCCATCCCTAGGGTGCTCAGTTTGTTTATAAGTCGCCTGTGAGGAACAGTGTCAAAGGCTTTACTGAAATCTAAATACACCACATCTAGAGCTCTCCCTCGGTCCAACTCCCTGGTCACCCAGTCAAAGAAATCAATCAGATTTGTCTGACAAGACCTGCCTCTGGTGAATCCATGCTGCCTCGGATCCTGTAATCCTCTGGACTCCAGAAACCTCACTATTTTCTCTTTCAACAGCGTTTCCATTAATTTACTCACCACCGAAGTTAAACTAACCGGCCTGTAGTTTTCAACCACATCCTTACTTCCGCTTTTGTGTAAAGGCACCACATGAGCCTCTCTCCAGTCCTTTGGCACCACTCCCGACTCCAACGAGGCATTGAAAAGGTCAGTCAGTGGAGTTGCTAGAACGTCCCCAAGTTCCCTCAGTATTCTAGGGTGTATCCCATCCGGTCCCATCGCTTTGTCTACTTTAAGTTGAGCTAGTTTCTCACGAACACAGTCTTCTGAAAATTGTTCAAGATGTCCCTCGCTTCTGTTCTTATTTGTGGGTGTTTTCTGAGGTCCTGTTCCTGGTTCTTCATCTGTGAACACAGAACAAAAATATTTGTTAATCAATTCCGCTTTATCCTTATCAGCTTCTACATATTCCCCCCCTGTACCCTTGAGTCTGACAATACCACTTTTGCCCTTCCTCTTCTCACTAATATATCTGAAAAATGTATTATCTCCCCATTTTATTGCATTGGCTATTTCCTCCTCCTTTTGAATCTTTGCCTTCTTGACTACTTTGCTAGCTTCTCTAAGTTTTTCCAAATACAGATGCCTGTCTTCCTTTCTCTGTGATCTCTTGTATTTCATGAAGGCCTCCCTCTTTTTCTTCACTTTTTCAGCTACTTCCTTCGAAAACCATAGCGGTCTCCTGTTCCTTTTGCCTTTATTTACCATTTTAACAAAAAGGTTGGTTGCCTTTAAAATACCCCCTTTCAGTTTTGCCCACTGTTGTTCTACATCCCCCAGCTGTTCACATCCCACTAACGACTCCCTGAGGTATTGGCCCATCTTCGCAAAGTTAGTCTTCCTAAAGTCTAAGATCTTCACCTTGGAATGGATTCTAACAGCCCTAGTCCTAATACTGAACCACACCATCTGGTGATCACTGGATGCAAAATGATCTCCCACTACAACATCAGAAACACTTTCACCATTGGTAAGCACCAAGTCCAGTATGGCCCCTTCACGTGTGGGGTCTGTTACCAATTGCCTGAATAGTTCTCCCTGTAGAGAATCCAGGATCTCCTTACTCCTAGATGATACTGCAGCAGGAATGTAATAACTCACTGTCTCGGTGATTACATTCAGAGTGAGTAAGATGGGTTCCCCTATCACCTTAACTGGCTGCTACCTACTCTTCTCCTTCTGCCTCATATTCTCCCGAGCTCTATCCCTTGAGTTCAACCAGATACCTATTTTATATAGCCAAGGAAAAAGATGGACAGGTATACCCAAGTTCAGTTATAATGGGAACTCTCATCCACATCAACAGCATCTAATATACATTCCACTCCAACATTCGATGAGAGCCAAACAGGATGAAAGCCTCTACTCACATAGTTTAAAATGTGCCCTCATCAACGCCCACTCAATTCGTAAGAAATGGCCGGTGATTGCAGACACAATTTCCCTCCATAACCTTGATATTCTCATGGTTACTGAAACATGGCTTTCCGCAGAAGACAATGTACTACTTAACCAGCTCCTTCCACCAAATTTCTCAGTGTTTACCAGTCACAGACATAACAAGCGAGTAGGGGGTGTGCTCATACTCTCCAGATCAGACCTTCAGTTCCAGCTGATTGATGCTCCTAGCTCCGACCACCTAGAGTTAGTCTCTATCTCCAACAAGTTATGCGCTATAAACCTTCTATACAGAGCACCTTCAGCCTCCCCAGACGTCCTTCCAACCATTATAGATCTTGCATCCAACGTCCAGAATCCTAATACCCCATCTTGGATTGTTGGTGATTTTAACTTGCCAGCTCTCCAAGATAGCCATTCATCCGCCTTCCTCGAAGCGCTTGAATCCCTTGGATACCAACAATTAGTTCATGAACCTACCCATGTGAAGGGAAACACCCTTGACCTTATCTTTGCCCCACAGTCCGTATACATCCAATCATACAATACTGTGATATCTATAACTGCTGTACCGTGGTCAGATCATAAACTCATTACTTTCCAGATTCCTACTCACAACAGACATTCAAAGACCGACAGTGCTCCATATAACAGCCCTAAATCTCTGGCTAGGAGCTTTTTTCCATTCAACAGAGATCGCATCCTTGCTGAAACATGCTCACTTCGTAACAAGACCTCCCTAAAAATAGAAGATCTAATCACCTGCTGGAACAGCAGTCTTAATGCGATTGCAGTACGACCACCTCTTAACAGGCCGCCTAGAAAAAGAGCTTCTGCACCATGGTACACAGATGATCTGAGACTATCACTATCCCAACTACGGAGCCTCGAGAGGCGCTGGCGTCGGTCTCGCTCCACGGCAGACCAGGCAGCCTACCTCAATCAGCTATCCATCCACCGCAAGGCCATCTCTGAGAAAATGAAGCGGTACCACACGGACACCTTGAGGCGTGCCTTAAACAAACCTCATGATTTGTTTAACCTAGTCAAGATCTTATCTAAAGAACCAGCCCCTGAAAAGCAATGCGAGATCCATCCTCAGGACTTTGCAGTCTACCTGCAATCCAAGCTTACACAAACAAATAAACCTCCATTAGAATTTGCCCCCACAGCTCAAGATTGCTCAACAGCTCTAACCATTTTCTCTATCCCTACCAAGAAGCGAATTGAAGATCTGATCATGTCTCTCAATTCCACAACTGCTCAGACAGACCCTTGCCCAGCTTTCTGGATAAAGGAACTGCGTTGTGAATTCAGCCCAATAATAACTAAAATAATAAACCTGTCTTTCAACTCTGGTACATTCCCCTCTGCCCTCCAGCAAACTTCCATCAGACCACTCCTAAAAAATTGTAAGTTAGATCCTCAAAAGGTAGACTCCTACAGACCCATCTCAAGTATTCCTTTTCTCGCGAAGTTAATAGAAAAGGAGGTTCAATGTCAATTGCAAGACCACATCGATGCTGCTGCTCCCTGGATCCTTGCCAACATGGCTTCAGAGAGTCACATGGTGTAGAAACACTCCTTACATCTCTCCTCAATAACATAATTTCTGGTATCAACATCCGGCAGGGTTTTGCACTTGTGTTCCTGGACATAGCCGCAGCTTTCGACTCTGTGAGCCATGACCTCCTCCTAATACGGCTAAAAGAGAAAGGAGTTGGCGGAACTGCCCTTGAATGGTGCAGATCGTACTTATCCGAAAGATGGCAACACGTCCGTGCTTGTGGAGCGATGTCTGATCCATTTCACCAAGGGCAGGGGGTCCCACAAGGTTCCTCCCTCTCTGCTTTGTTGTTCAATATTTATATGCAACCTATTTGCAAGATCATCCAGTCTTTCAATGTAAGTTGCATGGTATATGCGGATGATGTCCTGCTTTATATGCCTTTCAACATAGACAAATTGGACCTATCCCCTCTGAGCAACTGCTTTGATGCCATATCGGAATGGCTCTTGTCACAAAACCTCAGGATTCAACATAAGAAGACAGAGGTGCTCTTCATGTCAAAGAACCCAAACTTTAGCCCTCCACAATTCCTGAAGGTGAAAGATGCTGAGCTACAATCAAAACCTAAAATACGTTATCTGGGTGTTACACTCGATCAGAACCTGGACATGAAGGCACATATAGCCAACACTGTAAGAGCCATATACTACAAAATCCAGTCACTAAGACATCTTCGCCCCCTGCTTGAACCTGAGGATTTCTGTACCATCTACCAGGCTCTGATCATGTCTCACTTTGACTATGCTAATGTCATTTTGCTAGGCCTTCCTCAATCCACCTTGAACCCCTTACAGCTTGCAATGAATAGCGCTGCGAGGGTTCTCTATGGGGCATCTAGGAGTGAGCATGTGTCGCCCCTTCTGAAGCAGTTACACTGGCTTCCTATACAGGCCAGGATCATTTTCAAGACATTACTACTTACCTTCAAAGCGGTAAATAGTCTTTCCTCCACTTCTTTAACTGATCTCATCAAACCCATAACCCCGAATAGATCAAGAAGATCAATTGCATTAAATATGCTAATGGTTCCTCGTGAACTTACAAGAAGCACCTCATCAACAGCAAGCAGGGCTTTCAGTCTTTGTGTCCCAAAACTCTGGAATACATTGCCACCAGATATTAGAGCAACCACCAACCTACTTCAATTTAGAAAGGCCCTCAAACATTACTTATTCCTTAAATACTTACCGGTGAGTGCAGAAGCACGTCCCCTCTCCGTTAGTTATAGGAACTCTGAATCACCTAGTGAGCCAGAATTCCCCACATAGTAAGGTCCACTGACCATTAAGTATAAGGTTCCACTGACCATTACGTCTCATTTGTGCTATAATTTAAAGATGTCAATAGTTTACCTTGCAATCCAAGTTTACTGTCCTGTGATTCATAATTACTTTGTTATCCAAGTTTCTTGACCCTGTTTAATGTAACTCATATCCTTGTTTTTGTGCTGAATTTTGTGTTCGATGTAAACCGCGCTGATGTCAAATAGTGCGGTATATAAGAATTGTAAATAAATAAAATAAATAATGCCATAAGTCCCTGTCCTTTCTGTTTTGAAGAGATATACTGTGGGTATGCCCCACTTGTGAAATATGTTCACTACTCCTGAGCCCTGAGACTACTCATGGGATTGCAGAGCATAGATCAGCTTGTCTATCAGGACATGGTCTACTTCTGTCAAGTATGTGCCTCCGACAGTTATCTCATGAGAGATGGCCTAGTTCCACGTCCTGACAGTTACCCACCACTGGAGGAAGGATCTCATTCCTCTCTGCTTGTATATCTATTTAGCAAGAAAAAGCCTATAAAGCATTACCTTAACTTCCAGGAACACAGGAACCATCAGTAGCTGTTAAAGTGCTGACTGCAACTGTTTTAGATACAAAAGTGGCTCTCCGTGAAAAACTAGAAACATCAGCATCAATCCCTTGAATTTCACCTGGCTTTAAATTTGTAACCAATGCAAAGCTTTAAGATAAGATAATCAGGCAAGTTGTTGAGTTCTGAATCATTTGCAAAACATGCAACATAGCCTTATGTAATCTCATGTAATCTGAATTGTGGTAGTCCAGGACAGATAAAGCATAGTTACTCACCTGTAACAGGTGATCTCCGGGAACAGCAGGAATTTAGTCTTCACATATGGGTATCATCGGTACCGACGGAGTCTGCGCGGGAACGCTCCCCAGCGTCCAATTAGAAAGCTTTTGGGAGCATCCCACAGCGCCTGCGTGCTGCCTTCCAGCCTTTCCCAACTGCCTCTCTCCAGTTGAGTTTAAAGCTGAGACAAAGAGAGAGAGAGGGAAAGAGAAAGAGATAGAGAAATACAAATCCTAGGCGAGGTGGGTGGGTTGTGAAGACTAAATTCCTGCTGTTCCTGGAGATCACCTGTTACAGGTGAGTAACTATGCTATCTCCAGGAACAAGCAGGAATGTAGTCTTCACATATAGGGACTCCCTAGCTTTAGATGCCAGGGAGAGAACCCAGAAGTTGTGTGTCCCTGTGAAAGGGCTCCACTTCCCCCCATGGATCTCTGGCATCTAACCAGGGATGGCGGATAGGAGTTGATTAGATATGGAACAGGTGTTGGAGAACAGCCTGAACAAACAAGGCATCCCGGCGGGAGTCCTTGTCCAAGCAGTAATGGGCTATGAAGGTATGAACCGAGGCCCAAGTGGCTGCTCGACAGATGTCATCGATAGACAGAGTGCAGATGAGCCATTGAAGCTGCCATGGCTCTCACAATGTGAGCTGTGACATGGTCCTCCAGAGGAAGATTCTTACTCTGATAGGCAAACGAAATACACTGTGCAATCCAGTTGGACAGTGTTCTCTTGGAGACTGGAAGTCCCAAATGAGAAGGATCAAAAGCAACAAAGAGTTGAGAGGACTTTCTATGTTGCTGTGTTCTTTGCAAGTAAAAGGCTAAAGCTCTTTTACAGTCCAAAGAATGAAGATTCCTTTCTGCATTTGATGCATGAGGCCTTGGAAAAAACACAGGCAGGTAGACCGCTTGGTTAAGATGAAAAGGTGAGACAACCTTTGGCATAAAGTGTGGATGAGTCCTAAGGACTACCTTGTCATGATGGAACCTTGTATAAGGTGGATCAGCCACTAGTGCCTGCAACTCACTGATGCAACGTGCTGATGTGATTGCAATGAGAAAGATAACCTTCCAGGAAAGGAATTTCAATGAAGTAGTAGCTAAGGGTTCGAAAGGTGGCTTCATGAGCTGGCCAAGAAACAGGTTTAAGTCGCATGTCACCAGTGGTGGCTTAATGGGAGGCTTAGTTAGAAGAAGGCCTCTCATAAATCTTGCTATAAGATGATGGGAGGAAATAGGTTGTCCATTTAAAGGCTTGAAAGAAGCTGCAATAGCACTCAAATAGACTCTTATTGAGTTAGTTTTAAGTCCTGCAGTGGATAAATGAAGGAGATACTCCAGTAATAATTCCAGAGGTATCGCAAGGGGGCTAAGACCCTTCTGCGAGCACCATATGGTAAACCTTTTCCACTTGAAAGCATAAGAGCATCTTTTGGAAGGTTTTCTGGAAGCATAAAGGATATCCTTTACTTGCTGAGCAAGGTTAAGATCCTGAAGATCTAGGCCTTCAGCAACCAAGCCCTGAGATGCAGAGACTGGGGATTGGGATGCCATAACATTCCGTCCTCCTGAGACAGGAGATCTGGAGCAGACCCTAACTCCAGAGAGGGAGCTTGAGAGAGATGTAGAAGCAGACGGTACCACACTTGCCGTGGCCAATGTGGAGCTATGAGAATCATACGGCCACTGTCTCTCTGAAGCTTGAACAGGGTTTTGGGAATTAGGGGAAAGGGTGGAAAGGCATAAAGGAAGTCTTGACCCCAATGAAGGAGGAAAGCATACCTGGCCTGAGAGCCCTGAGCCGGAATTCTGGAACAGAACCGGGGAAGTTTGGCATTTAACGGACTTGCAAAGAGGTCTATATCCGGGGTTCCCCAAATTTGAAAAATCTTGGCCACCTGGTCTGCATGTAGAGACCATTCGTGTGGAAGCAGAACTCGACTGAGTCTGTCTGCCCAAGAGTTTTGGCTGCCTGGAAGATACACTGCCAGGAGATGAATCTGATGCTCTCTGGTGAGGGCCCATAGTCGCAAAGCTTCGTTGCAAAGCAACAGAGAGCCTGTTCCTCCCTGCTTGTTCACATAGAACATGGCTACTTGATTGTCTGTATGAATGAGGACTGTCTTGTAGCTGAGCAGGGTGTGGAACACTCGAAGAGCAAGGAAGATTGCTCTGAGTTCTAAGAGATTGATGTGTAGATGAGTCTCCTGTGGAGTCCAGGTGCCTTGGGTGGAGAGGTCTTGCAGAGGAGCTCCCCAACCCATTTCTGAAGCATCTGTTGTGAGAGTTGCCTGGGGTAAGGGTTGTTGAAATGGAGACCCCACCAACAGGTTTTGAGTGGACTGCCACCATTGGAGGGACAAAATAAGGCGATTTGTGTTTGCTATTTTGTCTGACAGGCACCCTGATGCCTGGGTCCATTGAGTGGATAAAGTCCACTGGGCTGCTCTCATATGGAGGCGAGCATAAGGAACCACATGCCCGGTAGATGCCATGTGGCCTAGTAGTTATAACATTTCTCGAGCAGTGAGATGCGGCTTTATCTGCTTGAGAAGCTAACTGCACCATGCGAAGGCAACGGGTCTGGGGAAGATAGGCCCTTGCTTTTCTGGTATCCAGCAAAGCTCCTATGAACTCTAGAGACTGAGTGGGAGTTAGGCTGGATTTTAGGATGTTTATGACCAGGCCCAAATATTGAAGGATACACATTGTGCAAGATAGAGAAATCCTGGCCTCTGACTCTGATGGGGCTCGGATGAGCCAGTCGTCTAAGTAAGGGAAGACAAATATTCCTAGAGTGCGAAGAAATGCTGCTACCACAGCCATGCACTTCGTAAACACTCTTGGTGCTGAGGCCAGGCCAAAAGGAAGCACCCTGTATTGGTAGTGCTTTCCCTGAAAAAGGAACCAAAGGAATTTTCTGTGAGTTGGATGGATGAGAACATGAGTGTATGCATCCTTGAGATCTAGAGAACAAAGCCAATCCTGACTGTGAAGGTATGGCAGCAGAGTTCCCAGAGAAATCATCTTGAATTTCTCTTTGAACAGGAATTTGTTCAGTTCTCTGAGGTCTAAAATAGGTCTGTGTCCCCCTGTTTTCTTTGGGATAAGGAAATAGGGGGAGTAAAACCCTGTACCCTGTTGAGGAATGGGTACCTCTTCTATTGCCCCTTGGACAAGAAGCATAGTGACCTCTTGATCTAACAGGTTGATGAGAGAGGACTGAGAATTGAACTGCCTTACCATCGTGGGAGGGGGCATGCAGAGAAAATGAAGCTTGTACCCCTCTTTTATAATGGAGAGAGTCCAATTTTCTGCTGTTATCTGCCCCACCTGGGGGCAAAGTGAGACAACCTTCCTGGAATAGTGGAAGGTTCTGGACCATTGAGGGCCAGGAAGGCTAAGTTCTCTAGACGGACGTCAAAGGCCTTGTGGAGGCTGAGACTGCTGAGACAGCTGAGGCTTAGCAGTCTTTGCTTTCCTTTGTTTAGTTGGTTGCTGACTCTTTCGGGCAGGCTGACCTGCAGAACGAACGTCCCTGCTGAGAATAAGAGGGATAAAACCTCTTATTTTTGGAGAAGAATGGTTTCTTGAAAGATTTCTTTCTTGCAGGATCAGCTGTGGCTTTGGACAATCTATCCAAAGTGGAGTTGTCAGCATCCAACTCATTGGCTTTCTCTTGCCAATTTTTGCCGAATAGATTCTCACCTGTACAAGGAATATTGCCCAGTTTGTCCTGCACCCAGAGCTCCAAATCGGATGCCTGGAGCCAGGCAATTCTACGTGCACCTATGGCAATGGCAGAGGTTCTGCTTATGCACTCAAAACAGTTAAAAGCTGCATGATTGACAAACTTAGAAACATCCTGGGCATGTTTAACCAGTGTGAGAAAATCCTGCTTTTTATCTTCAGGAAGAAGAGGGCTCAAAACCTCTAAATCTCCTGTGACTTCCTTAAGGAACATTCCCATATATAAAATATAGGAACTGATCCTGGCAGAAAGCATGGAAGCCTGGAAAGTACGACGTCCAAAGGCATCCAAAGTTCGACGCTCACGTCCTGGAAGGTTAGAGGCATGCCTCTTTGCACTTCTGATCCTTCTCATAGCTGATTCCACCACAATAGAGTAGTGAGGAAGCTGAGTCTTTTGGAAACCAGGACAAGGAGGGATTCGATACATTGTATCTAGTCTACGAGAGTGAGGAGAAGTAGTAAGAGGTGTTTCCCACATTCTTAGCATGAGATCATGTAAGATCTTATGGATAGGCAAAGTAGCTGCCTCTTTAGGAGCCTTGGGATATTGTAGAATATCCAGCTCCTTTGCCCTGGGCTCTGTTTCAGGAGCCACAGTAATGGAAAGACCTTGAGCCACCTCCCTGATAAAATCCTGAAAGGAGATATTTTCTGAAGGAGACATCCTACGTTTAGGTGAAGAAGGTTCCTCCGGGAGAAGTATTCCGGTACCGAAAGAGCTGTCAGAATCCTCAGACTCCTCCGAGGATTCAAAATACCTTCTGTCCGGATGCTCTTGTAGAGCATGATACCCGTACTGACTGAAGTCGGTGCTGGGGGGGAATCGGTACCGGAAGGCAAAGCATGACTGGGTGCCGGCAAAGCAGACACTGATGTCGATGCTGTCGGTACCGGTACCGATACCAATACTGGTGCCGGTACCGGTTGAAATGTCTGACGTGGTTCCAAGGGTGTCGATGCCGCAAGGAGAGCTACCAGACTGCGTTCAATAGACAGGAACCTCTGGTCTCGACGCTGCCGATGCCTGGGTATCGGTACCGGAGAAAGCAGCCGGTAGCCCAGAGCACGGCACCAGTAGTTCTGCCGAGGTTGAGGCCTCGAGAACATCCTGGAGCCCCGATAATGCTTTGGAAGCCGAAGCCTCCCGCCAGGGCAATTTTGCTGGTACAGAACCCTCAAGGGCAATGCCAGAGGCATCTCGATGCTTGGAAGGAGATCTACCCTTTGAGGACCGGCTAGACTTATGTTTAGTTACCTGAGATCCATGAGAGGAAGATGAAGCCCTGGAAGATGTCGATGCCACAGAGGCTGCATCGGAGGGAAAAAGGGTGCTGAGCTTAGCAGCTCGGTTTTGTCGACCCTCTTGGACATCATGGCACAGGCCATACACTCCGAGATGGAGTGGTCAGGACCTAAACATTTCAGACACCACTCATGGGTGTCGGTGACGGAGATGGTACCGCCACACTTGGTGCACTTCTTAAAACCCAAGGCGGGTTTTTCTATAGTGAAGGAAATTTTGGGCTTAAGGCCCAAAATGGCGCGTGTACCTGAGGAAGAAAAGTTTGGAAAAAAAATACTATATATTATTTTTTTCTTTTTTTTTTTAAAGAAAGAAAGAAAGAAAGAAAGAAACGGCGGTACCAGTATAGCGTCGAGGAAGGCAGACGCGGCCACAAAAAAGGTGGAGAATAAGAAGAATTTGCTGTAGTGACAGGAACGACGACTTGCTGGCTCCGCGGAAAACGAAGAACTGGAGAGAGGCAGTTGGGAAAGGCGGAAAGGCAGCACGCAGGCGCTGTGGGATGCTCCCTAAAGCTTTCTAATTGGACGCTGGGGAGCGTTCCCGCGCAGGCTCCGTCAGTACCGACGATACCCATATGTGAAGACTACATTCCTGCTTGTTCCTGGAGATTACAAATGCTTGAACTACCGCTCTCCAATCATCTCTGAACAGATAGTTGCACAACCTACGCAAAAGTCCTAATTTAAAACAGGCCAATGAGTGACTTTTTCCACGAATGTGCAAATTTCTAAAGTAGCTTCACACCCAAATTACATAGCTGATCCTTAAGTACCCACCTAACAAGAAGTGACGTAAAGCAGCAGTGTTTCCTGCTTTGGTACTATGGTGTTTGACAAAAGCGTAGTTATTCACCTGTAAAGCATAGTTACTCATCTGTAACAGGTGATCTCCAGGAACAGCAGGATTTTAGTCCTCACATATGGGTATCGTCGGTACCGACAGAGCCTGCGCGGGAACGTTCCCCAGCGTCTAATAGGAACGCTTTGAGGAGCATCCCTCAGCACATGTGCACTGCCTTCCCGCCTTTCCAACTGTCCCTCTTCAGTTAAGTTTGTAGCTGAGTGAAAGAATAGAGGGAGAGAGGAAAGAGACAAAGAGAGAGAGAGAGAGGGAAAAGGAAAGAAATAGAGAGATACAACTCCTAGGTGAGGTGGGTGGGTTGTGAGGACTAAATTCCTGCTGTTCCCGGAGATCACCTGTTACAGGTGAGTAACTACGCTATCTCCAGGAACAAGCAGGAATGTAGTCATCACATATGGGGACTCCCTAGCTGAAGATGCCAGGGAGATATCCCCAGGAAGGTGCCACCATCGAAGGTGAGAATCCTTCCTCCCATGGATCTCTGGCATCCCACCAGGGTTGATGGGTAGGAGTTGGTTTAAGTTTGAAAGAGATTTTGAAGAACAGCTTGGCCAAAGAAGGCATCCCGACGGGAGGCTTTATCTATGCAGTAGTGAGCTGTGAAGGTGTGTACCGAAGCCCAGATGGCTGCTCGACAAATGTCATCGATAGACACAGAGTGGAGATTAGCCATGGAAGTTGCCATAGCTCTCACATTGTGAGCTGTGACATGGTCCTGAAGAGGAAGACCCTTACTCTCATAAGTAAAGGATATACATTGGGCAATCTATTTAGATAAAGTTCTTTTGGAGACTGGAAGTCCCAAATGACTAGGGTCAAAAGCTAGAAAAGGTTGCGAGGACTTTCTATGTTGCTGTGTTCTTTGAATGTAAAAGGCTAAGGCCGTTTTACAATCCAAAGTATGAAGGTTTCTTTCTGCATTAGAGGCGTGAGGCCTCGGAAACAATACAGAAAGATAAATTGATAGGTTTAGATGAAAAGGCGAAACCACCTTTGGCATAAAGCGTGGGTGAGTTCGAAGAACAACCTTATCATGATGAAATCTAGTATAAGGAGGATCAGCCACTAAAGCTTGCAATTCACTAATGTGACGGGCAGAGATGATTGCAATTAGGAAAATGACCTTCCAGGTCAAAAACGTAAGGGCTGTAGTGGCTAAAGGTTCAAAAGGCGGCCTCATGAGCTGCCCGAGAACTAGATTTAGATCCCATGCTACCAGTGGTGGCTTGATGGGAGGTTTAGTTAATAAAAGGCCTCTCATAAATCTTGATAGGAGTGGATGAGAGGAAATTGGTTGTCCATTTAGAGACTTCTAAGAAGCTGCAATTGCACTAAGATGGACTCTTACCAAATTGGTCTTTAAGCCAGAATTCGATCAGTGAAGGAGATACTCTAATATCGATTCTAAGGGTATGACCAGCGGGTTCAATCCCTTCTTGGAGCACCATATAGTAAAACGTTTCCACTTGAAGGCATAAGATCTTCTTGTGGAAAGTTTCCTAGAAGCGTGAAGGATATCTTTTACCTGCTGGGACAGGTTGAAATCCTGGAGGTCTAAGCCTTCAACAACCAGGCCGTGAGGTGCAGGGACTGGGGATTCGGGTGCCATAGCATCCCGTTCTCCTGGGAAAGGAGATCTGGAGCATGTCCTAACTCCAGAGGTGGCACTTGAGAGAGATGCAGAAGCAGGGAATACCACGTTTGGCGTGGCCATCGTGGTGCTATGAGGATCATGTGACCCCTGTCTCTCTGAAGCTTGAAGGGTGTCTTGGGGATGAGGGGAATGGGTGGGAAGGCATAAAGGAAATCCTGACCCCAGTGAAGGAGGAAGGCATCCCTTGCCTGACAGTTGTGCGCCGGAATCCTGGAACAGAACTGGGGAAGCTTGGCATTCAGTGGACTTGCAAAGAGATCTATGTCTGGAGTGCCCCAGAGATGAAATATCTTTGCCACCTGGTCTAGGTGGAGTGACCACTCGTGAGGTAGCAGTACTCGGCTGAGTTTGTCTGCCCAAAGGTTTTGAATGCCTGGAAGATATACCACTAGAAGGTGAATTTGATGCTTTCTGGTGAGGGCCCATAGTCGTAATGCTTCGTTGCATAACGACAGAGAGTCTGTCCCGCCCTGCTTGTTCACATAGAACATGGCTACCTGATTGTCTGTCTGGACTAGGACTGTCTTGTAGCTGAGCTGGGCATGGAACACTCAAAGAGCTAAATAGATTGCTCTTAACTCCAGAAGGTTTATGTGTAAACCAACCTCCTGTGGAGTCCAGGTGCCCTGGGTAGAGAGATGATTCAGGTGTGCTCCCCAACCCACCTGTGATGTATCTGTTGTTAGGGTGACCTGAAAGAGGGGTTGATGGAAGGGAGACCCTACTGTCAGATTTTCTAATGATTGCCACCATTGGAGGGACAAAATTAGTCGTTGAGAGACTGTTATTTTGTCCGACAAATGACCCGTGGCCTGTGTCCACTGTGTGGAGAGGGTCCACTGAGCTGCTCGCATGTGGAGGCAAGCATATGGGACTACATGAACTGTGGATGCCATGTGTCCCAGTAACTGCAGTAGCTCCCGAGCAGTGAGGGAGGATTTGCCTGCTGCTTGGGAAACTAACTGCATTATGCGAAGACACCAGACTTGTGGAAGGAAAGCCCTTGCCTGTCTGGTATCCAGAGAGGCTCCTATGAATTCTAGGCATTGGGAAGGAACTAGTTGAGATTTCGGGAAGTTTATTACCAATCCCAAGTATTGGAGGATTCGCATTGAAACGAGACAGTGCAGTGCTGGCCTCTGTCACTGTGGAGGCTCGGATAAGCCAGTCGTCTAAGTAGGGGAAGACAAAGATCCCCAGGGTTTGTAGAAATGCAGCTACTACTGCCATGCATTTCGTGAATACCCTTGGTGCTGAAGCCAGACCAAAAGGAAGAACCCTGTACTGGAAATGTCTTCCCCTGAAAAGGAAATGTAAACATTTCCTGTGATCTGGATGGATAAGAATGTAAGTGTATGCATCCTTTAAGTCTAGAGAGCAAAGTCAGTCCTGGCTTTGAAGGTATGGCAGAAGAGTTCCCAGAGAAATCTTGAATTTTTCTCAAAACAGATATTTGTTCAATTCTCTGAGGTCTAGAATGGGTCTGTGTCTCCCTGTTTTCTTTGGGATAAGAAAATAGGGGGAGTAGAACCCTGCACCCTGTTGAAGAATGGGTACTTCCTCTATTGCTCCTTGGGCAAGAAGTGTGGAGACCTCGTGATCTAGCAGATTGTCTGCAGAGGTTTGTGAATTGAACTGCTTTAGAATTGTAGGAGGGGGTAAGCTGTGAAAATGAAGTTTGTACCCCTCCCCTACAATGGACAAAGTCCAATCTTCTGCTGTTATCTGATGCCATCTGTTGACAAAGTGGCATAACCTGCCGGGAATATTGGGGTGTTGAGGACCCCTCAGAGGCAGGAAGGCAAAGCTCTCTAGGAAGGAGTCAAAGCCCTTGAGGGGGCTGTACCTGGAGAGCTGGTCGGGCTCTCGGGACTTTTGGTTTCTTTTGGTGTCCAGTTTGTCCCTTTTGGGCAACCTGACCTGGAGCTTGAGTCTGATGGGTATAGGAAGGATAAAACTTCCTCTTTTTGCTAAAAGAGGGTTTTTTATAAGGCTTTCTTTTGGCTGGAGTGGCTGTAGACTTTGACAATCTATCTAAGGTAGAATTGTCAGCATCTAACTCGTTAGCCTTCTCCTGCCAGTTCTTGCTGAAGAGATTTTCTCCCATGCAAGGAATGTTGCCTAACTTGTCCTGTACCCAAGTCTCCAAGTCTGATGCCTGTAGCCAGGCAATCCGTCATGCACCAATGGCAATAGCAGAAGTTCTGCTGATGCATTCAAAGCAGTCAAAGGCTGCACGATTGACAAACTTGGAGACATCCTGAGCATGCTTAACCAGAGTAACAAAGTCTTGTCTCTTATCATCTGGGAGAAATGGGCTCATAAGTTCTAAGTCTCCTGTGATTTCTTTGAGGAACATTCCCATATATAGGATATATGAGCTGATCCTAGCTGAAAGCATGGAAGCTTGAAAAGTTCTGCATCCAAAAGCATCCAGAGTCCTGCATTCACGACCTGGAGGAATGGATGCATGTCTTTTAGCACGTTTCATCCTACGCATGGCTGACTCCACTACCACTGAATGATGTGGCAGCTGAGTTTTCTGAAATCCAGGACATGGTGGGACTTTATACATAGTATCAAGTCTCCTAGAGTGAGGAGTAGTCAGCAGTGTCTCCCACATTCTGAGTATCAAGTTATGCAGAATTTCATGGATAGGAGAGTAGCTGCCTCCTTAGGAGCTTTAGGATATTGGAGGATTTCCAATTCCTTTGCTTTGGGTTCCTTCTCAGAAGCTACTGTGATAGAAAGACTTTTAGCCATATCACGGATGAAATCATGAAATGACATGTCCTCTGGAGGTGACATTCTGCATTGGGGAGAAGAGGGATCTTCTAAGAGAAACCCTCTAGTGCCAGCAGAATTGTCAGAGTCTTCGGAATCGGAGGACTAGAAGTATTCCTGACTCCGAAGCTCCTGCAAAGCACGATCCCGGTACCGATCGAAGTCAGTACCGAGGTGACCCGGGTACCACTTTATCCACTCCAGCCGGAGGTGGAATAGGAAGAGTTACCATCGGGGCCGGTACCATCGGTACCGGCATCGTTGGCATCGGTACCAGTGTCGGTACTGGCATCGGTGTCCATGTCGGCACCGGTGCCCTTGGGACCACTGGTACCGCAGCTGAGAGAAGAGCTGCGATACTGCATTTGATAGCAAGAAATCTCTGGTCTATCAACACTGCCGATGCCTGGGTGTCGGTACCGGTAAGAACGGCCGGAACCCCTGAGCATGGCACAGGTAGTTCTTGCGAGGTTGAAGCCTCGAACATCCTGAAGCCCCATCGATGCTTTGGAAGACAAAGCCTCCCGCCGGGGCTGTTTTGCCAGTGTGGTTCCCTCAAGGGCAATGCCGATGGCCTCTCGATGCTTAGCAGGAGAGCTACCCTTTGAGGACCGGCTTTTGTGTTTAGTTACCTGAGATCCATGGGAGGAAGAAGAGGCCCTTGACGATGTCGATGCAATGGATCTGGCATCTGAAGAGAAGAGGGTACCGAGTTTTGCGGCACGGTTCTGTCTTCCTCTCTTAGTCATCCCCATGCAGGAGAGACATTCAGATGGAGAATGATCAGGTCCTAAACATTTTAGACACCAATCCGTGGGTGTCAGTGACGGAAATGGTACCGCCACACTTAGTACATTTTTTAAAACCACTAGTTGGCTTTTCCATGATTTTGGAGAAATGGGGCCTAATGCCCAAAATGGCGCCTAGCACCAAAACAGGAAAGTTTCTAAAAAGAAACAGTGAAAGTTTAGGGTTGTTTTTTTTTTTTAGGAAAGGAAAGAACCGGCAGTACCGGTAGGCGTCGTGCGGTAGGCAAACGCGACCACAAAAAAGAATTTTAAAGATGGAATTTTCTGCGGTGACAGGGAATAGGTCCTGTTGGCTCCGCGGAAAACGAAGAACTGAAGAGGGACAGTTGGAAAGGCGGGAAGGCAGTGCGCATGTGCTGAGGGATGCTCCCAAAAGCGTTCCTACTGGACGCTGGGGAGCGTTCCCACGCAGGCTCCGTCGGTACCGATGATACCCATATGTGAGGACTGCATTCCTGCTTGTTCCTGGAGATCAGGTGTTCTCCAGGGACAGCAGGAATCGGTCCCCACTTATGGGTGACGTCAGTACCGACGGAGCCTGTGCAGGGCAATTCCCCAGCTTTCAAAGAAAGCCTTTGAGATTGCTGCCATCTTGCTCAGTCAGGTCCCTTAGCTCGAGCCCTACCAAGCAGATGGCAAGGCAAGAATAAAAATCCAGCAACTCATCAGGGGAGGTGGGAGGGTAGTGAGGACTGATTCCTGCTGTCCCTGGAGAACACCTATTACAACAGGTGAGTAATTACGCTTTCTCCAGGAAGAAGCAGGAAATCAGTCCTCACTTATGGGTCTCCCCAGCTACAGGCTATCGAATCTGTAACCAAAAAATGCCTCCGCGAAGGCATGAGCAGAAGTTGATGCCCGAAGGAACCCGAGTCCTCGGGTCCCTGGGGTGAAACCCTCGGTAGCCATTGAGAAGGGTCGGAGGGCAGAAGATGCTTACACCCCGAACAGATTATGGAGTACAGCCTGGCCGAAGGCGCTGTTCCGGCAGGACTCCCTCTCCAGGCAGTAGTGTGAGGCAAAAGTGTTCACTGAAGCCCAGGTCGCAGCCTGGCAGATGTCCGAAGCTACCAAAGCTAACTTGACACAGATACCGTGTGCAGTGACTCACAGATCCAGCAGGGCGCCTTCCTTCGCATGAGCAAAGACGATGCAGTCTGCCACCCAGATGGAGAAGGTGCATTTTGTGACAGCCTGTCCCAGGCAATTGGGATCGTAGGTCACGAAGAGCCGACCAGACATGCGATGAGGCTGGGTGCACTGCAGATAGAAGGCAAGAGCCCTCTTGCAGTCGAGTGTATGCAAAACTGCTGTCAACTGGTCGACATGGGGTCTCGGGAAGAAGGTCGGCAAGACTATCTCCTGATTGAGATGAAAATCAGAGACAACCTTCAGCAGTAACTTGGGGGGGGGGGGGGTGTATGGACCACCCTGTTCCTATAGAACCTGGTGTAAGGGGCTTCAGTCATGAGAGCCTGGAGCTCACTGACTCAGTGGGCCAAGGTCAAAGCCACCAGGAAGACCACCTTCCAGGATAGGTGCCAAAGTGAACACGTCACCATCGGCTCAAAGGGTGAACGCGTAAGCTGCATGAGTACTACATTCAGTTCCCACCGCAGGAGGGGGCCGGATGGGAGGTTTGGACAGCAAGAGGCCCCGCATAAAGCGGGAGACCAAGGGCTGCTCCGAGAGGGGTTTGCCCTCTATGAGGAGGTGATTCGCCAAGATGGCGGTCAGGTGTACCCTGACCGAGTTCGACTTCAGCCCCTCCTTTGAAAGATGGAGAAGATACTGGAGGACCCACCAAGTGGGACATGAGAAAGGGTCAATCTGGAGCTTGGAGCACCAGACCGAGAAGCGTCGCCACTTGAAGGTGTAAGCTCGTCTCGTCAAGTCCTTCCTCGACACGAGGAGAACCTACTCGACCCTCCTCTGGGAGGTCTAGCGTGGCTAGGGAAACCAGTTCAGTTGCCAGGCTGCAAGGGACAATGCAGCCAGGTTCGGGTGTAGTACCCGCCCCTCCTCCTGCGTTAGCAGGCCTGAGGCACAGTCCAGGGGAACCAGAGGCTCGGACACGAGCCAGAGCAGGAGTGGGAACCACGGTTGCCGAGGCACGAGGGAGCGACAAGTATCATCAACGCTCGTTCCTGCTGAGCTTTGTGGAGGGTCCTCACAATGAGAGGAGTGGGAGGGAACGCATAGAGAAGCCCAGAGGACCAGCTCAAGAGAAATGCATCCCATGCCTCCTTGTTCGGGTGCGGGACCGGGCTGCAGAAGCAGAGGAGCTGTGTGTTCGCCTGGCTGGTGAACAGGTCCACGGTCGGGGTCCCCCACTGATGGAACAGCAAGTTGGTCACCTCAGGGTCCAGCTGCCTTTCATGAGGGCAGAGGATCCTGCTGAGTATGTCTGCAAGGACATTCTCGTGGACCGGGAGGTAGACCACTCGTAGGGTCATCCCCCGATGGAAGGCGAAGGAGCAGAGGAGGACCGCTTCCCAGCAGAGGAGGCGTGATCCTGTGCCCCCCTCCTTGTTGATGTAGAACATCACCACTCAATTGTCGGTCTGCACGAGCACCGACTTTCCTTGGAGATGGTTCTCGAAGGCCCTCAGAGCCCACCAGACTGCCCAAAGCTCGAGAAAGTTTATCTGCTGTTACGGGTGACCATTGCCCCTGTGTGCACAGTGCACCGCAGTGGGCTCCCAACCCAGCAGGGAAAGAGTAGCTACTCACCTGTAACAGGTGTTCTCCAGGAGCAGCAGGAATCAGTCCTCACATATGGGTGACGTTGGCGCCGATGGAGCCCTCGTGCGGAGCATTTCCCCAGCTTTCAAAGAAAGCCTTTGGGAATTGCAGCACGCATGCGCGGTCCCCTTCCCTCCCAAGGGTGCCATCTTGCTCAGTCTGATGACATAGCTAAAAGACAGCAAAAAATTAGCAAAATAAATCATATGACTGCAACTCCAAGGGGAGGAGGGAGGGTTGTGAGGACTGATTCCTGCTGCTCCTGGAGAACACCTGTTACAGGTGAGTAACTACTCTTTCTCCAGGACCAAGCAGGAAGTCAGTCCTCACATATGGGACTCCCCAGCTTAAGGCTACCGGAGACCTCAAGCCGAAAAAATGAACTCCCTCTAGCTCGGCAGTACGTAAGGAAGGAATCTTCTCTGAGAACGCCCCCGACCGGTAGCCCAACACCAGGGCCGGAGGGTAGGAGTTGCCTAAATCCCCAAAGAGATTATGGAGAACTGCCTGTCCGAAAGCACTGTCCCTGCAGGACTCCCTCTCAAGGCAGTAATGGGCTGCAAAAGTCTGGCTTGAAGACCAAGTAGCGGCCCAGCAGATGTCTGCCAACGGAACAGAGCGGAGATGAGCCACTGATGCAGCCTTCGCCCTGACACGATGAGCCGTGACTCGACCCTCCAACGAGAGGTCGGCTGCCCCATAAGCCCAGGCGATACAGTCAGCGACCCAGATGGACAAAGTACGCTTGGAGACAGGTAAACCCAACTTATTGGGGTCAAAAGAAATGAAGAGCTGAACAGCCCTCCGATGCTCCCGTGTACGGTCAAGGTAGAAGGATAACGCCCTCCTACAGTCCAGGGTATGCAGGACCATCTCAGCCCGGTTGGCATGCGGCCTGGGAAAGAAGGTCGGAAGAACCACCTCCTGATTGAGGTGAAAAGGGGAGACAACTTTAGGGAGAAACTTAGGGTGAGTCCGTAAGACTACCCTAATTCCTGTAGAACCTAGTGTAAGGAGGATCAGACACTAGCGCCTGAAGTTCACTCACTCACCTAGCGGAGGTAAGAGCTACCAGAAACAAGGTTTTCCAGGAGAGAAAACGGAGAGGGCAGGTAGCCATAGGTTCAAAGGGCGGAGAAGTAATCCGCTGTAAGACCACATTCAGATCCCACTCAGGGGCTGGTGGACGCAAAGGAGGCTTAAGCAGAAGGAGCCCTCTGAGAAAACGAGCCACCAAAGGGTGGTTGGAAAGAGGCCGTCCGTCCACCGGCGAGTGGTGCGCTGAGAGAGCACTGAGGTGAACCCGGACAGAGTTGGACTTAAGGCCTAGATTGGAGAGGTAAAGCAAATATTGCAATACTACCGCTACCAAGCACGAGAAGGGATTCTCGCTGTGCTGAGCACACCATGCGGAGAATCTACGCCACTTAAAAGCGTAGGATTTCCTGGTGGATTGCCGCCTAGAGGCTAAGACTACATCTTCCACCTCACGGGGCAGTAGTAGGGGAGCCAGGACTACCCTTTCAGCAGCCAGGCCATCAGATGAAGGGACTGGAGGTTGGGGTGCAAGAGAGTCCCCTGATCCTGAGACAGGAGATCGTGCTGAAACCCCAGAGGAAGAGGGGTGGCCACCGCCAGTTGCAGCAGAAGCGGGAGCCACGGTTGCCTCGGCCACCTGGGGGCTATCAGGATCATTGAGGCCCCGTCCTGGAGGACTTTGAACAGTGTTCGGGACACTAGTGGCGTGGGAGGAAACGCATACAGCAGGCCTGTGGACCACGAGATCAGAAACGCATCCGCTGCTACTCTGAGAGGATGCGGTTGTCTGGAGCAGAATCTCGGGAGTTGCCGGTTCAGAGGACTGGCGAAAAGATCCATGGTGGGGAGGCCCCACCTGAGAAAGATCTGCTGAACCACCAACGGGTTCAATCTCCACTCGTGTGGTTGCAGGATCCTGCTCAGTCTGTCCGCCAGGTAATTTTCTTGACCTGGGAGGTAGACAGCCTTGAGGAGGATTCCGTGATTGACGGCCCAAGAGCACAGCCGTTGTGCCTCCTGACATAGAAGGAAGGAGCCTGTGCCTCCTTGTTTGTTCACCTAGAACATGGCAACTTGATTGTCCATCTGGACTAGTACAGACTGGTGAGAGACCAGATGGGAGAAGGCTCTCAGAGCTAGGCGTATTGCCCGTAGCTCCAGGAAGTTTATCTGTTGAGCAGCCTCCCAGGGGGTCTAGAGACCCTGAGTACATGTCCCTTGGCAATGTGCTCCCCAACCTAGAAGAGAAGCATCTGTCGTCAGCACTTGAGAATGAGGAGGGGATTGAAAAACCACTCCGAGTACCAGATTCGGAAGATGAAGCCACCATTGCAGAGAGGAGACCAGCAGGTCGGATATTCTTACTGAGTCCGCTAGGCTCCCTGTGGCCTGATGCCACTGAGTGCGAAGGCTCCACTGAGCAGGCCGCATGTGCAGGCGGGCATTGGGGGTGACATGAACCGTGGAAGCCATATGTCCGAGTAGTCTCAGGAATTGCCTGGCAGAGACCAGGGAATTGCTGTGAAACTGCCTGGCCAGATCCATTAGCCTGTGGGCCCTTTCCATTGGCAGAAAAGCCTTCGCTTGAAGAGTGTCCAGCCTTGCTTCTATGAATTCTAAGTTCTGGGACGGGAGCAAAGTGGACTTTTCGAAGTTTATGACAAACCCCAAGTGCTGAAGCAAAGCTACAGTGTGAAGGGTGGCTTGATTGGCCTCCTGGGAAGACTGGCTCCTTATGAGCCAGTCGTCCAGGTACGGAAACACAAAAAGACCTTGAAGCCTTAGGTAGGCCGCCACCACTGCCAGGCACTTGGTGAACACCCTGGGAGCGGAGGTCAGGCCAAAGGGTAGTACTCTGTACTGATAGTGGTTTCCTCCCACAACAAATCTGAGATATTGTCTGTGGTCTGGATGAATAAGGATGTGAGTATAAGCATCCTTTAGATCCAAGGAGCATAGCCAATCTCCCTGCTGGAGGTAGGGCAGCAGTATTCCAAGAGTAAGCATCTTGAACTTTTCCCTCTCCAGGAACTTGTTGAGGTTGCACAAGTCTAGGATGGGTCTGAGGCCTCCTGTTCTTTTTGGTACCAGAAAGTACCTGGAATAAAAGCCGTGACCTCTCAGGTGTTGGGGCACCGGTTCCACAACCTGTTCCTTTAGTAGGCTTGCGAACTCCTGAAGGAGTAGGTCCCTGTGCAGAGGGAGTCTCGGAGGCTCCCCTGGAAAATAGGAGGGAGGCACCTGGTGAAAATGGAGAAGATAGCCCTTTTGGACAATATGAAGTACCCAGGTATCTGATGTGACAGCTGACCACCTGTGGGCAAAGTGGGCCAGCCGGCCTCCTGTGCTGAGAGAAGCCAGCTGAGGAGAAGAGGCTATGCTTTCTGAGTCAAAAACTCCCACCCTGCTGAGCAGGGGCCGGTGTTGGTGGCTTGGGGGCCTTCTGCCTACGGGGCCCATGACCCTGCCCCTTGTCCTGCTGACCCTGCTGGGGAGCTGCAGAGGCCTGATAATGAGGGTATTGTTTATAGGCAGATGACTTCCTCGGTAAAAGGTCTTTTTTCCCGAGCCCTTCTTCTTCTGAGAAGGGGCAGAGGTCTTTCTGGACAGCCTAGTCCTGGTCAGAGTCTCGGTCTCGAGTTCTGCAGCCTTTTCAGCCATGGGCTTGCCAAAGAGGTTTTCACCTCGGCAGGGGACATCGACCAACTTGTCCTGTACCCATGGCTCGAGGTCGGATGACTGTAGCCAAGCCTGTCGGCGGGCACCGATGCCAGCCCCGGCTACTCGGGCCGAAGCCTCAAAGCCATCGTAGGCTGCTCGAGAGATAAACTTCGAGCACTCTCGAATACCGGTGGACAAGGCCTGGAACCTCTGCAAAGGTTCCTCAGAGAGACCAGCAGAAAACCCGGCAATCTCCTTTGCCAGGTCTCGGAGATACATGCCCATGTAGAGCTGGTATGTCTGGACACGGCAAGCAAGCATAGAGCCCTGGAAGCACTTCTTACCGAGGGCATCCAGGTTCCGGGCCTCCCGGCCGGGAGGCACTGAGGAGTGCATCTTCTGACTTTTCAGTCGATGCATGGCCGATTCCACAACCATGGAGTGGTGCGGTAATTGTGCCTTTTGGAACCCGGGGCTCTTGCGGACTCGATAGATGGAATCGACCCGCTTGCTTAACACCGGCGTCAAGGCCGGGGTCTCCCACATGCGGAAGAGCAGCTGCTCCAGCATCGGAGGAACCGGTACAGTAAAGGCCTCCTTCGGGAGAGAGTCATACTGGAGGGCCTCAAGCTCCTGGGCTCGAGGCTCCTCCTCGGGATCCACGGGGAAGGCCAAGGCCTTGGCCATATCCCGCATGAAGTCCGAGAACCGGGTATCCTCCGGTGGGGATCGTCTCCGAGGTTCGGACTCCGGCGAGTCCGATGGGACACACCGAGTCCGATAGGTGTCAGGTGACTCTTCGTCCTCCGTCTCCCAGCCCGACTCCTCGGAGGAGGTGTCGAGCGGCTCCGGTCGGGCGGGCACCGATGCCCTCTGCCCCGATGCCGAGGGTAACGGCGTCGACGACCTGGATCGACTCGAGCCCACATGGACTCGAGGATCGGCTCGGCCTCCGGGGTCGACTTGGACGTCGATGTCCCGGTGGTCGGGGCAGATGCACCAGTGAGACCGGCGATCAATGCCCGCTGCTGTTCCATGAAGGCAGCGAGGCTGCTCTCCAAGGCCGTCAACCTGAGTCCGAGCTCAGGAGACCCAGCAGCCCCCGACTCGGGCCCCGATGGCGTCGGGCCCGACGTCGGCTCCCTTGGAGGAGAGTCCACGAGGACTACAGCACTCACGTGTCCAGGAGACTCCATCTCAAGACGAGGTTGCTTGGCAGGCCTCTCCGACTCCGAAGACCCGGGATGGCTATTGGGGCTATGCGACCTGGCTCTCGAGGAACCAGGAGCGTCCACCGACGCCGCCCTCGCGGGTTTTTTCTTCCTGCGCTGTTCCCGCGAAGGAGACCCCCGCTCAGAGGAACCTCGACACTGCTCGGGGCCGGAGTCCCGAGACGTCGAGGCCTCTGACGAGGTACGGGCTCATCCGGACGCGGAGTCAGAGAAGATCCTATCTTTCTGGTGCTGCTGACTCCTCAACGCCTTCGAGGACATTTTGCCACACGGACCACAAATCATCGGGTCATGATCGGATCCGAGGCAGCGGAGGCAGCAGTCGTGTGTGTCGGTAAGAGACATACGTTTTTTACACAGATCACACTTTTTAAACCCGCTGGCAGCCATCGGGGGAAAAAGGGCCCCTGCGAGGTCAAAAGACAGGGCGCCTCAGCCCAGCTTGGAGGCATCCATTGTCAGCACTCTCTGATGCAACAAGGCCTGGAAGCGGTGTCAGTGGTCTTCCTTGAAAGATGGGTCATGGTGAGCTGCTCAATCACCAATTCAGCAGCCTTCTCAGTCATAGGTTTACCAAAGAGATTCACCCCTTGGCATGGGACATCGGCCAACTTGTCCTGAACGAGACTGCTCCAGGTCTGAAGATTGTAGCCATGCCAAGCGGTGTGCACAGATGCACAGATGCCCACCGCAGCCACCCTGGTTACAGACTTGAAGCAGTTGTAGGTGGCCTTGATGATGTATTTGGAGCACTTTTTAGTTTTCCCCACCAGGCTCCTAAAGCACACAAAGTGTTATCCAGAAAGACCAGCGGAGAACCCAGCCAAGCTCCCCTGCTAAGTCCCACAGGTACATACCAATGTACCATTAGTATGCCTAGAATTCTTGCACACCCGGTAGAGGGAGTTGAGGTGCCTGCTGACCATCAACCGTAAGCGGTGCCTCCCACATTCGAAAGAGAAGCTTTTCAAGAATGGGGTGCACCGGCACCGTGATGGCCTCCTTCGGGGGAGTTGGGTACTGGAGGATCTTCAGTTCCTCTGCTCCCATGTCAGCATTCCTGGATCTCAGGAGGCAACTCCTCCCACAGGGGCAGCTTGGAGGACTGCTCCCGGCTCTTGCCCTTGGAACTGCATCAAAGGCTGTGATGCCGATGTCCATGAATTTCGCCTTGGACTCTGCATCGTACTTCGATGCCGAAGCAACCGAAGACCATTCCTTCTGGGGGCACCCCTCTTCAAAGAGCCACCATTCCGGTGCCCTGCAACCTCTCGGCTCTGAGCGAGCCTGATCCCCGCATGAAGCTGAAGCCTCGGTAGGGGCCTTTGAGGGCGTCGAAGTCAGGGTCAATGCTGATGCCTCAGAACTGAACAGCGATTTCATTGCCATTCCTGGTTCTTCAGCCCTTTGCACTTCCATCTGTAAACAGAGATGGCAGGAGAAAAAGAGACTGGAACCAGCCAAGAAAAATCAACTAAATTCTGGGACACAGACGGACGTCTGGAGAGCTCTGCAGAAAAAAGAAGACTAAGGTAAGATGGCTCCTTCAGGCGGGAAGACAGGCATGCATGTATGGTGGACCTTGCAAAGGCTTTTTGGGGAGTGTTTCCTGTGCAGGCTATGTTGATGTCACCTATGAGAATACTGACTTCCTGCTTGGTGCTGGAGAAATATCTATCTATATATATAGGGCTTAATTTGTGCTGGAACAGGGTGGAAGAGTTCTGGTACTTCTCCAGTTTAGCAAATGACATCACTCCGATTCCATCCCCAGGGATGGAGCTAGCTGCTGATTTACCTGCCTGGAGCATACATTGACAATGATGGGAGCGGTCTTGACCTTTTTGTTTCATCCACTGGTCAACATTGAAACCGTTACTGACTTTAAAAGGCCCTAATCTGTAGTATCTTGGTGAGCTGAACACGAATATAACATTAAAAAATTTTTATTGGCTCGCGTTTTGAAGATATTGCATGTAGTTCATTTTTGACATTTCACCGTGTAAATTTATCCAGTAGGACATCAACAACATCCCAAATAAGCCTTGAATGATGTAATATTGCATGACATTGCATAATACCAGCATGCACAAATCATCCAGAGTTGATTGAATCATTTTGTGATGCAATGCAATACTACTGCCAGACGGCTGCTGAAGCCATCTGACGTCAGCAGTGTACTATACACAGTCGGAAAGGAAAGTAATCTGGTATTCTGTTCCGATATTGAAAGCCTCATGAATGCCTTAAAAATCACTCATGAACCACAAGACTGGAGACTATTTATAGACTCTTCAAAACGGAGTCTGAAGGCTGTGCTTTTGAACAATGGAAACCGTCTTCCATCTATTCCAGTAGCGCATGCCGTCCACATGAAAGAGACATACGATAACTTAAAGCATCTACTGACTTCCATTAACTATAACAAGTACAGCTGCACCTCTGTGGTGACTTGAAGGTAGTTGCCCTTTTAATGGGACTGCAGCAGGGATATATAAAATACATGTGTTTCTTATGTGAGTGGGATAGCCGAGCAAGGGATTGGCACTACTTGCCGAAGGAATGGAATCGCAGACAAAATGTAACAGTTGGAGAGAAGAATATCCAGCACCCAGCTCTGGTTGAGGCTCACAAAATCCTGCTACCACCCCAAAAAACTTCATGAAAGCCATGGACCGCACTTCGCCAGCTTTCCGATACCTGCATGAAAAATTCCCTCGACTCAGCGAAGCAAAGATTAAAGAGGGAGTTTTTGTGGGTCCTCAGATTCGAGAGCTCTTCAAAGACGACCGGTTCAATAACTTGCTGCAGGGTGATGTGAAACAAGCATGGAATGCTTTTCGCCTAGTGTCAACAAACTTTCTCGGGAGAGTTAGGGCAGAAAACTACAAGGAACTAGTAGAAGACATGATGATGCAGTATCAGAAACTTGGCTGCAATATGTCTCTAAAAATCCATTTCCTTGATTCCCATCTCAATTTCTTTCCTGACAACTGTGGTATGGTTAGTGATGAATAGGGCAAACGTTTTCACCTGGATATCGCAACGATGGAGCAAAGATACCAGGGAAAATGGTCCACTACAATGCTGGCTGACTACTGCTGGACACTCCCCAGAGAAGCTCCCAAACAGCTGTACAAGAGACAGGCAAAAAAATCTAAGAAGTAGTCTATGACTTGGTTTTTTACAGGTATTAACCGAAGGCCTATTATATTTACTATTGACATGCATTGCGTGATGTAAACATTAATTCTTGTAGATTACAAAAAAACTAGAGTCAACTTTGCAATTTCACTGTCATATTCGTGTTCAGCATATAAAAATTGATAAGAAATGACTATTTTTATTTCAGTAACATGACTTTTGTAAAAATTTGTTGACCAGTATTATCATTCATTTTTTAATTAAACATGGCATGAAAAATCTGAAATTCTGGGGTGTTTCCAGTCATGGTCCACCCCCATAGGTCACTTCTGGCTCTGGCCCCACCCACAGTTCCACTTTCTTTTTGCCTACAAATTAAGATGTAGGTGTGTGTGTGTGTGGCACCGGAATGGTAGCTCTTCTTTGAAGAGGGGCGCCCCCAGAAGGAATGGTCTTCGGCCGCTTCGACATCAAAGTACAATACAGAGTCCAAGGCGAAATTCATGGACATCGGCATCACATATATATATATATATATATATATATATATATACACACACACACACACACGCACACTCAGTGCGTTAAGAAGGTGTCAGTTGGTGCCTGTTATGCAGGAGTTGAAACTCATGTTGCAGAAACTATTACGATGGAAATGTTGTGGGGTGGTCTTCACTTCTCTCCCAGCTTGATTCACTTCAAACTATATTTTCTGAGTATGTTCAGGCTCTGGATCAGCAGAAGCAGGGATGGCTCAAGGTAATCTGCTGCCTGAGGCAAGGGATGAGATGGTGCCCCCCTCTAGTGTGGGGGAGGTGGCGCTTTCTCAAAACTCCAGTCAGGGACTGAACCAAACCAAAAAGCCGATTAGATAATATGGAGGAAATGCAAGATGTTTGCACACCAAGGAACTAAAAGAATGAGCGAGAACCACAGCACACTTTTTAAAACTAAATAACAACTCATTTTTATTTTGTTATAAACTGCATTATGGTTCTTACTTTTTCTTTTTGAACATATATTTTGCATCCACAGAACCCCCCTCCCTCAACAGTGGGTGCAGAGCAGAGCTATGACATTCACCCACAGAACTCAATATCTTTAAAAAAAAATCTGATTCTGGTCATCTCACTAACAAATATTCTCCAGTACCAGGCATATTGGGAACTAATATAAAACCCTACAAAAGTCACCAAAGATCAACAAGGTCAAATCTACCATACCATTACCAGCATAAACTTCCAAAACGCGTACAAGGTGCCTACCCAGAAAAAAGCAGCACTATAAATACTGCAGCAGGCCCTAGAGCAGGGGTTTTCAACCCAGTCCTTGGGGAACCCCAGGCCAGTCAGGGTTTCAGGATTCCCATAATGAATATGCATGAGAGAGATTTGCATGTTCTGCCTTCATTGTACGCAAATCTATCTTATGCATATTCATTGTGGGAATCCTGAAAACCTGACTGGCCTGGGGTTCCCCGAGGACTGGGCTGAAAACCTATGCCCTAGAGCATCTAACACTTATTTGAAAAGCTGAACAAGGCAAATTACTACATTACAGATCCCTGAATACAAATTTCATGTTAACAGAACCAATGTTCCCTCTAATTTTCTGTAGGCTGTGTGCACATAAAATATCAGCTGTGCAGCTTTCGAAGTAAGGTTAAATTTTTGTGCGCCACATAACGACACTCGGAGTTAAATACTTTAAAATTTGACTACACATCAGAATACAGTATGTACACCACATAGATTGCACTAGAAAATATTGTAGAACTTGTGAAAACCGTAAATACACAACAACTTTTAAATTTTAAGACATCTGTGGTGTTTTCTATCAAAATCAGAACCGTAATTTTTGTGCGCTCTGTTGTAAGGTATGTGCGCTCGCTCGGCGAGATGTGTGCGCGTGCACACGCGCACAGCTTAGAGGGAACAGTGAACAGAACACACGGCCTTGGTCACACACTCAGAACACAGACTCTCATCAAGTACTGAATAAGTGGTCATAACCTAAAGCAAAAGTAAAATATTTAGACAAAAATTAAACCGAAACCCCAAGAAGCCAGACTCTGCATGCAGTGCAACACCAGATAAGTGATGCAGTTCCCCATACTGTGTAAACTATAAAGATAGCGCAAAGTCCAATCACTAAATTGAAAATAAAATTATTTTTCTACCTTTGTTGTCTGACCATTTTATTCTTTGGTCATGCCGGTCCTGATCTGAGGCTTCTGCTTTCCTGTCTTCTCTTAGCACTCTATCTGCCATTTCTTGTATCTTCTTTTGTTTTCTTCACTTCCTTCCATCAGCCTATTTCCAGTCCCAGTAACCCTCCCCACGTGTCAGCTCCCTTCCAGTCCCAGTGCCCCCTCCCTGGCCAGCCTCCTCCCCATTACCCAGCCACCTACCAAGTCCCTTCCCCAAGTGTCAGCTCTCTCCAGTCCCACCTCCAGGTGTCAGCTCCCTTCCATCCCTCTCTTTCCATGTCAGTTCCCTTCCAGCCATCTCCTTCCCCTCTCTCAGTTCCCTTCCAGCCCTCTTTCCCGCTCTGACAGCTCTGTTCTGCTCCCTATCTTCCCTCCCATGCCAGTTCCCTTCCAGCCCTCTCTTTCCCCCTCTGTCAGCTCCGTTCAGATCCCTCTCCTTCCCCATCAATTCCTTTCCAGCCCTCTTTCTCTCTCTGTCAGCTCTCTTCGAGCCCTTTCTTTCCCGTGTCAGTTCCCTTCCAGCCCTCTCTCTCCCTCTGTCAGCTCCCTTCCAGCCCTCTCTTTGCCCCTCTGTCAGCTCCCTTCCAGCCATGTCTTTCCCCCTCTGTCAGCTCTCTTCCAGCCCTTTCTTTCCCCTGTGTCAGTTCCCTTCCAGCCCTTTCTCTCCCTCCCAGCCCTCTCTTTCCCCCTCTGTCAGCTCCCTTCCAGCTCTCTCTTTCCCCCTATGTCAGCTCCCTTTCCAGCCACCTCTTTCCCCCTCTGTCAGCTCCCTTCCAGCCCTCTCTTTGCCCACCTGTGAGCTCTCTTCCAGCCCTCTCTTTGCCCCTCTGTCAGCTCCCTTCCAAACCTCTCTTTCCCCTTCTGTCAGCTCTCTTCCAGCCCTTTCTTTCCTCGGTGTCAGTTCCCTTCCTGCCCTCTTTCTCCCTCTGTCAGCTCTCTTTCGGCCCTCTCTTTTGCCCTATGTCAGCTCCCTTCCAGCCCTCTCTTTCTGCCTCTGTCAGCTCCGTTCCACTTCCCCTCTTTCCCTCAGTGTCAGCCACATTCCACTCCCCCTCTTTCCCTCGTGTAGCTCCGTTCCGCTCCCTCTCCTTCCCACCTATGTAGCTCCATTCCACTCCCTCTCCTGCCGCTCATGTCATCTCTGTTCTGCTCCCTCTCCTGTCACCCATGTCATCTCCATTCTGCTCCTTCCCCTTTCTCTGTGGCTGCAATAGTGGTAATTTAAAATGAAAGGAAACTGGTGCGGAACCTCCCTGCCCTATGGAACACCCCTGCAGCTGCGTCCCACCCCCCAAAAGGAACCTACGCTAGAGCGGGACACGGCAACAGGGGTTCCATAGGGCTGAGAGGCTCTGCACTGGTTTCCTTTCATTTTAAATTACCGCTATCGCAGCAACAGCAGCTTGTCCACATTTTTTGTTTTGTTTTTTTAAAACTGAAGGCGGAGTGAGGCAGCTGTTTTGGAGGCATTTTTGCCACCTCAAAAGTTTGCTGCCTAAGGCCACTACCTCACTCCGCCTTATTATAGAGTCACCCCTGAGTAGAAGCAAGCGGTAGCTGCAGTGACAGCTAGAGTGACCCAGTTGCAGACAAAATTGGAGGACACTGCTGCTGTGTCGGGTACTGTGACTAAAGATTTGTCAAATATTCACTTGAAGATAGAGTCACTGGAAAACTGAGTAAGGAAGATGAACTTGCAGTTGTTAAATTTTCCAAGGGTTCCCACTATTTCCCTGAAGGAGCTTTTTCATTCATATCTTACTTCTTTGTTAAAGATACTATTGGAATCTGTTCCTCCTCTTGATAGGGTTTTCTATTTGCTGGCTGCAAAGCGCAAAGACCCTGGTTCATCTTTACCATTTCAAAAACCACCTTTGATTCATTGGATCTGACTGGGTTCCTAGAGACTTCTGTCCCTGAAGCTATTCAGCGATCAAAACTCCTGCTGACTCTGGCTCTAGAGCCCAATTGTGACTGGCTAATGAGGTTGTACTTTAAGGCTACAGATGAATTATTTATGAAAGCTCATATACGTATGTTTCCAGATGTCTCTAAAGCCACCCAGAAATGTAGACAGCAGGTTTTGCTGCTGCATCCAAAGGTTCTGCAATTGGGGGGGGGGGGGGGATTCTTCTTGCATTACCCATGTAAGTGTTTGATAAAACACCAGGGTGTTAACTATATTTTTTTTGATCCCTCTCATTTAACTCAGTTTGTTGTTAGTAAAAATGTTAGTATACCAGACCTTTCAAATACAACCCCTACGTACCAGCTTAAAATGAACAAAGACAACCACAGGAAACCATTTGCATGGAAATCAACAAATGGAGTCATATGTTCATATTTTTTCTTACTCCAAATAAGATGTGCCATAATTTTATGAAATAGCTGCAATGTTTGCAGCTGTCGCTGGCAACACCCACTATAAAGACCATTACAGTAATCAATTCTAGACGTCACAAAGGAGTGAACTAAAGTCACTAGATCTTCTGGCTTCAAAAATGACCCAGCCCTCCACAACCTGTGCAGTAATGAAAAAAAAGGAGCAAACCACAGGAGATATACACAGACTAAAAGACAAATCCTCATTCCAAACATTAAGAACCAAGCATTGAGTTTTCAGACAGTCCGCATTTGCATCCAAACACTAGTTTGTTCACCACACCACCATACTTTGTTCTTGACCAATCTCCATTATAAGCTGAATATCATAAACAAACATAGCACTAAATATCAAATCCCAAAATGCTAAGAGTCAAAGGGCTTAAATACACATTGAAAAGCGGAGGGGACAATATTGACTCCTAGGATGAGCAACACTTGAATGTAACTAGGTCAGAATGATCCCCCATTCCAAACCATCCTTTGGGTCCTCTGATCCCAAAAAATAGCCATCCACTACAGGACATCTTCACAAATGCCCTCAGCGTGGCACCTCTGCAGAAGCACAAAATGGTTTATAAGGTGAAAAGCAGAGGACACATCTAACATACATAACAAGAAATTAGCCCCCTATCCACACCTGTACATAGCACATCCCATAAGGAAACTAGCAGAGTGTCTGTGCTGAAGCCCTTATGTAAACCTGACTAAACAGTGTGCAACGTCCCCAGATCATCCCAATAACATGACAGCCTTGAGAACACCACCTTCTCAATTATTTTACCAATAAAATTCAACCCGTCAGAATGAGATAGAGTTGTTCAAGTCCAACTCGTTCGTCTTTCAAAAAGATTGAAATCAGAGCCATTTTCATCTCATTGGGGAAGTGATCTTTTAAGGGAGACAAATTAATAATATTGGTCAGAAGTGGGGCAATTGCTCCCATGCATATTCATGAAGACTACAAGCAAAGGGTCTAACTCATACCTAGAAGACTAAAACACCTTCAAAAGCCCTTCTGTTTCACATTGGGAACAGAGCCGACCCAAGGTTTTCTGCTGATGTAGGCAGAAACCCTGGCCTCGTCACCACTCACCCAGCTGCCACTGATTCAGTCTCAGGAGGGAGAGGCGGGCAGTAGCAGTATTTCAAAAAGTGGTGGCGTTTTGCTGCTGCTTTCTTGCCTGCAGCAGGTCATGTCCTTTAGCACACATGACCTGCCACTTCTGATCCCGTTCCGATTTTCTTTCAACGCAACTTACTGTTGGAGGGGGATCAGAAGCAGCAGGCCATGTGTGCTGAAGGACACGGCCTGCCGCGGGCAAGAAAGTGGCGTCAAAAAGCAGCTGCTTTTGGAAATACTGCTGCTGCTGCCCACATCCCCCCCAAATGGAATTGGTGGCAGCAGTGGAGGGGGGCGGGGGGGCAGTGAGGCCAGTCGTGTATGTTGCCCAACTAGGCTGGCTACCTAGCTCATTTAGTGGACAGGCCGGCCCTAGTTGGGAAGGAAATGTAAACTCACTTAACCAATTATCTGTGGCCTCCCTTGAACTTCCCCCAGGATTTTCAATATATTAGATAGACCTTGCAAAGAATTTTGAGGGCTGAAGGAGATGAGAAGAAGAGATACAGAGTACTGCTTATTCAGCTGCGGCTCCGGACGTGTCTTTCCTGTGATGCCAAAGAGGAAGGGCAAATTAGGCAAACCTCCTGAGCCCAAGGAGACTCCCTCTACTTTGATTACCCCCTTGACTGGGTCCCATGGACATTTTCGTCGTTTGTCCAGTGAGTTAGCATGCAGGTACCAGCGTTACCCCATTTGTGTTGATGCCAGGGCTGGATGCTGTCTTCCTAGGGGTGTGAGCTGTTGCTGGGGCTGGGTTTGCCTCCAGTATTGCTCGCCATTTCCTTTAGCTCTGGTATCTCTAGGTCGGCGGGTCCCATGCAGGATTCTGTGGCTGCCTTGGTAGGAGGGAGTACATCTGGGTACTTAGGACCAATGTTGATGCAAATGCTTGAGTCATCTGTATCGGTGACAGGAGGGGAGCAACCCTTGGAGACTCTGGAAAGGGAGCAGATGTCAGCAGCACAGCTTGGCGTGGCAGGAGGTTTACCATTTTCATCAGGTTTAATGGATGAACCGCTTTCTGGTCCTTCCTTTGCTTTGGAACGACCAGTCTTTTACTTTGGAATCCATCTGGAGTGCAATATCTAAATTTGGAGAAGTTTTGGTTTCACAGTCTAATAAGACTTCCATTCAAGTTCAAGGTAACACAGCCGCGATTCAAAAGAATGTGAGTGAACTTATTGTTGTGAAGGAGACTGTTGAGGACCTTAAACTTAAATTTCAGGATGGTATTAACCCTGCTTTTATTAAAGATGTTTCTGCTAAGTTTAAAATTGAGGCTCTGGAGAACTAGGTGCGTTCTACTAATCTTCATTTAGTTAACTTTCCTCGTTCTTCCCTGACCTCTGCTAGGGATATGCTCAAGAAATATATAATGGGTGTTCTCAGTGTTCCTCCAGAGTCTCAGCCTCCTTTGTCTAGGATTTATAATATTCCATCTCGCAAGAAGGTACCCGTTGAGACTCAGCAGCCATCCCTCACAGAGGCACTGCATATGGACAATCTCAACATCTCTGATATTTTGGAGTCTTTGGACTCAGAATCTGTGGTTTCCTCTGCTAATATGGATCGAGACTGGTTGTTTAAGCTTTACTTTAAGAAACGCTCTTTATCTTTTATGAGTCTACTTGTGCATATCTTTCCAGACTTAGCCCGGGATACCCAGAAGAGACGGAGGGAATTCCTTCTCCTTAAGCCAGCTGTGGTCCAATTGGGGGGTTATTTTTTCTTAAACTTCCTGGCAAATGTTTAGTAAAACTTCAGTCTGTGAGTTATGTGTTCTATGACCCCTCTCAATTGTCTGCTTTCATCAGTACTCTCATTTTCGTTCTCTCAAGCTGTGGGTTAGATATTTGCAGTATATTAGCAATAGATTTGCTGATATAGGATGACTATTTTTCTTTGCATGTATGGTGCGTAATTTTCTTTTTCTCCTTTCTTGGTGAATTGAACATTTATTGGATGTTTTTCCTTTTGAATATACCTGATTTTGGATTTCCATGTCCTTTCTATTTCTGTGCAAGTTTGTAATGCTTGGAATTTATGTTTAATTTGATAAATATAAAATAAATAAAAATAAAGAATTTCAAGTGCTAGAAAGGGAGGCCTGTAGTTTATCAATTTTTTCCACAAAAAATACACTAAAATCTTTTGTTGACAATGTAGATAACTCCTCCAAACCATACCTCTCTGCAGGTCTCCACAACTGAAAAAGGGCCCTGGGCCCAACACTTGGCTCCTCAATTCAATTCTGCATCCACTCCTGCTTGACTTTAATAAGCTCTGATTGATAAACACGATAGTTTTCCTTACAGAGTTACCATAGTCCCACCAACTCTTTCTTCCTCCATGCCTGCTTTAATTGGCAACCTTGATAGTTCAGCAGGGCAAGCTCCACATGAAACCAACCTGTTCCAAGTCTCCGAACCCAGACTTTTCTGGAGTGAACTCCCATAAAATTTTCCCAAATGTCATATTCCTGTTCGTCCACTGGAATATCCTCCCAGCTAGCCACATTAGGGGAGAATCAAGCCAGGATATTATTGCATTTGACAACCATGATCTCAACACCTATGAGCAGCTCAACCTTTCACCCTAATGAATTCAAGCTTCGACTGACCAATACATGGGTCTGTCCAAAAGAGGGACTTACCTTCCAAGGCAGAATCAAGGCTCCCTTTATTACTCTGCAGCAACACCCAATCTAGGTGTTGTAAATCTAGGTCCTTCAACCAATCCAAAAAGACACCCTCATCCAATGACAACCGTTCATAAGGTATATTAAAGTCTCTGAAAATCAGAACTGTTGAGGCCTTTTCCACCCTACTCTGATGCATACTTCTGGTTTAAAGTGAGAGTTTGAGGGGAGTAGAAGAGGTCCATGGCCAAGAGCAGAAACTGTGAGACAATGCTTGTGAGTTAAATTAAGTGCTGCCTTGTGGCTTCTGAACTATTGCTGCTGCTGCAGGCCCCGACGAGGGACAGCAGTGGTGGCAATAGGGGCATAGGAGCAGCAGGACTGACAGGATGGAGAGGCTCCATCTAGGGTGCCTCCAATCCTTTCACCAGTCCTGCCCAAACCTTTCTGCTCCACCAAATCTCCAATATCCTTTTCCCCAAACTGACCTTACATTCACACTTGAAGATTTAGCAGCCTCCAATTTTTGCAGAGGAATATTCATAAGAACCTGCCTCCTTTAAGGATGATATAATAGTCCCCCTTCCCCATCCCTGCCAAGCATTCCAAAAGCCTCTCCTCCTATTCCAAAAATTACTATCCCAGACAAACCTCCCCTACCCACAATCATCTCACTTCTAAACCCATCCCACAATCAATTTCTTAAATATATGTTCCTGTGCACCAACTCTTTTACCTCTACACCCAAGACATCATAACCCACACACACATTACCACCATCCCTACCCTTTCCTTTCCCTTCCCAAGAATCCAATCCCCTTCCCCAAACTTTCCACAAAAAAAATTCAAAACTCTCAACTTCAAAGTAACATACCAAAAATTAACACATCTCTAAATACTTACAAACAACTCTTATAACAATCAAACATCTTATAAACCCACAGTCTTCACAGAGTAATAAGAAGATAAGATATGCACTACTGGGTTAGACTAAAGGTCCTTCAAGCCCAGTATCTTGTTTTCAACAGTTGCCAATCCAGGTCACAAGTACCTGTTAGGTTCCCAAAAGACAGACAAGATTCCATGCTGCTTATCTCAGGGGTAAGCAGTGAATTTCCCCAGTCCACTTTAATAATAGTTTATGGACTTTTCCTTCAGAAATTTCTCCAAACTTCTTTTAAACCCAGCTAAGCTAACAACTTTTACTACATCTACCAGTAACAAATTCCAGAGTTTATGCGTTGAGTGAACCCCTGTAATAGGGGTTCTCCGTAGACTACAGAGGAATGCAGCCACACTCGAAGGTGAAGTCCCGGACTGAATCTTGTGCTGGATTACCCACAGCTCAGAGAAGCTTTGCTGCTTCACTGAGCATGCGTGCCTGCTTCCTGCCTGCCTGTGCCCGGAGAATTAGTTGGTACCAGAGCAGAGAAGAGATAGATAGAAATAATGAGAGAATAGAGACGGTGCAAGCAAGTGAAGTTAATCTCTTCTTTGTCATTTTTTAATTCTTTGTATCTTCGTTTCATTTGCGGGGAAGATGGGCAGGAGAGTGTGGCTGCATACCTCTGTTGTCTATGGAGAACACCCGTTACAGGTAAGCGATTATGTTTTCTCCAGAGAAAAGGATGGGGACTCAGGCACACTCGAAGGCGAATCCAGGGCTGGGGGCCACCTTGCAGGTACTTTTGGATGTCTTCATAAGCAGGGTGACCCCCCAACAGAACCCAGGTGGAAGAGAGAAATCAGGTAGCAAACAGATTCCAGAGGACAGCCTGACCGAAGGCAAAGTCCATCTTTGATGAGCAATCCAAACTGTAATGCTTCGTGAAGGTGTGGATGGAAAACCAGGTGGCTGCTTTGCAGATGTCCTGGGTGGCGACAGAAGCCAAACTGGCAATGGAAGCGGCAGTAGCCCGGAGTTTGTCAGGGGTGACATGTCCCGGGGATGGGAGAGCAACTTGCTTGTAAGCAGAAGGCAATGTAGTTTACAATCCATGAAGATATGGTCGGCTTTGTTGCCAGGTGTCCAGGGTTATTAGGGTTGAAGGTGAGGAACTTGCGGAGAGGTGCAGTATGATGGAGATAGTAGAGAAGGGAGGCAGGGAGCACAATGGGCTGATTGAGATGAAACTCAGACACTACTTTCGGAAGAAATTTCAGATGGGTTTGGAGGACAACCTTGTTATGGAAGAATTGGGCATACAGAAGGTAATGCACCAGTGCTTGAATCTTCCCCAGTCGCCTGGCTGATGTATGGTTATGAGAAAGACTATTTTCCAAGTGAAGTATTTGAGCGACGTGGACAGTAGAGGTTCAAATGGTGGCTGCATCAGCTGAGATAGAACAACATTAAGGTTTCAGGCATGTGTAGGTGGCCGGACAGGTGGATTCGTGTTCAAGAGACCTCTCATGAATCTGGAGACAATCAGATGTACCAAGATGGGCTTCCCTCAACTGAGGCATGGGATGGAAGCATACTTAAGTAGTTTGTAAGCCTGAGTGGGACAGGTGAAGGAGGTAGGACAGGAGCTGGCCCACAGAGCACTGGACAGGATCATAGCCATTTGATGCTGCCCAGTGCTCAAAACAAGCCCACTTATGCTGGTAAGATCATTGAGTCGACGGTCTATGGGAGGCAGCGAGGATAGAAAGAATGTCCAGGGGCAGTGAGGAAATCAGTGCCCAGTGCCCTGAAGCTGCCATGGTGTGAGGGAGAGGCTCTGAAGATTGGGATGGAATAGACTGTCATGATGCTGAGTAAGCAGGCTGGGCTGATTCCCCAGGGCTATGGGGTGTGGCTGGAGGAGCACCAGCAGGTGGGAGAACCAGAGCTGTTGGGGCCAGTGTGGTGCTATCAGAATGACTGAAGCCGTGTCTGTCTTGATCTTAAGCAGGACCTTCATGATGAGTGCAAACAGAGGAAATGCATACAGAAGGCCATGAGACCAGTCCAGTGCAAAGGCACTGGGCACACAAACTGTGGGCACAGCCGGATGGAACGGAAGACTGGGCACTTGGTGTTGTCTGTGGAGGTGAAAAGGTCCACTTCTGGCTCTCCCCAAAGCACAAATATTTCCTGAAGGACCACAGGACCAATTTGTTGGCTAGCTGGTTTTGAGCCCCTGGAATGCAGGCTGCCTACAGCGTAGCATCTATGACAAGGGAAAATTCCAGAGTCACGTGGCTTCACAACAAATGTGAAATGAGTCTGTATCGCCTTGATTAATGATGTAGAACATGGAGACTTGGTTGTCGGTGCACACGAGGGCAGTCTTGTGACGTACCCTGTCGGCAAAGACTATGAGGGCACAGTAGACCGCTCGGAGCACCAGCATGTTAATATGCAAGGACTGTTCTTGAGGAGACCATGTGCCCTGTGAGTAAAGACTGAGCAGATGGGCTCCCCAGTCATACATGGATGCATCGGTGATGATGATATTGGTGAGGGGGTATCTGGAAGAGACAGTCCACCGAGAGGTTGACCGGAATTGTTCATCATCTGAATCTGTCGAGGATTGCTCATTGTGGGCCTTCAAAGGAAATCCTGGCCCAAAGGGGTTGGTGTGCAGGCACTAGTTAAGCCTGAGATGCCACTGTAATGAGCATATGTGTAACCGGGCGAGTGGAACTATAGACACAGCCACGGCCATGTGCCCCAGTAGGTGTAGGAACTTGTGGGCTGGCACCGATTGGTATGTGGCAAGAGCGCTGCTGAGGAATGCCAAATATCAGGACCAGAGATTGAGAAGGAAGGCTTTGGCTTGCAGAGTGTCTAGATGTGTCCTGATGAGCTCAGACTTCTCTGTGTTGAGATGAAGCTGAGTGTCTGCAGTGTGTTGGCGGTGTCCCGTACGGCTCGAGCTGCTGTGCCTTGGTAAGTGCCCAAAACCAGCCATTCATCTAGATAGGGGTAAATGCAGTGGCCCTGACACTGAAGGTAGGCCACTACACTAGCCAGACACTTCGTGAACACACATGGGGTGGTGGAGAGCCTGAAAGGAAGGACTTTGTACTGATAGTGGTGGTTGAGAAAGGTGAAGCGAAGGAACTTCCAGTGATGAAGATGTGTGTATATTCATCCTTTAGGTCCAGAGAGGCAAGCTAATCCAGAGGACTGAGTAGAGGAAGGATCGTGCTCAAAAAATGCATGTTGAACTTTTCTCGCTTGATGAAAAAATTGAGATGAGGTGGTCTAGGATCAGCTGAAGGCCCTGGATTCTTGGGGATCAGGAAAAAGCGGGAGTAAAACACCTGACTCCTCTCGGGAAGCAGGACGAACTTGATGGCACTGTTGAAAAGGAGCTGAGTTATCTCTTGTGCCAGTTGAGGCACATGCTACTTCGGGGATGACTGGATGGGGCCAGAGGACGAGGCGGCAGTAGTATGTTGAAGTGAAGCTTGTACCCTGACTGCATGATGGAGAGAATCCAGTAGTCTGTGGTCATAGATTGCATGCCTCTACAAAGTACCAGAGGCATCCCCTTACCAGCAGATAGTCAAAAGCTGGGGGGAGGGTTTGGGCAGGGTGGTCTGCAGAAACACCTGGGGTTTCCTCTCTCTGGGGCCACCACGATGGGGGTATGACTAGTATGACTGGCCCCAACTACGAGGAGGGGGCTACTGCAAGTAGGGCTGGTAGCGAAGCAGAGGGTAGAATTGCTGGAAGTAATGATAGCGGAAAGGACGGAGATAAGATGGCAAAGAGTGGCAGCAGATAGAGAAAGATGTCGCCGCTGGCTGATCCGAGAGCTCTTAGACAGTAGTAGAGTGGTCCCTGACCTCCAAGACGGCTTCCTGAACCCTGGACCCAAAGAGGCTGTCACCCTGGCAAGGGGCATCTGCCAAGCAGTCATGAAGTTCTGAGTCCAGATAAGCAAAGCCATGCCAGTCCGTCTGGCTGAAATGGCCATAGCTGTGGACCGGGCCACGGAGTCACAGATGTCATAAGTGACACGAATGATAGCTTATCATTATCGTTCATTAGGATTTGATAAACCACCCTTGGCAGAGCAGCGGTTTACAAATAAAAAAAAATATCGTACATAAAAAAGAGACAGGAAAAGAAAGGAACTCCATTTCAAGATACGACAGAAGAAGCAGAAAGCAAGGTGTAGGTAGAAAGTAGACAGTAACAAATCAAGGCATATAGGGAGAACTGTTTATCAAGGGTGCAAGTCTCAGGTGACATCTACTCCAAACATCTAAACAAACAGGTAAGTTTTAAGGAGCTTCTTAAACGAAGGGAGTGAAGGTTCCAAGCAAATCTGGAAGGTAAGGCAGTTCCAGAGCGAAGGGGCATGGTAAAGGCAGAACTGCGAGTAGATTCATATTTGGTATGTGCAGGGGATGGAAGGTCCAAGTGGTTATCTTGGAGGGAGTAAAGACAGCATTGAGGCACATAAGGGATAATCAAGGAAGAAAGATACGGTGGGGCACGGCTATGAAGGGCCTTGTGGGTGAGAGTGAGGAGTTTAAACTGGATTCTCTGAGGGAAAGGTAACCAGTGATGATGTATGAGCAGGGGTGTGACATGATCTGGCTTCCGGGCATGAGTGTGAGCGCAGATGGCAGTGTTCTGGATGGTTTGGAGATGTTTTAACTGTTGTTGGGGAAGTCCAGTAAAGATGGTGTTACAATAATTGAGGTGAGTGATTACTATGCTGAGGAGAATGGTAGTAAGGGCAGTTTGGTCAAAGAAAGGGCAGAGAGCACGAAACGTGGGGAGGACTGAAAACACAGAGTGAGTAAGACGGGAAATGTGGGTAGAAAAGGAGAATCCAGTATCAAAGTGTACACCGAGGTATTTCAAGAAGGTAACAAAGTAATGGTGGTGGTGGTGCCAAGGGAGGGAGCAAGAGAAGAGGAGTTTTTGATCCTGTGATCCAGGTGGTGGTGGTCTTAGGAGGGTTGAGTTTTAGTGCATTATTGTGCAGCCATACTGAGATGAAGTCAAGGGCGGTGTTAATAATGTAGAAGTCAGGCGATGAGCAAGAAGTAAAATGTTGTCCGTGTACATATAGAATGTGATACCTAAGGATTGAAGGAGGGTAAAAAGGGGATGGAGAAAAACATTAAATAGGGGGATGAAAGTGAGGACCCTTGGAAAACACCACAAGGAAGGGAAAAGGGAGCAGAGGAGGAAGTGTGCAGCAGACTTGGTTAGAGATGGTGTGAAAGGAGGAGAAAAACCACGAGTGAACAGAACCCCGAACACCTACCTTGTGAAAGTGTGTGGGAAGGAGGACGTGGTCAAAGAGGTCAAGGGAAATAGCAAGTTCAATGAAGTCTTGGTCAAGAATGTTGAGGATGTCATTAAGAACCAAGGTGAGAATAGTTTCCGTGCTGTGAAAAGCACAGAATCCTGACTGATGGGGGTGCAAGACCAGGGTGTGTTCCAGGTGGTTGGAAAGTTGGGGGAAAATGATATGTTCAGCTAGTGTAGCAAGGAAAGGAAGGTTAGAGAATGGACAATGGAGGGATCACTGAGACCAAGTTTGGGGCCTTTAAGGAGGGAACGAACCAGAGCTTTCTTCCACAGGGGAAGAAGAGAGCCAGATGAGAAACTGGCATTGAGCATAGCACAGATGAAAGGGATAAAGCCCAAGGAAGGGTGAGCGAACCAGTCAAGGAGAATGGGATCAAGGAGGCATGAGGATGAACTTTGAGCAAAAAGAAGTCTGGAAACATCTGAGTCGTCGACAGAGGAGCAACTCTGCCAAATATGGGACATCGTGGAATCGGGTGAAACAGGGGACACTGGTGGAATGATGTGGTAGAGGGATTCATGTAAGTCCGCAGTCAAAAGAGTTGGCTATGCCAAAGTGGAATCATCCAGCTGAAGAAAGTGGTCATGATGATAGAGCAGCATATGTAGCTGATGAGCTAAGATGCATATGGCAAGAGTACTCCTCTGGTAGACTTGTGCCCCACGGTGCCTAAAGTCCACTGTTCCTTCCCTGGGGGCATCTGGGACAGCGGCTTGGTGCGCTTGGATTTTTTAAGGATGGCTTCAGAGACAACTGATTGATGAGGGAGTTGAGGATGGTGGAAACTCTGAGCTGGCAGGACCTTGTACTTAAGGTCAATGCGTCGAGATGAAGAACTGCCCGAAGATGAGGTCTTCCAGATGGAAGATTGAAGATCTTGAAGGATCTGAGGGACCAGGAGTGCAGGGATTTCCTTAGGAGCACTGCAAGCCTTCAAAACAGAGTGAAAATCCTATTTGTTGGTTAGGGTCTGCGAGTCACTAAGAACAAGAGCCTGGGAGAGTTTCTGGAGGAACTTCGGTAGGAAAGGTCCTCAGGTGGTTCGTCCTAGAAGTCAGAAGTCAGGGGAAATTGGAATGTATGGTGCTTACCTGATGACTGTGATGGCGGAAGGAGCTGATGCTTATGCTTGGTCTTAGCCTTTTGACCCAGCATAGGCATGTCCCCCAAAGGGTTAGAGGAGAAAGCCAATGCACTTGGAGTCAGGGAGGGATGCCACCCGATGGCAGAAGCAGCCAAGACCCCACAACTGTACCCGGAGATGTCAAAACCCATGCTGAGGCTGCCTTTAAAGAGCCCCCCCCCCCCGAACCTGGGCTTGGACTGATGGGGGAAGAGAGAAGTTATCATTTGACATAAGATCTGGCTCCACAGAGGCAGCAAAACACCAAGCAAGGCTTATCTCAATGCCAGAAAAAAGAAAACAGCTCCTGTTTGCTGAATTACTCCTCTTGCCGCTCTGTTGCTTTCCCTTCTTTCTTTTTTTTTTTTAAGGTTTGTTTTTAAAACGATGGAGCTGACTGAGCAGGAGCGCTGAGAAGGGCCGAGATGCAAGACGTACTCCTCCCCCTGCAGTCACGTAGTGAGAGGAAAGATAGCCTTGTTTCTTTTTTTTTTAAGTTTCAGTTTCATCACAGCGAGGAAAGATTGGTGGGGAAGTGAGCTGGGGTGAGAAGGGAGCAACGGAAGAAAACTGTGAAAAAAAGAGAAAAATTGCAGACAAAAAGTGAAGAGAAAAGGAGACCTATGCAGGCTGCTGTGTAGTAAGTAGAAAAAATTATTTTCAGGGCACAGGTATGCATGATCAGTGAAGCAACAAAGGTTCTCTGAGCTGTGAGGGATCCGGCACAAGGCTCAGTTCAGGGGATTTCACCTTCGAGTGTACCTGTATCCTTCTGCTACACTGTAACTTCATTATATGTCCCCTCGTTTTTCTATTTTTTTTCAAGGAATAAACAACCAAAGTACGTTTACCTGTTCCTCTCCACTCATTATTTTATAGACCTTTATCATATTTCCCTTCAGCCATCTCTTTTCAAAGCTGAAGAGCCCTAACCTTTTAAACTTTTATTTGTAGGGGTATTGTTCCATCCCCTTTATCATTATGGTCGCTCTTCTCAGTACTTTTTCTAATTTTGCTATATACTTTTTATGATATGGCAACCAGAATTGTGCACATTATTTGAGGTGCGTGGTTGCACTATGAAGCGATACAGAACTATATCATCATCCTTGGTTTTATTCTCCATTCCTTTCTTTATAAGTCCTAGCATTATATTTGCTTTCTTGGCCACCGCTGAAGAGTCATACTAAGGGCCCCTTTAGTCAGGAATGCTGGAGGGACAATCCTGCTTTAGTGCCTGCCCTCTTGTAGGGATGGTGACAGCCCACTAAGATATGCCCCCTGGCAAGAGGGCAGAGCCCGTGAAACCCCTCAGTAAAGGTTCCTTTTACAAGCAGGATTAATAACACTTACTGGAGGAGGGGCACTCTCAGTGACAGTGGTATGGTTGGTAATTGAGAGAAAGAGAGAAACTAATTGATGGGCATGGGGGGGAGAGGGGGATGGTGGGGACAAGCGTTGGAGAAATAGACACAGTGCTGGAGATTGATACTGAGAGTGTGTTGAGAGAAAGAGCGACTACTATGGACTGAGAAACTGCCTGTCAAAAATAGGGTTAGAAGCAGACAGTGACTGCTGGAAATGGGAGGAATTGAAAGAGAGAGTTTGCTGGGGGGGGAGGGGGGGAACAGAGATAACAAATGACATTTGAGAGTGGGGCAGATTGAATGAATGTTACTGCTGGAACAGGAGTCCTGAAAGAAAGACTGCTGGGGAAAAGAGACTGACTACTGGGGATAGGAAGCATAGCAAGGGAGAAAGACTGTTTGGGTTTGGGGAGACAGGGGACATTACTACTTGGGTTTGGCTGGGGGAGAGGCCTGGTTGAGGGGAGCGGTTGGAGAGGGAGAACTAGCCATGTGGTGCCAATAGCAAATGTCCCTGTACATGATTAATGTTTGGCACATTTACTGAATACTCTATCATGAATATCACCGAATGCCACTACTTGGAGGTCATGGGTAGAGCGTGACTTTTTCTATTTCCTGGGTTATGTGCAAATCTTTCAGAGGTAAGAGCGAGCATGACTTTTATATAACAGATAATACTAAAGTTATGTTATTGGCAGATGAAAAACTCATCTTTCTCAGAGATTCAAAATTAACATTTACTTACCTGTACATTGATCCTCATCTCTATGACTACGATTGTCTCTCTGTTCTTCCTCCATGCGCCTCTGTCGACCATGTTGATACTGAAATAGTTTCCTGATGACAGGCTTCAACTGGTCATTCTCCTTATCATTCTCAAAAGTTAGTTCCAGGCATGGAATTGGCCTTTCTTCATCGGAGTTGGCAAAGGGTTCATTCAATACTTCAGTGGTTTCAGATATAGTCTCTGTTGTAACACTGCTATTAATCCTGCGGCACTTACGTCCTCTTTTCTTCTTTAGTAAGAAAGGTCTCTGAAAAGCATTGCAAAACATGATAAAAAGGCATTAAGATTCTAAGATATTTAACCAATCAGAACACAGTATACGTAGCCTGGTGCTCTAGTAGCTGTCCTGTAGAAAATGGGATTCTTATAGTTTGACACTTACTGGAAAATTAATCCAAAGATATTGTAGTGCATCAGCTTTCAAGATGTATAAAGAGATACATGTGGTTGTAAAAGCTGATGTATGATGTAATTGGTTTATTCTTTAGCTGATCCAATAAAAGCAAAATGTGCTGCATGCTACAGCAGTAGCATGTCCCTAATTCAAAAGGGGTTCTTTTATCTGTTAAGTGCTTGAAAGCATTAGGGACCATTATCCAATTCCAGGCTGATGAATGTACAATTAATTCCAAGTGTAAAAAAAAATCCTTCCAGACTGTGCCTTTGTATTGTATCAGAGTACAGGTTAAGGAACCAATTGCATTCCCAAGTCTGAAATTTGTGGGGGTTATATTTAAATGTTATCTGATTATATACATATTTATATTGTGCTGATAAATTTGATATTGTCAATTTGTGACTGTTAATTTTATTGTTTTTTTGATGTCATCTGCTTTGAACTCAATCAGGCAAAAGTGGAATATAAATGCTGACCTACATGACATTACATTCACAAGCATTGTAATTAAACCCACTTAAAATCTACATGTAACAAAATTACAGGATCCATCAGTTCAGAATCCAAAACAGTGTGACATTGTTTTCCCCATTTCTGATTTTTTTAAAAAACCTGTAATGCTGTGGCTTTCAAATACTCTATAAATTGCTATCTTAATTGTCCTGCTTTTTGCACTGATGCTCCTTGCTCCAAATTTCCAAGGAAGTTCTACTTCATCACTTCCTGCAAACCTCCTATGACTCAGGGTATAGGAATTACAGGATTGCCTATTTCCTCAGTGAACATCCCTTTTAACTGGTTTGCCTCTTCCCTTGGGTCAATTATTGCTTCTTTTTTTCTTTCCATGATACCAGCTGATTGGTATTGAAATTATTTTATCATTTCAGCATCACTTCCAACATTTTCTGATCCTCTTCAAAAGTGACTACTATTACTTATTCTTAGTCTGCTCATTGCTCAAAACTTCTTACCTCCAGATAAGCTAGAAATAAACACAAACATATTTATTTTTTATACCGTTTAAATAAAAATCATGGTAGAGACTAGTTGCAGAGGAGAGAGGAGAAATGAAGATGCCAATAACTAACCCTTTACAAATGGGGGTGAAGTTCATAAACACCTTTAACAAGATAGGTAATCAAGGAATACAATCAGAAAATGCACAGAAGGGGAAATTACAGAATTAATGCAGTTCACATTTAAAGAGTTTATACCTACATACTGTAGTAACATACATTAGAGGCTGACTATGGAGACATTTTACTTCACATTAATTTCCTTTCCTGGAGTCTGCTAGACTAGTCCATACTAGTGGGTTATTAATCTCTACCAGCAGATGGGAGACAGAAAAGAAAGCAAAACTATGCTGTGCACAGCTAGAGGGAGCCTTCAGTATTTTCGTAACAAGCAATGGAAGATAGTCAAAACCTCCCAAGGAACGCCTCAACAAGGACAACTATATACAATCTCTGCATATATTTATTCAACAGGTATTTTTTAAATTTCTTTTTAATATTGTTTTATTATTTTGATCAAAGCAGTTTACATTATAACTTAAATTTGGCAATGCACATTAAACAGGGATATTGACAATTTGGATTTTATGAGGCAATGGAGGGTTAAGTGACTTTCCCAAGGCCACAAGGAGTGCTAGTGGTAATCGAACCCTGGTCAGTTGGTTCCCATGCAAGTGCTCTAACCATTAGGCTACTCCTCCACAATCTCTGCATGGTACATAGGGACAAATATGCAGAAGGATGAAGTCCAAGACACAAGGTTGAACAGGGCAGGTCCTGGACTGGACTAGCAGGACTCCAGGAAAGGAAATTAATGTTAAATGTCTCCTTCCAGATCTTCCTGCTAGACCAGTCCAGACTAGTGGGATGTACCAAAGCTACTCCATCCCAGGGAAGAATGTGCAGTGGAAGAATACCCGAGCAAACCGCGTGGCCACTTGGCATGAACATCTAGCCAGTAGGAGCCAAAGAGGACCAAGTAGCCACCCTGCAATTGTTCAAAGGTGACGCATGAGACGACTCCTCACCCAAGAAGCTGCTAGGCCCAAATCAAATGAGCCTTGAGACCTGGAGAAACAGGCCTGTACCGCATCAGGCAGGCTGAGGCGATAGTGTCCTTGATCCAGCAACCTAGGGTTGCCTTGGATGTTGCTTGGCCCTTCCGGGGTCTGACGAAAAGGACAAAGGTGATTGGAAATACCAGGTGATCAGAAAGACCAAAGTAATTTGCCAATTTCAAATACTGCAAGAGTGCATGACAGATGTCCACAAAATGCAAGCCCTTATCTGGTCCGGTGCATTGGTCTGGCGAAAAGGCCAGCAAGAACAGCACCTGATTGACGTGAAAGGGAGAGAGCACCTTGGGCAAGGAGGGAACCAGGCCAAGAATGTCAATAAGGGGTCGTGGCAGGAAAGCTCCTGCAATTCCGAAATCTGCCATGCCGAAGTGATAGCTACTAAGAACACCGTTTTCAGGGACGGATCCCTGATGGTAGCCTGCCTGAACGGCTCGATGTACAGACATAAGCACTCAGAGAATAAGTGTCAAGTCCCATGATTGAACTCGACAAACCCTTCTCAACACACAGGGGCTGGGAAGTGAGGAGACAGACAATGTCCGTGTACCATGGCCATCGAGGCCAGTCTGGGGCCACCAGGATCACCAGACTCGGGTGACCCTCGATCTTCCAAAGCTCTCAGAGTATCATGGCTCATGGGGTGACACACACAGAGGAGGGGATCCGGGGTCCAGGGCTGGACCAGTACATCCATCCTCTTCGACTTGGGCTCCGAGCAATGGCAAACGAAGGAGGGGACCTTGGCAGTGATCGCTGTTGCCATCCAGTCCACCCCACCCCCAGAAAGCCACATCAAACAATGGTTGAATGCCCATGGGGAAAGTTCCCATTCCATGGGATTGAGGTGGTGATGGCTGAGGAAATCCGCTTCCCGATTGTCCACGCCTGAGATGTGCTGGGCTGTAAGCGCTTGGATGTGCAGTTCCACGCATGGGAACAGTAGAGACATTTCTTGAGCTACTTAGAACATAAGAACGTAAGATATGCCCATACTGGGTCAGACAAAGCTCCATCAAGCCCAGTATTCTCTTTCCAACAATGGCCAATCTAGGTCACAAGTCCCTAGCAGTTTCCCCAAAAGACACAGGTTCCAAAATGCTTGTACTGGGGCAAGCTGTGCATTTCCTGGATCCCCTTTAATAATGGTTTATGGACCTTTCCTCCAAGAACTTGTCAAAACCTTTCTTAAAACCAGCTACATTAACAGCTTTTACTACATCTTCCAGTAATGAATTCCAGAATTTGATTACACGTTGAGTGAAAAAATATTTTCCCTTATTAATCGTAAATAGGTTACACTGTAGCTTCATGGCATGTCCCCTAGTCTTTCTATATTTTGATGGCGTAAACAATCGATCTACGTTTACCTGTCTCACTCTATTCATTAACTTATAGACCTCTATCATATATCCCCTCAATCATCTCTTTTCTAGTTTGAAGAGCCATAACCTTTCTAGCCTCTCCTCATAGGAGTATCCTTCCATCCCCTTTACCATTTTGGTGGCTCTGCTCTGTATCTTTTTTAATAAAGCTATATAATCCTTTTTTTCTGGGGAAAGGAGGGGCTCTTCCGAAGGGATGGGCTTCACCTTAACCAGGATGGAACCAGACTGCTGGCATTAACCTTTAAAAAGGAGATAGAGAAGCTTTTAAACTAGAAAATACGGGAAAGCTGACAGTCGCCCATGAGCGCAAGGTTCGGAAGAAGGTATCCTTGAAGGATACTACCAAAAGCAGTGAGGTTCCAAAAAAGAGTAAAGTAGCCCAAATGCCCTTGAGTATGGTGCAGACAGAGCGTAACAATTCCAAATTACCCATGCCTACCAATAGCCAGATTAATATTAATAAAATACAGTCTCTAAAATTCTTGTATGCAAATGCTAGAAGTCTAAACAATAAGATGGAAGAGTTAGAATATATAGCACTAAATGAGAGGTTAGATATGATTGCAATTTATTTATTTATTTATTTACATTTCTTATATACCGCACTATTTGACATCAGCGCGGTTTACATCAAACAAAACATTTCAGTACACAAAAATGTCTGAGTTACATTAAACAGGGTTAACAACTTGGATAACAGGGTAATTTTACAACTCAGGTAAATAAACTTTGATTGTAGTGTAAACTATTTACATCTATAAGTTAGGGCGCCGTTGAGACGTAATGGTCAGTTGAGCGTTGAACTTACTAAGTGGGGAATTCAGGGTCAATGGGTGATTCAGAGTTTCTATAACTAACAGTGATGGGTCGTGATTCTGCACACACTGGGAAGTATATAAGGAATAGGTAATGTTTGAGGGCCTTTCTGAATTGGAGTATGCTGGTGATTGCTCTAATATCAGGTGGCAGCATATTCCAAAGCTTCGGGGCACGGAGACTGAAAGCTCTGTTTGCTGTTGATGAGGTGCTTTTTGTAAGTTCACGGGGAACCAATAGCGTATTTAATGCCATTGATCTTCTTGATCTATTAGAAGAAATGGGTTTGATGAGTTCAGTTAATGATGTGGATGAGAGACTGTTTACCGCTTTGAAGGTAAGTAGTAATGTCTTGAAAATGATCCTGGCCTGTACAGGAAGCCAGTGTAACTGCTTCAGAAGGGGCGACACATGCTCACTCCTAGATGCCCCATAAAGAATCCTCGCAGCGCTATTCATTGCAAGCTGTAAAGGGTTCAAGGTGGATTGAGGGAGGCCTAGCAAAATGACATTAGCATAGTCAAAGTGGGGCATGATCAGAGCCTGGTAGATGGTACGGAAATCCTCAGGTTCAAGCAGTGGGCGAAGATGTCTTAGTGATCGGATTTTGTAGTATATGGATCTTACCGTGTTAGCTATATGCGCCTTCATGTCCAGGTTCTGATCGAGTGTAACACCCAGATAACGTATTTGCTGTTTTGATTGTAGCTCAGCATCTTTCACCTTAAGGAATTGTGGAGGGCTGAAGTTCGGGTTCTTTGACATGAAAAGCACCTCTGTCTTCTTATGTTGAATCCGGAGGTTTTGTGATAGGAGCCATTCCGATATGGCGTCAAAGCAGTTGCTCAGAGGGGACAGGTCCAAATTGTCAATGTTGAAAGGCATATAAAGCAGGACGTCATCCGCATATATCATGCAATCAACATTGAAAGACCGGATGATCTTGCAAATAGGTTGCATATAAATATTGAACAACAAAGCAGAGAGAGAGGAGCCTTGTGGGACCCCTTGCCATTGGTGGAATGGATCAGACATCACTCCCCCAGCACGAACATGTTGCCATCTTTCGGATAAGTACGATCTGCACCACTCAAGGGCAGTTCCGCCTACTCCTTTCTCCTTCAGCCGTAATAGGAGGAGGTCATGGCTCACAGAGTCAAAAGCAGCGGCTATGTCCAGGAACACAAGTGCGAAAACCCTGTCGGATGTTGTTGATACCAGAAATTATGGTATTGAGGAGAGCTGTGAGGAGAGTCTCTACACCATGTGACTCTCTGAAGCCATGTTGGCAAGGATCCAATGGAGCATTGGTATCGATGTGGTCTTGCAATTGACATTGTACCTCCTTTTCTATTAACTTCGCGAGAAAAGGAATACTTGAGATGGGTCTGTAGGAGTCTACCTTTTGAGGATCTAACTTACAGTTTTTCAGGAGAGGTCTGATGGAAGTTTGCTTGAGGGCAGATGGGAATGTACCGGAGTTGAAAGACAGGTTTACTATTTTAGTTATTATTGGGCTGAATTCACAACGCAGATCCCTTATCCAGAAGGCTGGGCAGGGGTCCGTCTGAGCAGTTGTGGAATTGAGAGACATGATCAGATCCTCAATTTGCTTCTTGGTAGGGGTAGAAAACATGGTTAGAGCTGTTTGGCAATCTTGATCTATGGGGGTTAATTTTAATGGAGGTTTATTTGTTTGTGTAAGCTTGGATTGTAGGTAGGCTGTGAAGTCTTGAGGATGGATCTCGCCTTGCTTTTCAGGGGCTGGCTCTTTAGATAAGGTTTTGACTAGGTTAAACAAATCATGAGGTTTGTTTAGTGCCCGCCTCAAGGTGTCCGTGTGGTACCGCTTCATTTTCTCTGAGATGGCCTTGCGGTGGATGGATAGCTGATTGAGGTAGGCTGCCTGGTCTGCTGTTGAGCGAGACCGACGCCAGCGCTTCTCGAGGTTCCGTAGTTGGGATAGTGATCTTCTCAGGTCATCTGTGTACCATGGTGCCGAAGCTCTCTTTCTAGGCAGCCTGTTGAGTGATGGTCGTATTGCAATTGAATTAAGACTGGTGTTCCAGCAGGTGATTAGATCTTCTATTTCTAGGGAGGCCTTGTTACGAAGTGAGCATGTTCCAGCAAGGATGTGATCTCTGTTGAAAGGAAGAAAGCTCCTAGCCAGAGATTTGGGGCTGTTATCCGGAGCATTGTTAGTCATTGAATGTCTGTTGTGCGTAGGGATTTGGAAAAAGATGAGTTTATGATCTGACCACGGTACATCAGTAATAGATATCGCGGCAGTGTAAGATTGGGTGTTTAAGGACTGTGGGGCAAAGATAAGATCAAGGGTGTTTCCCTTTACATGGGTAGGTTCATGGATTAGTTGTTGGTATCCCAGGGATTCAAGTGCTTCGAGGAAGGCGGAAGAGTGACTATCTTGGAGCGCTGGCAGGTTAAAATCACCCACAATCCAAGTTGGGATATTAGGATTCTGAATGTTGGATGCCAGATCTATAATGGCTGGAAGGACTTCTGGGGAGGATGAAGGTGCTCTGTATAGAAGGCTTATCGTGCATAATTTGTTGGAGATAGAAACTAACTCGAGGTGGTCGGATCTAGGGGTATCTTTCAGCTGGAACTGAAGGTCTGATCTGGAGAGAATGAGCACGCCCCCTCCTCGCTTGTTTTGTCTGTGGCTGGCAAACACTGAGAAATTTGGTGGAAGAAGTTGGTTAAGTAGCACATTGTCTTCTGCAGAAAGCCACGTTTCAGTAACCATGAGAATATCAAGGTTATGTAGGGAAATAGTAGTATCCACAATCACCGGCCATTTCGTACGAATTGAACGGGCATTGATGAGAGCACATTTGAGGCTTTGTGAGTAGAGGCTTTCGTCTTGTTTGGCTTTCGTCGAAAGTTGGAGTGGAATGTATATTAGATGCTGGTGATGTGCCCGAGAGTTCCCATTATAACTGAACTTAGGTGTACCTGACGCTCTTTTTCCTTGGCCGTATAGGATTGGTATCTGGTTGCCCTCAAGGGTTAGAGCTCGGGAGAATGAGAGGCAGAAGGAGAAAATTAGGTAACAGCCCGTTAGGGTAATAGGGGAACCCATCTTACTCACTCTGAATGTAGTCGCAGAGACAATGAGATATTACTAGTGAGTGGGAGAGATTTGTGAGAATTCAGTAGGGCTATTTCTCATTGGCAACGAAAACAAGAAAATTCTCTTATTCTGGGTATAGAATGGTTATGGAATACAGATCAATTATTCAAGTAACACAGTTTATACAGGCAAGATTTAACATTAGCAGACTAGACTAACCTAGATAGCATACAGGCTGCCTGCAAGAAGGTAAAGGAAGTATCTATTCAGAGTGAAAAAAAAAAAAGCACAATCAATTGCTTTAGGTATAGATTAGTTATTATATGCATCTATAATAGGCCCACAAGTTATTATATGCATATATAATAGCACAAGTAATACAGATTAGGCAGGCAGGATGATATATAGAAGATTAGATTGCGCGGGATGTTTAAAAGGCTGTCTGCAGGAATGCAAAGAGAAGTATCTGTTTAGAGTGGATACAAAGTTAACAGATCACTAAGTATAGTAAAACAGAGTTACCAGCTTGTTGTCAGACAGCATTCATTGATGTTTCAGGTTGAACAGGCTGCTCTTCGCTATTTAGTCAGCTCTTCCGGAGGACCTGAGCAGCTATTCAGTGAACATTAAACAATTGTAGATGGTGCTGACAGTAACTAGAGAGCTTCCTCAAAGAATTCGGCCACAGTCTACGAAACGGCGCCACGGACCTCGCCTAAGGGCCGCGCCAAAGGGCCCTCTGGCGAGGCCCTCAGGCGCGGGCACGCTAGGCGCGGGCACGCCCGCTTGGCGCTCTTTTAAACTGGGCCGCCGCCTACCCGGATTGGGCAGTGATCCCTGGTGGGGGTGGTTGTTGCTCCGGCCGGCTCGATCCCCGCCGGGAGAGCTGTTGAGAAGGCCGGAGTGCAGGAAAGGCCCTCGCGCCCGCTTGGCGCTCTTTTAAACTGGGCCGCCGCCTGCCCGGATTGGGCAGTGATCCCTGGTGGGGGTGGTTGTTGCTCCGGCCGGCTCGATCCCCGCCGGGAGAGCTGTTGAGAAGGCCGGAGTGCAGGAAAGGCCCTCGCGCCCGCTTGGCGCTCTTTTAAACTGGGCCGCCGCCTGCCCGGATTGGGCAGTGATCCCTGGTGGGGGTGGTTGTTGCTCCGGCCGGCTCGATCCCCGCCGGGAGAGCTGTTGAGAAGGCCGGAGTGCAGGAAAGGCCCTCGCGCCCACTTGGCGCTCTTGTAAACTGGGCCGCCGCCTGCCCGGATTGGGCAGTGATCCCTGGTGGGGGTGGTTGTTGCTCCGGCCGGCTCGATCCCCGCCGGGAGAGCTGTTGAGAAGGCCGGAGTGCAGGAAAGGCCCTCGCGCCCGCTTGGCGCTCTTTTAAACTGGGCCGCCGCCTGCCCGGATTGGGCAGTGATCCCTGGTGGGGGTGGTTGTTGCTCCGGCCGGCTCGATCCCCGCCGGGAGAGCTGTTGAGAAGGCCGGAGTGCAGGAAAGGCCCTCGCGCCCGCTTGGCGCTCTTTTAAACTGGGCCGCCGCCTGCCCGGATTGGGCAGTGATCCCTGGTGGGGGTGGTTGTTGCTCCGGCCGGCTCGATCCCCGCCGGGAGAGCTGTTGAGAAGGCCGGAGTGCAGGAAAGGCCCTCGCGCCCGCTTGGCGCTCTTTTAAACTGGGCAATCTCAGAGACATGGTGGAAGGAGGATAACCAGTGGGACACTGTGATACCTGAATACAAACTATATCGTAATGATAGAACTGAGCAAATTGGTGGAGGGGTAGCGCTCTATGTTAGAGAGGGCATTGAGTCAGAAAGGATTAAAGTTTTGCAGGAAACAAAATTTGCTGTAGAATCTCTATGGATTGAAATTCCATGTATGAAGGGGAAGGTGATGGCAGTGGGGGTGTACTATCGACTGCCTAGCCAGAATGAACAAATGGATGATGAAATGCTCAAAGAAATCAAGGAAGCTAACAAAAGTCACAGCAGAGTAATAATAATGGGTGATTTCAATTACCCCGGTATCAACTGGGTCAGTGTCACGGCAGGACATGCTAGGGAGATAAAGTTTCTAGATGAAATAAATGACTGCTTCTTGGAGCAGCTGGTTCATGAACCGACCAGAGGGGAAGCCATAATGGACCTAGTCCTTAGTGGAACACCAGATCTGGTGCAAGAAATAAGGGTGTTGGGACCACTTGGCAATAGTGATCATAGCATGATCGTGTTTGATTTAATTAGTGGAGGTGGGATTGTAAAGAAATCCACAGTACTACCTTTTAACTTTCGAAAGGTAGACTATGATAAAATGAGGAATATAGTTAAGAAAAAACTAAAAGGAGTGGTTGCAAAGGTTAAAGATTTACATCAAGCTTGGGTGTTGTTTAAAAATACTATCCTGGAAGCCCAGACCAGCTGTATTCCACGCATTAAGAAAAGTGGAAGAAAGTCCAAAAAACTGCCAGCATGGTTTAAAGGTGAGGTCAGAGAGGCTGTTGCTGACAAAAAAGCATCTTTCAGGAAATGTAAAAAAGAGCTAAATGACGAAAACTGGAAACAGCACAAGCACTGGCAAGTTAGAGTAGTTACTCACCTGTAACAGGTGTTCTCCAGGAGCAGCAGGAATCAGTCCTCACATATGGGTGACGTCGGTGCCGACGGAGCCCCCGTGCGGAGCATTTCCCCAGCTTTCATAGAAAGCCTTTGGGAATGCAGCGCGCATGCGCGGTCCCCTTCCTGCCCAAGGGTGCCATCTTGCTTAGTCTGATGACATAGCTAAAAGACAGCAAAAAAGCAAAAATAAATCATATGACTGCAACTCCAAGGGGAGGAGGGAGGGTTGTGAGGACTGATTCCTGCTGCTCCTGGAGAACACCTGTTACAGGTGAGTAACTACTCTTTCTCCAGGACCAAGCAGGAAGTCAGTCCTCACATATGGGACTCCCTAGCTTAGGGCTACCAGAGGCCCCGAACTGAAAAATGAGCTCCTTCTAGAGCCTCAGCATGCAAGAACAGAATCTTCTCTGATAATGCCCCTGACAGGTAGCCCAACACCAGGGACGGAGGGTAGGAGTTGCCTAGACCCCAAAGAGATTATGGAGTACCGCTTGCCCGAAAGCACTGTCCCTGCGGGACTCCCTCTCAAGGCAGTAGTGGGCCACAAAAGTCTGGCTTGAAGACCAAGTAGCGGCCCGGCAGATGACTGCCCACGGAACAGAGCGGAGATGAGCCACTGACGCAGCCTTCGCCCTGACACGGTGAGCCGTAACTCGACCCTGCAATGAGAAGCCGGCTGCCCTGTAAGCCCAGGCGATGCAGTCAGCTACCCATATGGACAAGGTACACTTGGAGACAGCCAACCCCAACTTATTGGGCTCAGAAGAGACGAAGAGCTGAACCGTCCTCCGGTGCTCCCACGTACGGTCAAGGTAGAAGGACAACGCCCTCCTACAGTCCAGGGTATGCAGGACCATCTCAGCCCGGCTAGCATGAGGCCTGGGAAAGAAAGTCGGAAGAACCACTTCCTGATTGAGGTGGAAGGAGGAGACAACCTTTGGAAGGAACTTAGGGTGAGTCCATAAGACTACCCTGTTCTTATAGAACCTAGTATAAGGTGCTTCTGAAACTAGGGCCTGAAGCTTACTCACTCGCCTAGCTGAGGTAAGGGCTAACAAAAATAGCGTTTTCCAAGACAGAAAACGCATAGGGCAAGTAGCCATAAGTTCAAATGGTGGGCAAGTAAGCCGTTGCAAGACCACATTTAAATCCAATTCAGGGGCAGGTGCACGCACTGGAGGCTTAAGCAAAAGCAGGCCTCTGAGGAAGCGGGCCACCAAAGGATGACAGGAGAGAGACTGACCCTCCACCTGTGAGTGGTGTGCTGAAAGAGCACTAAGATGAACTCTAACAGAATAGGACTTAAGGCCTAGGTTGGACAGGTGAAGCAAATACTGCAGCACCACTGGTACCAGGCATGAGAAGGGATTCTCGTTGTGTTGAGTACACCAGGCAGAAAATCTACGCCACTTAAGGGCATAAGACTTTCTGGTGGACTGCCTCCTAGAGGCCAAGACTACGTCCTCCACTTCCCTAGGCAGGAGTAAAGGTGCTAGGACTACCCTTTCAGCAGCCAGGTCATCAAATTGAGGGACTGGAGATTGGGAAGCAAAAGAGATCCCTGCTCCTGAGACAGGAGATCAGGTTGCATCCCTAGAGGAAGAGGAGTGTCCACCGCTAGCTGCAAGAGTAGTGGGAACCACGGTTGCCTTGGCCACCTGGGGGCCACCAGAATCACTGAGGCCTTGTCCCGGATCACCTTGAATAGTGTCTTGGACACTAGAGGCATGGGAGGAAACGCATATAGGAGGCCTGTAGACCATGGAATGAGAAACGCATCCGCTGCTATTCTGAGAGGATGCAGTTGTCTGGAACAGAACCTGGGAAGTTGACGGTTCAGAGGACTGGCAGAGAGATCTATGGTTGGAAGACCCCATCTCAGGAAGATCTGTTGAACCACTAAAGGGTTCAACTGCCATTCGTGCGGCTGCAGAATCCTGCTCAATCTGTCCGCCAGGTAATTCCCCTGACCTGGGAGGTAGACTGCTTTGAGAAGAATGCCATGATCGACGGCCCAGGAGCACAGTTTCTGCGCTTCCTGACAGAGAAGGAGGGACCCTGTGCCCCCTTGTTTGTTCACATAGAACATAGCCACTTGATTGTCCGTCTGAACCAAGACGGACTGGTGAGAGATGAGATGAGAGAAAGTTCTCAGGGCTAAGCAGATAGCTCTCAGTTCTAAGAGATTGATCTGCTGTGTGGCCTCCCAAGGAGTCCACAGGCCTTGAGTACATGTCCCTTGGCAATGTGCACCCCAACCTTGAAGAGAAGCATCGGTTGTCAGCACCTGAGAGTGTGGAGGTTCCTGAAAAGCCACCCCTTGCACTAGATTCGGAAGATGAAGCCACCATTGCAGAGAAGACTGTAGTAGGCTGGACACCCTCACTGTGTCTGTGAGGCTTCCTATGGCCAGATGCCACTGAGTCCTGAGGCCCCACTGAGCTGGTCTCATGTGTAGACGGGCATTTGGAGTCACATGGACCATGGATGCCATGTGGCCTACGAGCCTCAGGAATTGTCTGGCGGAGACCAGAGAATTGCTGTGGAATAGCCTGGCTAGAGCCATCAATCTGTGGGCCCTGTCCACTGGTAGAAAGGTGTCCAGTCGAGCTCCTATGAACTCCATGTTCTGGGAGGGATGCAAACTGGACTTTGCAAAGTTTATGACAAACCCCAGGTGCTGAAGCAGAGCAACAGTGCGAAGGGTGGCTTGATTGGCCTCTTGCGGGGACTGACCCCTGATGAGCCAATCGTCCAGATATGGAAAGACAAAGAGACCTTGAACCCTGAGGTAGGCGGTGTACCCTGGGGGCGGATGTAAGACCAAAAGGCAGTACTCTGTACTGATAATGGTTTCCTCCCACTACAAATCTGAGATATTGTCTGTGGTTTGGATGAATAAGGATGTGATTATAAGCATCCTTTAGATCTAAGGAGCATAGCCAATCTCCCTGCTGGAGGTAGGGCAGCAGGATTCCAAGGGTAAGCATCTTGAACTTTTCCCTCTCCAGGAACTTGTTCAGGTTTTGCAAGTCTAGGATGGGTCTGAGGCCTCCTGTTCTCTTTGGTACCAGGAAGTACCTGGAATAGAAGCCGTGACCTCTCAGGTGGTGGGGCACCGGTTCCACTGCCTGTTCCTTCAGAAGACCTGCCAACTTCTGCAGGAGTAAGTCCCTGTGCAGAGGGAGTCTGGGAGGCTCCCCTGGAAAATAGGAGGGGGGTACCTGGTGAAAGTGGAGGAGATAGCCCTTCTGGACTATACTTAGAACCCAGGTATCCCTTGTGACGGCTGACCACCTGTGGGCGAACAGGGCCAGCCTGCCTCCAGTGCTGATGGGAACCAGCTGAGGAGGAGAGGCTATGCCAATGCAGTCAAAATCCCCCTCCCTGCTGAGCAGGAGCTGGAGTAGGAGGCTTGGGGGCCTTCTGCCTATGGGGCCCATGACCCTGCCCCTTGGCCTGCTGACCCTGTTGGGGAGCTGCAGAGGCCTGATAATGAGGGTACTGTTTATAGGCAGATGACTTCCTCGGGTAAAAGGTCTTTTTTCCCGAGCCCTTCTTCTTCTGAGAAGGGGCAGAGGTTTTTCTGGACAGCCTTGTCCGGGTAAGAGTCTCGGTCTCGAGTTCGGCAGCCTTGTCAGCCATGGGCTTGCCAAAGAGGTTTTCACCTCGGCAGGGGACATCGACCAACTTGTCTTGCACCCATGGCTTGAGGTCCGATGACTGTAGCCAAGCCTGACGGCGTGCACCGATGCCGGCCGCGGCTACTCAGGCCGAAGCCATCATAGGCTGCTCGAGATATAAACTTCGAGCACTCACGAATACCCGAGGACAGAGCATTGAACCTCTGCAAAGGTTCCTCGGAGAAACCAGCAGAGAACCCGGAAATCTCCTTCACCAGGTCTCGAAGGTACATACCCATGTACAGCTGGTAGGTCTGGACATGGCAAGCAAGCATAGAGCCCTGGAAGCACTTCTTACCGAGGGCATCCAGGTTCTGGGCCTCCCGGCTGGGAGGCACCAAGGAGTGCATCTTCTGACTTTTCAGACAATGCATGGCCGATTCCACAACCATGGAGTGGTGCGGTAATTGTGCCTTTTGGAACCGAGGGCTCTTGCGGACTCGATAGATGAAATCGACCCACTTGCTCAAAACCGGCATCGAGGCCAGCGCCTCCCACATGCAGAAGAGCAACCGTTCCAGCAGCAGAGGAACCGGAACAGTAAAGGCCTCCTTCGGAGGAGAGTCATACTGTAGGGCCTCAAGCTCCTGGGCTCGAGGCTCCTCCTCGGGATCCGCGGGGAATGCCAAAGCCTTCGCCATGTCCCGCACGAAATCCGAGAACCGGGTATCCTCCGGGGGGGTCCTTCTCCGAGGCTCGGACTCGGGCGAGTCCGAAGGAACGCACCGAGTCCGAAAGGTGTCAGGCGACTCCTCATCCTCCGTCTCCCAGTCGGACTCCTTGGAGGAGGAATCGAGCGGCTCCGGTCGGGCAGGCATCGATGCCATCCACCCCGACGCCGACGACTTCGGTCCTGAACAGGAGGCCGAGGGGGACCTTGGCCGAGGATCGACTCGAGCTCGCATGGACTCGAGGATCGGCTCGGCCTCTGGGGTCGACTTGGATGTTGATGTCCCGGTGGTCGGGGCAGATGCACCGGTGAGACCGGCAATCAGTGCCCGCTGCTGTTCCATGAAGGCAGGCAAGCTGCTCTCCAAGGCTGTCAACCTGAGTCTGAGACTCAGCAGCCCCCGACTCGGGCCCCGGCAGCGCCGGGCCCGACGTCGTATCCCCTGGAGGTGAGTCCACGAGGACTACAGTACTCACGTGACCCGGGGACTCCATCTCCACACGAGGTTGTTTTGCAGGCCTCTCCGACTCCGAAGACCCGGGATGGCGCTCGGGGCTATGCGACGGCCCTCGAGGAGCCAAGTGCGTCCACCGACACCGCCCTCGCGGGTTTTTTTCTTCTTACGATGCTCCCGTGAGGGAGACCCCCTTTCAGAGGAGCCTCGATGCTGCTCGGGGCAGGAATCCCGAGATGCCTCTGACGAGGTCCGGGTCCAACCGGAGGCGGAGTCAGAGAAGATTCTTTCCCTTTGGTGCTGCCAACTCCTTAACGCCTTAGAGGACATTTTCCCACACGGACCACAGATCATCGGGTCATGATCAGGTCCGAGGCACCGGAGGCAACAGTCATGTGTGTCGGTGAGAGACATAAGTTTCTTGCACCGATCACACTTTTTAAACCTGCTGGCAGCCATCGGGGGAAAAAGGGCCCCTGCAAAGTCAAAAGACAGGGCTGCCAGTGAAAAAAGAAAAAATGGCGCGAACGCTAGTCACTAAGGACAAAAACCGAAAAAGAGATCCGGGCTCGATACCGACGTATCAGGCCCAGGCGGGAAAGGAAACCGGCATCGAACCGAAGAAAAACAGGTAACGCAGAGAAAATCAACTTCTTCCTCGGGTGAAACGAATATACATCCGTTGGGCTCCGCAGAAAAAAGAAGACTGAGCAAGATGGCACCCTTGGGCGTTGCATTCCCAAAAGCTTTCTATGAAAGCTGGGGAAATGCTCCACCCATATGTGAGGACTGACTTCCTGCTTGGTCCTGGAGAAAAATGCAAAGCATTGATAAGGCAGGCAAAGCGAGAATTTGAGAAGGAACTTGCTATGGAAGCAAAAACATGAAATAAAGACTTTTTCAAGTACATTCGCAGCAAAAGGCCTGTGAGAGAGTCAATTGGACCATTAGATGATAGAGGGGTAAAAGGGGCAGTAAGAGGAGACAAGGCTATAGCGGAGAAACTGAATGAATTCTTTGCTTCGGTCTTTACTGAGGAAGATGTAGGGATGTTACCCAAGACTGAAGTGGTATTTAAAGGTGATACTGAAGAGGAATTAAGAGAAATATCGCTACACCGGGAAGATGTATTACAACCATTTGATAAGCTGAATAGTAGCAAATCACCTGGACCGGATGGTATACATCCAAGTGTTGAAAGAACTGAAATATGAGATTTCAGACCTGCTATTTGTAATCTGTGAACTTTCATTAATCATCTGTAATACCTAAAGATTGGAGGATCGCCAAAGTAACGCCAATTTTTAAAAAGGGTTCCAGGGGTGATCCGGGAAATTACAGACCGGTGAGCCTGACGTCAGTACCGGGGAAAATGGTAGAAACCATCATAAAGAACAAAATTACACAGCATGTAGATAGTCATGGCCTAATGGGAGACAGCCAACATGGCTTTAGACAAGGAAGATCTTGTCTTACTAATCTGATATGTTTTTTTGAAGGTGTGAATAAACAGACAGACAAAGATGAGTCGGTTGATATAGTGTATCTGGACTTTCAGAAAGCCTTTGACAAGGTCCCTCATCAGAGACTTTTGGCAAAACTAAAAAGTCATGGGATAGGAGGCAGTGTACTATTGTGGATCAGGAACTGGTTAAAAGGGTAGGGCTAAATGGCCAATTTTCCCAATGGAAAAAGGTGAATAGTGGAGTACCCCAGGGATCTGTACTGGGTCCGCTACTTTTTGACATATTCATAAATGACCTGGAAAAGGGAATAACTAGTGAGGTTATCAAATTTGCAGATGACACAAAACTGTTGAAAGTTGTTAAAACCCAAGAGGGCTGTGGAAAACTGCAGGAGGATCTGGATAAATTGGAAGACTGGGCATCCAAATGGCAGATGAAATGTAATGTGGACAAGTGCAAAGTTATGCACCTAGGAAAGAACAACCCACACTATGGTTACACAATGCAAGGTTCCACATTGGGAACCACCACCCAGGAAAAAAGATTTAGGCGTCATTGTGGATAACATGTTAAAACCCTTGGCCCAGTGTGCAGCGACAGCCAAGAAAGCAAATAGAATGTTAGATATCATAAGGAAAGGAATGGAAAATAAAACAAAGGCTATTATAATGCCTCTGTATCGTTCCATGGTACGACCGCACCTTGAATATTGTGTGCAATTCTGGTCGCCGTATCTTAAAAAGGATATATCATTATTAGAAAAGGTACAGAGAAGAGCTACCAAAATGGTAAAGGGGATGGAAGGATACTCCTATGAAGAGAGGCTACAAAGGTTAGGGCTCTTCAACCTGGAAAAGAGACGGCTGAGGGGAGATATGATAGAGGTCTATAAATTAATGGAGTGGAACAGGTAAACGTAGATCGATTGTTTACGCTATCAGAATATAGAAAGACTAGGGGACATGTAATGAAGCTACAGGGTAAACTATTTAAGACAAATAAGAGAGAATATTTTTTCACTCAACGTGTAATCAAACTCTGGAATTTGTTACCGGAGCTGTTAGTGTAGCTGGGTTTAAAAAAGGTTTGGACAAGTTCCTGGAGGAAAGGTCCATAAACCATTATTAAAAAGGGACCCAGGATATCAATGCTTGACCCAATACAAGCATTGTGGAACCTGTGTCTCTTGGGGATACTGCTAGGTACGTATGACCTAGATTGGCCACTGTTGGAAACAGGATACTGGGCTTGGTGGACCTTGGTCTGACCCAGTATGGCATATCTTATGTTCTTAAGAAGTGGCAACCAGAACTGCACATAATTTTCAAGGTACGGTCGCACCATGAAATGATACAGAGGCATCATAATATCCCTTTTTTATTCTCCATTCCTTTCCTTATGATTCCTAGCATTCTACTTGCTCTCTTGGTCGCCACTGCACACTGGGTGGAGGCTTTCAATATTTTACCCATGACGATGCCTAAATCATTTTCCTGGGTGGTGGTTCCTAATTTGGAACCTTGCATTGTGTAACCATAGTTTGGGTTGTTCTTTCCTAGGTGCAAACTTTGCACTTGTCCACATTAAATTTTATCTGCCATTTGAACATCCAGTATTCCAATTTATCAAGATCCTCTAGCAATTTTTCACAATCCTCTTGGGGGTTTTACAACCTTGAATAATTTTGTGTCACCTGCAAATTTGATTACCTTATCCATTACTCTCATTTCCAGGTCATTTATGAATACGTTAAAAAGCAGTGGACCCAGCACAGATCCCTGGGGTACTCACTATTCACCTTACTCCATTGGGAAAACTGGCCAGAGGAGGAGTGTCCTAGTGGTTGGGGCAAGTTACCTCAGGCCAGAAGGTCAGGGGTTCAAATCCCATTAGAGGACCGCAACCTTGGGGTTTCTAGTCCCACAGGTGCTCCTTGTGGTCTTGGGCAAGCCACTTAACCCTCCATTGCCCATGCTCCCTGTAAAATAGTTATCTCCAAGTTATAATGCCCTGTTCAATGTAATTTCAGTTTGTTCAATGTAAACCGCCTTGATATCATGAAAGGTGGTATTATAAGAAATGTTAAATAACATAAATAAATTTAGCCCTACCCTCTGCTTTCTATCTTTTAGCCAGTTCCTGATTCACAATAGTATATTGCCTCCAATCCCATGACTTTTTAATTTTGCCAAGAGTCTCTCATGAGGGACCTTGTCAAAGGCTTTCTGAAAATCCAGATACATTATATCAACCAATTCACCTTTGTCTACCTGTTTATTCACACCTTCAAAAAAACATAACATATTAGCAAAGCAAGATCTTCCTTGGCTAAAGCCATGTTGGCAGTCTCCCATTAAGCCATGACTATCTACATGTTCAGTAATTTTGTTCTTTATAAAGGTTTCTACCATTTTTCCCATACTGACGTCAGGCTCACTGGTCTGTAGTTTCCCGGATCATCCCTGGAACCCTTTTTAAAAATTGGTGTTACATTGATCACCCTCCAATCTACAGGTATTAAAGATGATTTTAATGATAGTTCACAGATTACTAATAGTAGGTCTGCAATCTCATATTTTAGTTCTTTCAACACCCTTGGATGTATACCATCCAGTCCAGGTGATTCAGATATATTCGGGAGGAGAAAAATCAGAGGTGGAACTGCAGGACATAAAAGTGCTGGGAATGGATTCATAGAAAGTGACATTGAAAAAGAAAAAATGCTAAACAAATACTTCTGCTCTGTTTTTACTAGAGAAATTCCTAGAGAAGGACCATCTGTTATTGACAAATATACAAATGGGAATGGAGAAGATACCACACCATTCACAAAAGATGATGTGTTATAACAGATTGCAAAACTGAAAGTGGACAAGGCTATGGTACCAAATGGGATACATCTCGGGCCATTAAGCTTTACCTCGGTGGCAGGAAAAGTAATGGAGGCGCTCTTGAAAGAGCGAATAGTGGACTTCCTCGAAACCAACAGATTGCATAATCCAAGGCAACATGGGAGGGGATGGAAGTGGTGGGGGCAAATACAGTGACAGAATTCAAAGTGGCTTGTGACAGACACAGTGGATCCCTTTATAGCAACAGGATAAAATCAAAATAATCATAACCCTCATATCTCAACAAGTGGGGGTGATCTACACGGAGCGGTGGGTACACCCCTGAATGGGGGCATGGGGAAGTGTGACCTGCACGGAGTGGCAGGGGCACCTGCTCTTGTCACCTGGCTGGGCAGACTGGATGGACCATACTAGTCTTTATCTTCCATCATAAGCTATGTTACTATATGTTAGATATTCGAGGCAGGCTGAATACTCATCCTCAGGAAGGAGTTGAACCCAGTGTAGGAGGACACATGCACTGAAGATGCTCCACATTGTCACCTGAAAGGCTAGGGAAGAAGCAGAGAAGGCCATCTGAAGGAGTCCATCCACTTTCCGGCCCTGCAGGTCCTGAAGGGCTGCTCCACTTCTACAGGAATGGTGGTATGCTTGGTGACCGCCATGATCAAGATGTCGACCCTGAGAAACCGTAAGCACTTTCCAAGGCTGTTGGTGACAAGATGTAAACGCGACCAAATTGCTGGGCCTTCTTGAGGGGCACATCAGGAGAAGTTCTGGCAGGAAACGAAAGGCTCTGGAAGTCCCCCTGATGCCAGAATCAGAAGCGGATTGAGTTGGGCTGGTCCAGAGAGATCTGGAGTGTGCAGTTCAGTGGCAATCTTGACAATTAAGGTGGGGGGGGGATCTCCTCTTGCGACAGAGACACACCACATGAGAGTTGCTATGGTCCTCCCCCTGAAAGAGTTTCCCCTCCTCTACGATGGAGGCAGCTGAACCAGAGTCATCGTGGGAAACGTCCTCAGAGTACTCATTGGTAAAAAATTCCATCTCGCTTCAATAAGGGACTTTGGAGGGGGCCACAGACCCTCCCGGACAGAGTCCTGCCCTCTCAATCATTTGAGGGAACCGCCTGCAGGGGCTATTGGAGGAGCAGTGGAAGATGGGCCGGCCGAGAGGGAACAAGGCCCTGAACCTCCCCCCCCCCTTCCATAGCACCCAGGAATCTTGGAAGATGAGCAAAAAATCTGCCACAGCAGGGTCCGATAGCAGCTGTGGCTGAAACACTTGTGACTGCTGTGCCTGGGAGCGCTGCAACTGAGGAAACAGAGGGAGAGCAGACTCCCTGTCAGCCACAGAAGCCAGTCCAATGGTGAAATTTGGCATCGCGGGAAAAGCAGGTCTGTCTGAAGGAGGAGGAGGACACCCCATGGCAACGAAGCTTCAACTGCATCAGGAACCAGAACTGCTAACAAGGACACTGAAGTGGCAGAAGTCTCCCCCAGATCAGCTGTGTAAGCAGCGCAGAGACGATCAACAAGGCAGCAGTCATCACTTACTGCAGCCGAGAAATCAGGGCAATGAGGTAGACACTGATCCTAATGCACCACCGAGTTACATTGGCTCTCATAGTCAGCAACCCGCCCCAGGACGCGAGAGAACCGCCAGAAGAGTAGCTCGTACACTCTCTGGGGATCTTGGCAGGCCAAGCTGCACTGAAAGCAGTCTCAAACTGACCAGGAGCTGTAGGCCTTAAGGAAGGAAAAATGGTGCATGGCCTGCATAGGCCTGGGACATTGGATAGGAAAGGCGGAATCGCAGCAAACACTCACGGTGAGGTGTAGCAGCCCCCTTTATGACGCTGGCCAAGTTCAGGCAGTGATGCTTTGCAGTAGCCTACTGGAAAAGGTGGTGATCCACTGCAACTTCAGTGCTGTGGTTCCCCGGGAGTGCAGAGAGGAATCCCCAATCAGCCACATGCTAAGAAGCACAGAGCTGTGCAGGAGACTCTCAGACCATATATATACTTTTTTTTTTAAAGAAATAAAAGTAAAGGGAGTAAGAAAAGAAGGGCCAAAAGACAGCTAAGGGTCCCTCAGAAGAATCCTCGTGATCCAACACCCCCACCAAGCTACGCTGGCTCTCCTAGCCAGGAGCTAGTCCCAAAGTAACAGATCAATCAGAAAAGGATATCTCACACACCCCTGGGATCTCAAGTGGCTGAGCTGCACTGCACCCAAACTGGACAGGAGCTATAGGCCCTCTGTAGGTCTCTCTGGAACAAAACCACTATTTACTGAGACAGAAAAAATACTGAGGGCTCCCTCTAGCTTTGCTAGGTTTTATGCTAGTGGTGATGTCACAGCATAGTTTTGCTTTCTTTTCTCTGTCTCCCATCTGCTGGCAGGGGGAAATAACCCACTAGTCTGGAGTGATCTAGCAGGACAATCCGGAAAGGTGAAATTAGACTTACCTGCCAATTGTTGTTCCTTACGGAACTCCAGTCTGGTCCCGAAACCTCTGGGTTCTGCTCCTCCTCCAGCAGCTTGGAGACTGAGAAACATCACACTTGTGATGTCACTGGTACATAAGCTCCGAAACCGCCTCCAGACACCAGTAACCTATTGACAAATCAGACTCCCTGGAGCAACAATTAAGTAGTAAACATTATAAACAACAAGAACCACTGACTAACAGTATTCATAAACCCCAACAATCACAACTTGACCGCAAACTGTTCCATAAATGCCCCGGTCCATTTTCCCCCCCTGTAGGGCTCATGGCATCTACTTAAACTCAAAGAATGCCTGTGTTGGGGAAAAACAAACTCACATGATCTCCTCTTGGTTGTGCTACTTACTTGTAACTTCCCTGTGGCTTCAGGCACTCGAGAACCACAAACCCCAGGGCGGGATACGGGACCAGACTGGAGTTCTGTAAGGAACAACAATTAGCAGGTAAGTCTAATTTCACCTTCCTTAACGTCCCTCCAGTCTGGTCCCGAAACCTCTGGGGATGTAACAGAGCAGTGAAAAATCAATGGGTGGGATCCTGCAGACCTGCCTGAAGCACTGCAAATCCAAAACAGGTATCCCTTCCCGCCTGGACATCCAGCCGGTAATGCTTGACAAAGGAATGCAGAGACGACCAGGTCACTGCCTTACAAATTTCCGCAGCCGGCACCAAACTGCATTCTGCCCAAGACGTCGCCTGCCCCCTCGTAGAATGAGCTCTCAACCCTTTCGGCACTAACTTGCCCTTGAGAAGATATGCAGACGCGATCGCCTCCTTCACCCAATGGGCGACGGAAGCCTTAGAAGCTGCCTCTCCCTTTTGCGCCCCCGCAAAGAGCACAAAAAGCCTATCCGACTTCCGGAAGGGGGCCGTCCTACGCAAGTAGTGCTTCAAAGCCCTCCGGACATCCAAGCCGTGTAAGCGCTTTGAGGAACAGCTGTCAGCTGTAGACCCAAAAACCGACAAAGAAACCACTTGATTCATATGAAAAACTGTGACCACCTTTGGCAAAAACGACAGTACCGGCCTCAGAACTATCTTTGACTCACTAAAAGATAGAAAGGGCTTTTGACAGGACAATGCTTGCAACTCGGAAATTCTCCGCGCCGATGCATTAGCCACCAGGAATACCGCCTTCAAGGTAAGATCCTTAAGCGACGCCCTTGACAGCGGCTCAAAGGGTTCACACCCCAATGCGTCAAGAACCAGAGGCAAATCCCAGGTTGGTACCACCGGCCTCTTCAGAGGGCGCAACAGGGCTACTGCCCGTAAAAAACGCTTAATATCCGGATGTACTCCCAAAGCCACCCCTTGAACCTTACCTCTATAGCAGGACAGTGCCGCTAACTGCACCTTTAGGGATGAAGCCGCCAAACCTTTTTGAAAACCGTCCTGCAGAAATGACAGGACCTGTGAAATAGAGGCTCTCAACGCCTCCAGCTGCCACTCCTGACACCAAGCCTCAAATATTCGCCAAACCCGGATATAGGCCAAGGAAGTCGAACGCCGACGAGCCTTAAGCAAAGTGGAAATAACTGCTGCCGAGTACCCCTTTGCCATCAACCTTGCCCTTTCAAGAGCCAGGCCATAAGCAAGAACCGATCCACTTGAGGCATGACCAGTGGCCCCTGAGAGAGGAGGTCTATCCACCGAGGAAGATGCCACGGCTGTCCGATCACAAGCCTCATCAAGTCTGCATACCACGGTCTCCTGGGCCAATCCGGCGCGATCAATATCACCTGTCCCCGGTGACGCTCTATGCACTGCAGCACCCGCCCTATTAAAACCCAGGGCGGAAACACATACAGAAGCTGATCCTCTGGACAGGCCTGAATAAGAGCATCCAGCCCTTCCGACATTCGCTCCCTTCTCCTGCTGAAGAAGCGACCCACCTGTGCCGACTGAAAAGACGCCATGAGATCCATTACTGGCGTCCCCCAACGACGGACCAGCATGGCGAACACTTCCGGGTGAAGAACCCACTCTCCTGGGTCTACTCTTACCCGACTCAAGAAGTCGGCCTACACATTGTCCACCCCTGCTACATGTGCTGCCGACAGTGCCAGAAGATTCTCCTCGGCCCACGCGAACAAATCCTCGGCCTCTGCTTCGAGTACCGCACTGCTGGTGCCCCCTTGATGACTGATGTACGCTACCGCGGTCGCATTGTCGGAAAACGCTCGAACGGCTGTCCCTGTGAGAGAAGGCTGTAGAACGTGCAGCGCCTTCGCCACCATCCTCAACTCCAGCCTGTTGATGGGCCAGCTCCTTTCCAGCTCTGTCCATTGCCCTTGAGCGAAACAGCCCTGACAATGAGCCCCCCAGCCTGAGAGACTGACATCTGTCGTCAACGCCACCCACGGTGGGGCCTCCAAGGACATTCCTCTTTCCAGACTTCCTGGGCGCAACCACCAGCGCAGCGCCACGCGCGTTTCCGGAGGACAGGGCAGCTGCCGTGCTAATGTATCCATTTGATGGGACCATCTTCACAACACCACCCTCTGCAACAGCCTCATGTGCGCTCGCGCCCAGGGAACCAACTCGAGCGTTGCCGCCATTGTCCCTAGCAACTGCATGTAGCTCCACGCCGTTGGAGACGGTTCGCGTAGAAACTCCCGGACTATCTGCCGTAGTCGTTGCGCTCGCAGCTTCGGTAGAAAGATTTTCCCTAAGCTCGTATCGAAGCGCGCTCCCAGATAGTCCAGGTGCTGCGATGGTGTCAACTTGCTCTTGGACATGTTGACCACCCAGCCAAGACTCTGTAGAAACGCTACCACCTTGGCCGTCGCCGCTTCGCTTTCTGCTCTCGACTTTGCTCGGATCAACCAATCGTCTAGATAAGGGTGAACTAGCACACCCTCCTTTCGCAGAGCCGCTGCCACGACCACCATCACCTTGGTGAAAGTTCGCGGCACCATCGCCAGTCCAAAAGGTAACGCTTGGAACTGAAAATGCCCCGAAGGCACTGCAAACCTGAGAAACCTTTGGTGCTCTCGCCGTATCGGGATGTGCAGATATGCCTCCGACAAGTCCAGGGATGTGAGAAACTCCCCCTCTTTGAACCATCACTATCACCGAACGCAAGGTCTCCATCCGAAAATGGGACACCTTGAGACAACGGTTTACTCGCTTTAGGTCCAAAATTGGCCGAAAAGTACCCTCTTTCTTCGGCACTATGAAATAGATGGAGTATCGACCGCTGCCGCATTGGTCTGAAGGTACCGGCACTACTGTGTTGAGGGCTAATAACCTCCGCACCGCGTCGTGCACTGCCATTTGTTTGAGCCTTGCCCCACACGGTGACCGCACGAAAGAATCTCTCACTGGTCTCTGGAACTCTAAGGCATAGCCCTCTCGAATCACTTCTAGCACCCACTGATCCGACATGATCTGAACCCAAGCAGGTTAAAAATCCCGCAACCGACCCCCCAGGGAACCAACCCCACCTGGGCCCGCTCGGCTTCATTGTGACTTCCGAGTACCTGAGGAAGCGGAGGAGGCGGCGGCCCCAAACCCCCGACCCGCTCCCCGAAACCCCTGGTTTCTATAGGGAAAGCGCCCATGTTGAGCTTGTCCAAATCTGGGGAAACGAAAGCGTCGAAATTCCCGAAGCTGACCCTTAGGCCCGGAAAGGGGACGCCCCTGTTTCTGTTTGTCCTCCGGCAATCTGCCGGCCTTAGACTCCCCCAAATCCTTAACCAACTTATCCAAATCCTCTCCAAACAATAGCTTCCCCCTAAAAGGAAGCTTACTCAACCGTGCTTTGGAAGCGCCATCCGCCGACCAGATGCGTAGCCAAAGGTACCGCCGAGCAGCCACAGCCGACGCCATACTCTTAGAAAGGCCCCTGATAAGGTCATAATGAATATCCGCTAAATAGGCTGCCACGGATTCCAACCTGGTGGGCTTTATCTGTCTGAATATGCTGTACCCATCTCAGGCATGCTCTCGCTACCCAAGCCCCACAAATAGACGCTTGCATCGAGAGTGCATTGACCTCAAAAACCTGTTTCAACAGAGCCTCCAATCTACGGTCCTGGGGGTCTTTAAGGGCCGCACCCCCTTCTACTGGAATGGTAGTTTTCTTAGTAACTGCCGACACTGCGGCATCAACTCTGGGAGACTTAAACAACTCACGATCCTGGTCCGCTAGCGGATAGAGCCACGCCATCACTCGAGAGCCCTTTAGGGCAGACTCCAGCAAATCCCATTCTTCCTGAATCATCTCCTTAACCACTCTGTGCACTGGGAAGGCACTCTGAGTTTTGCAAAAAGCCTGCAACAATGGATCCTCTAGGGAGGAATCCTCCGATGGCCCCCCTGATGGCATATTTAGCGCTTTCAGCGTTTCCGAGATAAGCGCCGACAACTCCTCTCTCCGAAAAACGCGCACAACCCTGGCTTGATCTTCCTGCTCCACAATTTCACCTTCCTCCAGGTCGTCCAAATCTAACTCGATATCCTGCTCCTCCGAACGGAGACCCTCCGATACCACGGACTGAGACGTCCGCTCTCTGTCGGCCCTGGACATCTTCGCCAACAGTCCTGTCATGTCCGTATCCATCGGCGTCCCTGGGCGTTTCAGAGCCGAGATCCCCTCTGAGGTCCCAGAAGCCAGCGTACCCGAAGAACTGCTAAAGGCCTTCTGAAGCAGCATCACAAAATCTGGAGAAGAAATCGCCGCCAAGCCCCCTGGCAGCACGGGCTGCGCACTAGGAGGGTCAGAAGACGACGACGTGCCTGGCATGGGCTCCAGAGAAGGGATGCTTGGGGGAACCTGGTTGATGAGGGGGTATGGGGACCTTCCCCCTAGCGTCCTCTGCCTGCTCTGTGGCCAGTTCCAGGGCTGCAGTCTCCTGAGTGCAGACCTTATAAATCCCTGCTTCTGACACCATGCCTTTTTTAGCCCCACAAATTAAACAAAGGGGTCTAGGCATCCTGTCCTCTGAACGGTGCTCTAGCACTACCCTGCACCGTGCTGCGGTGGAGTTCAAAAACCACTCCTGAGTCCTAGGCCCTGCTCCCAGCACAGACCAATCTGCTGCGCTGTTATGCTGTGACTTTTTTTTTTTTTTTTTTTAGCCAAATTAACTCAAATCAACTCAAATGAAGCACTATCCGTGCCTTCCGAATTAACCGTCAGACCCCCGCCGTGAAAACGAGGCTGCCCGACACCTCTACTAGCCGCTGAAACTCAAATAAACTCAACGTGGCATTTTCCCGCGCTTTCACCACGCGGCTCGGCTGTCTCGCCGATGCCGCGGCGCTGCACTTGACTGAGCCCCGTGCCCTGCCGGCTCTCCTGATCACCGAGGCCCCTCTTCCCTGCGGCCTGGGACGCAAAGTAGAGACTTTTGCTGCTCCGGGCTCTACCGCTGTGCGCGGGAGCCGTCGAGCCGAAGCTCTCAGTACTGTGCAGGAACGTGAGGAAACCAATGTCTCTCCTGCTGCACTGCTTATGTCCCCGACGGCCTCGGTATCTCTAGCAGGCAACATTTCTGCGTGCTACGGGCCTTGGTACCGGACCTCTTCTGGTGAGTCTTCGCCCCCCCAGTCAAGTAGATGCCACGGGGGGGGGGGGGGGAGGACTGCAGCACTCACAGCACAGCACACACACAGCCCAGCCAAACTGAAGGCCTCAGAATTAAATTAAATAAAACAAAATAAATAAAATAAAGGATCCTTAACCAGCCAAATCCCAACCTCACTGGCTCCTAACTCTCCTTAATTGCTCCTCTGGTGAGCCGTGCCTGGCTCACCACTCTCCAGCTGCTTGGAGACTGAGGTAACTGGTGTCTGGAGGCGGTTCCGGAGCTTACGTACCAGTAACATCACAAGTGTGATGTTTCTCAGTCTCCAAGCTGCTGGAGGAGGAGCAGAACCCAGAGGTTTTGGGACCAGACTGGAGGGACGTTAAGAAACATTCGATTTAAAACCATCTCTAAGTTTGATGTTATGCTCTTGCGTGCCAGGGCCAACATGACTATTAGGTGAACTAGGTAGTTGCCTAAAGTGCCAATGGATGGGGGCACCCATTGCAAACACTGCTGCCCCTCTCCGGCATGTGCAACGGTGACAATACATTTAAAAAGGCACTGCGGCGCCAAAGTTATCTTCTGTTTCAGTGCCATTCGTACTTCTGCCTCCCTCCAATTCCATTAACAGGAAGTAAGTTGAATCGGAGGGGCTAAGTGGCGGAAGCACTAATGGCACTGTGGCGTCAGGACTGAAGATAACTCTGGTGCCGTGGTGTCTTTTTAACTGTATTGCTGCTACTGCATGTCACGGAGTGGGGCAGCAGCAGCAATGGGTGCGAGTGTCAAGCAGGGGCAGCGCTGGGAATGAGGTTTGCCTAGGGCGCCTTATACCCTTGCACTGGCCTTGCTGTGTGGATGAATATTGAGCTCATAGTTAATAGATGGCAGAAAAAAACATTTGCCCATCCAGTCTATCATATTTCCTACTCACACTATCAAGGATATATTCCAGTTGACAGCCATTAAACATATCTGTGGGATATCGCTCTTTATACAAGACAGTTTTTGTTGCCATCCTTTATTGCAATTGAATATAAAATATCCTTCTTTCTGTTCACATCTAACATGCTTCCCCTACTATGCCTATCTATAACATTTTACAATAATCCAAGGGCCACCAGCACCAGCACAGTTGCTAAATGAACACATATCTTCCCAGTTTCCCATAGCCTTAACAGACCATGCCTTACCATACTGACCAAGTCATCAAGTTGCTTGCCTGACATGCTCAGATGATTTATGATTTATTAGTATTATACCGCTTTTAAAACAAATCAAAGTGGTTTACAATAGTAATTATATAAAATGCTTAAAAAAGTTCTAGCATGCATACAATGCCTGCACAAAGAACAAACAGGTGAAACAAACATGGAAAATGCCTGAAAATTGAAAACAAATTGTTTAAAATGAGTATGAACTGAACTTTTTGGATTGTGCGCACCCTCTAATTCATAATGTACCAATTAGATATTTGAAAGCCGATGCTAAACAGCAGCGGGCAGTACAACGTTTAAACTGTAAATACAATGATTTGCTTGGGCAAACAGCATACTCATTACAATAAAAAAGAACAGTGACGATATAAAGCATAGTTACTAACCTGTAACAGGTGATCTCCGGGAACAGCAGGAATTTAGTCTTCACATATGGGTATCATCGGTACCGACGGAGCCTGCGCAGTAATGCTCCCCAGCATCCAATTAGGAAGCTTTTGGGAGCATCCCACAGCGCCTGCGTGCTGCCTTCCCGCCTTTACCAACTGCCTCTCTCCAGTTGAGTTTAAAGCTGAGACAAAGAGAGAGAGAGAGAGGGAAAGAGAAAGATAGAGAGATACAACTTCTAGGGGAGGTGGGTGGGTTGTGAAGACTAAATTCCTGCTGTTCCCGGAGATCACCTGTTACAGGTGAGTAACTATGCTATCTCCAGGAACAAGCAGGAATGTAGTCTTCACATATGGGGACTCCCTAGCTTTAGATGCCAGGGAGAGACCCCAGAAGTTGTGTGTCCCTGTGAAAGGGCTCCACTTCCCCCCATGGATCTCTGGCATCCAACCAGGGATGGTGGGTAGGAGTTGGGTATGGAACAGGTGTTGAAGAACAGCCTGACCAAACAAGGCATCCCGGCGGGAGTCCTTGTCCAAGCAGTAATGGGCTGTGAAGGTATGAACTGAGGCATAAGTGGCTGCTCGACAGATGTCGTCGATAGACACAGAGTGCAGATGAGCCATTGAAGCTGCCATGGCTCTCACACTGTGAGCTGTGACATGGCCCTCCAGAGGAAGATTCTTACACTGATAGGCAAAGGAAATACACTGTGCAATCCAGCTGGACAGTGTTCTCTTGGAGACTGGAAGTCCCAACTGAGAAGGATCAAAAGCAACAAAGAGTTGAGAGGACTTTCTATGTTGCTGTGTTCTTTGCAAGTAAAAGGCTAAAGCTCTTTTACAGTCCAAAGTATGAAGATTCCTTTCCGCATTAGATGCATGAGGCCTTGGAAAAAACACAGGCGGGTAGACCGCTTGGTTTAAATGAAAAGGCGAGACCACCTTTGGCATAAAGTGTGGATGAGCCCTAAGGACTACCTTGTCATGATGGAACCTTGTATAAGGTGGATCAGCTACTAGTGCCTGCAACTCACTGATGCGGCATGCTGATGTGATTGCAATGAGAAAGATAACTTTCCAAGAAAGGAATTTCAAAGAGGGAGTAGCTAAGGGTTCGAAAGGTGGCTTCATGAGCTGACCAAGAACCAGGTTTAAGTCCCATACCACCGGTGGTGGCCTAATGGGAGGCTTAGTTAGAAGAAAGTCTCTCATAAATCTTGCTATGAGAGGATGGGAAGAAATAGGTTCTCTATTAAAAGGCTTGAAAGAAGCTGCAATAGCACTGAAATGGACTCTTACTGAGTTAGTTTTAAGTCCTGCATTGGATAAATGAAGGAGATACTCCAATAATGATTCCAGAGGTATCGCAAGGGGGTTAAGACCCTTCTGCGAACACCATATGGTAAACCTTTTCCACATGAAAGCATAAGAGCGTCTTGTGGAAGGTTTCCTGGAAGCATAAAGGATATCCTTTACTTGCTGAGGTTAAGATCCTGAAGATCTAGGCCTTCAGCAACCAAGCCCTGAGATGCAGAGACTGGGGATTGGGATGCCATAACATTCCGTCCTCCTGGGACAGGAGATCTGGAGCAGGTCCTCTCCAGGGAGAGAGCTTGAGAGAGATGTAGAAGCAGAGTGTACCACACTTGCCGTGGCCAATGTGGAGCTATGAGAATCATACGGCCACTGTCTCTCTGAAGTTTGAACAGGGTTTTGGGAATTAGGGGAATGGGTGGAAAGGCATAAAGGAAGTCTTGACCCCAGTGAAGGAGGAAAGCATCCCTGGCCTGAGAGCCCTGAGCCGGAATTCTGGAACAGAACCGGGGAAGTTTGGCATTTAATGGACTTGCAAAGAGGTCTATGTCCGGGGTTCCCCAAATTTGAAAAATCTTGGCCACCTAGTCTGCATGTAGAGACCATTCGTGTGGAAGCAGAACTCGACTGAGTCAGTCTGCCCAAGAGTTTTGGCTGCCTGGAAGATACACTGCCAGGAGATGAATCTGATGCATTCTGGCAAGGGCCCATAGTCGCAAAGCTTCATTGCAAAGTGACAGAGAGCCTGTTCCCCTCTGCTTGTTCACGTAGAACATGGCTACTTGATTGTCCGTATGAATGAGGACTGTCTTGTAGCTGAGCAGGGTGTGGAACACTCGAAGAGCAAGGAAAATTGCTCTAAGCTCTAAGAGATTGATATGTAGATGAGTCTCCTGTGGAGTCCAGGTGCCTTGGGTGGAGAGGTCTTGCAGATGAGCTCCCCAACCCATTGGTGAAGCATCTGTTGTGAGAGTTGCCTGGGGTAAGGGTTGTTGAAATGGGGACCCCAGCAACAGGTTCTGAGTGGACTGCCACCATTGGAGGGACAAAATAAGGCGATTTGTGTTTGCTATTTTGTCTGACAGGCACCCTGATGCCTGGGTCCATTGAGTGTATAAAGTCCACTGGGCTGCTCTCATATGGAGGCGAGCATAAGGAACCACATGCACTGTAGATGCCATGTGGCCTAGTAGTTGTAACATTTCTCGGGCAGTGAGATGAGGTTTTGGCACTGCTTGAGAAGCTAATTGCACCATGCGAAGGCAACGAGTCTGGGGAAGATAGGCCCTTGCTTTTCTGGTATCCAGCAAAGCTCCTATGAACTCTAAAGACTGAATGGGAGTTAGACTGGATTTTGGGATGTTTATGACCAAACCCAAATACTGAAGGATATGCATTGTGCAAGATGGAGAAGTCCTGGCCTCTGACTCTGATGGGGCTCGAATGAGCCAATCGTCTAAGTAGTGGAAGACGAATATCCCTAGAGTGCGAAGAAATGCTGCTAGCACAGCCATGCACTTCGTGAACACTCTTGGTGCTGAGGCCAGGCCAAAAGGAAGCGCCCTGTATTGGTAGTGCTTTCCTTGAAAAAGGAACCGAAGGTACTTTCTGTGAGTTGGATGGATGAGAACATGAGTGTACCCATCCTTGAGATCTAGAGAACAAAGCCAATCCTGACTCTGAAGGTATGGCAGCAGAGTACCCAGAGAAATCATCTTGAATTTCTCTTTGAACAGGAACTTGTTCAATTCTCTGAGGTCTAAAATGGGTCTGTGTCCTCCTGTTTTTCTTTGGGATAAGGAAATAGGGGGAGTAAAACCCTGTACCCTGTTGATGAATGGGTACTTCTTCTATTGCCCCTTGGGCAAGAAGTATAGTGACCTCTTGATCTAACAGGTTGATGAGAGAGGTCTGAGAATTGAACTGTCTTACTATTGTGGGAGGGGGCATGCACAGAAAGTGAAGCTTGTACCCCTCTTTTATAATGGAGAGTGTCCAATGTTCTGCTGTTATCTGTCCCCACCTGGGAGCAAAGTGACATAACCTTCCTGGAATGGTGGAAGGCTCTGGTCCATTGAGGGCCAAGAAGGCTAAGTTCTCTAGATGAAAGACAAAGGACTTTTGGAGGCTGAGACTGCTGAGACGGTTGAGGCTTAGCAGTCTTTGCTTTCCTTTGTTTAGGTGGTTGCTGACTCTTTCGGGTAGGCTGACCTGCAGAACATCCCTGCTGGGAATAAGAGGGATAAAACCTCTTCTTTTTTGAGAAGAAAGGTTTCTTGAAAGATTTCCTTCTCGCAGGATCAGCTGTGGCTTTGGATAACCTATCCAAAGTGGAGTTGTCAGCATCCAACTCATTGGCCTTCTCTTACCAATTCTTGCAGAATAAATTCTCACCTGTACAAGGGATATTGCCCAGTTTGTCCTGCACCCAGAGCTCCAAATCAGATGCCTGCAGCCAGGCAATTCTACGTGCACCTATGTCAATGGCAGAGGTTCTCTGCTTATGCACTCAAAACAGTCAAAAGCTGCATGATTGACAAACTTAGAAACATCCTAGGCATGTTTAACCAGTGTGAGAAAATCCTGCCTCTTGTCATCAGGAAGGAGAGGGCTTAAAACCTCCATATCTCCTGTGACTTCTTTGAGGAACATTCCCATATATAAAATATAGGAATTGATCCTGGCAGAAAGCATGGAAGCCTGGAAAGTACGACGTCCAAAGGCATCCAAGGTTCTACACTCACATCCTGGAGGATTAGAGGCATGTCTCTTTGCACTCCTGATCCTTCTCATAGCTGATTCCACTACAATAGAGTGGTGAGGAAGCTGAGTTTTCTGGAATCCAGGACAAGGAGGGACTCAATATATAGTATCCAGTCTGCCAGAGTGAGGAGAGGTAGTAAGAGGTGTCTCCCACATTCTCAACATGAGATCATGTAAGATCTCATGGATAGGCAAGGTAGCTGCCTCTTTAGGAGCGTTGGGATATTGTAAAATCTCCAGCTCCTTAGCTCTGGGCTCTGTTTCAGGTGTCACAGTAATGGACAAACTATGAGCCACCTCCATGATGAAATCCTGAAAGGAGATATTTTCTGGAGGAGACATCCTTCGTTTAGGAGAGGAAGGCTCCTCAGGGAGAAGTATTCCGGTACCGACAGAGCTGTCAGAATCCTCAGAGGATTCGAAGTATCTTTTGTCCAGATGCTCTTGAAGAGCCCGATACCCATACCGACCGAAGTCGGTACCGGGGAGAATCGGTACCGGGGTATCGGTACCGGAAGGCATCGCATGACTGGGTGCCGGCAAAGCCGACACCGATGTCGATGTTGATGCTATCGGTACCGGTACCAATACCGATTGAACTGTCTGACTCGGTTCCGAGGGCGTCGATGCCGCAAGGAGTGCAGCCAGACTGCGTTCAATAGCCAGGAACCTCTGGTCTATCGACGCTGCTGATGCCTGGGTATTGGTACCGGAAGCAGCCGGTACCCCAGAGCATGGCATCAGTAGTTCTGCCGAGGTCGAGGCCTCGAGAACATCCTGGAGCCCCAATAATGCTTTGGAAGCCGAAGCCTCCCGCCGGGGCAATTTTGCCGGTACAGAACTCTCAAGGGCAACGCCAGAGGCATCTCGATGCTTGGAAGGAGATCTACCCGTTGAGGACCAGCTAGACTTATGTTTAGTTACCTGAGATCCATGGGAGGAAGACGAAGCCCTGGAAGACGTCGATGCCACAGAAGCTGCATCGGAGGGAAAAAGGGCGCTGAGCTTGGCAGCTCAGTTTTGTCGACCCCTCTTGGACATCATGGCACAAGCCATACACTCGGAGATGGAGTGGTCAGGACCTAAACATTTAAGACACCACTCATGGGTGTCGGTGACGGAGATGGTACCGCCACACTTGGTGCACCTTTTTAAACCCGAGATGGGCTTCTCCATGGTGGAGGAAATTTTGGGCCTAAGGCCCAAAATGGCGTGTGCACCTGGAAAGAAAAGTTTGGAAAAAAAGATTATTTATTTTTTTCTTTTTTAAAAGAAAGAAAGAACCACCGGCGGTAGCAGTATAGCGTCGAGGAAGGCAGACGCGACCACAAAAAAGAAGAATAAGGAAAAAAATTTTCTGCGGTGACAGGAACGACGACCTGCTGGCTCTGCGGAAAACGAAGAACTGGAGAGAGGCAGTTGGGAAAGGCGGGAAGGCAGCACGCAGGCGCTGTGGGATGCTCCCAAAAGCTTCCTAATTGGACGCTGGGGAGCATTCCCGCGCAGGCTCCGTCGGTACCGACGATACCCATATGTGAAGACTACATTCTTGCTTGTTCCTGGAGATAAATATTATGGATCAAGAATAATCAATTACAAAATTAATATGAAGCAGATACATATATAAAATTCTCAAACAAATGCTAACAAAGATACAATCACTACAATGCTTTAGATTTACATGAACGAAGTTAGTTGTATTTTAAGTTAAATCAGCATACCTTTCTCTTTAGGGCTAATGACTGGGGTTTAGAAAGCCTGGGAGATAAACCGTGACGACCGTCTTCCTCATTTTCCTCCTCATCACTGCTTTCTTTATCTTGATCTGCAGACTGCTGTTCCTCTCCTACAACAGACACGGTCTTCGGAGAACGCAAATACTTATTTTTAGATTGTACTTTTGCAGGTGATTGCCTACTATTCACTCTTGAAATGAGGAGCTCCTGTTCTCCCTTTTCCCAGCAGCTAGCCTGTTCCATCAGACTTTCAGCCTTCAGATTTAAAATTTAAAAAATGGATCACTTGAAGTGGCATTAAGGCACAATCTAAGTTCACACGAGGAGTTGTAACAAGTCAATCTTAGTGGTCCTGACTAAACAACTCATAGGGGTATGTTTAATAAATGGTGGTAGCGGCCTCCGTGCGATATCGGAGCTGCAGCCCCATCGATATTGCACGGAGGCCACTACTGCCGTTTAATAAACATACCCTATAATGTTTTAAGTGAATCATCCAATATGTCTTTCACAAAAATTACTATAACAAACCAAAGATGATGGATTTCATAGGATATTCATCATTATCAATAGGGCAGTAAATCTATTTCAGTACTTTACCACCTCATTATATGCTCACTGACATGGATCATTTCAACCAAATTCACAAACACAAAGGGCCCTGTTTACTAAGCATTTTTCCCATAGACACAAAATGGGAGAAGACCTTTAGTAAACAAGGCACAAAGAATCATTTGACACTGCTGCTTTTGAGTTCTGCACAAAATAGGATCTGATTACATGCTGTCTTGTACTAGTTTTCCAGAGAAACTACTGCTTCAAGACAAGTCATCAGTGAATAAAATTGCATACTGACTTTACAAATGTCAAAAAATATACAAACATTTAAAATTACCATTAAATATTTGGAAAATATTTTCCCCATAACAAAATCTTTGATTAACATAGAAAGTTATCTTTGTCAGAGGTATTATTTGTTATTGCTATTATTAAAATGCAAAAACAAGATATTTTAAAAGAAGTCCAATTACCTCTTTTTCAGCCTCCCTCTCCTCTTCTGAGACTGCTGCATTAGACACTACTACTGGAGTCCATCTCAAACTTTCGGGGTCAACTTCGTTGATCCGTGGACATGCTTTCAGTTTATCCATGTGGCTTAAAATCAGCTTTTCCCGTCTAATTACTACAAATCTACAAAGAAATGAAAATGTCAAAAATTAAAACTCAATTATCACTATGCTTAATTTACACAGCCTTACAACGCTTATCTTTATTGTTCATCACAGAAAAAGAAAACACGGGAAAGTTAACACTGACACTTGGAGTCACTGTTCCCTCTAAGCTGTGTGCGTGTGCGCGCGCACACACCTCGCCGAGCGAGCGCACATACTTTACAACAGAGCGCACAAAAATTACAGCTCTGATTCTGATAGAAAACAACACAGACATCTTAAAATTTAAAAGTTATGATTGTAATTACTAGAAATTTCCTGCTTCATTCACTAATCGTCTACTTTGATTTAATTTGATTAAAATCAATGTGGTGTACATACTGTATTCTGACGTGTAGTCAAATTTTAAAGTATATAACTCCGAGTGTCGTTATGTGGCGCACAGAAATTTAACCTTCCTTCAAAAGCTGCACACAGCTGATATTTTATGCGCACACAGCCTACAGAAAATTAGAGGGAACATTGCTTGGAGTCATATTGCAGGCTTGGAAATTGTGTATTAGTGATAGGAGCAAATTCTGCTTAAAAAACTAAAAGACACTATGACCTTGCATATCAAATTTAAAATAAAGACTGAATGACAAAAGGATAATGAAATCCTAGTGTTTATTAAAATGTCATGATATGTTGCCATTATTGATGGAACCATCAGAAATATAACAGATAAATGTTACATAAAGATCATCTAGCACTTTTTTGGGGTGGTACACTGTTTCCTCCCTTCACCTTTTCTCTTCCAGCTCAATTTGAACCAATATTGGAGCCTTCACTTATTACCACCTATGGATTTTTATCTTATTTTAATAGACCTTTTCTTCCACTGATTAGTATAGCAACAATCCTGAGGACGGGCGTTATTAGTCCAGGACACTTTACAAATACCTGTATCACGGGCTCTAAATTTAGTCACCACGTGTTGCCCTCACTGATGACACAATGCAATGCAATTTATAGCTTACCTGGCTCCAGCAGACCAAGGGTATAGAAAATCTGATCTGAGAATCAAACCAGGGACCCACTTATCACTTCTATGCTCCCTTGTTACGACAAAATTGAGAAGGAAAAAGTATATAAGTAATTAACCTAACAAAGTCTACTATAATAGAGTTCTACAATACAAAAATACTGTGGGTTAATAGGTCACTTAAGCTAGTTGATTTGAAGATTTTCAGATGGCATGGGAGTTTGTCTTGATGTATAAAATGAAGTTAAGCTTGTCTCATGCTTTTGTGAATTCCAAACCATGCGTTCCTAATTTCAACAAAATCTTGAGATTCCAGATTTAATTTAGAGTCCAGGAGAAACCCTCAAGCTCTTAAATTAAATTTGGAATCTCAAGTTTTTGTTGAAATTAGGAACTCATGGTTTGCACTGTAAAGCAGACAGTAATCTTTAGTCATCTAGACTACTGCAGGGCTATTTGTGTCTGTCCAGATAAAGATTCCACAGCATCTGTTCCTGCAGCCTTCAAACATGCTGTGGTTACCCTCTCCTCAAAAAACTTTCACTAAACCCTACCTGCCCTGCCAATAAATCAGCCCTTCTCCCTTTTGTATGCAAACTACTTGAATGTGCAGTTCACTGCCACTGTCTAGATTTTCTCTCCTTTGATGCCATTCTAGACCCACTGCAATCTGGCTTTGTCTTCTACTTTCTATTGAAATGGTCCTTGCCAAAGTCTCCGGTGACTAGTTCTTGGCTAAATCCAAGGTTCTTTACTCAATCCTCATCTGCTACTTTTAACACTGTTAACCACCATCTTCTCCTCAATACCCTGTTTTCACCTGACTTTAGGGGCTCTGTTGCATCACAGTTTTCCTCTTATCTCTCTCATTGCACTTAGTGTATGCTATGGTGGATCTTCCTCCACTGCTATCCCCCTTTCAGTAAGTGTACCCCAGGGATCTGGTCTTGGGACCACTTCTCTTCTCTCTCTGCCTATTACCTTGGTGCCCTGATCTCTCATGGTTTTCAGTACCATTGTAATACTGTTGATTCTCAGATTTACCTTTCTGCACCTGAAATCTCGTCAGGAATTTAGACAGTTTGTTTGTCTGAGGTTGCTGCATGGATGTCCTGCTGCTGTCTGAAACTGAACATGGCTCATTATCTTTCCCCCAAAACCAATCTCTCCCCTTCCTCCTTTCTTCATTTTGGTGGATAACACTATCATCCTCCCTGATTCCTAGACTTGCAACCTTGGGTCATCTTTGACTTTCCTCTCTCTTTCTTTCCATACATCCAACATACAGTTAAAACCTGTCATTTATTTCTCTATAGCATCAGCAAATTTCATCCCTTCCTTTCTGAACACACTACCAAGACCCTTATCCACTAACTAGTCACCTCCCGTTTAGGCTATTGCAACCTGCTCCTCGCTGTTCTCCCCCTGAATCATCTCCTTCCTTTTCAATACATTCAGAACTCAGCTGCAAAAGCTAATCTTCCACCAGGGCCGCTATACTCATGTAACCCCTCTCCTCAAGTCACATTATTGGTCCCCTGTTCATTTCCACATCCAGTTCAAACTTCTTGCACTGACCTATAAGTGCATTCATTCTGCTGCTCCTCATTACCTCTCCTCTTTTATATTTCCCTAAACCCCTCCTTGAGAACTCAGTTCATCAGGCAAACCCCATCTCTATCTATGCCCTTCTCTTCCACGGCCAACTCCAGACCGTGTTCTTTCTACCTTGCTGCATCGTATCATACTTGGAGCAGACTACCTGAGTCAGTACGTCAGGCTCCATCTCTAGTCCTATTCAAATCCAGGCTAAGAACATCCAACTCTTAGAGGCTGCTTTTGGATGTGTTATTCTCCTGTTTATCACCCATGTGCATTAAAAGCATCTCTAGACCCTTGTAGTATTTCTGTCTTCCATAGATTGTAATAAATATAACACTATCAACCTTATTTATAGGGCTCCAAGCTCGTCAGCTGAAGAACTATCCATCATAAATGACTTAGCTTGTAATCCCAAAAACCCAAACAAACCAAACTGGCTACTGGGCGATTTCAATCTCGCATCCGTCCAACCCGCCTTATCTAACACCTTCCTCGATGCAATGTCCAACCTCAACTACAAACAGATTGTAAACAATCCAACCCACCAATGAGGGAATGCTCTCGATCTTGTCTTTGTTCCACCCAATGACACATTCACAAAATGCAAATTTGATCTTTCCATCACCCCGGTCCCCTGGTCAGACCACAGCCTGATAACATTCAAGATGCCATCACAAGAAGACACAATCAGCCGTACAAATATACGGTCAACAGCTAACTCAGTATGATTCAAACCATTTGACAAGGAAGATATTATGAAACACGTTCTCCCAAAACTTGCTCAGCCATCAGCCAACATAAATAACATGGTTGCTAATTGGAATGACATCCTTAACCTGTACTCAAAACTGCCTTCCACTGACAAACAATCAACATCAGTTATCCGTGCAGATAAAAGGCTGTCAGCCCCGTGGTTCTCTCTGGAACTAAGGAAGTCCCTTCTTCTCCTGAGGAAACTAGAGAGAAAATGGCGTAAATCCCATAACACCGCAGACCAAGCCACACTCTTAACCCATCTGAAAACTCATCGTGAAGCAATCTGGGACAAGAGAAAAGCTATCCATTCCGAGCTCCTCAACCGCTCTTTAAGCAAGCCATGAGACCTCTTCAACCTAGTAAAATCTCTAACCACGGAACCATCACCACCACAACAAGAACATATACATCCCCAAATATACGCCAACTATATCCAATCTAAAGCCATCAAAACAACAGCAGCCACCATTTCAGAACCTACTCAGCCTCCTGGGTACCAGAACCCACTCATCAAGCTCTCATCTCCTTCCGCAAAAAGCACTGAAGACATTATCACCAACATAAACACCACCACGGCACCAAACGACCCATGCCCAGCACACTGGATAAGAGCAATGCATTCCGAACTCAGCCCAATCATATCAGAAATAGCACAGTTACTTACCTGTAACAGGTGATCTCTGGGAACAGCAGGAATAAGTCTTCACATATGGGTATCGTCGGTACCGATGGAGCTTGCGCGGGAACGCTCCCCAGCGTCCAGTAAGAAAGCTTTTGGGAGCATCCCACAGTGCCTGCGCGCTGCCTTCCCGCCTTTCCCAACCGCCTCTCTCCAGTTCGAGTTTTAAAGCCGAGACAAAGAGAGAGAGAGAGGAAAGGAAAGATAGATAGAGAGATACAACTCCTAGGGGAGGTGGGTGGGTTGTGAAGACTTATTCCTGCTGTTCCCAGAGATCACCTGTTACAGGTAAGTAACTGTGCTATCTCCAGGAACAAGCAGGAATGAGTCTTCACATATGGGGACTCCCTAGCTGCAGATGCCAGGGAAGACCCCAGGTTGTGTGTCCTTGAAAAGGACTCTACCTCCCCCCATGGATCTCTGGCATCCAACCAGGGTAGGTGGGTAGGAGTTGATTAGGAATGGAACAGGTGTTTGAGAACAGCCTGACCAAATGAGGCATCCTGGCGGGAGTCCTTGTCCAAACAGTAATGGGCTGTGAAGGTATGAACCGATGCCCAGGTGGCCGCTCGACAGATTTGGTCGATGGACACAGAGTTTAGATGAGCCATTGAGGCTGCCATGGCTCTCACATTGTGAGCTGTGACATGGCCCTCCAGAGAAAAGTTCCTACTCTGGTAGGCGAAAGAAATACACTGAGCAATCCAGTTGGACAGTGTTTTCTTAGAAACTGGAAGTCCTAAATGAGAAGGATTAAAGAAACAAAGAGTTGAGAAGACTTTCTATGTTGCTGTGTTCTTTGTAAGTAAAAAGCAAGAGCTCTCTTACAATCCAAGGTATGAAGATTCCTCTCTGCACTTGATGCATGAGGTCCTGGAAAAAAGACAGGTAAATATACCTCTTGGTTTAGATGAAAAGGCGAGACCACTTTGGGCATAAAATGTGGATTGGTCCTGAGGACTACCTTATCATGATGGAACCTTGTATAAGGTGGATTAGCCACCAAAGCTTGCAATTCACTGATGCGGCGTGCTGAGGTGACTGCAATGAGAAAGATAACTTTCCAAGAAAGAAATTTCAAGGAGGTGGTGGCTAAAAGTTCAAAGGGTGGCTTCATAAGCTGGCCAAGAACCAGGTTTAAGTCCCATACCACTGGAGGTGGTCTAATGGGAGGTTTAGTTAGAAGAAGGCCTCTCATGAATCTTGTTTTATAAGAGGATGAGAGGAAATAGGCTGTCCATTGAGAGGCTTCAGGGACGCTGCAATAGCACTCAAATGGACTCTTATTGAATTCGTTTTAAGACCTGCATGGGATAAATGCAGGAGATACTCTAGTAAAGAATTCAAAGGTATTTCAAGAGGGTTAAGACCCTTCTCTGAACACCAAATGGTAAATCTTTTCCATTTGAAAGCAAAGGAACCTCTAGTAGAAGGCTTTCTAGAGGCATGAATAATATCTCTGACTTGCTGAGAGAGATGAAAACCTTGAAGGTCTAGGCCTTCAGCAATCAAGCTCTGAGATGAAGAGACTGGGGGTTTGGGTGCCACAACGTTCCCTCCTCCTGGGATAGAAGGTCTGGTGCAGAGCCCAAGTCCAGGGAATGAGCTTGAGAGAGATGCAGAAGTAGAGGATACCACACTTGGCGTGGCCAATGTGGTGCTATGAGGATCATGGTCCCTCAATCTCTCTGAAGCTTGAATAGTGTTTTGGGAATTGGTGGAAAGGCATAAAGGAAGTCTTGACCCCAGTGAAGGAGGAAGGCATCCTTGGCCTGAACTCCCTGACACGGAATTCTGGAACAGAACCGGGGAAGTTTAGCATTCCATGGACTTGCAAAGAGGTCTATGTCCGGGGTTCCCCAAATTCGAAAAATCCTGGCTACCTGGTCCATGTGGAGGGACCACTCGTGTGGAAGCAGAACTCGACTGAGTCTGTCTGCCCAAGAGTTTTGAACGCCTGGAAGATATACTGCCAGAAGATGAATGTGATGCTCTCTGGCGAAGGCCCACAGTCGCAAAGCTTCGTTGCAAAGTGACAGAGAGCCAGTCCTGCCCTGCTTGTTTACATAGAACATGGCTACTTGGTTGTCCGTATGGATGAGGACTGTCCTGTAGCTGAGCAGGGAATGGAACACTCTGAGAGCTAAGAATATTGCTCTGAGTTCCAAGAGATTGATATGTAGAGAAGTCTCCTGTGGAGACCAGATGCCCTGGGTGGAGAGATCCTGCAGATGAGCTCCCCAACCCATTGGAGAAGCATCTGTTGTAAGAGTTGCTTGGGGTAGTGACTGCTGAAAAGGGGACCCCAGCAACAGATTTGGAGAGGACTTCCACCACTGGAGAGACCAAAAAAGGCGACTGGAGTTTGCTATTTTGTCTGATAGGCAACCTGATGCCTGAGTCCATTGGGTGGACAGTCCATTAAGCTGCCCTCATGTGAAGGCGAGCATATGGAACCACGTGCACGGTGGATGCCATGTGGCCTAAGAGTTGTAACATCTCTCGAGCAGTTAAATGGGACTTTAACTGTATCTGGGAGGCTAATTGCACTAAGCGTAGGCAACGGGCCTGAGGAAGATAGGCCCTTGCAGTTGTGGTATCCAGCAAGGCCCCTATAAACTCCAGAGACTGAGTAGGGGTGAGATTTGATTTTGGGATTGTTTATTACCAGTCCCAAATACTGAAGAACACGCATTGTGCAGATTAGACAATTCTGGGCCTCTGACTGGGATGGAGCTTGAATGAGCCAGTCGTCCAGGTAAGGGGAAAACGAATATTCCTAGAGTGCGTAGAAATGCAGCTACTACTGCCATGCATTTCGTGAACACCCTTGGTGCAGAGGCCAGACTGAAAGGAAGCACCCTGTATTGGTAGTGCTTTCCTTGAAAAAGGAACCAAAGGAACCTTCTGTGTGTCGGATGGATGAGGACATGGGTGTACGCATCCTTGAGATCTAGAGAACAAAGCCAGTCCTGACTCTGAAGGTATGGAAGCAGAGCACCGAGAGAAATCATCTTGAATTTCTCTTTGAATAGAAACTTGTTCAATTCTCTGAGATCTAATATGGGTCTGTAGCCCCCTGTTTTCTTTGGGATAAGAAAATAAGGGGAGTAGAACCCTGAGCCCTGTTGAAAAAGAGGTACTTCTTCTATTGCCCCTTGGGCAAGAAGGGTGGCAATCTCCTGACCCAGAAGGTTGAGGAGAGATGTTGGAGAATTGAACTGTTTCACCATGGTGCGAGGAGGAAGGCTTAAAAAATGAAGCTTGTACCCTTCCCTTATGATGGAGAGGGTCCATTGCTCTGCTGTGATTTGTTCCCATCTGGGAGCAAAGTAAGCCAACCTGGTTCTTCCAGAGCTAGAAAGGCTAAGTTCTCTAGTTGCAAGTCAAAGGCCCTGAGGAGGCTGAGGCTGCTGGGCCGTGGAAGGCCTAGCAGCCTTTGACTTGGCCTGTTTAGGTGGTTGCTGATGTTTTGCAGCAAAACGACCTGCAGAAGATGCCCGCTGACCATAAGCAGGATAATATCTTCCCTTTTTAGAAAAAGATGTCTTTTTGAACAATCTTTTCTTAGCAGGAGAAGAGGTGGACTTTGAAAGTCGATCCAAAGCGGAGTTCTCAGCATCCATCTGAGTGGCCTTTGCTTGCCAATCCTTGCCAAAAAGGTTTTCACCTGTACAAGGAAGATTTCCCAATTCATCTTGGACCCAGAGTTCCAAATCAGAAGCTTGTAGCCAAGCAATTCTGCGTGCATCTATGGCAATAGCCGAGGCTCTGCTTACACACTCAAGAGTCAAAAGTTGCACGGTTGGAAAATTTGGAAACATCCTGGGCATGTTTGAGCCAAGTGAGAAACTCCTGCCTTTTATCTTCTGAAATAAAAGGGGTTAAAGTCTGTAGATGATCTGTGACTTCTTTTAGAAACATCCCTATATAGAGACTATAGGAGTTGATTCTGGCAGCTAGCATAGAAGCTTGAAAAACCCTACGGCCAAAAGCATCTAGGGTCCTGCATTCACGTCCTGGAGGATTAGATGAGTGTCTTTTTGCACTCTTTATCTTTCTCATGGCAGACTCTACCACAATAGAGTGGTGAGGGAGCTGAGTCTTATGAAAGCCAGGACAAGGAGGGACACGATACATGGTGTCTAACCTGCGAGAATGAGGAGAGGGGGTAAGAGGTGTCTCCCACATGCTCAACATGAGATCATACAAAATCTCATGAATAGGTAAAGTAGCTGCCTCTTTAGGAGCTTTAGGATATTGTAAAATATCCAGCTGCTTGGCTCTAGGCTCTGACTCAGGGGCCACTGTGATGGAGAGGCCCTTAGCCACTTCCCTAATGAAGTCTTGAAAAGACAAGTCTTCTGGAGGAGACATTCTTCGTTTAGGAGAAGACTCCTGAGGAAGAAGTATCGATGCCTCGACAGATCCTTCAGACTCCTCAGAGTCTTCGGAGGAATCGAAGTATCGCCTGTCTGGATGCTCCTGTAAAGCCCGATATGCCTACCGAGTGGGATCGACATCGGGAGTAACCGGTACCGGTTCGGTACCGATAGGCATCATAGGACAGGGTACCGTTGCAGTCGACACCGAAGCCGATGTCGATGCAATTGGTACCGGCACCGGGAATGATGCCGGTACCAGAGCCGGTACCGGCAACGGGATTGTTGCGGTACCGGAGGCGTCGCAGCCTGCATGAATGCCGTCAGGGTGCACTGCATGGTCAGAATCTTCTGATCCATCGACGCCACCAAAGTCTGGATGTCGGTACCAGTGGGAGCCACCGGTACCCCAGAACACGGCAACAGGTGATCGGTCGAGGCCGAGCCATCGATGTCAACCTGTGACCCCATAGACAATGCTTTGGAAGCCGGAACTTCCAGCCAGGGTAATTTTGCCGGTGCGGAGTCCTCGAGGACAAGCCCGGAGGCATCTCGATGCTTAGAGGGAGATTTGCCCTTCGAGGACTGGCCAGATTTATGCTTGGTTACCTGAGAACCATGGGAGGAAGAAGCAGCCCTGGAAGACATCGATGCCACCGAAGCTGCATCAGAGGGAAACAGGGTACTGAGCTTGGCTGCTCGGTTCTGCCGACCTCTTTTAGACATCATGGTACAGGACATACAATCCGTGATGGAATGGTCAGGACCCAAACATTTTAGACACCAATCATGGGTGTCGGTGACAGAAATAGTACCGCCACATTTTGTGCACTTTTTAAACCCGGAGGCGGGCTTCTCCATGAGGAGAAAATTTTTAGGCCTAAGGCCCAAAAACTGAAAATGCACAATGAAGAAAGTATAAGCTTTTTTTTTTTTAAAGAAAAGAAAAGAAAAGACCGGCGGTACTGGTCTGACGTCGAAGAAGGCAGACGCGACACAAAAGAATAAAGAAAAAATAAAGAACTTCTTCTGCGGTGACAGGAACACGACCTGCTGGCTCCGCGGAAAAGAAGAACTAGAGAGAGGCGGTTGGGAAAGGCGGGAAGGCAGCGCGCAGGCGCTGTGGGATGCTCCCAAAAGCTTTCTTACTGGACGTTGGGGAGCGTTACCGCGCAGGCTCCGTCGGTACCGACGATACCCATATGTGAAGACTCATTCCTGCTTGTTCCTGGAGATCATAAATCAGTCCTTCTCAACAGGAATATTCCCATCGGCTCTTAAGCAGACGTCCATCAGACCACTGCTAAAGAACAACCAACTTGATCCAACCAAGGAGGAATCCTACCGGCCGATCTCCAGTATCCCACTACTATCTAAAATTATTGAAAAGGTGACCCAGAGACAGATCCAACAACACATAGATACCGCATCACCACTAGACCCCAGCCAACATGGATTCAGGGAAGCTCACGGAGTTGAAACACTTCTGGCGTTCCTAACTAATGTGCTCATCTGTGGGATTGATAACATCAAAAAGGGCTTCGCGCTAATCTTCCTTGACATTTCCGCAGCGTTTGATTCAGTGGACCATGACAAACTCCTAACCCGACTCCATGAGAAGGGAATTCATGGGTTAGCATGGGATTGGTGTAAATCTTACCTAGAAGAGCGATGGCAACAAGTTCGGATTGGATCAAATACTTCTGAACCTTTCCAGCAGAAGCAAGGAGTACCCCAAGCATTGTGGAACCTGTGTCCCTTGGGGAAACTGCTAGGTACATATGACCTAGATTGGCCACTGTTGGAAACAGATTACTGGACTTGATGGACCTTGGTCTGACCCAGTATGGCATATCTTATGTTCTCCCTCTCGGCACTGCTCTTTAATATATATATATGCAGCTGATCTGCGAAATCACCCGCTCCTATGGTATATCCTGTCTAATCTACGCAGACGATGTGCTGATATTTACACCGATCAATGTCACGCTCCCAGATTATATAGTACTAGTGGAGTGCTTAAAAGCAATAACAGACTGGCTCCTCACTCAGAACATGCAAATAAACTTAAAAAAAAACGAGGCCCTAATCATCACGAAAAACAAAGGATTTTCACCCCCGGTGACCCTAAAAGTACGGGACGCAGAGCTGCCAATCAAGTCCACCATAAGATACCTAGGTATAACATTGGACCATCGACTGGACTTCAAAGAGCACATAAACCGCACTGTAAAAAACATTTACTTCAAGATCAGGACCCTCCGACACCCGAAAAACACGCTCGACCCTGACAACTTCCGAACAATATTCCAGGAGATAGTCACTCCCCACTTTGACTACGCAAACATCATACTCCACGGCCTCCTAAAAAACACCCTAAACACACTACAATTAGCCATGAATGCCGCTGCCCGTGTCCTGTATGGAGCATCAAGAAGAGACCACACGACCCCCATCCTAAGGGAACTACACTGGCTCCCGATAAGCTGCAGGATTGCATATAAAGTACTGCTCATCACCTTCAAAGCCATTAATAAAATAGACCCCCCCACTCAATCTCAACACTCCTCAATCACACCTCCAATATTAGACCTAGGAGATCAGTAGCAGCTAATACACTAATCATACCTACAGAATCCACAAAATGCACAACCGCAACTACTGACAGAGCATTCGCACTCCACGCCACCAGACGCTGGAACATCCTTCCACCCACCATCAGATCAATCACTGACCTCAAGCAATTTTGAAAAGCCCTAAAGCACCATCTGTTCCTTATACACTTCTCCCAATACCATAACCCCTCACCGACTCCCCCAACACAACCGAATCCCTCAGTATGAAGTTGCAATTGTTCTGTCGCATGTCGCACATTATGTAAATAGAACACTATCACTGTATATAGTTGTATAACATAAATGTACAAAGTTTCCCAAAGTTTTTGTCCTGGTTAATTTCCCTGTTATATGTAAACTCATGCCGGCCTATTGCTGTCCATGAGTCGTTTTGTTCACTGTAAACTGCACTGATGATAAAGAGCGCGGTATAAAAGAAATGTTAAATAAATAAATAAATGTTAATTGTGCCTGACACCACTCTCCCCAGCCTTGCTATTGCCTCACTCCTCCCGCCTCCCCTCCCCCTACCATATCCTCCCCCACCTCCTCTTTGTATATAACACATTGTAGATAGTTTTGTACATAACACATTGTAGATAGCTTACCCTATATATATTGCATCTTATAATCAAGCTACACCTTTATTACACCTACACACACACTACGATACAAACACAGTATGCCGACACCTCTGCACTTTGTTTTTGATTCGTTTGAAGTGAAAACCACTTTGATTTTAGGATAAAGCGGTATGTAAATCCTTTTAAATAAATAAAAATAAGTTCAAGCTAAAATGTCTGGCTTTTAAGATCTTTCAAGGATAGCTTAGTTAAATACCAAGCCTCACAAAATCTACAGTCCAAGCAGGTAATTTTGTAATCCCGACATGGAAGGCCTTCAAATCAGCTAGGTTACAGCAAAAATGTTTTTCCGGAATAGTCTACCTCCTGATTTAAAGGGCCATTACGCATTGTCTTCTAAAAGCTTGGCCATTTGAATCAATCACTGTTTAATAGAGTGTAAATACACACAACATTCCAGTGGCTACATGTATTTTTAATGTTTTTGATTGTTCTTTATATTAGAAACATAGAAATATGATGACAGAAAGAGACCACATGGCCTATCTAGTCTGTCCTTCCATATCAACAACTACAACAGTCCCCTTTTTACCCTTAGAGATCCTCTGTGTTTGTCCCATGCTTTTTTGAATTCAGTCACTGTCCTCATCTCTACCAACTCCACTGGGTGACTATTCCACGGATCCACTACTCTTTCCGTAAAGAAATATTTCCGCATATCACTCCTGAATCTATCTCCTTTCACCCTCATCCCATGTCCCCTCGTAGCAGAACTTGCTTTCAATTGAAAGAGGCTCTCTCCCTGAACATTTATGCCACGGAGGTATTTAAACATCTCAATCATATCACCTCTATCCCGCCTTTCCTCTAAGGTGTACATATTACGATCCTTCAGTCTGTCCTCATATGCTTTATAATGAAGACCACTAATCATTTTAGTAGCCACTCTCTGCACCGACTCCATCCTGTTCACATCCTTTTGATGGTGCGGTCTCCAGAATTGCACACTATACTCCAAATGAGGTCGCACCAAAGACTTAAACAGAGGCACTATCACCTCCTTTTTTTCTGCTAGCCATTCCTCTCCGTATGCACCCAAGCATCCTTCTAGCTTTTGCTGTTGCCTTTTCTACCTGTTTAGCTACTTTAAGATCATCAGACACAACCATGCCTAGGTCCCGCTCTTCTTTAGTGGACAAAAGTACTTCACCCCCTATACTATATTGCTCCCTTGGATTGCTGCAGCCCAAATGCATGACCTTACATTTTTTAACATTAAATCCCAGCTGCCAAATTCTAGACCATTCTTCAAGCTTAGCTAGATCCCTCCTCATGTTATCTACACCTTCCTGGGTGTCTACTCTATTGCAGATTTTGGTATCATCCGCAAAGAGGCGAACCTTACCAGACAGCCCTTCCGCTATATCACTAACAAAGATGTTAAAAAGAATCGGACCAAGGACAGATCCCTGGGGCACACCACTGGTAACATCCTTCTCCTCAGAGTGAGCTCCATTTACTTGTACTCTTTGTCACCTCCCACCCAACCAGTAACTTTAGGGTCCATCCCTAGAGTGCTCAGTTTGTTTATAAGTCGCCTGTGAGGAACAGCGTCAAAGGCTATACTGAAATCTAAATACACCACATCTAGGGCTCTCCCTTGGTCAAACTCCCTGGTACCCAGTCAAAGAAATCAATCAGATTTGTCTGACAAGACCTGCCTCTGGTGAATCCATGCTGCCTCGGATCCTGTAATCCGCTGGACTCCAGAAACCTCACTATTTTCTCTTTCAGCAGCGTTTCCAATAATTTACTCACCACCGAAGTTAAACTAACATGCCTGTAGTTTTCAACCACATCCTTACTTCCGCTTTTGTGTAAAGGCACCACATGAGCCTCTCTCCAGTCCTTTGGCACCACTCCCGACTCCAACGAGGCATTGAAAAGGTCAGTCAGTGGAGCTACTAGAACGTCCCCAAGTTCCCTCAGTATTCTAGGGTGTATCCCATCCGTTCCCATCACTTTGTCTACTTTACGTTGAGCTAGTTTCTCACGAACATAGTCTTCCAAAAATTGTTCAAGATGTCCCTCGCTTCTGTTCCTGTTTGTGGGTGTTTTCTGAGGTACTGCTCCTGGTTCTTCATCTGTGAACACAGAACAAAAATATTTGTTAAGCAATTCCGCTTTATCCTTATCAGCTTCTACATATTCCTCCCCTGAACCCTTGAGTCTGACAATACCACTTTTGCCCTTCCTCTTCTCACTAATATATCTGAAAAATGTCTTATCCCCCCATTTTATTGCATTGGCTATTTCCTCCTCCTTTTTATTTATTTATTTATTTATTTACATTCTCTTATATACCGCGCTATTCTGCATCAGTGCGGTTTACATTGAACAAACTGAAATTACATTGAACAGGGCATTATAACTTGGAGATAATTATTTTACAGGGAACATGGGCTATGGAGGGTTAAGTGGCTTGCCCAAGACCACAAGGAGCACCTGTGGGACTAGAAACCCCAGTTCTTCCGGCCCAAGGTTGCTGTCCTCTAGTGGGATTTGAACCCCCGACCTTCCGGCCTGAAGTACCTTGCCCCAACCACTAGGCCACTCCTCCACTCCAATCTTTGCCTTCCTGACTACTTTGCTAGCTTCTCTAAGTTTTTCCAAATACAGATGCCTGTCTTCCTCTCTCTGTGATCTCTTGTATTTCATGAAGGCCTCCCTCTTTTTCTTCACTTTTTCAGCTACTTCTTTCGAAAACCATAGCGGTCTCCTTTTTCTTTTACCTTTATTTACCATTTTAACAAAAAGGTTGGTTGCCCTTAAAATATCCCCTTTCAGTTTTGCCCACTGTTTTTCTACATCCCCCAACTGTTCCCATCCCACTAACGACTCCCTGAGGTATTGGCCCATCTTCGCAAAGTTAGTCTTCCTAAAGTCTAAGATCCTCACCTTTGAATGGATTCTAACAGCCCTAGTCCTAATACTGAACCACACCATCTGGTGATCACTGGATGCAAAATGATCTCCCACTACATCAGAAACACTTTCACCATTGGTAAGCACCAAGTCCAGTATGGACCCTTCACGTGTGGGGTCTGTTACCAATTGCCTGAATAGTTCTCCCTGTAGAGAATCCAGGATCTCCTTAGTTCTAGATGATACTGCAGCAAGAATGTGCCAATCAACATCTGGCATATTGAAATCTCCTATAAGTAGCACGTCCCCTTTCCTAGCAATGCTGCGTATGTCTTCAATTAACTCTCTGTCCACCTCTTCCTCTTGTGAGGGAGGTCTGTATATCACACCAATGCAAAAAGATTTCTCTTTCCCTTTTTCTAGTTTAAGCCACAATGCCTCCTCTCTCCCTTTTAAGCTCTGTAATTCCAAAGCTTTAATAGTAGTTTTTACATATAGTGCCACTCCTCCTCCCCTTCTTCCTACCCTGTCCTTTCTGAATAAAGTATAGCCAGGTATAGTTACATCCCAATCATGGTTTTCTGTGAACCATGTTTCTGTAACTGCCACTAAATCCTGTACCTGTAAACCGCAACTGAACTTTGGAAGATGCGGTATATAAATGTGAATTAAATAAAATAAATAAAATAAATCCAAGTCAGCCACTCCCACCAAAGCTTCAACATCAGGGATCTTATTTCCCATGCTACGGGCATTTCTACACACTGCTTTCCATATGTTACCCCTGTTACCCATTTCCATAAAGGTATTTAATGTATCTCCTACCTGGGGGCTTCCTCACTCATCCCCAATGAATCTAGTTTAAAGCCCTCTTCAGTAGTTTAGCCAGTCTACTACCAAAGACGCGTTGACCTTTCTTGGACAGATGGATGCCATCTCTGATCTGCAACCTTTGGAACAGCATCCCATGGTCTAGGAAACCAAAACGCTCTCGATGACACCATCCACGCAGCCATGCATTCATCTCCAGGATGCGAGCCTCTCTGCCTTGGCCTTTACCCTCAACAGGGAGGATTGAAGAGTACACCACCTGTGCACCTAACTGCTTCACCCTCTGTCCCAGAGCCATGAAGTCACTTTTGATACGTTCCGAGGTATACCTGGCAGTATCATTTGTTCCAACATGGATTAGCAACATTGGGTAATAGTCAGTGGGCTTCATGAGTCTCGGCAAACTCTCCGTAACATCTTGGACTTTGGCACCAGGCAGACAGCATACCTCTCTGGACATCAAGTCTGGTCGGCAGATGGATGCCTCAGTACCCCTCAGAAGAGAGTCTCCAACCGCCATTACCCTTTGTTTCCTTGTGGTCACTGATTCTGCAACTTTGGGGTACTTGAGCTCTGGTTCTTCCCTTTCCAGGGATGCTTTCACCTCCTCCACTTCCAGGGCTGCATAATAGTTCTTCAATTCAAGAGCTGGAGAAGTTGGATTGGTGATTTTGCAGGCCCTGGTGACTTGTGTCCAACCATCAACATTCTGTTGGCACCCATCTTCTCCTCTGCTGGAGAGCTTGGTTGCTGCAAGAAGCATCTCATCAATGTACTTCTCACTGTCTTGAATGCTCCTCAGCCTCGCCACCTCCTCTCTGAGTTCCTCCACTTGTTTCCTCAGAGCTTCAGCATGCAGGCACCCTGCACATGGAACCGGTCCTTCAACTGGCATTAGGACGTCTGTCTGGACCGAGGCAGAAGCTGTAATGGGGGCAACAGATTTAGCGATACGATTTTTCCCAAGCATTATTCTGTTCGTGGAGCTTAGGTATTTGTTAATTAACCCCTAGAGTGTGTGTCCAGTAACTAAATCCTACCTAAGAAACTTTTTTGTCGGATGTTTTTGCCAAAACCTCTGACAAAAAAGTTTCTTAGGTAGGATTTAGTTACTGGACACACACTCTAGGGGTTAATTGATTCATGAGTTAGAGTGAGGGTTAATGATATAGACTTTAGATATCTGTTAAAGCAAAAGAGAGAGATCTACCAAGAACCAGCCGGTTTCCCAGCTATCCTTTCAGAGAAAAAGCAGTTAAATCTCTTTAATTATATTCAAAATGTGCTGGTCCGATTCTCTGTGCTTTGTTAAATGGGGAGGTGCCCTATAAAGCAAGACTGCTCACTAGGGGTGGGTGGGAGTCAGGGTGGGTAGGGAGGGAACTAACACCTGATTAGGTGTTAGCAGTTCCCAAAGCTGAGGAGGTTACCAGAGTTCAACAACCTACTCTGCTCAAGGAAAATTCCACTAAAGCACCAAAAGGAAAGTAACCTTGCTTTAAAAATATACAAAAACCCTTTTAAGAGCTCCCAGTCAGAGAGTTAGCAATTTAATAAAATAAACCCTCAAATCCTTACTGTTGGTTGATCTGTAGAGCCCCTGTTAGGAAAGCCTTGTTTTGATGTAGTTTTTTTAAACGTTTTAATATATGCCTTTTTACTGTATTGCAGTTCACCTTGTACATTTCAACGAATGAAAGGGCAGACAATAAAATGTTAACAGGATAGTTTTCATCTCCACAAATTTAGCTAAAAGATGCAAACACTTGGCTCATTCGCAACCCTAGTTAAAATTTGTGTGAAATTTCTGTGTTGCCAGCCAGGAGCTTTGTGCATTTCTGGTTGTGGCAATGTATGAGAACTTGAAATAGTGCTTGTCACACAGATGCATGCAACAATTAAAGGAACTACTAGCCCAGGCCTTGACAAATTTTGTGCCGAGTTAGGAGCCAGGCCAAAAAGTCTAAGAAGCCAGTGCTCGTTACCTCCTCGTGCAGTACCCCCCTCCCCCCACCGGGTTCTCTTGTGCTGGTCTTATGTTTTCAAATCTCACGAGATCAGTGCCAGAGTTCCTATGTTGTGTCATCTTTAACACAGTAACATAGTATATGATGGCAGATAAAGTCCATTTAGTCTGCCCAGCAAGGTGGCAAGAATAGGTGCATCCGCCGCTCCATGCAGGTCAACCCTCCCCATGCCTTTGATAACAACAGCTATAGCTTCAGATAGCAAGTGACTGTGTGGATGTCTGGTGCAACGGAGGTGTGCCAGTCTGTGCGTGAGATGTGGTGGTGGGTGCCTTTGTGTGGATGGTGTGCAGGGCTGAGGTGCATGTATGTGCATGCTCCAGAGATGGGGCGCTTCTGTGTGTGCGGTGCAGAGGTTCCTATGTGGGTATGAAGTGTGGAGCTGGGGTACGTGTCTCTCTTACGGAGGTGGTGTGCCTGAGTGTGCAACTGTTTGTGTTCCTGGGGGACGGGAGTGCAACTTTAGGGAAATAGGCATTGTGCCCTTTTGTCCCTATTCATTCATCCCTTTAACCTTTCTCTGTTCCCCTTCCAGACTCTCTCCCCTTCCCTTCCTCCTCAGTTGTCCCACTCCCCCTGCCCTAGATTCCCCTCATTTTCTTTTCTTTTTTAGTTTCTGGTCCTTCAAGATTTAAGCTCACTCTCCCACCCTCCCATCTAACTTTTTTTTCTTTTTTTTAATTGCAGGCCCCGACCAGCTCGGATCCCTGCGGGCCAACAAAGCACTTTTTTCATGCTCTTGTTTTTGCATTTTTATGTATTAACAAATTGCTTTGCATGATTTTGCATCATAGAAGCTCATTAATGTCAAATTTGCATGTGCTATTTTTCATGTGACACACATTTGGGCAAGTCACTTCATACATTATTACACAGGGCTCAAAAATATATAACATCTCAGAAATTCTATATGGACAGTCTTTTAACCTGCCATTATTATTCTGATATACTGGCCCATAAAGGGGCCACTGTTCAACACATCATGCCCTATTAAGATGAATTTCCATTTGTAGCCAATTTTAGTAAAATTACCATTCCTGTAGATCCTCAGCACTGAAACAAACAAAGACCTAGAAAGACCTGTTGAGTCTACTCATTTTCCCTTCATGTTCTCTGCAGACTTGACTTGGTTTTCCAGTTTCTTCTTCGCTTCCCCACCACTAAGGACCTGCTATGCTTGTCTCATGCTTTCTTAAATTCCAAAGCATTCCTGCCTCTACCATAATCATTTTAAGACTGTTCCATGCTTCTACCATCTTTACTGTGAATCTGCTATTTCTGAATCTACCTTCTTGCAGTGAATGAAATCACATAGGGGGACGTCCATCCCCGCTATTCTTACTCCTACCCGATCATATCTTACTTCCCCGCTCGTTGTACGGAGAAGTTAGATGGGGGCGGGATGGGGCAGATCAGGGGCAGTGTTAGGGCGGGCGGTGGGCAGTTGTCGGCCCCAAAAATACAGGGACAATTCCAGTGTCAGCCCTGTATGTCCAGGGCAGATGGCTTAGATGGGGAATTTATTCCACCTCTGAGGTGGAATAAGTTCCCCGATCAGGCGGCGGATGGCAGGCCCAGGGCTGCAAAGCGGCAGGAGAGGGCAGAGAGCATTCCCCGCAGCCCAATCCTCGCCTTGGGAGGCCGGATCGGGGGTTGGGCTGCAGGGAAAGTAGTTCAGGAGCCAACGGCCAGGGATCACGGTTCCATTGTAAAGCCCAAACTGAGTTAGTCGGGCAAGGCCTGTACATGCAGGCCAGACTGAATTGTGGTCCCGGCCTGCATGTATAGGCCTGTTTGCGAGTCTGATCCCGTGGGGCTAGACGTGCCCTACAGGATCAGAATCACAACTCCCTCTGTGCCTCTGGTTCCAACCAGGTGCACAGAGGGCCTGTATGTCCAGGATGGAATCAGGCTCATTTCATTTTCTTTCAGAACTGCTTGCTTCTTGGGGACTATTTACACGTTGGGTATTTGAATTTCTCTAATGTATCCCCATTTCTTCTCTCCCTGTAGGAGAAGTGCTTCTCAACCCTCTCCTGAAGGCACACTTAGCCAGTTGGGTTTTCAGGAATATGTATGACAGAGATTTGCATGCCCCCTACCATCATTGTATGGAAATCAATCTTATGCCTATTCACTGTGGTAATTATGAAAAGCCAACTGGCTATGTGTGTCTCTAGGAGAGGGCTGAGCTGCACTTTTTGGTTGCGAGAACCCCTTATTAATCTCCAAAATGTTCAAGGATCCCAGTTTATCCCCACCACTCTTCCCAGACACCCTCACCTCAGTACCAAGCCTGTCCCAACTATTGCTCTTCATTTCCTTGCATTTCCTGTCTTCATTAATTTATCTCTCTCTCTCCCCTATCAGTCCCCACCAATTGCTTTCCTCCTCTCCTCCCCACAGCCAGTTTCCTCCAGCCTCTTACCCCCTCTCTCTTTTCTGTGTCCTGAAGACCTCCTGTAATGATCTCATGGACATCCAGGGGTCCAAGAATCACAGACTGGGAACTACTACTCTAAGACATGTGATCTCAACCCAGAGTTAGGGATAAGGTAGTTACTCACCTGCAGCAGGTGTTCCCGTGGACAGCAGGAATTAAGTCCTCATGTATGGATAATGTCATCAACAGAACCCTGCGCAGGAACACTTCCCAGCTCTTTTGGAAGCTTTTCAGAGGCTCCACTGCTCCTGTATGCCTGCCTTCTCGCATGCCATGGTGCCATCTTCTCCAGTTTGATAACAAAGCTGTAGCAGAATACAACTCTTCAGGGAGGTGGGAGGGTTGTGAGGACTTATTCCTGCTATCCATGAAGAACATCTGCTACAGGTGAGTAATTACCTTTCCTCTGTGGACAAGCAGGAATAAATTCCTCACGTATGGGATTCCCAAGCTCAGGCTACTGAAAACAGAGGAGGCCAAGAAGTCCAAAAGCGGCAAACTGAACTAAGAACTGGGGAATCAACTATGTACAGCACTGGTAGTCCCCAAAGTGGAACCTATCTGATTCAGCTTCTTCATCCTACAGTGTCTTTCATTATCATTCCTGCTCTTTGTTTTGCTTTGGTTTATTTTGGTAGCCTGGATGGACAGTAGGGCCTTGGGGGGATGGGGATGTAGTTTAATTCTAATCCCCAAACAGATGCCAAAGTACAGATTGGCTGAAGTTGCTGTCATGTCGGGAATCCCCTTCCAGACAGTAGTGAGATATGAATGTGTGGACAGAAGACCATGTTTCAGCCCTGCAAATCTCTTCCATGGAGACCGAATGCAAGTTGGCCACCAACGTAGCCATGGTCCTGACGATGTGAGCTGTGACATGACCATCAAGGCTCAGGTCAGCCTGGGCATAAGCAAAAGAGATGAAGTCTTCGAGCCAAATTGAAAGAGTGTATTTGGAAATGGTAGCCACTAGCTTGCTGGGGTCAAAAGACTCAAACAGCTGGATGGACTTTTGTCTGCTGTAGTTAGAAGGCCAAAGTTCGCTTGCAGTCTAGCATATGCAACACCGCTTCCCCACTACAAGTGTAAGGCCTCGGGAATAAAGTCAGCTGAACGACTGACAGATTCAGATGGAAAGCCAAAACCACCTTTGGGAGGAATCGAGGGTGAGCGTGCAGGACCACTCTATTATGATTGAACCTCGTGTATGGTGGATGAGCCACTAGAGCTTGGAGCTCACTAACATAGCATGCAGAGGTAACTACCACCAGGAACAAGACCTTCCAGGACAAGAACTTGAAAGGGCAGGAGGAGAGCAGCTCAAAGGGAGGTAACATGAGCTGCGCCAGAACCATATTGATGTCCCAAACCACTGTTGATGGCTTGAAGGGAGGTTTCAAGAAGAGCAAACCTCACATGAAGCAAACCAGCAAAGGCTGAGAAGATATGGACTTCCCCTCCAGTCCGCAACAGTAGGCCCCAATTGCGCTGAGATGGACCCTAACAGAGTTAGACAAGACCAGGCTCTGAGAGATGTAGGAGGTACTTAAAAAGTCTGTCGACAGAACAGTTAAAGGGATCCAGCACCTGTGCTGCACACCAGGAAGCAAATCTCTTCCATTTGAAAACAGAAGCCCTTCTTGTCAAAGCCCTCCTAGAGGCCAACAGAACATTTGTTACGCCGTCAGGCAGGTTAAGCTCCGACAGGACTAGCCTCTCAACACCCATACAGTGAGGGCAAGAATATGACATTGGGGTGCAACATCCTCCCATTCTCCTGTGATATAAGGTCTGGGGCAGAGCCCGACCTCAGCAATTCCCACTGGGAGAGTTGAAGCAGAAGGGGAAACCACAGCTGCCTGGGCCAATACAGTGTAATGAGGATCATAGTGCCTCAGTCAGCCTAGAGTTTCAATAGGGCCTTCACTATGAGAGGTATGGGGGGGATATGTGTATAGCAGGCCCCCCCCCCCCCACCCAGTGCAGGAGAAAAGCATCCAGACCCAGCCTGGCGAGGTGACGGAGTACAACTGATCCACTTCAGCTTTGTGCTGAGTGGTGAACAGATCTATCAAGAGTGTACCCCACTTCTGAAAGACCTGGATAGTGACATCCCTGTCCAGAGTCCACTCATGCAGCTGGAACAAGCGGCTCAGCTGGTCTGCCAGGATATTCTTGCTCCTCTTGCAGATATGTGGCCCTTAACTCCATACTGTGAGTGATGACAAACTTCCACAACTGGACTGCCTCCCAGCACAGGACATATACATTTGTGTCCCCTTGTTTGTTTATGTAGTAAATCACAAGCTGATTGTAGGTCTGAATCATTACAATCTGGTTGGCCAGGTGATCCCGGAAAGCCCCAAGGGCCTTCACTATGGTTCGTAATTGCAAGAAATTGATCTCGTGTAGGCTCTCCTATTCGGACTAGATGCCTTGAGGGTGAAGGCCATCCAGATGCATTCCCCAACCCAGCTTGGATGCATCTGTTATCAGCGTCCTCTGGGGTTGCATCCTCTGGGAGTGACATGCACCGTGGAGGCCATGTGGCCGAGCACGGTCAGCATCCCACGAGCTGTGGTCTGACGTCTCCACTGGGTATTGTGGACTCAGGATGTCAATCGCTGAAGTCAATCCAGCGGGAAGAAAAGCCTTTGCTTGAGTTTTATCAAGGAGAGCCCCTATGAACTCCAGTTGTTGGGAGAGCTGAAGGTTTGACTTTGGATAATTGACTACGAAACCAAAAAGCTCTAGCACCTGGATGGTCAACTGTGTTGAATGCTGGACTCCATCTGGAGTGGTGCCTTTTATGAGACAGTCATGCAGGTAAGGGAAGACAAAAACCCCTAGCATTCTGAGGTATGCTGCTACCACTGCAAGACATTTTGTGAAGACTTGGGGCACCAACACCAGTCTGAACAGCAACACTTGGTACTGAAAGTGCTTTCCTCCCAGGACAAATATGAGATATTAACTGTAAGTAGGATGGATCAGTATGTGGGTATACGCATCCTTTAGATCCAGGGAGCTTCTCCAATCATCTTTCTGAAGATAAGGGAGCAGGGTCCTTAGAGAGACCATCTTGAACTTTTCTCACACCGAGAAGTTGTTGAGGTTTCTGAGGTTCATGACAGGCCAAAACCCCCGTCTTCTTGGGGACCAGAAAGTACATGGAGTAAAATCCCTACACGATCTGGTCTAGAGGGCGATTTCCCCCTGAAGGTGGTTTAGATGTAGAGGATCAAGGGGATACACCCTCGAGGGGCAGGCGGCAGTTTGACAAAGTGCATCATGTAGCTGCTGTGGACTATCTGTAGCACCCATGAGTCCAAAGTTATGAGGGGCCATTTGTGAGCAAAGAGAGTGATCCATCCACCCACCAGAGGGTTCCCCTCTCTGGTCATTGGCAGATTGGCTCTGCTCTGATGGAACCAGTCAAACCCCGTCTCCGGCTTGGATTGCGGGGCAGGTTGAGCCTTTTGGGGCTTCTCCCGATGTTATGGGTAAGGAGCCTGTTACTTATGATGGGAGGCTTCAGAACCAGGAAAGTACCTGCGCTTGCGGGGGTCGTAAGCCTTCTTTTGACCACCCCCTGATACTTCCTGTGGTAGGGATCTGACATGCATCTCCATAGTCTGGTGAGGGTGATGTGCTGCTTCTCTATGATGCCAGATTTCTCCTCCACCTGCTCTCCAAAGAGGTTCTCTCCCCAGCACGGCACATCTGCAAGCTTGTTTTGCAATGACTACTTCAGGTAGAAAGACTGAAGCCAGGCGATCCAACAGGCTCCAATACCCACAGCCACCATTTAAGAGACCACCTCAAAGGTGTTGTACTTCACCCTTGACCAGGAACTTTGAGCAGTTTTTGCCATGATCCACCAGGGTATGATGTTGTTCCAGTTTCTCAGAGGGAGGAATGGGCACATATAGAGCTGGTAGGAGTGTATTCTAGCCACAAGTATAGAGCTCTGGAAGCACCTCCTTCTGAAGGCATCCATCATCTGAGCTTGCCTACCCAGGGGCATTGATGAACAATGCTTGCTGCTCTTAATCCTCTTTAGGGTGGACTCTACTGCTAAGGAGTGATGTGGAAGCTGAGGCTTCTCAAATCCCGAGGCCTTTTGAACCAGGTACATCAAGTCCAGCCTCCTATTGACCAAGGGCACAGTGAAGGGGTTTTCCCACATCCTCATTTGTAGCCTTTGTAGGATTTGGTGCACTATCACAGCTTCCTTAGGAGCCAAGGATTAATGGAAGATCTCTAACTCCTTCGCCCTGGGCTCATCCGCCGTCTCTAGTGAAAAGGGGGCGGGCCTTGGCCAAATCTCTTCTGCTGTTCATGTGGAGGGCAGGGGTCTGATGGAAGCTTAAGGGACCAACCAAAAGGTCCTCCGATTCCACATTGGTCACCCAGCCATCAGAGTCAGACTCCAAGAGGAAGTCAAAGTACCTCTGAGACTCTGCTCAGAGCTCCCTCCGGCCTTGAGGGGAGCAGGAGCATTGATGGGATTGATGATGCATCATGTGCCTTCGGGGCTTTACTGGGCATAGGAAACAGATATACTCAAAACAGAGATGGCCCCACCGGGAACCGGCATTGGATCTCTTTGATGCACCAATGCTGATGCTGCCACAGACAGAGCATGCATTTTGAGAATCAGCTGCACAAAGGTTGATGATGAAGCCCCAGGCACTTAAGGACCAGCCAGCTGTTTATCCAGCATCGATGTGATGAATGCCTTGAGCACCTGAAGGGGTTCCTCCATGGCTGCTGATTCCTAAGGCCTTGGGACCTGAGATGCTTCAACAAATGTCTCCGGCATCCCTGCAGAGATATTGACATGGCCTAAGTCATCAGGAGATGAAAGGTGCCCCTCTAAAACTCTGGAGATCGATTCCTCTCTCTGGGGCACTTTGGCAGGTCATTCGTGGCCATCACTCTCGACATCATGCCAGAAAGGGCTCCAATGCCAATGCACAAGGGGCTTCGCCCAGTGTTTGAAAGGGTCCTTCTGACACCAATGGCGCTGAGGTAGAGTCCTTCCTCAATTTCATGTGGAGACTGACCTATGGGTGCTCAGCTCCGAATGAGCCAGGGAACCTCTCAATGTCAATGCACTTTTAGCGGATCCTGGTGGAGCCATCAAGACCACTGCCAGTGCTGAAGATGCTGAATCAGACATCTGGCCAAAGAGGGATTCACGCTGCTTATCTCAACACTTCAGGCCTCTCCTTGCCACATGAAAGCACAAATTACAAGAAGAGGGCTGGTGATCGGGACCCAGACACTGGAGATCATCAATTGTGCTTGCCATTGACCAAGATGCTACTGGCACATTTGGTGCATTTCTTGAACCCGTTGGCTGGTTTCTGGGACGTCTGGGATGATGGCCATGGCAAGATCAACCAGCTCGATGGTGACCAGAGGCTCGGCCAGGCTGCAGGAAAAACGAGAAAATAAAGTTACCAAAAAGCACCGGAACTGAGAGCGGAACAGCAACCGACGGACCCAATGCTACTGACGGCAGGTAAAAAAGTTGAAACAAGCAAAAAGAGACTCCCAAAGAGGAGAAAAAAGAAAAGTTTACCTGCGGACGACCGATTCACATCTGTGGGGCACCGTCAAAAATGAAGATGGGAGATGATGGCACAACAACAGATGGGAAGGCAGGCACGCAGGTGCGCTGGAGTCTCCCAAACAGGGCCGGCCCGTCCATTGAGCAAGAATGTTTTTTGCACAGGGCCCCGCGTTGCAGAGGGTCCCGTGCAAAGAACATTCTGCTTGCAAAGTAAATTTTAAAATAAAAAAAAAAGATGTCTGCTGCCGCGGCGGCAACGGCAGAATCGCATATCCCGCGGGGGCCCCCCCCCCGACAGAGCCTGCCCTCCCTGCATCAGCTCCGTTGGCTTTCAGAGCTCGAAGGGAGACTAGTTTCCCTTCCGTGGCTCTGTTAAGCCCGCAGGGGCTGATGGGACTTTTCCATCAGCCCCCGCGGGCTTAACAGAGCCGCGAGGGAGAAACTCTCCTTTCGCGCTCCGAAAGCCGACGGAGCTGATGCAGGGAGGGCAGCTCTGTCGGGGGGGGGGGGGCCCGCGGGATATGCGATTCTGCCGTTGCCGCTGCGGTGGCAGCGGCAGCAGACAGCTTTTTTTTATTTTAAATTTTCCCTGGGCTGTTGGGGTGGGAGTTAGGACTGGAAATGGGCTAATGGGGTTAGGACTGGAAGAGGGCTGATAGGGGGCTAGGACTGGGGCTATGGGGAGCTAAGTCTGGAAATGGGGTGATGGGGGTTAGGACTGGAAGTGAGCTGATGGGGGTTTAGGACTAGTAATGGGCTATGGGGGGGCTTAAACTGAAAATTGGGTGATGGGGGTTAGGATTGGAAATGGTCTGATGGGATTAGGACTGAGAGTGGGCTGATGGGGATTTAGGAATGGTAATAGGCTATGGGAGTGGGCTAGGACTGGTAATGGGTTTGGGGGGTTCCTAGGACTGGAAATGGACTGAGGGGAAGGGGGGGCTTGAACTGCAAATAGCTGATGGGGAGGGGGATTTGGAATGGAAATGGGCTGAGTGGAAGTGGGGCTTGAACTGCAAATAGCTGATGGGGAGGGGGATTTGGAATGGAAATGGGCTGAGTGGAAGTGGGGCTTGAACTGCAAACAGCTGATGGGGAGGGGGGCTTGGAATGGAAATGGGTTGTGAGGGGAGGGAGCTAGGACAGGAAATGGGCTGATGAAGGTGGCTAGGATAGGACTGGGAATTGGGTGTTGGGGGGAGCTAAGATTGGAAATGGGCTGTGGTGGGGGCTTGGATTGAAATAGACTTATGGAGGGGCTAGAACTGGAAGTAGGCTCATGGGGGGCTTGGATTGGAAATGAGCTGAGTGGAGGGGAGCTAGGATTTGACATGAGCTGATGGTGGGGCTAGGAAAGGACTAGAAATGGGATGATGGGAGGCTGGTATTGGAAATGAGCTGATGGAGGGACTTGGATAGGACTGGAAATGGATGGGGGAGCTAGGACTGGAAATGGGCTGATGGGGGGGGCTAGGACTGGAAATGGGCTGATGCGGGGACTAGAAGGGAGTGGATACTGGGTGGGGCTGGAACTAGAAGGGAGCTGATGTTGGGGGAGATTAGAATGGGACGGAGCTGGGAGAGTGAAATGGAGAGGGGAAAAAATATTTTGTGTGGGACGGAAGAAAAATCTACAATTGGCTGGGTATTGGGAGAGTAAGTGGGGATTGAGGATGGAGGGGTAAAATTTGAGTGGATGAAATAGGAATGAGGAAAGAGCAAAAGGAGAAAGATTAATATGTTAAAGCAGATGTAGAGAGAGAATGGAAAAAAATTAGAAGAGAAGAAAAGACAAATGGACAGCAGACGATGGAGAGTTAGCAGAAGACACAAAGAAACCAGAAGTGGCTGGAGCAATTGCAACCAATGTTCCCTCTAATTTTCTGTAGGCTGTGTGCGCATAAAATATCAGCTGTGCAGCTTTTGAAGGAAGGTTAAATTTTTGTGCGCCACATAACGACACTCAGAGTTATATACTTTAAAATTTGACTACACGTCAGAATACAGTATGTACACCACATTGATTTTAAAGAAATTAAATGAAAATAGGCGATTACTAAATGAAGCGGAAAAATTCTAGTAATTACAATCACAACTTTTAAATTTTAAGACGTCTATGTTGTTTTCTATCAGAATCGGAACCATAATTTTTGTGCGCTCTGTTGTAAAATATGTGCGCTCGCTCGGCGAGGTGTGTGCGCGCGCACACACGCGCACAGCTTAGAGGGAACAGTGATTGCAACTGAAAAAAAATGCACAACAGGTAGAAAGATATCTCCTTATTTTGAATTTATTAACTGGAATATTTCAGCTCTGGGAAATGTGCATCATTAACGTCTGCGCTTTGTTTAGTACAAGAGGAAATTAATTTATAGTTTTATTTCTACAGTGTTGTTGTACATTCCAAGTTTGGCTTTTGGGGTTCTCAGTTTAATTGTCTTCCTGTTTCTAAATTGTGATTCCTTGTTTGGTGATGGTCTGTGTTCTGCATGTGTAACTGAGCTGAGGTATTCTGTTTATGTAATTCCTATTTGACTTTGCCACTTGATCCCTTTCCCCAGTAGGTCATGTATTGTTATTCTCTGAAATGTATTGGTTTAATATTTGCAGTGTTGCCTTTTGATAGGTAGGGTATGGTGCTTTGTGAGTCCTGGTAGTGCTGTTAGGATATGGCGGGTTTGCTATGGGTTCTAAATGGGCAGTGTTTGTAGTAGTTCCTAATGTGCCTGGCAGTTGGCACTGGATTATAGTAATGTAGAAATCTTTTAGTCTTTCTTTATCCATACACTCATTAAGAGGCATGTTTACTAAAAGTTAGTGTATGGTAACATTATGCAAATATTTATGCAAATGAGACCCCCCTTGGGCGGCCCCTGCTCCCAAAAGTTTCCAAAAGCAGCTGGGGATCGTCCCCACGTGGTGTTCCATCAGTGACGTCACCCATACGTGAGGACTTTATTTCTGCTTGTCCACGGAGAAATACCTAGCCAGTGGTATTGTGATTGGTGTATTTTCCGGTGATCCCTTATTTTATTTGGGCTAGATTGAGATGTGCAAAGTTATATTTTCTTTATGTTTTGATTTGTTCTATTTTCACTTGTTTCTCTACAAGTGGCATAATAAAAAAATGAAAAAAAAAGACTAGGGGCATGTTTACTAAGTTGTACTACCTATTAACGTGGTCAAGAGCGCGTGCTATCGGCCACATTAACACAGTGCAGAAAATTGCTGCACCATCTGCAGAAATCACAGAACTTGCAAGAGTGGATGGGTTAAGGGTGGAGAGTGGGCAGGTCTGCAATGCAAGGTTAAAGCAGGCGCAAACAGCACACGGTGACCAGAAAAGCTGCAGATCAGCGCCATACTTAGACCTGTGTGAGCGATGTGGCCGCATAGGGTGCAAAGAAATAGGGACGCATTTGGGGCTGACAGCCTCAGCTCCTTCCCACACTGCCTGCCCTTGCCCCGCTGCCACTTTTCATGGTTCCTTGGGGGTGGCATCAGCGGAGCGGACATCCAATTCTAAAAAACAAAACAAAACACGAGGGTCTTTCCAACTCTGCACTTGCATGTAGATCTGATCCCTCCCTCCTCTGATGCAAGTATACATCAGAGGAGGCCTAAGGGATCAGACTTGCATGCAAGCGTGGAGTGGGAAAGACCAGTGTGGTTGTTTTTTTTTAACTGGATGTCTGCTCCAATGCTGCTATCACTGACAACCACCACCAAGGAACTACTACCTGCTGGGTAGGTAGTATGGGGAGCCAGCTGGACATGGAGGTGTGGGGTAAGGCAAGATGCTGGGCAAATGGCAAAATGTGTGATGGGGGGGGCGCCAGATGTGCAAGTCACACAGGGTGCATTTATGGCTTGGTACAGCTCTGCTGCAGCTCTGCTGCAAACCGTGCAGATGGAAATAACACCACCACAATGGATAACATTATGTGCATCCACCATGCTGTCGGGCAGTGCTCTTTGCAATTTCAGTGTTTTATCTGCAAAAAGCTGTGCATGCCTCCAAAAGATAGCACATTGTGTTTGCAGCTAGCATGACACTATTTGCACTATAATATTAGTTGTTTAGTAAACATACTCTTTCTTTAGTTGTATAAGAGAATTATTGTGTTAACGTCATTGGCTTTAACAGTCATGTTCGATTTAGTATAGTCTGTGGTTTTAATGAAGAGGTATAGAAGGTTGGGGTTGGATAAATTTGTTTATTGGGGATAGATGGTTCAGAGTAAGAGGGAGAAAGAGCTGCTCAAAAGTTTATAAATGGAGATGAGGTGTTCCTCAGGGCTCCCCCCTTTCCCCATGATTATTTAATATTTATTTGCAACCATTAGGTAACGGTGCAATCCTATTGGATAAGACTTTATGCAAATATTGAGAATATACAACTAATGATACCACTGGAGGGTAAGCTTGAGAAATGTATAGATCAGTTGCGTATCTATGTGGTGTTAAGTAGTGGTCTAATTTTGAATATGGAAGAAAGAGTTTAAGCGCTGGAAATGTGGATAGATCGATGTTGCCAGTATACCCCATGATAAACAATGTGGTAATTGAATGAAAGGGGGAGATTAGAACATTTGGGATGATTTTGGAGAGTTGTGGAATAGGAAGAGTGCAGATTTTGAATATGATGAGAATTGCTTATTTGAAATTAAGCTTGATATGGCAAATTTGCACACTTTTGGAAAAAATGCATTGTGAATTGTGGTTGAGTCTTTAGTATACGCGTGGATATGGTGCCTTGGCTCCTGAGGAGGCCAGGGTGACCTCTCTGTTGGCCTTTCTGCAGAATGGCCTAGAGAAGGGCCTCCCCCTTAGCTCCCTGAAAATTAAAGTGGCAGCTTTGGCCTGTTTCTGTAGTCTAGTGGTGGGCAAGTCTTTGGTCTTGCACCCAGACATCTCATGTTTTTTCTACAGGAGGTTCAACGTCTGCGTCCTCCACTTTGGTCTGTGATCCCTTCCTGGGATCTGTGTGTCTGGAGCTCATGATGGCTGTCTCCCTTTGAGCCGTTGAAGTGCGCTACTTTTAAGGATTTGATACTCAAAACTGTCCTATTGGTCGCAATGTATTCTGCAAGGCAGATTTCTGAGCTGTGGGTTCTGTTTTGCCGGGATCCTTATCTGTCTTTTTCAATGGAGGACATTTCCATTCAGCCTGTGCCTTCCTTTCATGTGAACTAAGTGGTTTACCTGCCCTCTTTCTCTAAGGAGCAGTGTCAGGGGGAAGGATAAGGATCTTTGCATTGTGGATGTCCAGAGAGTGCTTCTCTGGTACTTGGAGGTTAAGAATTCCTTTCGTAATTCAGACCACCTTTTTGTGCCGTTTGCTAGCCTGCGCAAGGGTGAAGCGGCAGCCAAGTCGACTTTGGGGTGCTGGATTAAGGAAGCCATTGCTTTGGCGTATCTTATGGAACCAGCTGGTTCTGGAGGGTTTGTGCACCCATTCCACCCAAGCACAACTGTCCTCATGGGCAGAGCGGAGCTCAGTAGCCCCTGCAGACATCTTTTGGGAAGCAATGCGGGCTTCGCTTTCCACTTATGTCGAGCATTACCACTTGGATGTCAACACGTGGGTGGACAAGGCCTTCAGCTCAAGAGTTTTATGAGTTGCTGTGTCTTCTTCTCACCCAGCAGTGTTGCAGCTTTTATACATCCCACTTGTCTGGACTGGTCTAGCAGATAATGTTCTTTTCCTTGAATTCTGCTAGATCAGTCAAGGGCCTGCCCCTGAAATTGTATTTCATCTGTCCTTTTGCTGTGGTACCCTTTGGTCTGCAATGATTTTTTACTTGGCTCTGGAGGCTCATCTTCTACTGACAGACTTCTGTTTCTATCTTTTTGTACATAGTTCTCTACTGTTGTTTACTCCTTGTTGCCCATATTGAGGGTTGCTCTGTACCTCCTATATGCTTTGGAATGAATATTGAAGGGACCTCTAGTGGCTGAGGCAGACAGAGGCACAGGAAAGTTGTTATTCAAACCTGAGCTTTTCACTGGTTCTGTCTCCACCAATCTGCTGGTAGGAGAACAAACACACTTGTTCTGGACTGGTCTAGTAGGACTCAGGAAAGGGCATTATCTGGAAAATAAAATGTCACCTTAGCTTCCAATCAGAGTTTAAGGTATTAGTGTTGACTTTTAAAGTTTTATAGACTTGATGGCTGGAATATTTGCAGAATTGTTTGCAGAACGTAGTGCCTAGTGTCAAGATTATGATGGCGGCAGTGTGGTGTGCTCAGGCAATTCAGGTAGTGGTTCCAGAAGGATGGGATTCCTTGAGGGTGAAGGAGAGGGAAGCGATTATGTTGGGACGTTTTTATATTATGTTTAAGTTTTATAATTTTAAGTGCTTTTTTGTGTTTCTGTATTATTATTATGTATTGTAGACCATCTTGAATTAATTTTCTCAGGAAGATGATATAAATAAATAACCTTAAATATCTGCCACCTAATTTACAGTTTTGCTTTCATGACTACCTTCTCTTACTTCCCTCAGCCTTTCATGAAACTATTCTCTCTATCCTCCACTTTTACTTTCTGGGGTCTCTTGAACTTCCTGAATGTTAACATTTCTGCCCTTACTTTTTCAGTCATATTTTCTGAAAACATATTCTCTACTTCTTGTTTTATTTAATTACTGAATGCAAGAGATATTCACTTTCAGAATAGTTCCGCTTAGTTCTGTTTCCAGTTCTTATGTATCATGAGGGTAATTTTATAACAGCATGCCTAGGCTGGGTAAGTGCATAGGCACCTATGCGAAGCCAATTTTGCAAAACTCTAGCACAAAGTTACACCTGCTCTGAGGCCAGCATAATTTTTCTGTTTTAGTTAGCACAGTTCCCTGCGTATTTTATAACATGCGTGTATCTCTCAATTCAGTCCTAACCTCCACGCTCAGAAACACCAATATGATGGGTGTGCATGGCCAAAAAAAAAAAAACTTGTTTCATGCTTGTTTTGAAACAAATTCTTCTCAGTTTTTAGGAAGTTTTCATGTTCATTTCAGATATTTATGCTTTATGCACGTGCACCCGCTTTATGCATGCTAGTACTTCAAATGCACCAATCGATTGTACGAGTCTTTATCTATCTGTGTATATGCATACAAGCGATTTGTGCATATTTTACATTTTTAGCTGCCCATACAAACTGAAAGCTCACAAATTAAAATCCCTACTGCGCATATACTACATCAAACTGCATGCTAAGCACCGATAGCACCTATTCTTATGCATTTATGCCCTCCCAGGGCAATTTTATAATTGTTTATGTATGAGCAAGAAAACAGAGTTTTTAAAAATACATTTAAAAAAATCCCTTGTAAAATTGCCCCTTAAATCAGATTTAAAAGGAACTTTCAAATATTTCTGCATATTCTGTAACAAACTGTGCATAAGAATATAATTGATACACCACAATTTTAGTATCCAGGGATCTGGGAGGAGACGGATGAAATTATGAAGGGGGGAGAGAACTATTTCTGATGCCATTATTTTGTTGCACAATACATTTTTATGGAGTCTCTTATATCTATGTTAAGTACCCTGCTGTGCTCTTGTAAACCACTTTAGGCATTCCATTTGGTCTGGGGAGGCAAAATAAAAGTACATTAATTTGTAACATTTTATTTTTTTAAGTGCCATCAAACCAATGCTGATTCCTGGTCACCCAGCAGCCCCTGGGATTTCTTGGCAAGGCATGACTGTAAGTAGATTGCCAGGCCTTTTCTTCAGCGGCAATGGAGAGTAAAGTGACTTGCCCAAGGTCACAAGGCGTGCCAGTGGGAATCAAATCCTGATCTTTTGGGTACTAGGCTGTTGGTCCAACCTCTAGGCTACTCCTCCACTCTTGTAACAGCTGTATCCTGTCATTAACAATATCATAAATGCAAAAGGAGAAATTTCACTTACCGTTAATTTCCTTTCCTGGAATACTGCTAGACCAGTCCAGACAAGCGGGTTATGTCCCTCTGCTAGCAGATGTTAGAGACAGAGAAAAACACACTCCAGAGCTGTGATTGGTTGGACTTTGGGTGACATAGGAGTGCCCCTAGAGGATCTAGCCAGTATTCTTTTGAAAAAGCACTAATGCAAAGAGAAAAAACGGGACTAATGAACTCAACTATGTACAGGTAACCAATAATTCAACGAAAAACTTTAACTCTAACCAAGAAGGTTGTAGGAGGATCAAACATCATTCTTTGGAGAAAAAATCTGAATCCACTGTTGTGGACTTTCTCCGGCATATGATATTGTTTATGTCTGAAGTAAATCGAATGTCGGCTCCTCTACACCAGCAGTCGTGACACTGATAATGGGGCGGGTTCTGAACTGGTCTAGCAGTATTCCAGGAAAGGAAATAAACGGTAAGTGAAATTTCTCCTTCCAGATCATACTGCGAGACCAGTCCAGACAAGCGGGAAGTACCCAAGCTAATGAACCCCAGGGTGGCCAGAGAGAGACGCTGACAGCACACTAGTCCCAAAATGACTGTCCTCACGTGCCTGAACTTCCAGGCGATAATGCTGGACAAAGGTAGACAAGGAAGACCAAGTTGCCGCTCAACAAATATCAAGAGGGACTACGTGCGATTGCTCAGCCCAAGATGTGGCCTGAGCCCGAGTCGAATGTGCACGAAGAGCGGGAGGCACTGGCTTGCCTTGGAAAATATAGGCTGATTAAATGGTACTAGTGAAGAAAAGATATATTTTTCCCTCCAACACTTTTCTAGGCTATGCAACTCTGTTATTGCACCTTCTCATTCACATACAATATTTTTTTCCCGGACTATATCGCAGATCTCAGGAATATACAGGTCTCAGACGTCTCACAGCACTGGCTATATCAGACTTCGTCCTTAGCCACAGTGTCTCTTTGCATCAATGACCTTTATTAATATATTCCTTCTTATCTTGCAATTAATCTTTATATGCAGATCTCAATAATATAAACTCTTGTGCTTATCTGATCACATTGGAACGCCCCGACGCCACCATCCGGTTCCGTTCGTGCGTTTCACAGATGTAGGTTCTTCAGGGGGAATTTTTTACTCAAGCACTCGATATGGTATCACTTCTCAAATTGTTCGGCGTATGCAATTCTTCAAAAGTACAGCACTATCAATGAAATGGTCACAATACCATTAGCTTGCCTCAAATCATGTTTTTACTTAAAAGAATTATCCAGCCAATTTCTATGTAATTATGTTGTCATACCTCTACGTTTCTCGCTGCTAAAGCTTCTCTCCGAGCCAGCCGGTCACAGAAAAACGCCGCGCATGCGGATCTTAGTCCTTACCGGCTTTTTAAACATCACGTCGGTACGTACTATAATGACTACGTTGTACACTTCTTTATCACACCTTTTTTCTCCAGACTTCATATTTATGTTAATGATGGTACAACCTCTTTCATATTTATATGATCTTATTCAACCTTATATTATCTTCCACATCTCTCTACATAGTTAATCCCCGATGTTCAATTCCTCACCGAAAGATTCATAACTATAAAACTTGAATTCCTATATAGCCTCCACATATGTTAAATACATGCTCCCCATTCGATAGTGTTGTTTAGACCTTCAGGATATACTGTATGTAAGTTGTAGATCCACCGCTGTTCACAAATCAGCAATGTTTTTTGCTGTGATATTCCTTCTCTGCCTGTCTCCACTTTCTCAAGACAAAAACATCTGAGATCCTCAAACATTGTAAACGGGGGCGCTGGGTGAGAATGTCCACAGTCTTGGCAAAGGCAAATATTAGTATGACTTGCAAAGGATTGTGGGAAATGTAGTCCATTCATATCAGAATCAGCCGTTCACAAATAAATGAGTTGTGCTTGCTCGAGTGTTAAGCAAAGAAAATATATTTATTTATGGGGTTATTTCTCCCACACAGATTTACTTGGTAGCACAAAAAGAATACTTGCTTTCAGTATTATACTTAGGAAAACAAATCAGGAACAACAACTGAACTTCTTAAGCAATCAAATCAAACAATAAAGACCTTGATGGGAACAGAAAGGTCTTTCTGTGGGCTCCTGCTAATACCTTTTAGCAGTGCTCCAAAAACAAAACAAAAACCCAAAAAGTAATCAAAAACTGTTCTTTTTCAAGGATAACTTCTTGTATTTTCACACACATCCAGAAGTGTCCTTTTAGAGCCCACGTGCAACTATGCAAGGCTTAATTGTTAACCATTAACCAGCTGCAAACCTCTTGGCTGGTTTACTTTCTATACGTGGCTCAAAGCCTACTCAAAAGCTTTCTTGTAAACTTTTCTAGGTAGATAAAAGAACAGGATATATTTCTTTTTGATGGTTGGTGTATTTGTGAAAGTATATTACCACAGAAGCCTAGATAGAGAGCAATCCATGTATTCACTCTGCTCATTTAAAATATCTCCTTCTTCCACTATCATAGAATCAATATCATGGACTGGTTCAGGGGAATTTCTTAATGGAGCACTCTCAGGACAATACTTGTTTCCCTGCTGTCTTCCAAGTGAATAGCTAGGGCATAGATCAGTGTTCATACCTGAGCTTCCATTGCTGTTAGAGTTCCTCTCCAAATATCTTGGCCAGTATGTAGTCCAGTTTTTATGTCCAGTCTTCCAATCAAGATCCCTGGACACTGGGTCTCTCTTCACATACCTTCTTGCACTGGTCTTAGGGCCCCTTCCAAATGCAGCCGTCTCCCTCACAGGTGCCGTCCGGGGATTCCTGGCTCTGTAACCCCACTCATCTGGTTTCCTCCAGTCCAATGGATTATGCTTGCCTCTGGAATGACTCCCAGCACACGTACTGCTATGGACTCCTTTAGACCTCCAAGATGCTTTCTTCTTCTTTCTTCCACGCTGCTTCTTGCTCTCTCTGTCCTTGAGCTCTGGGTTCCTCTGCTCATGCTTCTCCTCCGTCCCTTTCTGATTCTGTGTAGAATAGACTTTACTTTTAACTTGTTTAGAGGGATACTCCACCCTAGCACAGCTCAGCTGTGCTGAATCAAGCCCTGCCCTTGGAGATGAGTGATTGGGGATTACCTCATAGTTCTCCTGATTGAACACACGTTTCCCCACTTCAGCTCTTCTATAGGGTGTTTGAAACCTGGTGCATTCTGGGACTGGTAGTCTTTTATGGAAACATTCTGTTTTATTATTTCTACCAGAAAAGACAGGTTGCTTGTTCAGAGCCAATTCACCTCTATTACAGCTCCTTCCTGAACTATGATAAGCTTCCTTATCACATACCCCCCTGCTTAAGTTATTACGGACTGGTGCAACTGGTGAAACTTCCTCTTTACAGTCCGTAATACGGGAAAGGGCATCCGCATTTTTGTGTAACTTCCCAGCACGATGTTCCACTTGAAAATCAAATGCCTGTAAGGCCATGTACCAGCGTGTCAACCTGGCATTGTGGTTCTTCATTTGTTGCAACCACTTAAGTGGGGCATGGTCTGTGACCAATTGGAACTTTCTCCCTGTAAGGTAAAACCTTAATGCCTCCACTGACCACTTTATAGCTAAACATTCTTTTTCTATTGTGGAATACTTTTGTTCAGCCGGTGACAACTTCCTGCTCAGGTACATCACAGGATGCTCCTCCCCTTCATGACAATGGGATAGAACAGCTCCTAGCCCTACATCCGATGCATCTGTTTGAACCAGGAAGGGTTTCCTGAAATCCACCCCTTTCAGTACTGGTCCTGTACACAACTTCCCTTTTAGGACTGAAAATGCTTTTTCAGCTTCAGGAGTCCATTTTAGCTGGTTTGGGCAATTCTTCCGCAACATATCAGTGAAAATTGCACTTTTCTCTACAAATTGTGGTATAAATCTGCGGTAGTATCCAATAAGTCCTAAGAAACTTCGCAGTTGTTTCTTTGTTGTTGGAGGGGGGAAATTCCTGATGCTATCCACCTTGCTCATTCGAGGTTTAATTTTTCCTCTTCCCACTAGGTGGCCTAGGTATTTTACCTCCCTATTAGCAAAGGCACACTTCTTTGGGTTCAAAGTGATTCCCGCTTGCTTCATGGAGCATAAGACTGCCCTGATCCTCTTTAGATGTTCCGCCCAAGTGTTACTATGGATTATGACATCATCCATATAGGCAAAGGCATAATTCTGGTGGGGTCGAAGTACCTGATCCACTAACCTTTGGCAGGTAGCTGCCGCTCCATGCAGTCCGAAAGGCATCCTCTTGAACTGGAAAAGGCCAACGGGGGTGCTGAACGCAGTCTTCGGCTTCGACTCCCTGGTTAGAGGGATTTGCCAATAGCTCTTCAATTCTAGGCATTGGATATGCATCAAAAACTGATATTGCGTTTACCTGCCGGAAGTCAATACAAAATCTTAAAGAGCCATCAGGCTTTGGCACCAGGACTATGGGGCTATTCCAGGGACTCTTCGACTCCTCTATTACTCCCAAGTCCAACATTTCCTGGACTTGTGCCACTACTTCCTGTCTCTTTGCTTCAGGCAAGCGGTATGGCCTTTGACGAATTAATTTCCCAGGTGGAGTTATTATCTCATGGGCAACCAAATGTGTCTCCCCAGGTATGGGAGTCAACACATCTGGGAATTCTTTAAGCAATTTCCTTATTTCTTCCTGTTGTACCACTGTCAAGTCCTCACCTATTTGGGGCTCTGACTTTTCTTTACAATCAGATACCTGGGGTCCCAAATCCTCCTCTTCATTCACCTCCCTTTCTCGGGCACAGGTGGCAGCTAGGCTTTTAACCCCTTTGTCTTCAGTAGAACCAAAGCCTTTGGTTCCAAGCTCAGAATTTGACAGGGATGTGACCTCCTCCACTGGTGGGAAACCCAGTCTCTCACATATCAACTGAGCAATTCTGTCTCCCGTCTTCACATGGTAATCGTTCTGTCCAAAATTAAATAACAGAACTTTAAGATTGCCCCTGTAATCGGGATCAATCACTCCCGCTCCCACATCGATGAAATACTTAAGGGCTAATCCGGACCTTGGGGCTACTCTCCCATAGCATCCAATGGGTATTTCAACTTGGAGTCCAGTGTCAACCAGGGCTCTCCCTTGGCTAGGTACAGTCACATTTTCTCTACTGCATAGGTCAAACCCAGCAGTTTGAGGGGTTGCCCGCTTAGGAGCTTGGGCCTTCTCTGTGACCCTATGGTACTTCAAGACAAATGTCTGCTTCAGGGTAGTTTGGTCTTCTGGACACTTAACCATCTTTTTAGCTGGGGTCTGAGGACTTCCAAACAAAGGCCCGGGAGCTATTACCATCATTCCTTCTCCCTCCTTCTTACCTAGTCCTTCCACTAGACCCTGCTTAAAACTTGGCCAATCTCTTCCTAGAACCAAATCAAATAGAAGCCTAGGCACCACTGCTAAAAGAACTTCCTCTTGTTCCCCCAGGCACTTAACCATTAGCCTATAGGTGGGATATGATGTTGCAGCACCATGAATGCATCTGATGTGAACTTGGCTTTCAGGGGTTCTAGGCACAAATCCTTCCTGGGCCTCTATCCTCTTCCAAAGCCTATTTGACAACATACTCTGGTCTGCCCCAGAGTCTAACAGAGCATTTGTGGTAATTCCCTGCATATCAACCATCAAAAAAAATCCTTCTTTGAGCTGTTTTAAATCAACACCCATCAAGCTAGTGTGTATCTGGCATCCCCTTTCCAAATGTCCCCATTTACCACATTTGAAACATTTCTTTTTACTCCACTGTGTATTCTGGGTTGGCACAGTACAATTATTCTCAGAAACATTTTTAACCATTTTCTTTTCTGATACAGCACAGCTTGCCTCAGCACCAACCTTCAGAGGGCCACCCATTCTATGGCAAGCCTGCGTGGCTTCCAAGAATCTCTCTGCTAGCATGGTTGCCTCTCCAAGATTCTGGCAATTTTGCTGTATAAGGAAAGTGTGCAAATCTTTAGGCACAGCAGACATAAATTGTTCAAGCATAATAATGTCTAATAACATTTCCACAGTCTTTCCCTCAGGCTCCAACCATTTTACAGCCAATCCTCTGATTTTCTGACTCAGAGCCCTGGTGTTTCACCCACTCTTAATGCAGTAGCTCTAAACATTCGCCTATACTCTGAAATAGACAACCCTAGGCGATCTCTAATAGCAGCCTTTACATCTTTATAATTCAAAGCCTGAGCTGCTGGCATTGCTCTATAAGCTGCAAGCGCCTCCCCAGTTAATGAGGCTGCCAGCCTTACTGCCCACTGGGTCTCTGGCCATGCTAATGCTTGTGCCACTCTCTCAAAAGATTCAAGGAAATCATCAACATTATCATCTGGAGTCAGCTTCCCAAAACTAAATGCCCCAATTCCCTGATTGAGTCCCACATTGTCCACATGCGGTATACCAGTAGTTACTGCTGGTCTTGCATCCGGTCCACTTTGTTTATGCAGAGCAACTAAGGCTTCCACCAGATCAAGCACTGGCTTCTGCTGGTCCATTAATGCTTTCATAGCAGTGTCCTGAGCCTGCTGCGCTAGCTCCTGTTGCCTGCTAAACTGGGCTGCAATCCATTCAGCTAGTTCCCTTGGATCCATCTTGATCCCTGCAAGAAAACAAAAGAAAAAAAAAACACAGAGCAGCACCCTCTACACAGGTGTTTTTCTCCTATTTTTTTTTTAAATTACCCCTGTGCCTTACTCCCATCTACCACTAGACATGCCCAGGTACTTATTACCTTATGCCAGTGATGAATCCAGCTCTACACAGGGTCTTTTCCTCCTGGGACAGCTACCTGGATCAGCCACCTCTTTTCTCCAAAGTGTTGTTAAGGGAAAATCCTTTTTTTCCAGCTTTTAACTTGAACTTTCTTTTTTTCTTCAGACTTCAGCTGTAATCCTTATCATGTAAATCCTTTGCGCAAAAGCAATCCGAAAAACTACGCCAACTGTAAACGGAGGCGCTGGGTGAGAATGCCCACAGTCTTGGCAAAGGCAAATATTAGTATGACTTGCAAAGGATTGTGGGAAATGTAGTCCATTCATACCAGAATCAGCCGTTCACAAATAAATGAGTTGTGCTTGCTCGAGTGTTAAGCAAAGAAAATATATTTTATTTATGGGGTTATTTCTCCCACACAGATTTACTGGGTAGCACAAAAAGAATACTTGCTTTCAGTATTATATTTAGGAAAACAAATCAAGAACAACTGAACTTCTTAAGCAATCAAATCAAACAATAAAGACCTTGATGGGAACAGAAAGGTCTTTCTGTGGGCTCCTGCTAATACCTTTTAGCAGTGCTCCAAAAACAAAACAAAAACCCAAAAAGTAATCAAAAACTGTTCTTTTTCAAGGATAACTTCTTGTATTTTCACACACATCCAGAAGTGTCCTTTTAGAGCCCACGTGCAATTATGCAAGGCTTAATTGTTAACCATTAACCAGCTGCAAACCTCTTGGCTGGTTTACTTTCTATACGTGGCTCAAAGCCTACTCAAAAGCTTTCTTGTAAACTTTTCTAGGTAGATAAAAGAACAGGATATATTTCTTTTTGATGGTTGGTGTATTTGTGAAAGTATATTACCACAGAAGCCTAGATAGAGAGCAATCCATGTATTCACTCTGCTCATTTAAAATATCTCCTTCTTCCACTATCATAGAATCAATATCATGGACTGGTTCAGGGGAATTTCTTAATGGAGCACTCTCAGGACAATACTTGTTTCCCTGCTGTCTTCCAAGTGAAGAGCTAGGGCATAGATCAGTGTTCATACCTGAGCTTCCATTGCTGTTAGAGTTCCTCTCCAAATATCTTGGCCAGTATGTAGTCCAGTTTTTATGTCCAGCCTTCCAATCAAGATCCCTGGACACTGGGTCTCTCTTCACATACCTTCTTGCACTGGTCTTAGGGCCCCTTCCAAATGCAGCCGTCTCCCTCACAGGTGCCGTCCGGGGATTCCTGGCTCTGTAACCCCACTCATCTGGTTTCCTCCAGTCCAATGGATTATGCTTGCCTCTGGAATGACTCCCAGCACACGTACTGCTATGGACTCCTTTAGACCTCCAAGATGCTTTCTTCTTCTTTCTTCCACGCTGCTTCTTGCTCTCTCTGTCCTTGAGCTCTGGGTTCCTCTGCTCATGCTTCTCCTCCGTCCCTTTCTGATTCTGTGTAGAATAGACTTTACTTTTAACTTGTTTAGAGGGATACTCCACCCTAGCACAGCTCAGCTGTGCTGAATCAAGCCCTGCCCTTGGAGATGAGTGATTGGGGATTACCTCATAGTTCTCCTGATTGAACACACGTTTCCCCACTTCAGCTCTTCTATAGGGTGTTTGAAACCTGGTGCATTCTGGGACTGGTAGTCTTTTATGGAAACATTCTGTTTTATTATTTCTACCAGAAAAGACAGGTTGCTTGTTCAGAGCCAATTCACCTCTATTACAGCTCCTTCCTGAACTATGATAAGCTTCTTTTATCACAACGTATGTTGCTTCTGTATACAATGCGCTACTATTGGAGCTTCTGTAACCTTGCACTTCAATCTACTTCGATGCTCACTCATTCTGATCTTGAAAGAGCGTATGGTTTTCCCAAGGTAACGTAAACCACAGGGACAAGTAATACAGTATACTACGTAACAAGAGTTACAGGAAGTTTGATGTCTTAACTTGTATACTGTTCCACGATGTTCAAAGCCCACTCTCTCTTCCGAGATTAGACATATATTACAATTTCCACATTTTCTACGTCCCTGTACTTCATCTCTTAATGGACTTATTATTGAGCGTAATACAGCAGGGCTAAGCCTCTCTTTCAGATTCCTTTGTCGTGTCCAAACACACCGAATTCTATATTGTGTTAATCCAGGAACAGAGGCTAGAACATTGCTATGTCGTTTTATAATTCTTTTTATGTACCCACTATAAGGTGAGAATTTCATAACCATATTCACTGTGGTGATTCAATGGTACGGCATATCCATCGGGCGATAGTAGACTTGGAAGCTGCCAAACCTCGGCGCGGCCCCATCAAAAGCACAAAAAGATGGTCGGTCTTGCGAAAAGAATTGGTGACCTTGAGATAGCGAAGAAGAATCCTTTTGAGATCAACCGTTTGGAGATTCTTGGAACTTCTGGAACATTGTTCCTTTGAAAAAGCAGACAAAAAAAAAGAGGCTGATTGATATGAAAAGGAGTAATCACCTTAGGCAAGAAAGAGGGAACAATGCGAAGGGACACTCTTTTGCAGAGAAAGTCCAATACGGATCCCTGCAAGAGAGGGCCTGCATCTCCGAAATGCGACGAGCCAAAGTTATTGCCACTAAGAAAACTGCCTTAAGTGTCAAATCTGATACGGAAACTTCCTTCAGAGGCTTGAAGGGCGGAAACATCAGAGCCCGAAGAACGAAGACAAGGTCCCAAGAAGGAACAAGTGGACGGACCGGAGGGCATAGAAACTTAACTCCTTTAAGAAAACGTGACACATTGAAGTGGGATGCAAGAGAACAACCGCGAATCGGCCCCCTATAACATGTCAACGCTGAAATCTGTACCCGTATAATGCCAAGAGCTAAGCCCATGTCGAAGCCCTCTTGAAGAAAGGCAAGAATGTCTGGAATTTCTGTTCTCCAAGGAGAAAGATGATGTTGGGTACACCAGGACTCAAAGACTCTCCACACCCTAGCGTATGCCAATGAAGTAGACAAATGGCGAGCCTTGAGGAGAGTCGACACTACTTTGAAAGAGTAACCCTTATGAGTCAATCTACGGCGTTCAAGAGCCAAGCCGTAAGCAAGTAGGGAGTTGGATCTTCCATCGAAATAGGACCTTGCCTGAGAAGTCCGAACTGAGCTTGTAGTCACAGAGGAGGGATTCAAGACAGTCTTATGAGATCGGCATACCAAGGTCTTCATGGCCAGTCTGGGGCCACCATTATTACTGGACCCTGGTGCTCCCTGATTTGCTGCAATACCCTTCCGATCATTGGCCAAGGTGGGAATACGTAAAGCATCTGGAATTTCAGCCATGGCTGCGCCAAGGCATCTATGCCCTGAGAGCTGTAGTCCCTCCAACGACTGAAGAAGAGCGGAACCTTCGCATTCGTGGCTGATGCCTTGAGATCTACTTTCAGTTGCCCCCACTTCTGAACTATGGTTTGTAACACTTGTGGGGCCAGTTCCCTTTCGCCAGGATCGAGAGTGTGTCTGCTTAGGAAATCCGCTTTCACGTTGCTGGTTCCTGCAATATGCTGTGCCGAGAGTGCTTGAAGGTTCTTTTCCGCCCAAGGGAAGAGAAGGGGCATCTCTTTCAATATCCCTGTGCACTTTGTGCCGCCCTGGTGGTTGAGGTAGGATACTGCCGTGGCATTGTCGCAGAGAATCCGAACCGCTTGTCCTTGTAGGAACCACTGAAACTTCATTAAGGTGAATCAAGCTGTTCTCGCCTCGAGACTGTTGATGGTCCATCGTGCTTCGTGTTTCGTCCAAGTTCCTTGTGCTGAGTGAGTGCAATAATGCGTTCCCCATCCGGACTGGCGTCGGTTGTCAGCAAGATCCAACGCGGGTTTTCCAACGGCACTCCCCTGAGGAGATTGTGAGATGCCAACCACCACTGTAGACTGCGCCGGACCTGCCGCTGTAACGGCACTGGGGACAATCTGGAAAGCAGAGAGGCCTGAAGACCGCGCATGTGAGCTTTTGCCCAAGGTACGAGTTCGATGGTGGCTGCCATGGATCCCAGAACTTGTAGGTAATCCCATGTCTGGGGGGCTGTTTGCGCTAAGAAACTGTGGAGTTGAGAGGTCAGCTTTACAAAACGGGCTTGAGTCAGGAATACTCGCCCTTGACCGGTATCGAAGCATGCTCCAAGAAATTCGATCTCTTGAGACGGATGGAGGGAACTTTTGGTGCGGTTGATCACCCAACCGAGCTGCTGCAGAAAGGCCACTACTGTGGAAACAGTTTTGATAGCCTCTGGAAGAGAATCCGCATGAATGAGCCAATCGTCCAAGTACGGGTGCACTTTGATGCCCTGTTTGCATAAGGCTGCGGCTACAACCACCATCACCTTTGAGAAGGTTCAAGGTGCCGAGGCTAGGCCAAAGGGCATAGCTCGAAACTGAAAATGTTGGCCTAGAACTGAAAAACGCAGGGAGAGCTGGTGGTCTTCTCGAATGGGAATATGAAAATACGCTTCCGCAAGATCTAAGGAAGCTAGAAACTCTCCCCAGAATACCGAATGAATGACTGATCGTAGGGTTTCCATCTGGAAGTGTGGTACTCGAAGGCTGCGATTTACGCCTTTGAGGTCCAAAATTGAACGAAAGGATCCATCTTTCTTGGGCACCATGAAATAGATGGAATAGCGGCCTAGCCCTCTTTCTAACAGAGGGACTGGACAAATGGCCTTTAAGGAGAAACGTCTCTGAACAGTAGTTTGAATGGCCACTTTTTTTCCCGACCAGCGTCCTGGAGAGACCAGGAAGGCATCGTGAATGGGTCGGTAATATTTGAGAGAATAGCCGTGAGTAACTATATCGAGGACCCAGCGATCTGAAGTTATGAGTGCCCACTGTCGAGAAAAAAGGGATAACCATCCTCCTATGGGCGGAAGGCTCTCGAGTGGGCGGAGCGTCCCATCAGCGGGAAGGACGGGAGGTTCCAGTGAATTTCCCTGGGCCAGAGTAGGTATCTGTTCCTCTGCAGGTTCCTCCAAAGGACTGCGCTCTCTGACCATAGTGATGGGCAGAAGTGGAAGAAACACCTGGCTTAAAAGAACGGTATCGTCGTGAATCCCGAGATTTAGAAAATCGGCGAAAACCGTGGGACAGAGAGCCATGACGAGAAGATGCCTTTGGTCTGTCCTCAGGTAAATGTTGCGGCTTCACCTCTCCGAGATCTTTCACCAATTTATCAAGAACTTCACCAAAAAGGAGTCTCCCTTTAAAAGGCAACTTAGACAGGCGAGTCTTAGAAGCAACATCCACTGCCCATTGATGCAACCATAGCCATCTTCTAGCCACTGTAACCGCCGCTATGGAGCAAGCTGACAGCCGTAGAAGATCATAAAAGGCATCTGCCAGGAATGCAGCGACAGATTCAAGGCACTCTAACACTGGCTCGTCAGAAAGTTGCTGAATCCATCGGAGGGAGGCCTGAGCCGCAAACCTCCACAAACCACAGCTTGTAGAGAAAGAGTGGAGAACGAAAAGGCTGTTTTCAGAAGGCTTTCAACCTTACGGTCTTGTTGATCTCGGAGTGCCGCTCCTCCCTCAACCGGAATAGTTGTATGTTTAGTGACCCCAGTCACCAAAGCATCCACCTTTGGGTACGACAGCCAACGGTCGAGGTCATTAGGAGACCAAGGATACAACTGCCCAATACGGCGTGCAGTGCGGAGAGACGATTCTGGAGAATCCCACTCCTGAGATACCATTTGCTGCAACTCCACTGGAAAGGAAAAAGCTTTGGAAGGTTTACGAATACCTTGCAAAATAGGATCAGGCTGTAAAGGAGCCTGGGAAGTTTGTGGATCAGGTGTGTTGGCCAGGTGTAGTGCCTCTATCACCTGAGCAATTAAAGCTGGTAACTTCCTCTTTCCGAAAGAGTCGGATATCTTGAGAGTCCTCCTGAAGTGTGAGTGAAGAATCTGAGGGTGAATATTCCCCATCTTCTCGTTCAGACGAATCAGGACTGCCCTCTGACGATTTATGCTCCTCATGGGCATCAGGAGCGTTCCGGAAGCCCCACAAAATGTCCCTGGAGGAACAAGTGGGCTTAAGGTCTGCGGACTTATGTGAGCGTTTGCAAGACCCCACAATATCCCTGCTTGGAGCGGAAGCAGGTAAGGCAGGTATTCCAAAGGATTTAGAACGCCACAGGCTACATGCCTGGCGAAAAAGTGCCAGGAACTGTCCGTCAGCCGAAACCGAAGAGAGTTCAGCAGTCTGTGGAGGCAAATTTGGAGCAGATTGGGTCCTTCTGCAGGCAGACTTTATTTTTATCTTTATTTGCAGAACTTGATATACCGCCCTTGCCGAAGCGTCAGGGCGGTGTACAAACAATAAACCATGGGCTACAGAAAATAAAGGGGAGAAAGGAACGCCATTAATAGAGGTCAGCTGCCCTGTACGCCCAGGCGATGCAGCCTGCCACCCAGGTGGATAACGTGCACTTGGAGACAGGTAGACCCAGTTTACTAGGGTCATAATAGACGAAGAGCTGGGAATCTCTCGGATGTCCCCGCGTACGCTCCAGGTAGAAGACGAGCGCCCTCTAACAGTCCAGGGTATGAAGAATCGCTTCTGCCCTGCTAGTATGTGGCTAGGGGAAGAAGGTTGGAAGACCCACCTCTTGGTTGAGGTGAATTAAGGAAACCACTTTAGAAAGGAACTTGGGGCGAGTCCGTAGGACCACCCTGTTTCTATAAAATCGTGTATACGGTTTTTCCGATACTAAAGCTTGCAGCTCACTCACACGTCGAGCAGACGTGAGTGCCACCAGAAAGAGTGCTTTCCAAGAAAGGAAGCGAAGATGACAGGTGGACATTGGTTCAAAAGGTGGGCAAGTAAGCCGTTGGAAGACCACATTTAAGTCCCACTCCTTAGCCAGTGGGCGAATTGGAGGCTTCAAGAGTAGGAGGCCCCTGAGGAATCGCAATACCAAAGGGTGAACTGAAAGAGGTTGCTCGTCCAGAGTGGTGAGCTGATAGAGCACTCAAGTGGACCTTAACAGAGTTGGATTTGAGGCCTAACTCTGATAGGTGGAGTAAGTACTGTAACACCTGCGGTACCTGACAAGAGAACGGGTTCTCCTTATTTCGAGCACACCACACTTCAAACCTACGCCACTTGAGCGTGTAGGATTTCCTAGTAGAAGACCTCCTAGAGGCCAGCAACACCTCCTCAACCTCCCTGGGAAGGAGGAGAGGAGAAAGTACTACCCTTTCAGCAGCCAGGCCATTAGGCTGAGAGACCTGAGATTGGGGTGTAGCAAGGAACTCTGTTCCTTGGTCAAGAGGTCAGGCTGTACCCCCAGTGGGAGTGGAGGTTCGACCGCCAGTTGAAGGAGAAGAGGAAACCAAGGCTGTCTTGGCCACCTGGGGGCTACCAGGATGGCCAAGGCCTTGTCCCGAAGAATCTTGAACAGAGTGTGTGCCACCAAGGGCGTGGGTGGGAACGCATAGAGAAGGCCCTGAGCCCACGAGAGCAGGAAAGCATCCGCCGCCACGCTTAGCGGGTGCGGCTGTCTTGAGTAGAAGCGGGACAACTGATGGTTTTGCGGGCTGGCAAAGAGATCCATGGTTGGCAGACCCCAACGTTGGAAGATCCGCTGGGCTACATCCTGGTTCAGCTGCCATTTGTGAGGTTGAAGAATCTTCATCAACTTGTCGGCCAGGAGGTTCTCCTTACCTGGTAGATAAACTGCCTTTAGGGACATGTGATTTGTCATTGCAAATGAGCAGAGGTCCAGAGTCTCCTGGCACAGGACCCGAGAGCCAGTGCCCCCCTGTTTGTTGATGTAGAACATCGCTACCTGATTGTCTGTCTGTATCAGCACTGACTGATGTGCAAGAAGATGACAGAAGGCTTGAAGAGCTAGGCGGATGGTGCGAAGCTCTAGGAGATTGATCTGAAGTGCGGCCTCTCGCGAGGACCACAGACCCTGAGTGCAGGAACCTTGGCAATGGGCTCCCCAGCCCAGCAAGGAGGCATCTGTCGTCAGCACTCTGGTATGAGAGGGAGGTTGGAATGGTACTCCCTGAAGCAAGTTGGGGGGGTGAAGCCAACATTGCAAGGCTTTCACCAGTACTTCGGAGATCGCTACTCTGTCCCTGAGGCGGCCAGTGGTTTGCATCCACTGGTCTCTGAGGCTCCATTGAGCTGTGCGCATGTGGAACCGAGCATATGGAGTCACATGCACTGTGGAGGCCATGTGGCCTAGGAGGCGTAGGAAGACCCTTGCGGAGACTTGAGCTTTGTGCTAGACCTGCTGTACCAAGTCTAGCAAGCGCCTTGCCCTGTCTAGCAGTAGGTAAGCCCTTGCCTGAAGTGTGTCTAGTCTTGCCCCTATGAACTCCAAGTTCTGAGTGGGGAGTAAAGTGGACCTTTTGTGATTTATAACAAATCCAAGGTGTTGGAGCAGGGTGACTGTGTGAGCAGTGGCCTGCTGTGCCTCCTGTGCCGATTGGCCCCTGATGAGCCAGTCATCCAGGTATGGAAAGGCAAAGATTCCCTGGCTTCTGAGGAAGGTCGCCACCACTGCTAGGCATTTGGTAAATACTCTGGGAGCGGTAGCTAGGCCAAAGGTAAGCACCCTGTACTGGAAGTGGTTTCCTCTGACCACAAACCTGAGGTATTGTCTGTGGTCTGGGTGTATGAGGATGTGAGTATAAGCATCCTTTAAATCTAAGGAGCATAGCCAGTCTCCCTGGTGGAGGTAAAGCAGTAGGATCCCAAGAGAAAGCATCTTGAACTTTTCCCTCACCAGGAACTTGTTTAGATTTCACAAGTCCAGGATGGGGTGTAGGCCTCCTTTTCTTTTTGGTATGAGGAAATACCTGGAGTAGAAGCCTTGCCCCTGCAGGTGGTGGGGCACTGGTTCCACTGCCTGATCCTTTAGCAGACCTGTCAACTCCTGCAGGAGGAGGTTCCAGTGAAGAGGGGGCCTGAGAGGCTCTCCTGGGAAAAAGGAGGTGGGCACCTGGTTGAAATGAAGGAAATAGCCCTGCTGGACTACTTTCAAAACCCAGGCATCAGTAGTAATGTCTGGCCACCTGTGAGTGTACAGGGCCAGCCTTCCTCCTGTGCAGGGCCAAACCACTGATGGGAGAGGAGCTATGCAGTGGGAGTCAAAAAACCCCTCCCAGCTGGGTAGGAGCCGGAGCCGGAGGCTTGGGGGTCTTCGGCTTATGTGGGCCATGCCCCTGTCCCCTGGCCTGCTGCCCCTGTTGGGGAGCTGGGGTGGTCTGGTAAGTGGGGTATTTCTGTAAGCCGAACCCTTCCTCTGGAAAACCCTTCCTCTGGAAAAAGGGTTTTTTCCCCGAGGCCACCTTCTTTTGAGAAGGTGCAGATGTTTTCTTCGACAACCTTGTCCGGGTCAAGTACTCGGACTCGATTTCTGCAGCTTTCTCAGTCATGGGTTTACCGAAAAGGTTGTCACCTCGGCACGGGACATTGACGAACTTGTCCGAAACCCATGGCTCCAGGTCCGATGACATGAGCCAGGCCTGACGGCGTGCACCGATGCCGGCTGCGGCTACTTGGGCCGAAGCCTCGAAGCCGTTGTAAGCTGCTCGAGACATGAACGTCGAGCACTCCCGGATCCCCGTGGACAAGGCTTTGAAGCGCTGCAAGGGTTCCTCGGATACGCCAGCCGAGAACCCGGCAATCTCATTTGCTAGGTCCCGCAAGTACATGCCCATGTACAGCTGGTAAGTTTGGACACGGCATGATAGCACTGAACCCTGCTAGCACTTTCTGCCGAGGGCATCCAGGTTCTGGGCCTCCCGGCCGGTAGGCACCAAGGAGTGCATCTTCTGGCTTTTCAGCCGTTGCACAGACGATTCCACAACCATGGAGTTGTGCGGCAGCTGCGCCTTCTGGAACCCAGGACTCTTGCGGACTTGATAAATGGAATTGACCCGCTTGCTAAGCACTGGCATCGAGGCTGGGAACTCCCACATGCTGAGCATCAGCTGTTCCAACATTGGAGGCTCTGGTACAGTAAGGACCTCCTTCGGGGGAGACTCATACTGGAAGGCGTCGAGCTCTTCAGCTCGAGGCTCCTCCTCGGCATCCGCCGGGAATGCCAAAGCCTTGGGCATATCCCTGACGAAGTCCGAGAACCGAGTCTCCTCCGGAGGGGACCTATTCCAAGGCTCCAAACCCGGAGAGTCTGATGGGATAGACCGGGTTTGGTAGGTGTCTGGGGAGTCTTCCTCCTCCGTTTCCCATGCCGAGTCCTCTGAGGAGTACTCCATGGGCTCCAGCCTCGAGTCGGGCACCGGCGTCGACGACCTCGGTCCTGAACGAGGGGTTTAGGGGGATCTTGGCCGAGGATCGACTCGAGACCTGATCGGCTCGGCCTCAGGTGTCGACTTTGATGTCCTGGTGGTCGGGGCGGATGGACCGGTGAGGCCGGCAATCAGCACCCGCTGCTGCTCCATGAAGTCAGCCATGCTGCTCTCCAGGGCCGCCAACCTGAGACCGAGCTCAGAAGGCTCCACAGCTCCTGGCTCGGACGCCGGCTCTCCCGGAGGAGAGTCCACGAGGACAAAAGGAGTTACCTTGTCTGACGTCTCTGGCTCCTTGTGAGGCTGTTTAGCCAGCCGCTCCGACTCCAAAGACCCGGGGCGGCGGTCCAGGCTCCGTGGCCTTGAACCCAAGGGCCCAAGCCGATCAGAGACATCCAGCGACACCGCTCTCATGAGTTTCTTCTTCCTCCAGTGTTCCCTGGAGGGAGACCCCCGCTCAGAAGACCCACGACGGTGCTCGGGCGCCGATTCCTGAGATGTCGAGGCTTCTGACGAGGTCCGGGCCCGACCTATTCCCGGACTCAGGAAAAATCCTGACGGCTGATGCTGCCTGCTCTTCAAAGACTTTGAAGACATTTTACCACACGGCCCACAGACCACCAGGTCATGGTTAGGGCTGAGGCATTGGAGGCAACAGTCGTGTGCGTCGGTGAAAGACATCAACTTCTTACACTGATCACACTTTTTAAACCCACTGGCAGCCATCGGGGGAAAAAGGGCCCCTGTGAGGTCAAACAACCGGGCTGCCAGGGAAGAAGAAAAAGAGCACAAACGCCAGTCACGAAGGACAAAAACTGAAAAATATGATCGGACTCGATACCGGCGTACTAAGCTGAAGGCGGGAGGGGGAACCGGTGTCGAACCGGGAAGCTGAAGAAGTTATTCAACTTTTCTACTTTTTCCACGGTGAAAAACGGGACCACATCCGTTGGGCTCCGTGGAAAAAAGAAGACTGAGCAAGATGGCACCCCTGGGCGGGAAGGGGACCGCGCATGCGTGATGCAATCCCAAAGGCTTTCTTTGAAAGCAGGGGAATTGCTCCGCATGAGGGCTCCGTCAGTGCCGATGTCACCCATATGTGAGGACTGACTTCCTGCTTGTTCCTGGAGAATCCACTTGTGAGGTAGGAGGACTCGACTGAGCTTGTCCGCTAGGACATTGAGTTCCCCCGGGAGGTAAACCTCTTGGAGTAGTATGTGGTGAGAGATGTCAAATGTCCAGATGTGGACCGCATTCTCGCAGATGTGGTGAGACCCCATGCCTCCCTGCTTGTTGATTATAGAACATTGCTACTTGGTTTGAACCAGGACAGTTTGTCAATTGAGGATGAAAAACTCGATGGGCATTGGCTATAGTCCACAGTTTGAGGAGGTTGATCTGATGGGCAGATTCCTGGTGAGACCACAAGCCATCTAGGTGAGCTCCCCACCCCTGCTTGGAAGCATCTGTCATGAGGGTATGTTGAAGTGGAGATATCTGAAAAGGTGACGAGACAAGCAGGTTTTGAGGCATACACCACCACTGGAAGGAGTTGGCTAACTGAGGTGTGATGATCCTTCTCTGAATCAATCTTTCGACTGTGTCCACTGAGAGGAAAGGGTCCACTGTGCCTGATGCATGTGTGGATGAGAAAATAGGACCAACATGTACAGTGGAGGCCATGTGTCCCAGCAGACAAAGCATGCTACAGCTGTGATGAGACGCTGTCGCTGAACCTGGCTTGCGAACTCTGTGAGGCGCTGCAGGTGGTCTCTTGGGAGAAAGGCTTGGGCTTCCACAGTGTCTAGGAGTGCACCTATGAACTCCAATTTTTGAGAAGTAGCAAGGTGAGACTTTGGAAAGTTTATGACAAAGCCGAGAATTTGAAGTAGCAGGGAAAGACAAAGATGCCCAGGGTGCAGAGGTAAGCTGCAACTACTGCTAGACATTTTGTGAATACTCTTGGGACCGGAGCTAGGCCGAAAGGTAGAACTAAGTACTTGTAGTGAGCTCCCTGAAACATGAATCGCAGGTACTGTCTGTGAGAAGAATGCATGAGTATGTGAGTGTAGGCATCCTTGAGATCTAGAGAACAAAGCCAATCGTCCCTCGGAAGGTATGGATGTAAAGTTCCTAGGGAAACCATCTTGAATTTTTTTCAAACTAAGAACTTGCTGAGGGCTCTGAGATCTAGGATGGGTCTGAATCCCCCCATCTTCTTGGGAATGAGGAAGCAATGGAAGTAAAAACCCAACCCTAATAGAGTGCTTCAACGCAATCACTGATTGGCTTTCATCACAGAATCTATGCATAAACTTTAAGAAAACTGAGGTACTATTCATAACCAAGAACAAGAACTTCTCTCCCCCCACTTCATTGAAGGTGCGAGACGCAGAGCTTCCATGTAAATCGGTAATACGCTACCTAGGTGTTACAATAGACCAACAGCTCAACTTCAAAGAACACAAAGAACACCACCAAGTCCATCTACAATAAAGCACAGTTACTTACCTGTAACAGGTGATCTCTGGGAACAGCAGGAATAAGTCTTCACATATGGGTACGTCGGTACCGACGGAGTCCGCGCGGGAACGCTTCCCAGGGTCCAATCAGAAAGCTTTTGGAAGCATCCCAACACGCCTGTGTGCTGCCTTCCTGCCTTCCCAACTGCCTCTCCTCAGTTAAGTTTTAAAGCTGAGACAAAGAGAGAAAGAGCAAGGAAGGGAAAGAAAGAGATAGAGAAAAAGCAACTCCTAGGGGAGGCGGGTGGATTGTGAAGACTTATTCCTGCTGTTCCCAGAGATCACCTGTTACAGGTAAGTAACTGTGCTATCTCCAGGAACAAGCAAGAATGAGTCTTCACATATGGGGACTCCCAAGCTCAGATGCCCAGAGGGAGTCCTAGCATGTTGCAAGTCTAGAACGAGCCATGCTATTCCTCAGGAATCCTGGGGATGGAGGGTAGGAGTTGAATACAGAAAAGGAGCTGTGGAACAGCTGGCTAGAACAGGGCTTCAAAAGGGGAAGACCCTGTACAGAGGGCATTTAGTAGTATAATATTGTAATCTGGGCCTCCCTTGTTGGCAATGCACAAGTCCACTGAGCTACATATGGATCTGTTAGAAGAGCCAGTGAATGTGCTCAAGGGGTACCTCACTGAGAAGTAGAGGTAATAAAGTAGAACAAAAACAAGTGGAGGTCAGAACCCTTCAGGGTGAGAAATAGCCCCAGGGGAAAAACTGGGGTAGTATAAGAAGTAGAGCTTCAGCGGAGACGCAGAAGGTACTATGAAAGAAAGCTTAAGCTGTTTTGGTCCAAAAACAGTACAAACCTTGGACCAAGAGAAAAAATGAGTCTGACCTAACTGGACTGGGGTTGGAATCAGTCCATGTAGGGGAGAAAGATTATGGAGACCCTTGTATCTGATAAGAAAGTAAGGACAGACTCAGGAGCGCTAAGCTTTAGAGTAACTGAAGCTCCGCAATGTCTTTCCTAAATGGGGTCAAGTAGGAAAGAAAAAAGGTACATGGAGAGCTTCAGGAGTACCTAACCTGAAAGGTTATGGTAAGGAAAAAATTTGTTAATTACCACAGGAAGTGGTTATAGCTGTAGCCCTCTAAGAATGCTGGCACAGCATTGATAGAGGTAGTGCCCATCTGTCAGGCTTATATAGGAATGTAGGGATATCTGAACCTGACAGACAGATAGATAAGTAGATGGATACAGATCTATCTAAAAATATATCTCATTATAACGATAAATATATACACCTAGAGGGTATATAGGAATATAACTTTTAGAGATATGTATGGGCAGAAGACACACCGATAGATATAGATAAGTATATATATGTATCTAGATATACCTATATGAATAGGCAGGCATATAGACACATGTCTCCAGGTATAAGGGTGGAGAGATGTGCATAAAACCTCATCCCCCCTAGGGATATAGGGAGAGAGAAAGATTTATCTGATAGCAAGAAGGTTGATACCTGCTTGAATAGATACACAGAGAATCCTCTTTTCCTGGTTATGACTGGCAGAGTCAGAGGAGAGGTCTCCCTGACAAGAAGTCGTCTGAATTCCTTGCAGAATTTTAGCTCTTGAATAACCAGGATGGCCTACGTGAAAATGGCAGAGGATAACTTCAGTCTGCAGACAGGAAGTCCAGGTATCTCCAGAATTGCAGTATGGAGAATGGAGAGAGGACGCCTCTGGAGGAAGATACCCTATGAGGGCAAGAAGGGTATTAGGCGTCCTCTAGCTGCCATTGAAGAAATTGACCTCTGGCGAGAAGACCCAAGGAGATATGGGCCAAGCTAGGGATTTGGCCCTCCTTAAGTTTTTCATGTAATGAAAGGCCTGAGGTGTATGTCTCAAAAGAGATTTAAGATGAGATGGTAAGGGTAGGGAATACCTGCCAGACATGAACATGACTGGGGGAGCCCCCTCTAACCGTCTGGGGTTATCTGCTAGGCAAGATACTAATGCTCTCTAGCAAGGCCCCATAGTGCAAAGCTACTCTGTAGAGATGCAGAGAGATGTTGCAGGTTGGTTAGAAGAAAAAACTGGCTGTGAAAAGCCAGCAGGTAACCAGCTATTCTGCCAAGGACAAAGGGGCGAAGAATAGAAGTTAACCAACCAGACTGTGATAATCCCTGGTTCTGTAGAGAAACAAAACCAGTGGCTTAACCACTAGGAATTGCTGTATCTGCAGCAACTACCAGAGCAATATTGAAAAGTTCTTTTCCCTGCTCCTTTTTTAGACTGGGAAAAAGAAACAGACATGATAGGAGTCCCTATTGTCTGATGAGCTGCTCTAAGGTAAGAAGGGGGGGGGGGGGGAGACATCTCCAGAAGGGAGAATCTCCCGGTAGAACAGGTAGAGGACCATAGGGGCTTACCCGTTTAAAGAGCCACTCTTACAAGCAAATGTTGTAGTAAGAGGGAGGCAAGACAGAGTTGCAAGAGACCGACTATGGAGGATGTCTCAGACAGATGAGATGATACATGCCAGTACAGGGACAACTGTCTATTGATAGTTGCTACTTCTCTTTCCTCCAAGAGGAAGAGGAAAATCTATTGATTATGGGCATGATCATCATAAAGACTCTTAGAGTTAGAGAAAGATGTCTCATGAAGAGATATCTAGGTAGGTTAGGATGAAAATTAGTGCAGATACTTCAAGTGAAAAGAAGCAGACTGCTATCCTAACCCCCAACCAAAAGGGACAATGATCTATTTGAAACCCTGCAACTGCTGGGTTTGTTGACCCTGTTGAGGTTGTGGATTCTTCAGACCAGGGCGATGTTTCCCCTGTTTGGGAACATCTGAATGATGGGCAGATGATGGGTAAAACCTTCTCCCCCTAGGGGAAGAAAGTTTGGTAGGACATTTCATACCTACTAGGAAAGAAGGCGTAGGACAGCCTCTGGAAAAAGGAAAGTCAGTGGATAACTGAGTAACCTGAAGTAAAGACTCCTTGTTGAAGAGATTTTCTCCAGTGCAAGGAGTATTTCCCAGTCTTTCTTGTGCCCATTTGTCCAAGTCTGAAGCTTGAAGCCAGGCTCTACGTCGTGCCCCTATAGCTATAGCAGACGTCCTGCTAACAGACTCAAAGGAGTCTAGGGTAGCACGAGTAAGAAACCTAGAGATATTTTGAGTATGACTAACCAGTGAGGAATAGTCTGTACATCTGGGCTCTTGAAGAAAAGGAGTCAAAAGATGTAATTGCTTTGTGACCTCCTCAAGAGATAGACCCATATAAAAAATACATGAGAGAATTCTTGCTGAAAGCATGGATGTCTGGAAGGTTTGACATCCAAAGGCATCTAGTGTCTTAGACTCACGACCTGGTGGACAAGAGTGCTTTTTATTACTCTTTACTCGCCTCATTGCTGATTCTACCACAATGGAATGATGAGGAAGTTGAGTCTTTTGAAACCCTGGAGAGGGGGGCACCTGATATAAAAGATCAGATGCTCTAGAAGGTGGGGGTACCTTTAAAGGAGCTGCCCACATTCGTAGAAGGAGATCCTGCAAAGAATGATGCAAAGGAAGCATTATGTTCTCCTTTGCTTTGTTAGGAACAGAGAGGTATTCTGTATTCCCATGTGTAGGATCTTGTCCAGGAATAGGAATGGCAAGTGATTTTGCCATATCCAGGAGGAAAGTCTGGAAGAAGGATCCCCAGAGGGAACTTCCCTTAGATAGGCTAGATCTGATGAAGAACTAGCGTTGGCACCGAGGGATCTATCTAAGTATATAGGAATAGAAGATCCTGAATGGTGCAGTATGGGATCCTGAAATGGTGGTCGCTGGTACTGCAGGTCAGGACCAGCGACAGTCAGTAACAGGTCATCCATGCTAGGGATCGATTCCAAACTCGGCATCGAGGGAAGCGAGCCTGATGAGAAAAGCATGGAAGATACCGACAACAAAGGTAAAGTGGATATCGGTACCGACTTCGGTACCGTATCTGATACCGGTGGATGAAGGCCAGCCGGTGGCAACTCTAATGGTGTCGGAGGAACCGAGAGTTGCGGATCCGAAGTATCGGAACCGAACCTTCGGTACCGACGGGAGTCGGTACCAAGGCGAGTCGGTACCCAGTCCTCCAGACTGGAGATCGATTCCAGACTCGGCATCGAAGGAAGAGAGTCTATCGATGCACGTCTGGAGGGTACTGACGTCTGTACTAGTATTGGTGCCGGTACCGATACTGGAAAGTCGGTCTGAAGCGTATCCACCGGGCCCATAGGTACCGAGGACGCCAGACGACGATCCTTGGTGAGGAATGTTTCATCCAACACCAGTGCCGATGCCGGGGTATCGGTACCACTCGAAGCGGATGCCACCACCGGGCATGGCTCAGGTATGTTCTGTGAGGGGTGAACCTCAGGAACAACCTGAAACCCCACACAGGCTTTGGAGGCCGAAGACTCCCACCGGGGTTTTGAAGCCAGTGGATTCTCGAGGACAAGGCCGGAGGCATCTCTATGCTGTGCATGAGAACTGCCACTCGAGGACTGGCTAGTCTTAACAGACTGTTTTTGGGTTACCTGATCCTGTGGAAAAGAAGATATGGTCGGTGCCCTGAGCGTGTCGAGGGGAACTCGATGTTGAAAACTTCTTCTCACAATACTATTGCCAGAGGGCTCCGAAGGAAAATGGTCAGGACCCAAGCAGGTTAGACACCAATTGTGAGTGTCTAAAAATAAAGTTGTACCGCCACAGTTTGTACATTTCTTGGGGAAAGTGGCTGGCGGTTCCATGAAGGAAATGGAGAGGCCTAAAAGGCCTGAGAAAACGTGAGACACTAAGGAAGAAAAAATATTCCTTAAAAAGGAAAATTTTACAAGAAAAGAAAAAAGAAACACAGGCGGTACCAGGGGCGTCGGGAAAGGCAGCCGCGACCACAAGAAAACTAAAAAATAAAAGAAGAATTTTCTGTGGTGACAGGACGACGTCCTGCTGGCTCCGCGGAAAAACGAAAACTGAGGAGAGGCAGTTGGGAAGGCGGGAAGACAGCACGCAGGCGTGTTGGGATGCTTCCAAAATCTTTCTGATTGGACGCTGGGAAGCGTTCCCGCGCGGACTCCGTCGGTACCGACGTACCCATATGTGAAGACTCATTCCTGCTTGTTCCTGGAGATAATACGGACACTAAGACACCTAAGACCGCTACTAACCCGAGATGACTTCAGAACAATATTCCAGACGCTTGTAACGCCTCACTTTGATTATGCCAACATCATCCTACACGGCCTCCCTAACAGCACCCTCAATCCACTACAGATGGCCATGAATGCAGCAGCCTGCATTCTCTGTGGCATATCCAGAAGAGATCACATCACACCCATACTTATGGAACTACACTGGCTACCATTACAATGCAGGATCATCTACAAGGCACTACTCCTATCGTTTAAAGTGATTAACTGGCTATCCCCTTCATCCCTCTCTGCACTCCTAACCACCATCCCTACAAACAGGCTAAGGAGGTCAGTAGCTGCCAAGACGCTGACTATACCACTTGAGTCTACTAAATGTACTGAAACAACTAGGAATAGAGCCTTTACAGTCTATGCCCCTAGGTGCTGGAACAATCTCCCACCTCATATCCGAGCAATCAGTGACCTCTCACAGTTCAGAAAAGCCCTTAAACACCACTTATTCTGCCTTCACTTTGGCCACCCTAACGCAACACAATCACTTCCTGCACCTCAACTCACTCACACAGCCTCTGATATCCCAACAACATAACTCTTGACAATATACAAAACATACCTACCTCAGGCACACCCACAATGATCTTAGATTACATGGTCCCTTGCATTACGATTCCAACCTTCAATATATAAACTGTAAATAGTTTACAACAACCACTGTTTTTGACTTGTATATAGTTACCCTTGTTACAGCCCCAAGTTACCAATCCTGTTACAATGTAAGCAAAAGATCTTTTGTTCTGATGCAAAATTTTGTTATTTGTAAACCGCACTGATACTAAAAAGCGCGGTATATAAGAACGGTAAATAAATAAATAAACCCTTTTTGTGCAAGAGGAACTCTTTCTATGGCACCCTGCGACAGCAGAGAAACTACTTCCTGCTGTAGCAGGGTGCATGGGAAACTCTCCCATGAAAAAGGCCGGGGGTACGCTTTTGGAGTGAATACCCCTTGAGGATCATGTTCAAAGTCCACTGCTCTGCTGTTATGTGAGGCCATCTGTGGGCAAAGTGGACCAAGCGGCCTGCAATGTGAGGAGGATAGGGTTCCTTCAGTGGAAGTATGGCTATGTTCTCAGGAGGGAGTCAAAAATCAGTTGTAGGCTGGGCTTGTGGAGCTGATTGAGGTTTGGGAGCCTTAGGCCTTTTGGGCTGATGTGGGCCTTGATGCTTTTGTTGAGGCTTCTGCGGCGAATAATGTGGGTAGATGGATAAAATGAATAGTATCTTTTCTTTTTAGGGTAGGAGGGCTTTTTGGTTGAGGCCTTCTTTCTAGAGGGAACTTCTTTCTTTTGTGTCTGTACAGCACTGTGCTTGCCCAGTAGTGCTTTGTAAATGCTTAATAATAATAATAATAATGATAATCAGCTGTCTTTCTAGAGAAATCAGTTGTCTTTCTAGAGAGGTGTTTGAGAGTAAGATCATCTGTTTCAATCTCACCCACCTTCTCCCTCCAGCCTTACCCGAAGAGATTCTCACCTCTATAGGGGATGTTAGCCAATTTATCCTGGACCCCCTGCTCCACGTCAGAAGCTTGTAACCAGGCCATCCTCCTGGCCCCAGTACATACCGCTGCAGCTCTGCTAGTGGATTCAAAGCAGTCAAAAGCAGATCTGGTGAGAAACATGGAAGTATTTTGATTATGCTTGAGTAGGTCCTGGTATGCAGCCTGCTTGTCTGCTGGTAGGAGGGGGGAGAATTCCTGAAGATCTTTAGTGATATCTTTTAGGAATATTCCCATGTACAACATATAGGAGTTAATCCTAGAGGCCAGTATTGTTGCCTGGAAACATCAACATCTGAAGGCATCCAGAGTTCTCGATTCCCTACCCAGAAGAACCGAAGAATGATTCTTGGAACTTTTAATATGGTTATTGCCGATTCCACCACCATGGAATGGTGTGCAAGCTAAGGTTTTTGGAAGCCAGGTCACTCAAGAACCTTATACATTATGTCCAGTCTCTTACCAACTGAGGCCACGGTCAAAGGAGCTTCCCACATGCATAGCATGAGGTTCTGTAGAATGTGATGCACCAGGAGTGTAGCAGCCTCTTTAGGCATCGAGGAAGACTGGAGTATTTCCAGGTCCTCTGTTCTGTCCCAGTGGCAACTGTAATCAAGAGAGCCCTTGCCATGTCCCTGATAAACTCCTGGAAGGACATATCCTCCTGTGGGTACTGGTGCTGCTCATGTGGTGAAGGGTCAGAAGGAATATCAACAAGGCTTCTGGAACCGAGGGACTCGACGTCTGATTCTGAGGAAGTGGAGTCAGAACCAGGCAAAATCTCAAAGTAGTCGCGATCAGAATCTTGGCACTGATGCCCTTCCAATGCCAGATAATGGTCTCGGTATCAATGCTCCAAGGTATCAGAACAGAGTTGTGCTGACACCTGGTCCGCTTGACCACTTCAGGTATCGACTGGTTCTAAGGGAGGGATTGGCAATGGCCTTGATGATAGTGGTTCCAAATCTGGTATGGATGAAGTTGAAGGCATTAAGGTACTGAGAGCTCCAACAAATGAGCACTACTACAACAAAGCAATCAAGACCCAGTCCAGGTGTGATAACCGCAAGAAGCCTTTATTAACAATTCTTGACCAGGGATTCAATGACACCTCTACAGGGCTATGTCTTCTTCAGGGGTTCTTTGGTGTGCTCAGGGTAGATTGCACAGGTAGTTCTGTTTACTCATCACTTCTGTTTTGTGTAGTTTTTTTGTGCGCCGAAATGCGGTAAATGTCCGGTCACTAAAGCTTCTAACAGCATCTTTCAGTAGTGAGGACTGTCCGGAGTGCGATATCCTGCCCTTAGGGCCCCCTTTACTAACACTTAGCGCAAGTTGTCCGTCACAAAGCCCATAGAAATAAAATGGGCCCCTGAAGAAGGCATACCGAAACACGGCCTGTGTCAGGTAGGGTTTGGCTTTTACACCCTTGTGGAGGTGTCATTGTACCCCTGGTGCTTTGGAGGACACGTCCTCCCACTGAGGTTGTTTGGCTGGCCGATCAGAGTCTGAATCACCTCTAGGGGAGTCCCGATGCTGCTGTATCAGCTGGTCTCTGGAATCAACATCAGTTCTCAATGTCAACAGCGCCGAAGTCTTCACTGGATCAGTAGAAGACTTGTGCTTACTCAGGTGCTTCAACTTCACAGTGGTGTGGGAACCACGTGAAGAAGTCAATGCCTGTTTGGATGTGGAGGCCACTGACGAGTGAGCTGAAGCAGCAGAGTCTGACAGAAATAGAGATCCATGTTGTCTTTCACATTTTTTTAATCCCCTTTGTCATCTGCTGACACAAGGGACAAATGGCCGGCTCATGGTTAGGACCTAAACACTTTAAGCACCAGTTGTGCTTACTGGCTGCAGAAATAGTGTTCCAACACTTTGAACACTTTTTGAAACCACTGGCTTCTTTCTCCACTTGAGAACACAGCCGTTGCCAGGTCAAAAAAGGCAATGGCGGCCTAGGCCGTCAAGACCAATGGCGAGAGCCGCAGTAAAAGATGAAAAAATAAAAGAAAAAAGAAAAGAAAAATGGACTCTGGCATCCAGTAATGTTGCCAGAGCCGGCAGAAAGGCAAAAAATGAAGCACAGTGTACCCCGAAGGGCATGGAGAAAATAGTTTAACAAAGGTGACAGGACAGATATCTGAATGGCTCCGCAGAAAACTAGAAACTGAGGAGAAAGGCTGTGAAGGTGGGAAGGCAGGCACGAAGACTCAGTGGGATGCTCCCCAAAGCTTTCCCACTGGATGCTGGGGAGCGTTCCCGCGTGGACTCCGTCGAAAGACGTCACCCATATGTGAAGACTGCATTCCTGCTTGTTCTTGGAGATTTATATTTTTATAGCACAAATTTCTAGCATATGAATCAGCACAATCCTGGCCACAGAACTTATCTTGCTAAATTTAAACATGGAGGGGTTCCATGATTTGTTCTGAAGGGGGTAGTTTTAAAAGCCATTTCTGCATGTAAAACAGTGCTTTATGTGCAGAAATAGACTTTTATAAAGTTACCCACCTATTGCGCATGTAAAATTATGTGCACATCTAAATGCATACAATTTCATATGTGCAGCATATAGGTGCATGAGGGGGAAGTTAGCATTTGAGGGAAGTTGGGGTTTACACACAATTTTCTATTTCATAAAGAAAGCACCTATATTTCTTTAAAGTCCTTCTGCATACAAATTAGCAGGTGTAACTGAGAGGATTACTTTGGTAGGGTAATTTTCAAAGGGAAAGTATACAATGCTGTATAGTACAAAAACTAACAAACAAAACACTAAATTCTGATGAAATATCAATTGATATCTCCCCACAAGAATTAGCTCAATACTATATCAATAAAACAAAGCTACAAATAACACCTCTACATATTACTCAACCACAAATTCAAACACAAACAAAGCAAGCTACATTTGATAACTGGACCAACTTCAACTTAATATCAAAATCTACTCTCAAAACTACAATAACTAACATTAATACAACAACCTCATACCTTGATCCATGCCCAGTTGATTGGATAAAGAAGACTTTCTCAATACTCTCTTCTTTCATTCTACCCTTAGTGAACCTATCCTTACAAAAAGGCTACTTACCACCATCTCTCAAACACGTTCAAATACGACCTATACTTAAAAATAACACATTAGATAAATTATCCCCAAAATCATACAGACCCATATCAAGTATTCCTTTTATGGCCAAACTTATTGAAAAAATTGTACAAATTCAACTACAAGACTTTATTGACACATTAAACCTCCTTGATGAACATCAATATGGCTTTAGACCCTTCCATGGAGTAGAAACCTTGCTAACGATCCTTTATGACACAATATTAAGAGGTATTGATAATCCTAAACAAGCCTTTATTCTTGTTTTCCTTGACATATCAGCTGCATTTGACAGTGTTAATCACTTAACAATGTTAAACAGACTTCAACAAATTGGAATTACATCTACTGTTTATAATTGGTTCAAATCATATCTATCAAACAGAACTCAAACAGTAAGAATCCACACCCAAATTTCTAACACCTTCAAACAAACTCAGGGTCTCCCGCAGGGTTCTGCATTATCTGCGCTATTATTTAATATTTACTTACAACCAGTTTGTAACATCTTTAAACGTCACAATGTTTATTATCATATCTACGCTGATGATATAATGTTCTACCTCCCATTTGAAATCCCACACCCACCTCTTCAAAAAATAACAGAATGTTTCAATGAACTAACTGAATGGCTCAAAGAACAAAATCTACTTATCAACTTTACTAAAACTGATATATTATTCATCACTAAAAATCAAACATACATACCCCCAAACACGATCACACTAGATACTCATGAAATAAATACAAAAAAGAAATAAAATATTTAGGTGTAATACTTGACAATAATCTAAATATGGATTCACATATAAAATATCTAACTAAAAAAATACATTACAAACTCAAAACACTAAAACAATTAAGACCATTGATTCATCTACAAGACTTTATTAATATAATTCATGCTATCATCACCCCACATTTTGATTATGCAAACACAATACTTAATGGCATTTCAAAACAAAATATTAAAAAGATACAAATAATTCAGAACATAGCTGCCAGGATGATTATGAATATAAGCCCACTTGAACATGTTACACCAATTTTGGCTGAACTTCATTGGCTACCTATTTACTCCCGAATCAAATATAAAATTCTTGTCACTACATTTAAACTTATAAATAATCTTGCACCATCGGCACTCAATACACTGATTAATATAGACATCGATAAACGATCCCAAAGAAGCAGAAACTTAAATACCTTAACAATACCAAAAGATTTCACAAAAGCCAGAAAACAAACAAATAAGAGAGCTTTCTCACACTCTGCTCCAATTCTTTGGAACAATCTACCTGACAACATTCGCCTGCTATCTGATATAAAGGAATTTAGAAAAAAATTAAAAACTCACTTATTCATATTACACTACAATACACCCTCAGAACAGAATACTCAAATAGATACAGGCTAACATTTATACATTATTATTACATACTCTATTTTCAAAATAAATATCACTAATACACTATTAACCATACCACACTCTCATTCACATGATGATTATAGATTTAAACTAACAATGTATATATGTTCTAATATGTTATACCTTTAATGTTACAACATTCCTTGTAAATTATAATTATCTGTTCTATGTAAACTGACTTGGTATATTACATACCAATTAACCTACTGTTCCATGTAAACCGCACTTGATACTAGGGAAAGAGCGGTATATAAATAACTGTTAAATAAATAAATAAATAAATGCATAAAATCATCTCCTAAACCTTTTGTCCACAATACTCAGCTAAAGTATTCAAAAAGATCAATTGGTAGCCTATCACATGATTATAAAGAAAAGTCTGCTTTGCACATGTTAATCTCCATATTTAATTATAAAAATGGAGTACTTAAAAACAGGTTGATGTTGCAGGAAATATTTCTACTAAAAACAACAGGGGGGGCATATTCATTGGTGGCGGCCAGTGCAGTAAAAGTGGCTGGCTGTCGCTGCTTTAAATTACCCCCAATATTCAGTACCAGAGCTATATCCAGCCAGCACCACTGAATATCCAGTTGGCCAGATAACCATTTAGCTATCCGGAGAACAGCTATATACCGGCACTGGCTGGCTAGCTAAACTGGCTCAAGTAAGGCCAGCCTTTTTCTGCCTAACTTTAGCCAGTTTAGGTTAGCTGGTTAGCAGCTTAATATTGCTGCTGATAACTTACCTTGGTGCCGTCCCAAATGCTGTAACGCTAAGCAGTTAGCATCAGAGCATTATACTGGGCTATGTGGGGATATTTAGCAGCACAAACCAAATATGCACTGCCGAATATCCCGCTGATCAGCATTTATATGCCCCCCGATATCTCTGAGCTATAAGGATATGATATATGAATTTTACTAACTTGTCTTCTCTCCTGTCAATCATACTGAGCTGCTGTAGGGTTGTGGCAATATCATGGGGACACATTCCAGTAGCTCGGCTTATTCCCTTGATGTTGATGTGCTTTTCACAGTGGCAGGAAAGGTACTCTAATATGACGCTTTTCCAATAAGCCAAATATGAGAGACGACCCAAATCAGACAATGGCTTTTCAGGGGATCCCACCTGTCCTTCTCTTCTAGACAGTAAATAACCTAGCAGAGGAAAAAGAGAGAACATACTGTAATGGAACAAACCATCTTATAAATGCATGACAGTGTGGCTGAAAACAAACACATGATAAAAATGTCAGAGTGCTATATACTGTAGCAGCAGAGCGCAGACAAACCAATGATACCAGGAGTCTGTTCAGAAGGTCCAAATCATTTATTTGTGCACAAGTCTCAAGCAGAATCAAATTCAAAATGGCTGAGCAATGGTTTCTAGCAAAACAACAACTTTTATAGACTTCTTCTCCATTCTAGGTATAGGAAAACATTTCATTGGTCCCGGTAACCTCCAGTACCCCTTCTATTGGTCCCGGTATTGATAAGGCTATCCAATTATGTCTTTTGACTGGGCTTAGCACCTGCTCACCCCCCTTCTAGTCCTAATTACAATGGTCAGTTCACCAACTTCGTTACTTTTCCTCCTCCAAGGCCATTTAACTAGTTAGCACATGTGGGGAGCAGGGCACTGTAACCTTTCTGTCAGCAGTTTTAATTAAATTCTTTGCAGCTGTACTTTCTTATCAGTAGCAATTAAACTTATTTTTCTATATTTTTCTGAGTTTCAATTCTGCTCAGCTAAGCTGATTATTCTTTGCTAAGCTTCATTTATACAATAGCAGCATATTGGGGGATGTGCATTTCCTATAGGCCTCTCCACAGGCTTCATTTACAGGTCAAGCTTGTTAGGCCTGTCTGTTCATTTCAGACACCATGGATCATAGGCCTTCGCCTACCACATTCCCCCCCTTTGATTAATCTCACCCTATTACTTAATAAGGTGTGAGAGTTAAATCATTCAATTGGATCATACAATGGTCGGAGGATCCCGACTATATGCAGGAGGGTGCCATAAGGCCATGATTTTAGTTGCGGTCTTCCGCTCAACTGTATTCTCAATAACAGTGTTGATAGAACGCATACAACATGGAATTATACATGGTAGTAGCAAAAATACAGCAACAATTATTAGTACTAATATCAGGAAAGTTTTAAGTCCTCCCAGCCACGAGAATAGAGAGGCGAACCAGTTAGGAAAATGCAATCCATGCCAAGTCTGTACTGGCACATAAGCTTGTTTTCGCATATTTTCAGCAATTTCTTCAACTACTTGACCTTTATCATCGATTTTCAAACAATTGGTTAAATTCAATTTTCCGCATACTCCTCCTTCAGCTGCTAATAGATAGTCTAGTGCTAAGCGATTCTGATATATAGCAGTGCGCATTTGGGTGCTCTGTCTAGCTAAAAGTGTGAGTGCTTGGCTAGTCTCATTGGTTATTAATTCAACTACTGCTTGTAAACGAATAATACGGTTAATCATATATACAGGGGTACGATAGCCCCACATACCATCATCATTCCAAGTGGCAGGTCCATAATAGGCAATGATTCGCTCGGGTGGCCAATCATCACCCTCCCATTTTTCCCACTTGCCTATCTGTAGAGGTGCTCTCTTTTGTCTTAGCGCTCTTTTGTCTCGGTGAGTAGTGTACACTGGGTATCCTAATTGTTCTCCATGTTCTGTAGGTAAGAGAAAGAAAGAAGGTCTGATGGTCCCTAAGACGCACGCCCCTCCCCAGTGTATAGGGAGTCTGGCATATGCTCGGGTTCCACAGATCCAATATAGGCCAGGTGGGGCTTGCCAGGCATGAGGTTTGGCAAGATTAGTCCATAATTCAGCAAGCTCAGGGAATTTTGCTAATGGATTAGGGGGTTCAGGTTCTTTGGCCCCTGACCACCAGGTCGTCTTCTTCGTGGTGTCATTATAAAACTTTTGGCTGAGACAGACCAGCTGTCCCACCGGTAGATTGAACTGAGGTCCAGTCCTGGCATAGCAGAGACGTCCAACTATTGGGTGTGCTAATACCCATTCGCTGGTAGTCTTATGTAATTCAGTATGATTGTAAGTCATGGAATAATTCAACTCTTGGGCTTCCCATGGCCACTGGTCACCCATTTGTGTCCCACCACAAAAGTAACAGTCTGAGATATGGAGACTGGATACTACTGCTCCAGCTAATTCTAAGAATAAATTCTGGGAGGGATGGGGAATATCAAACTTATTCTCATGCATGGTCTCATAGAAAGTGTTATGAATATGGTATCTGGACGATCTATGGGCCTGGGTGTTTAATCTTATATATATTATGGTTCCTGGATCTGATCCAGATCCTGCAATTCGTAGGCCAAACCGGAATCCTTGTTTCCAGGCCTCGGGTTTTATTACAATAAACTCTAAGGGATTGCAAGCACCTTTCTTGCATTTGTCTATGTCCTTGACATATGGCTTTTGTAACACAGCCATTCGATTGTCTCTGGTATTCTCTACCATACCGGTTTTCCAAGTGGCATAGAAGACACATGCCCACCTTGGGCAAAAGTAATCAGCCTCTGGAGCTGTACTGTATACATTGGCTAATACTCGTTTACCTGTACACTCTCCCCATCCAGTAGTCCCTTCTGGGCACATATATTTGTCATTGTGCAAATAGGTTTTTTCCCAATCACCACACTTGGAATGACTATCTCTATTGATAGCATCACAAGCATCAAAATACAACATGGCACCTTTTGTAAGATCAGTGAGTGGGGGTGTAGCATTGAGCAGAGGTCCATCCGCATCATTCCATCGTATTTCTAAAGTGTAATAGGATGGATTCTGATGTGGGTTGAAACAAACTTTAGTTTTCCCGTTGGTGCAAACATTCAGTTCAGTGGTGTTATAAATACACCGAGTCACTTTACCAGTGCAGGTATAGTAAGAATGATAAAGCAAAGTCTGAGTCACTTTCGTTCCAGTCCGAGTGGAAGTAATGCAAGCAGTGCACGGAGGCAAGGCATAAGTCAGTTCAAAGCCTCCTAGGCAGGCAACCAGGGCAAGGTAAAAACAAAGATGCATGTTAATTGGAGTTCTTCTGAATCCTCAACTTGAATATCTTGACCTCGACGTCCTCTTCTTCGTCCCGTTTGCTAATAAAGCAATTCAACGGGCGCTGAGTGTTGATTGAAGATCCTCAAAATGTCCGTCGTACGTTAACCAACTTATCAACTTTAGTTGGCTCTAAATATTGTCAATCAATATAGTATCAAAGCAGTGTGTGAAATTACACACTCATGAGGTTCGTTTAAGCAAACTCTTGCTGTATTGGATACAGCAATCCTCTTCGAAAGACTTGGCTACTGCAAGGCACTGTGGTCGTTGGGATGATCCCAAAAGTATCTAGGTTGCTGGTTGCCGTCTCAGGGTGAGTCGCAAAGGTACATCAGGATGCTGCTCTGCTGTCCACTGCTCGGGTTCTGGAACGGCTGCGGGCTTGACTCTGCTGTGGTGGATCCAGGAATCGATCTCTGCTACCTTTACTGCAGTTGGGGTAGACAGGATGATGGTATATGGCCCCTTCCAATGTGGTTCCAACGGTGTCTTTCTCCAATCTTTGATCCACACCGAGGTTCCAGGCTGGTAGGGATGCAGGGGCTCCGTCAAGTTGATAGGCAACTGGCCCTGTATCCACGTATGCAGAGTCTGTAGAACAAAACTAAGAGCTAGAAGTTCTTGTCTGGTTATTTCTGAACCAATCTGTGTTAAGCTCCCTTTAATTCCCTGCACTATTGGTGGGGGTTTACCATACAGAACCTCAAAAGGGGAAAATCCTGTTGACTTCACAGGGGCTGAGCGTATTCTGAGTAAAGCTATTGGGAGTACTTGGGGCCATTTCAGGCGAGTCTCCTGACAAAGCTTAGACATTTGGGCTTTCAAGGTGCGGTTCATTCGCTCAACTTTCCCTGAACTCTGAGGTCTATATGCAGTGTGAAGCTTCCATTGTATCTGTAGGGCTTTTGCTAACTGTTGAGTGATCTGAGACACGAATGAGGGCCCATTATCTGACCCTATTACAGCTGGGATTCCAAATCTAGGGATAATCTCTCTCAGCAACACTTTGGTGACTTCTCTGGCTTTTTCAGTCCTGGTGGGGAAAGCTTCCACCCACCCAGAGAAGGTACAAACTAATACTAACAAGTAGCGGTATCCATTTGCTTTTGGCATTTCAGTAAAGTCAATTTGCAGGTGGTGCATGGGAGTTACACCTCCTGACTGAACTCGGGGTGGTGGTGTGGGACCCTGTTTGGCATTATTTTTGGCACAAGTTAGGCACTGGCGAGCTACTGAGGCTGATAGGGCTGTTAGCATAGTAATACAAAAATGTGGTCTGAGTGCTTTTTCCATAGCACTTTTTCCATAATGTGTGGCTTGATGGAAAGCCTTGACAAAGGCTGGTCCCAACAATTCAGGAATTACAATCCGTCCTGGGGGTTGACTGCCCTCTGCTGGTGGCAGCTCAATCCACCCATCCTTCAGCACTCCCTCTTCGTTAGTACAGTAGTACTCCAATTCTTTGGTGGTATATCGGGGTGTCCATAAATTGAGGGGTACTGGAAACAATGCTGCCTGCATTGGCATGGCTTGCGATGAAATTTGTCCTGTCATGGCTGTTTGTCGTGCTGAGGCATCAGCGAGCCTATTTCCTTTGGCAACATCTCCTTTGCCTGCTTGATGTCCTCTGCAGTGCATGACAGCTACACGAGTTGGGGCCCATACTGCATCTAGTAGCATCAATATCTCCGGGCCATATTTAACTGATTTTCCTCCTGACGTGATGAGCCCACGTTCTTTATAAAGAGCTCCATGAGCATGCAGAGTGGTGAAGGCATATTTAGAGTCTGTGTATACATTTAACACAAGTTTTGCTCCTAATACTAATGCTCGGGTAAGTGCTATTAATTCTGCTTTCTGGACTGATGTGCCTGATGCTAAGGCTGATGATTCAACTACTTCAATACTGGGTGACTACTGCATACCCAGCACAACGCCGTCCATCGATGATGAGACTGCTTCCATCCACAAAGTAGGTTTGATCAGGATTCTCTAGGGGCACATCTGTCAGGTCAGGTCGACTTGAGAAGACAGTTTCCATGACTTCTATACAATCATGCTCTGGTAATTCTTCGCCGACAGGTAACAATGTAGCTGGGTTCAAGGCATGGCTCACTTCTAATTGTATCTGTGGATTTTCACATAGCATACTCTGGTATTTCAACATTCGAGAATTGGTGAGCCAATGATTTGCTTTCTGTTCCATGAGGGCAAGTACTGCATGTGGCACAGTGACTCGTAGATTCTGTCCTAATGTGAGCTTGTCTGCTTCACTTACAAATAGGGCTGTAGCTGCAACTGCTCTCAAGCAAGGTGGCCATCCTTTAGCCACAGTGTCCAATTGTTTCGACAGGTATGCTACAGGTCGTTCCCAATTTCCTAATTTTTGAGTCAACATGCCCAAAGCATTCCCTTGTGTCTCATGTACAAACAAATGGAAAGGCTTGTGGACATCTGGTAGTCCGAGTGCTGGTGATGACATCAATTCTTCCTTTAACGTTTTGAAGGCTGTATCCTGCTCAAGTCCCCACTCTAGTGGCGACTTTTCTTCTCCTTTTGTAGCTTCATACAATGGTTTGGCAATTTGAGCAAAGTTGGGAATCCAGATTCGGCAATATCCTGCTGCTCCCAGAAAGGCTCTGACTTGCTTCCTGGTAGTTGGGGTTGGGATTCTGCACACAGCTTCTTTTCTCTCCCTTCCTAATTGGCGGCTTCCTTTAGTCAGACGAAAGCCTAAATATTTCACTTCTTTTTGGCATAGCTGTGCTTTGGCTTTGGAAACTTTGTATCCAGCTTCATCTAGTAACTGCAAGAGGTCTTTGGTGGCTTGTATACATTCACTTTCTGATACAGCAGCTATCAGCAGATCGTCCACATATTGGAGAAGTACTCTCTTCCCCGGGGCCACTGGATAGCTGGAGAGGTCTTGGTTTAATGCAGCACTGAAGATGGTAGGTGAATTCTTGAATCCTTGGGGTAATCGTGTCCAAGTAAGTTGGCCCCGTCTTCCAGAGACGGGATCCTGCCATTCAAAGGCAAACAGCAATTGACTAATTGGGGCTAATCTTATGCAAAAGAACGCATCTTTTAAGTCCAAAACAGTAAAATGGGTAGCTTCAGCAGGAATTAGTCCTAAAAGTGTGTAAGGGTTTGGCACAACTGGATGTATGGTCTCAACTGCTTCATTCACTCTCCTCAGGTCCTGCACTGGACGGTAATCATCTGTTCCAGGCTTCTTCACTGGCAAGAGTGGAGTGTTCCATGGGGATTGACATACTTTTAGTAGGCCATGTTCTAGTAATCTTAACAAGTGGCGGTGGATGCCTTCAATTGCGGCTCTTGGTAGAGGGTACTTGGTAGAGGGTACTGCTTAACATGTACTGGTGTAGCACTAGGTTTGAGAGTTACAATTACTGGAGCTATATGCTTGGCTAGGCCTGGAGGACTGCCTTCTGCCCATACTCCAGGTGGGGCATCAATGCTTTTCAAAGTTTGTTCAAAATAGGTATCTTGGGTAGATTCATCACTGTAATATCTCCATTCTTCTTCTCGGGGTACAGTAAGCAGCATTATTCCTGCAGGTTTAGTTTGAGGATTTACTGTCATTTGCATCTCTCCTTTTTCAGAAAATGATATTTGGGCCTGTAACTTGGCTAACATATCTCGTCCCAGTAATGGTACTGGACATTCAGGCATATAGAGGAATTGATGAGTTATCTGCTGTCCTCCCAGGCTGCAGATACGGTTTTGAAGAAAAGGTTTTGTAGCTTTGGCACCAGTTGCTCCCACGATGGTGACTGCTTTTGCGGAAAATGGGGCAATCTTTTTGTCTACTACTGAATGTTCTGCTCCAGTATCAACCATAAAGTTCATAACTTGGTCTCCTATTTGTATTCCGACCATAGGCTCCTGGAGACCTAAAGCGAATTCGGAGCCCGGTCTGTCCTAATCCACATCATCCTCGTCATTGGCTGTTGCGGCCAATGCTTGAATGGCCTCTCCTCTTTCTCGTTGGAATTGTTCTCGATTGGCTCCTCCGCGATTCCGGGGACGGCCTCTTCCTCTTTCTCTCCATTGATGATTATTTTCGTCATCTTGGTGGGCGTCTTCGAGTTGTGGGCATGTATCTCTCCAATGTCCTTCTTCCTTGCAGTAGGCGCATTGGTTCACGCCTAACTTGGGGTGGCCTCCTCCTCGGCCCCTCCCCTCTTCCTCTGCTCCGTCGACTAGGGAAACCTCCCCTTTTCTGTTCAACTATGGCCGCAGCCAAAAAATCAGCTTTCTTCTTCATCTTTCGATCACATTCTCTCTGTTTTTCATTATCACGATTCACATACACTTTATGAGCGACTTCCAGTAACTGAGTTGCATTCATGCCCGCAAACCCTTCTAATTTCTGTAGCTTACGTCTAATGTCTGGTTGTGACTGATTTACAAAAGCAGAATTCACCATGCATAAACTTCCTGGCGCATCTGGGTCATAGGGGGTATACATTCTATACGCTTCAGTTAATCTCTCATAAAACACTGCTGGGCTCTCATCTATGCCTTGGATAACTTCAGTAACTTTGGAAAGGTTCATAGCTTTCTGGCCCCCCCTTTTCAGACCTTGCATAAGGCCTTGGCGAAAACGGGCTAGGGCTCTCGCTCCTCTTTCTGTATTCGGATCCCATCGGGGGTCTTCATTTGGGAATTCTCTTTGGGCCGCTTCTCGATTATCTATTCTGGCATCTTCCCCCCACTCCGGGAGCTACGGGGTTATCTGCCAGCCAGTCAATGGCTGCCTTTCTAATTCGTGTCCGCTCTTCAGTAGTAAATAAGGTGGACAGGAGCTGACGGCAATCTGCCCATGTAGGTTGGTGGGTTTCCATAATGGTATGCACTAGTTCTGAGAGCTCCTGGGGCTTATCGGTATAGGAAGCGTAATGCGTCCTCCAATTTAACAAATCAGTGGTAGAGAAGGGCACATATACATAACTTAGGGGTCCCGCCACCACCTCATTCTCATCATTCCTTACGGGTATTCCCGGGACTTGCCGTAAAGGCATCATCTTGGCAGTAGATGTCTTTTGGGATCTGAGGGATATTTTCGTAACTTTCCTGTCAGGGGTTGTCTTTTTCTCTATGTGCTTTGCTTTAGATTTACTTTTTACTGACGAGCTAACCCTGACAGCCGCTTTTACAATGTCAGTATCGCTCTGGGAAATTTCAGTTTCCTCCTGTTCTGTTTCTGTCTCTGATTCACCTTTCTCTTCGGTCTCAGTAGAATCTTCTTCTTCATTTAGAGGGAGCTCATCTACCTGCTCTTCGGGTGATGGCTCGGTGGTTGGGTCCCGTTCCCACTGTCTCCAGGGTTCTGGGGCAGGACGCGGGGCTACCCTTGCTGGGCGCTGGGCTTGGGGCTGTCGAGTGATCACTTCTGGGGAATCAGGATCTGCCAGGACAGGTTTCTGTCTGGACTTCTCACCTTTCCCTTTCTTTCTAGACTGTTCTATTTTCTGACTATGATCTGTCCGTGCTAACATTATTCTGCACTGTTCTTCGTAACAACGCTTTGCCCAAAGGGGCTGGCTTTCACAAATACTTAACCAGGAATCTATATAGGGGTACTGATCGGGGTGCGATACTCGCACTTTCTGATGAACTGACTGGATAATTCCTACATTAAGGGTTCCCTCTCGGGGCCAGGTGGGGTCTAAATCGGGCCACTCCCTAGTACACAAAATCTGTAATCGGGATGCAGTCATTTTAACACCATAGTCTCCTGAATATCCTTCTTTAAAATGTGCGATCATACATTCTAATGGAGTGTTCCTAGTCGACCCCGCCCCTCCCATTTCGATGTGTGCGCGCAACAACAGACAAAAGGGAAAAGGAGGGCGGACCGTGAGTAAGGGGTCCTCACGGCCCTAGAAACATATAGGGAAAACAAATAACAAGACAAGACGACAGTCGCTTCCCCCTTTTTACGACCTGAACGCGGTCGCCCGGTCAGGAACTGCGTTACTCAGGGGTCCGCCTTCGCTTGGTCTGTGCTGCCAGACCTCTCATTCACACTTCATTCACACAATCATGCTAGCAACGTATCCCAGGAATGCAATCCAATCCTGTCTATTCTGACTAGTCTTGTTCAAATTCCAAAATACAAGAAGATGGGGGTTTCGCCCTGCGAATACTCATGCAGGGTTAATCGGCCCGTCTTTGAGAGGTGATCAAGCTCTCTTACCAAGTTCCAAGTTCCAAGTTCCAAGTTCAAGATGCAAGATTCAAGTGGCAGTACTGCTCTTTCTTATCTGTCTAGACATACCAAATCAAAACTCTACTCACCGGATCCGGTCCTCAAAGTTCCCAAGCAAGCGCATGAGTTGGACCTCGGACTCCCCTCACTCGGGTTCGAGGTGTTGGCTCCAGCCGGGTCCAGCACCCGCCGAGGTCTGGCCAGCTCCCTCCGATGCAAGGGACCGGTGGCGCCAGGGAGCGAGCCCCGTCGGAAGGGCGCGATCCCGGCAGGACCAAACCTGTAGAGGCGGAAAGTCGTGGTATATTGCCCTATATACCCTCTAATACCACACCTTCCCGGCCAACGCACCAAGAATATGTAGCAGCAGAGCGCAGACAAACCAATGATACCAGGAGTCTGTTCAGAAGGTCCAAATCATTTATTTGTGCACAAGTCTCAAGCAGAATCAAATTCAAAATGGCTGAGCAATGGTTTCTAGCAAAACAACAACTTTTATAGACTTCTTCTCCATTCTAGGTATAGGAAAACATTTCATTGGTCCCGGTAACCTCCCATACCCCTTCTATTGGTCCCGGTATTGATAAGGCTATCCAATTATGTCTTTTGACTGGGCTTAGCACCTGCTCACCCCCCTTCTAGTCCTAATTACAATGGTCAGTTCACCAACTTCGTTACTTTTCCTCCTCCAAGGCCATTTAACTAGTTAGCACATGTGGGGAGCAGGGCACTGTAACCTTTCTGTCAGCAGTTTTAATTAAATTCTTTGCAGCTGTACTTTCTTATCAGTAGCAATTAAACTTATTTTTCTATATTTTTCTGAGTTTCAATTCTGCTCAGCTAAGCTGATTATTCTTTGCTAAGCTTCATTTATACAATAGCAGCATATTGGGGGATGTGCATGTCCTATAGGCCTCTCCACAGGCTTCATTTACAGGTCAAGCTTGTTAGGCCTGTCTGTTCATTTCAGACACCATGGATCATAGGCCTTCGCCTACCACAATACTATAGTGGAAAGAAAAGTCTCCATCTTTGCAAACATTAAAGTTTTCTTTTAGTGGTGTTTTTTTCATAAAGCCTGCTTGGACTATATGTGGCCATCCAAGATGGCTGCCATGCCCACTGCAAGGAAAATACCTGGAGATGTGGCAGGGCCAGCAAAATCAACATCAGGTCCTGACACTGCAAAAATACGTGCCCTAAGGCTCTTCATCGCACTTGGGGCTAAAGGAGCCAGACATAGAGCTCATCTGATAAGAGCTGCTGCAAGAAGCACACCTCCATGCACCTGGCATCAAAGTTGAGCTCAGGGCAGCAAAAATTAAAAAAAGATTGATAAAAAAAATGATAGAAAAGCAAGACTGCAACAAAAAAGAAACCCCCTAATGAAAAGGGAATCACTACACTTGTCAGCCTGGCCAGAGAAAACCTAGAAGGGCCTCCCCAGCCTCCCACACAAGACAGGAAAGCCTGGATGCCTGAGGCTTGCTTTTTTTCTTTTCTTTTTGCAATTGAAGCTGCTTTATTCAAGCAGCACTGAAGAGAGCCAATTAAAGAAACAGCACAGAATTAAAACAATTCGGCAAAATACAGAAAAGAGCAGAACATGTAGATACAGGACAGTGAGAGGAAAAGGAGGCTTGTGCCTTGACTTAGCAACCCCCCCCCCCCCCCCCAGGGCCCCCATGGGATCCTCCTGTTCATTTTCCAGTGTACTATCGCTGGAACCAACAGGACAACACACACCAGACAAAAGACAACCACCAACTCAAGGAGACAATGTGCATATCCAAGCTTCAAGCATAGGTAGGGCCCAAGGGTCTCAATATCATAGGCCACAAGACCTTGATCTGGGCCATTAGAGATGAGCCTATTGTACACTGCTGCAACAGTCCACACACCTTGCCACCTCTTAGAGGCAGACAGTACTGGCTTCTCTTAGTGCTATACCAGCATATATGCTAGAGATGACATCACAGATAGTTTCTCTGGCCTGCCTCCACTTACTGGCAAGGGAGCATAACCCACTTGTCTGGAATGGTTTAGCAGGATAAGGAAGCTACTGATTACTGATATGGTTAAGGAGCTGCGGAACAGGAGAAGCAAATATTTGGGTTAGACTTGGCTGACTAATAAGGGCTTCCTTAACAGCTGAACAGCTGTTATGGGACAGCTCTAAATTCATTCCACACTGGGTGCTGTTCACAAACCCACCTATTGCTAACACCAGTCTTTTTAAATAGTGTTAAATACTATAAACTGGGGTGTGGGGTGCTAGCTGAATTTCTAGGAAAGCTTTTTTTAATTTAAATATTTATTAGAATTTTAAAGCATCAACTTTTTTCAAAAGCATGGAAAAAAGATGGAAGGCAACCACAGGAAACATAAATATTTACAAATTCGAATAAACTAATTATATCCATCCAACACTCTTTTAGGCCACCATAATGGGGGAGGAAGAGATAATAATCAGGAAAAAGTAAAATAAGAAAGGAAATCGGCACAATTACTCCACGATAAAGCGTAGTTTCTCACATGTAACAGGTGATCTCTGGGAACAGCAGGAATTTAGTCTTCACATATGGGTGACATCGGGTACCGACGGAGCCCATGCGGGAAGCTCCCTAGTTACCAATAGGAAAACCTTTGGGAGCACTTCACTATACCTGCGCTACTGCCTTCCCGCTCTCCCAACTCCCTCCTCAGCTGAGTTTGTAGCTGAACAGAAGAAGGGGTGAAAACAAAAAAACCCCACTACAACTCCATGGGGAGAAGGACGGGTTTTAAAGGCTAAATTCCTGCTGTTCCCAGAGACCACCTGTAACAGGTGAGTAACTACGCTATCTCCAGGAACAAGCAGGAATGTAGTCTTCACATATGGGACTCCCTAGCTCCCAGATCTCTGAAGTTGAACCAGGTCAGAAAGTCTGACAAGGGCATCTGAACCTAGACTTCCCCACCAAGGAGATCTGTCAAGAAAGTGTGCGGGGGTAGGAGTTGTTTCTGTGTTCCAAAGAGGTGTTGAAAGACTGCCTGGCCAAAGGCTGCATCCCAGCAGGGGTCCTTGTCCAAGCAATGAGGACCATGTTGCAGCTCGGCAAATCTCATCGATGGCTACTGAATGTAGGTTGACCACCGATGTTGCCATTGCACGGACATTATGTGCAGTGACATGACCCGTGAGGGTAAGACCTGCTTTGTCATATGTGAAAGAAATACAATTCAGTATCCATCTGGAGAGCATACATTTAGTTACAGGAAGACCCAGATGATTAGAATCAAAGGAGACAAACAATTTGGAGGACTTCCTAATGACTTCCATCCTTTGAAGGCTAGCGCCCTCTTACAGTCAAGTGTATGCAGGGTTGCCTCTGCACGAGATGCGTGAGGTCTTGGGAAGAAGACCCGAAGGATGATTGACTGATTGATATGGAAAGGAGACACTACTTTGGGCAGAAAGTGGGGATGTGTACGAAGGACGATCTCGTCATGATGAAATCTTGTATATGGTGGATGTATAACTAAGGCCTGCAGATTGCTGATGCATCTGGCTGAGGTCAGGGCGATGAGAAAAAAAAAACTTTCCAAGATAGGTAATGCAGGTGTGTGGTTGCTAAGGGCTCAAACGGAGGCTTGAGGAGTTGAGCCAATTCCACATTGAGATCCCATTCTACTGAGGGTGCTCGAAGGGGTGGCTTGGTGAGGAGTGTAGGCGGGTTCTTACCTACAAAAGCATCCTTAACATTTATCAAGATTGCCTGGGCACATGGGACCCGTGCACCAGGGGAAAAACCAAAAAAAAGAACTCAGATCACAGTTTCTTGTCAGCAAAAAAAACCTCTTTATTTAAACAAGCAAACTCCATAAGCACAGGAACAAGGTCTGTCTTAGGGATCTGAGGGCGAGCAACATTCTCCCTCCCATCGGGGAAAGAGAAGGCCACTGCAGCCTCTAGCTCTGTGGCTTGCCTTCTTATATATCCTTCTCCGCAGCAACTCTTGCACTGAGTCTTGTTCCGTGTGCACAAATAGTTGCAAAGCCATTTACAAAACTTAGAGCCTTCTGCAAAAAGTCAGAGTGCTGCTTGCAGAAGTTTGCTAAAGCTCTCCAGATGGGACCCCCTCCCTCATGATTCTTAGGGTCTGCAGCTGTATTCCAAGGTCTTCCTTATCTGTGCTGTGGACCACATCCCTCCTGCATTCCTTGGGGCCCACTTATGGTTTTCTATTTCCCGGCACTAATTGCATTCTCTCTTCAGGGCTAGAGAATTTTCTGTTCATTATTTTTCTGTTAATTATTTGGCCTGTATTTTGCTTTCTGGGCCTAACACCGCATATTCCTATGCAGAGTAAGGTTTCTTCCAGACTGTACTAGGCCACAGACACCTTCTTGTTCCTGGATAGCCCACTTGCTGTCTTCTCGTGCCATTCATACAGGGTGCCCGTGCAAGAGATCACAGCCACAGACAGCATATAAGACAAACCTAAGCAGCACAATTCCTAAGCCAAAATATCCCAACAGGAGGAAGCCCCTCATGAAATGTGCCAAGAGAAGAACTGTGGAGATGGGTCAACCAGCCACAGGTTTATGAAAAGCTGAAATAGCACTGAGGTGCACCCATACTGAATTAGTTTTGAGTCCTAGAGAGGACAAATGCAAAAGGTATTGAAGAAGTGTGGGTACTGATGCTTCAAATGGATTTTGATTATTTTGAGAGGACCATGAAGCATATTTTTGCCATTTGAACGAGTATGTCTTCCTGGTGGAAGGCTTTCTGGAAGAAAGGAGGATATCTTTTACAGCGGTTGATGGTGATAGATGTTGAAAGATCATGCTTTCAGCATCCATGCTGTCAGACAGAGAGACTGTAGATTGGGATGGAGGAATGCTCCGCTGTCCTGAGGCAGAAGACCCAGCTTGGATCCCAATGGAATCGGAGGAGTCTGTGGCAGCCAAAGCAGGAGGTGAAACCAAGGCTGATGGGGCCAGTGAGGGGCTATGAGGATCATAGATCTTTTGTCTGCTTGTTGTTTGAGGAGAGTCTTCAGGATGAGGGGAATGGGGGGAAACACAAAGTAGTACCTGACCCCAGTGGATTATGAAGGCATTGGATGCCAGACTGAATTTGGATGTATCGTGGAGCAGAACTGTGGGAGCTGAGAGTTCTGTGGAACAGCAAAGAGATCTATCACTAGAGTTCCCCAGGCTTGGAAGAGCTTTGCCACTGTTTTCAGATCTAAGGACCTCTCGTGAGGTTGTAAGATCCAACTTAGCTTGTCCACCAAGTGACTGCACTCTCATGGAATATAAAGTGCACGAAGATGCATGTGGTGGAGGAATGGCAAAGTTCCATAGGTGGCAGGCTGCCTGGCAGAGAGGAAGGGATCCTGTCCTCCCTTGTTTGTTTATGTAAAACACTGCCACCTGATTGCCCATCCTGACCAGTATCTGACTGTTGGAGAGGTGGTATTGGAAAACTCGGAGGGCATTCGTGACTGCTCGAAGCTTGAGGTGGTTTATCTGTTGGGTTCATTCCTGGGCTGTCCACAGACCTTGTGTGGAGATGGAATCCAGATGTGTTCCCCAACTGAGCTTGGATACATCCGCAGTCAGGGTATGCTGAGGTTAGGGCATCCAAAAAGGTGACCATACGAGAAGATTTGTTGGGGTGCACCACCAAAGGAGAGATTCAGCCAGAGGGCATGTTACTTGTATGATATCCCATAGATTCCCCGTGGCCTCGGTCCACTGGGTTGAGAGAGTCCATTGTGTCAGTCACATGTGGAGTCTCACATAAGGTACTACATGTACTGTAGAAGCCATGTGTCCCAAGAGGCATAGGAAGTCTCAAGCCATGGCAATCTGTTGCTGGCACATGTGGGTGGCTAGGTCCACTAGCTTGCTCATGCGGTCCATAGGAAGGCAGGCACTGGACTGTTGGGTGTCCAGTACAGCTCCTATGAACTACAGCCTTTGGGTTGGAGCGAGATGGGATTTTGTGAAGTTTATTACAAATTCCAGATGCTGCAATAGTGCAAGAGTTCTTTGAAGAGATAAGCAGAGTTCTCCAGGAGAGTCTGCCTTTATTAGCTAGTTTACTATCAAAAACTAACCTCTGTGACGTGAACCAAAAATAATATCCTAATAAAAAGGATCACTCACTATTTCCCATTATATAATGCCAAATCGTGTTCTTAATTAGCTAGTTGTCTCAGTGAGGGAAGATGAAGACTTTGTTGTTTCAAAGATATGCTGCCATCACAGCCATACACTTTGTGAAGACCCTTGGTGCAGATGCAAGACCGAAGGAAAGGACCTTGTATTGAAAATGGGTGCCTGGCAGGTGAAGCAAAGGTACTGTCTATAGTCTGGATGAAAGGTACTGTCTATAGTCTGGATGAACCAGAATGTGGGCGTAGGCCTCTTTGAGGTCTAGGGAACAGAGTCAGTCGTGCTCCTGTAAGTAAGAAAGGAGGGTTCCCAGAGAGATCATCTTGAATTTTTCTTTTATAAGGAACTTCTTTAGCTCCCTGAGGTCAAGAATAAGCCTGTAGCCTCCTGCCTTCTTTGGAATGAGGAAGTAGGGGGAGTAAAAGCCTTTTAGAAGTTGGTTTAGGGGAACTGCTTCTATGGCTCCTTGGGTAAGAAGATTTTTGACTTACTGCTTGAACAGAGCATCCAGGGGAGGATGGGTGGGAAAATCTCCCCTGAAGTGGTGAGGGGGAAGTTCCCGAAAATTTAGTTGGTAACCTATTTAAACTATGGACAAAGTCCATTGCTCTGTGGTGATGGAATGCAATCAAAATGCAAAATGGTGAAGTCTCCCTAGGATGCCCAAAAATACATCCATATCTAACCATCCATACTCCTACGTATGCTAAGATAAAACTTCCTGCACCCAGAATGTATATAAGTTAAACAGTCTGAATATTTATGGCTTCACGTTAACCTCAACCTTTTCTTTTTACTTCCCTAATAGCTTTCATTGTACTGCCCATTATATTTTAATTTATATCCTCTCTCATATTCTATGTATAATGTTGTTAAATTGTAAACCACTTTGATCCTTGTAAAGGCGGTATAAAAACCAAAACAAAAACCATTTAAATAAATAAATAAAAATAAATAGTAGTGGGCTCCTGAATAAGCAGAAGACTGGCTGTGCTCCCTATGTGGGAGTCAAAAGCTTGGTGTTGTCGGTGCCTGGGTGGCTGTCTGTGACTTGGCTAATCTGCGCTTTTTTGCCTGCTTAGAATCCTGTTGTTTCTGTTGGGTCCGATAAACTGGTTGGGAATATGAGGGTTAGAACCTTCTCTTTTTAGGGTAGAAGGGTTTTTTAGCTGCTACCTTTTTCTTGGTATGGTCAGCAGTTTTTCTAGAGAGTCTTTTCGGGGTGGTATCATCCATTTCGAGCTCTCCAGCCTTCTCCTTCCAGTTCTTTCCAAAAAGGTTCTCCCCAGTGCAGGGTATGTTGCCCAGTTTATTCTGGACCACTGTTCCAGGTCCGAAGCCTGGAGCCAAGCTAACCATCTTGCACCGATGGCAATGGAAGAGGCCCTACTGGTTGACTCAAAGGCATCAAATGCTGCCCTATTTATAAACTTTGAGACATTTTGGCTATGTGCCAAAAATGCCTGGAAGACAGGCCTCTTTTCCTCTGGAAGGAAGGGAAGAAAACCTTCCCAGTTTTTATTGAGTTCCTTGAGGAACATCCTCCTATAGAGGATGTAAGAATTAATCCTGCTGGCTAGCATGGAGGCCTGAAAGGAGCGTCAGCGAAGGAATCGAGATTTCTCGGTTCCCTTCTTGGAGGAATCGAGGCATGGGTTTTGCCACTTTTGATGTGACGCATCGCTGATACCACCACTATGGAGTGGTGTGGAAGTTGTGGCTTCTGAAATCCAGGACACTGGTTCCCTGGACATGGTGTTTAGTTGGTGACTGACTCGGGAAACTGTGAGAGGGGTTTCCCACATCCGGAGCATCAAATTATGGAGGATCCGGTGTACCGGAAGGATTGAGGCCTCCTTTGAGGCTGTGGGATACTGGAGTATTTCCAGCTCCTCCACTCTCGATTCTGGTTCCGATGCTGCCGGTATCAATAGGCCAGCTGCCATGTTTTGGATGAACTCCTGAAATGACATGTCTTCAGGAGGGGATTTACGCAGAGTACTGATGGATGGAGGTGAGGGTTCCAAGATGATGTCCTGGAGGTCAGCAGAATCGAAAGAATGGTGGTCAGAATTGGAGGAATCTGAATCAGACATAAGTGAGTATCGATGATGTCGATGGCAGCATGGTTGGTTCTGTTCACCGGTATATTTGATGTAGTTTAAATGTAATGTAATCTATGTATTGTAGTTTCATATTGTCATTTTTTCCTTGTCTGATGCATTCCCAGTTTTCACTGCTTTTGATGTAATGATAAAGTGGTGCATGTATCCTTACCTTTGTATAACCTTGTATTGTTTTGTAACCACTTTGATTGAAGGAAAAAGCAGGATATAAGACTTGTCAAATAAATAAATAAATAAATGACCAGTGTCAATGTTCGGTAATGTCCTCTGGGTCTATATCTGGGGTAGTCCACGGGTTATCTGCTACCGATGTGGCAGCACTGATAGCATGCAATAAATAATACCCGGAGTCAGTTCAAGGATTCAAACCAATTTATTGTGCACAAGGCCCAAGCATCAAAGGACTGAGCCCTGGCGAACAGGAACAACTTCCTTATATACAAGCTTCACAGTTTGATACAGGCAGACTTTCTATTGGTCCCAACGCCCCCTGCACCTATCCAATCGGGGACCCCCTCACTGGGCCCTGTTCCCCCTTCTCAGGCTATGCTAACACAGGCTCAGTTTCTAGACATAATACATTCCTGCTACAAGGTCACTGCATCAGCATAAAAGCATGGAATAAAGGATTAATACAAACTTATCAAAAGCAGTTTAGAGCGGTTTAAGGCAGATCCTTAGCCTTCACTGACTTTGGTCTTTCTCAGCATTACTATTTCTAGCAGTGGGGGTGGGGACTCCGGCCTAGCTTGCAGGCTCATACATGTACAGGTTATTATATAGGCCATAGCCTACCACACCAATACTGATTCCGGTGTCGGTATCGAGGCTTCGGTTCTTGGTGCAGAGTGCATCAGTGCAGAGGGCAGTACCGATGCCAAAGTCTGCACCAGAGTTGATGGAGTCATCTACGTCAATGCTCCCAGTTGCAGTGCAAGAGGAACCGAAGCTGCGAGGAGGGCCGCTAAAGTTCTGCCTGCATCGGTCCAATAAAAGAATGGGGCTGGGCGCCACTGTACTAGAGCACCTTTTCAGATACCGCCACTCAATGCATCCCGACAACAGATGCTTCTAAGCTTGGTTGGGAAGCACATCTGAACAATCTCACCACACAGGGGCAGTGGACGCAACAGGAATCTGCTACAGATAAACCTCCTGGAACTATGTGCTCTTACAAATGCCCTTTGGGTTTTTCAACCCCCATTTTTGGGCCAACAAGTCTTAGTCAGAAAGGACAACAAGGTGGCCATTGTTCTATGTGAACAAACAGGGGGAACAGGATCCTATCCCCTCTGCCAGGAAGCACTTCGCTTCTGGTTTTCCACAATTGCACACTGCATTCACCTCAGAGTGGTGGTATCTCCCAGGCAAACTCAATCTTCTTCCTTGTGGACAACCGTATTCTATGTCCACACGGGTGGACCCTAAAGTGAGAAATGGCATCTTGAATCTTCACTATATGGGAGACCCCACTCAGATATGTTTGCCACCTAGCAGAATGTACAGCTTCCACTGTTATGTTGATGGCTTCCCACCCTGCACAGACAGGAGACAGATGCATTCCCACCCTCCCCTTGATACCCAAGACCCTGTTTGAACTAAACGCCGACAAGGGCTCCATGATCCTTATAGCCCCTTACTGGCCCCATCAGCTGTGGTTTCCTCTGCTGCTTCAACTAGCACAGACTCAACCTCTCAGCCCAACCTCCTCTCTCAGGATCACAGGACACTTCTCCATCCCAATCCACAGGTCCTTCGCCTCACAGCATGGCTGCTGAAAGTGTAATCTTTGCTGACCTCGACCTCCCACAGCAGGCCAAGGATATCCTACTTGCATCACATAAACCATCCACCAGACAATCCTATGTATTCAAATGGCAAAGGTTCACACTCTGGTGTTTCCCAAAGCAAATTGATCCCTCTACCTGCCCAGTGGAATTTCTTCTACAATGTCTATGCCACTTGTCCTCAGTAGGTCTCAAGACGTATTTCTGCTGTTCATGGAAAACACCTGCTATAGGTGAGTAACTACACTTTCCCCATAAACAAGCAAGAAATAAGTCCTCATGTATGGGGTTCCCAAGCTACAGGCTACTGGAACCCGAGGAGAAACAGCCCAATCAGACATCGAGAACAGGAGAAGCCAGGAAGACCAGAGAGGCAGTCCTGTCAAGGGACTCATCTGATGCAGTATCCACAATCGACATTGACTAAGGGAATTTTAGCAGGTAGCCTGGACAGACAGAAGGGCCGATGAGCAGGAGTTGATCCTCAAGACCCAAAGAGATGCCAGAGCATGGCCTGGCCAAAATTGCTGTCCTGTTGGGAATCCCCATCCAGACTAATGGGCTGCGAAGGTATGGAGCGAAGACCATGTCGCAGCCCTGCAGACTGCCTCTCAGGAGACAGAACGGAGGCTGGCTACTGATGTAGCCTTTGCACAGACATTGTGGGACACGACATGACCCCTCAAAGATCAGACCAGCCAAGGAATATGCATGGGTGATGCAGTTTGCAAGCCAAAGAGATAGCGAATGTTTCGAAACAGCAACGCCCAGCCTAGTGAGGTCAAAGGAGATGAATAGCTTGGAGGACTGACAGTGTGCAATCGTGTACTCCAGGTAGGAGGTCAACACACGCTTGCAATCCAGCGTGTGCAATGCTGTCTTACCATGACTGGTGTGAGGCTGGGGAAAGAGCATTGGAAGGACAATTGCAGGTTGAGGTGAAAAGTTGGGATCACCTTCAGCAAAAAATGGGGATGCGTGCGGAGCACCACTCAGTTCTGGTGAAACCTGGTATATGGAAGATGTGCGAGCAGGGCCTGGAGAGCTCACTAACATGCCGGGTCAACAAGATGGCCACCAGGAAGAACTTCAGATGGCACAACTTGAACTTCCAGGTCAAGAACTTCAGATGGCACAAGTCCAGCGGCTCAAAAGGAGACCGCATGAGTTGGCCGATAACCACATTCAGGTCCCAAGCGACCATAGGAGGCTTGACTGGAAGCTTTGAAAGAAGCAAGCCCCGCATGAATCGGCCTACCAGAGGCTGAGCCGACACAGGCTCCCCCTACCTCCCCAGTCATGACGGAATGCTCCTATCATGCTGAAGTGGACAAGCACCGAGTTGGATTTGAGCCCAGAATTGGAGAGGTGCAAGAGATACTTTAACAGCTGGTCCAGGGGACAGACAAAGGGGTCCAGCGCCCAACCAGTGCACCAGATGGCAAACCCGCCACCACTTGAATGCATAGGCCTTATGTGTCAACTCCATGTGGAATGTAAGCAGGATCTCGGTAACGCCCTCGGGGAGGGCGAGCTACGTGAGGGCTACCCACTCAGTATCCACACCAAGAGTACCAGGAAGCGGATGCTGGAGTGCAAACAAGGAGCAGCTCTCCTGTGAGACTAGGTTTGGGTCGGAGCCCAGGCAGAGAGGCTCCCTCTTCGAGGGCTGCAGGAGTAGCAGGAACTATGGTTGTCAAGGCCAGTAGGCAGCGATGAGAATCATGGATCTCCCCTCAGCCTGGAGCTTCAGGAGCATCTTCACAATAAGTGGTATCCGGGGATAGGCATAGAACAGGCCTTCCCCCCCCAGTGGAGAAGGAAGGCATCCGGGGCCAGGTGGTCGCTGCCTGGCCTTTGAGAGCAGAACCAAGTTACCTGGGCATTCCATGCCATACTGAAGAGGTCCACCTCAAGGGTGCCCCACCTCCGGATGATCCGGTCTGTTACCACCCTCTTGAGGGTCCACTCGTGTGGCTGAAGTAACCGACTGAGGCAATCCACTAGGTCACTGTGCTCACTGGGCAAATAACCTGCCCTGAGGTCCATGCCGTGGAGGAGGGTGAACCTCCAGAGGCAAACAGCCTCCCAACACAGGAGATATGAGCCTGTGCCATCCTCAGTGTTCACACAGAACATGGCTACCTGGTTGTCCGTCTGGATCAGGACCACCTGATTCATCAGGTGTGCCTGAAAAGCAGAGCACATTTGCAATGGCCTGGAGCTTGAGGAAGTTGATCTGATGGAGGCTCTTGCTCTCGGACCACAGACCCTGGGTGCGGAGACTGTCCATGTGCGTGCCCCATCCAAGCTTGGAGACATCCATCATGAGCAGTCTGCAGGGCGCTGCTGGTTGGAACAGGAGGCCCTGACGCAGGTGTCTGGTCATGAGTCACCACTCCAGGAACTGCGTGAGTGGTGCAGTGGCCACAATTCCATCCGCAGGTGGCTGGAGGCTTGCTGCCATTGCGTTCGCAAGGTCCATTGAGCCTGCTGAATGCAGAGGCGGATCTGAGGGATGACATGTACCATGGCAGCCATGTGTCTGAGGGCTCCACCTCAATGAGACACTGCAGGTGGTCCGCCGGCAGAAATGCTTTCACTAGAGTGGTATCGAGGAGGGCCCCGATGAACTCCAGTTGCTGCACTGGCTGGAGGTAGGATTTCGGGTAGTAGATCACAAAGCCGAGCCCTTCGAGCACCTGAATGGTGAGCTCAGTGGACTGCCGTATGCTTGCTGGCATGGGGCCCTTTACAAGCCAGTTATCCAGGTATAGAAAGACAAAGACCCCCAGAGTCTGGAGGAAGGCAGCCACGAGCACCATGCACTTTGTGAAGATCCTAGGGGTGGCAGCCAACCCGAAGGGTAGCACCCAGCATTGCTAATTCTGACTGCCCAGCATGAACTGAAGGTGGGTGGATTAGAATATGCATGTACTTCAGATCCAAGGAGCATAGCTAGTCATCCTGTAGGAGGAATGGGAGCAGTGCCCCCAACGAGACAATCTTGAACTTTTTGCACATCGGGAAACAGCTGAGGTTTCGCAGATCTAGAATGGAGCAGAACCCACCTGTCTTTTTGGGGATCAGGAAGTACCTGGAGTAGAAGCCCTGCCTGATCTGGACTGGGGGAACTGGCTCAATAGCAAGGCTGGTCAGCAGGGCCACAACCTCTATCTGCAGCAGGCTCTGGTGCATGGGGTCCTCCCTGGGGCTATAAGGGGCAGCAGCTGGGTGAAATACAACTGATAATTGCTTTGGACAATCTGCAGCACCCATGCGTCTGAGGTGATGAGAGGCCAACAGCGGGTAAAGTAGATGAACTCTCCCCACCTGTGGTGGGACCTCGGCGGACAACGGTCGACTGGTATGTGCCTAAGGACCCTGTCAAAAACCTATAGCTGGCTTGGACTGGGGGGTGGGCTGTGCCTTTGGGGTTTTCTCCCTCCACTGTGAGCGGGGAGCCAGGGCCTTAGATTGTACCTGCAACTGGGATGGAAAGTACCATCATGGGTGTGAAAAGAAAGACTTCCTGGCTTGTTGTTTCTTCCCTGCAAGGTCCACAGTCTTTCTGGAGAGCCTGGTGAAGGTCACCTGCTCCTTCTCCAGCTCCTCGGCCATCTCCTCTATGGGTTTGCTGGAGAGTTCCTCACCCCAGCAGGGGAAGTTGATGATCTTGTCCTGGACCCACTGCTCCAGATCAGAGGACTGCAACCAAACCATTTGCTGCACAGAGATACCCATGGCTGCCACCTTACCGGTGGATTTGAAAGCATCAAAGGCTCCCTGGACCATAAATTTTGAGCAATCCTTGCCATAAGCTACAAGGTCTTAAAAAGACTCGCAGCAGTTCTCTATGTCCAGCATGATATCCTTGAGAAACATGGCCATGTAAGTCTGGTAGGCCAGATCCTGGCTATCAGCATTGAACCCAGGAAGCACCTCCTCCTGAAAGAGTCCAGGGTCCTCACCTCCCATGTGGGCAGGCAGCAAGGAGTGCATTTTAGCATGCTTTGTGCTTCAAAGCAGACTCGACCACAATGGAATTGTGGGACAATTAAGGCTTCTCGAATCCCAGGGCCTTCTGGACTGGGTACAGGGAGTCGAGCTGGTGGCTGACAAGTAAAAGCGTAGGTGGCACCTCCCAAAGCCACAGTAGCAGTCTCTGCAGGACATGGTGGACAGGGATCGTCACTGTCTCATGGGGAGCCAAGGGGTAGCAGGGGGAGCAGGAGTTCCAGTTCCCCTGCTCTCGGCTCCTCTTCCGATTCCAGAGAAAAGGGAATGGCCTTGGCCGGGTCCTGAACAAAATCCTGGAAGGACATTTCTTCTGGGAGTGACTTCTGTCGATCTAGAGGGGGTGACAAGTCGGACGGGAGATCTTGGGCCCAAAGATCTAATACCATCAATTCTGCCTTGGTTTCCCATTCCAATTTGGACTCAGAGTAATTAAAGTAATGCCGAGTCTCCTCCAACCGCTGACTGCATGGCTTAGGAGAGTGGACGTCGATGGTCCCCTTTGTGCCCGGCATGCCGATGGTGAGGGTGATGGCTCTGGCCACTGGAATCGATACCAATCTCCCACTCAATGTCCCAGCTGCAATGAGCAGGGCATGGGTCTTTAGGAAAGGCTGAAAAGAATATGGTGATGATGCGCTCCATGCTGCGAAGCCTGCATTCTGCAGGGCTTCCACCGCCACCAAGTGAGCTTCCAATGCTCGCAGACGTTCCTACAGAACCACCACCGATAAGGATGTCTATGCCATAGCCGTGGACATCACCGGTGACCCCTTGGAGCATCAGGAGACATCCAACTGTCCTCCTGGGCACTGGGAGTGGATATTACTGTCCTGGTTGGGTCCCCTCAATGGGGAAGCTTCGCTGGCTGTTCCTGGCCCTCACTATCCGTCTTGTGCCAAGAGGGGCTGCGGTGGCGCTGCACATGGATCTTTTCCATGTGCTCCCCTTTCAACATCAACAGGGTCTCAAACCCTTTTGCTCCGACTGTGCTCTCTGCTCATTTCCCTTGGCCACCTCAGGCATGGACAAGGGAGTCGGGGCTGAGGATGCTGAAGCAGATGAGCCAAAGAGGGACTCCTCCTACTTTTTCCAACCCTTCAGCCCTCAACACGTCATCAGACGGTTTTAAATTTAGTTTTCATCCCTTCCCTCTCAGTTACACATGTATCACTGCTTAATGAAATGCATAATACATTTATACTATTTATGTTCACAGCTGCGTTTTAACCCTTGATGTCAAGTACTGTTTGATACAATCTATTAAATATTAGGGTCAGTCTCACCAAGAATTTTTCAATTTGTATTTGTAATCATTTCTTCAGTGCAACATTTGCTCCCCTTCGTGCCATTTACTTTCTTCGTCATGCGCATTCATCTGTCACTCATTGACTCCTGGCGTGAAAATCACACTACTTATTCAGAGATGCTCACTCTTGGCTTCCTCTCATGACGGTTTACACTACATGCTGCAAGTTAGAATTCAATGTTTGACTGGGTAATGTTACAATATTATTCCTTTCTCTATGATATGTTTACGTTATTCTTTTCTCTGTGATACCTTTGATTAATTTGTGTGTTTCGTTGTTACCTCTAAAGTCTCTCCTCCTATTTTTATCTCTAATGCCTGTCCTCCTACATGGTTTTTAAATTGGTAGCGTTTAATATTTTTGGTTCCTCTCTGCTCTGGCTCTGTGTGTCCTACTCTTCATGAGGTGCATTCATGATATTATTCTTTTATTCATTTTTTATAGCCTTGAGTTATTACTTGAAAAGGGTCTTTTCCAAGACCTTTATTCTCATATGGTGCTTCACATAAGTACCCTCTCTGTAACACTCTTCGCTGCTTAAGAATAGTCATCTTCACTGATTTTTAATTATTTGGCCACTCTGATCTTATTTATATGTTGATGCACTACGTTTTACTCATACATGTATGTTTTATTTTGTTTTTATCTTTTAATGAATATTGTTGGTTATCAATTTGTGTTTTATAATAATTTATTTATTTATTCTTAAATTACACTATTGATGTGTTTTGTACTATTATTTTTAATTTCTAATTTTTAATTTTCTTGTAATTTATTGTTATTGTTTGTAGATGCATACCCCCCCTCGATGAAGGCTTCCTGCCGAAACGCGTAGTGGATTTACCAAATAAATAATAGCGCCTGTGACCTTTTTCTGGCCTTCACCCTTTTTTGTTTCTTGCCACATTTGGTGCATTTCTTAAAGCTGCTAAAATATTGCCTCAGCAAAATCAAACAGGAAAAGTCCCCGGAGGGGAAAAACACACCAAAAGGTGCAAAAAACTACAGAAAAAGACCACCCAAAGGGTAAGAAGAAAAAGGCTAACTGATGACACAGACAGGTGAAAAAACAAGCAAAAGCTCAGCCACAAGGGCAAGAAATTCAAACTTTTTTCTGGACTGCAGGAACAAGTCCTAGGGGCTTCGCAGAAAAAAGAAGACTGGAGAATATGGCGCTGTAGCGGGCGGAGAAGGCAGGCATGCATGCGCGGTATACGTCCCAAAAGCTTTCTTTGGATGCTGGGGAGTGTTCCGTGTGGGACTCTGTCAGTGATGTCACCCATATATGAGGACTTATTTCCTTCTTGTTCACGGAGAATTTCAAATTCACTTATGTTCCATCACTTCTGGAGACTGTGGGGAAGAATCTGAAAATGCAAGTTTTTTCAAATTCAAAAATGAATGAAGTTGATCAGGTGAACATGCAAATTTTTTTAGGCTTTTGCAAACCAACTTGAATGATATTTTCGGTATGGTAATCTAAATATTTTATAAATAAAAGTCCTCCAAAAAAGGACCATGGGCTCCTTTAACTAAAGGTGTGCTTTTACCATGTGATTAACAGCAAATACCAACACGAAGTAAGTGCACCCATTATGCACTATTGGGGGTGTCCTATCAAGTTCCCAGCAGATAGCGCATGATAGCAAACCATAGCATGTAGCGTGATTAATGTAAGTTCACTTAATGACACCCATAGAAGTATCGTTATAGTCACTAGCGCTAATTGCCACATTGGCACTCAGCACATAGCACTTATCATTGCGCTAGTGGCAATGTACTCTTTTCATCCACACTCTGCCCCTAACCCAACCTGTGCACAATAGCCAATTACCATGGGTTTTAGCAGCTGGTAGCTGGCATGCACACGTTAGCATTCACTGCTGCCAGTTACTGCATGCTAAAATGCATAGTAACCAGTTTGCAGCATTTACTAAAAGTGTCCCTATATACTATAATGCCAACATCTTAGACCACCAACTCCCTCCTAGTGTCACAAAGATCTACAAAAATTTCCAACATGGCGCATTTTGCTGTTCACAGGAGATTCAATTTTCTCTAAACAGCAAGAAACTCACAACCGCCTCAAACTACGAAACGAACCTGACCGAATAGAGGTCTGAATGCATGAGAACAAGGGGACCACAACTCACCCTCGACCTAGACTTGGCAATAGAGCACAGAGCACTAAATACAAGAGAGAGAAAACACACTGCTCTACAGAAAAAATTATCTGGACTCAGCCACAATGACCACTACATCAATGGATAGGAAACCTGTTCAACCAGCTACTCAAAACCTATGAAAAGCAAGTTTTCATAAAAGAACTCAACTTTAACCTCCGCAATGCAACCAACACAGAATTCTAAGCCAGCCTCAAAAATCTACTCAAATTAAACCACTTTTGTGAGGATACCCAACCACAAATATACCAAACCATCATCCCAGCTCTGAAATGAAACAAAAAATTCAACACACTCTTTAAACAACAGTAACAAGCTCTCCAATCCCTGAAGACTGACTACACCATCCTCATTCTCCTTGCCAACAAATGGCGGTAGCACTGGACAGAGCAGAGGACATTTATTTATTTATAGTTCTTATATACCGCACTCTTAAAAATCAGCGTGGTTTACAAACAGTTTTGTGCCAGATAGATTCACTATAGGCACTTACAATGAACAGGATGTTAACTTGGGTTACAACAGGGGGGAAACTATATACATCAACTTACGGACATACAACATACGGAAAGCGAGACTACTAGAGAACACATCAACTTACCGGTTCACTGACAACAACCTGACCATGAAGCTCACCAACAGGATCAACAAAACCCTAATGAAATGAACAATTGAACCAGATCACAAGAAAAGAACACTGGTGAATGAGAGCGACAGAGTCCAACATCGTACAGTTCTACGGATTTCCCAAAGTGCACAAATAAGGCCTACCACTGTGGCCAATTGTTTCACTCCCAGGCACACCTACTTACAATCTAGCCAAAGACATGTGGAGATGCCTCAAACACCTGACCTTGGGTCACAACACTCTATAAACAATGTGCAATAGTTTCTGAACCAACTAATAGACCATCAGATTGACGAAGATGAAGTGATGGTATCGTTTGATGTCACAGCACTATTTACATCTATCAATCCAAATCTGGCAGTCAGTATAATCGCAGACCTACTCAATGACCAAATGACGTGAATGGGGTCGCTCTCAACATAAAGCATATATGAACTGCTCAAGCTGTGCCTATCAATTTATTTTGAATTTGATGGACAAATCTATGAACAACTGAAAGGATCACCAATGTGATCCCACATATCTGGCCTAGTTGCTGAAATTGTGATGCAAAAACTCGAAAGCATAATAAAACGCAACTAAATTGAAGAAACATTCCATTTACTCAACAACATCTTCGAGGATATCTGGTTCATAATAAAAATGGCCAAGGACAACAAACTCCCATTCATGGATGTTCTTGTCACAAGAAACAAAACAGGCAAATTCCACACATCAATCTACAGAAAAGAAACACACAAAAACCAAATCCTGAACTTCTACAGCAACCGCCCGAAGTGCCACAAAGCAAGCTGCATAAAAACACTATTCAGAAGAGCAGAATCTCATTGCAATACGACAGAAGCTAAAACAAAAGGGAAACACCTATACAAGACGTTAACAAGGAGTGGATACCTGTGGAACTTCATCTGCAGATGCCTGCAGCCAAAAAGCCCCAACCTCCAGACCGAATGTGCACCCCGATTCACCCTCCGTTATATCTAAAACACTACCAAAATGACTGCGTGACTACTAAGAGACCACTGAATTACAACAGCCCATAAAACAACTACGACACTGAGAAGAATCCTGTCAAAACTAAAAGGACAACCAGAGAAAGATCAAAGGATAAATGTCATGTACAAAACTCAATGTGGTGACTTTGCGAAGAACTATGTCAGCCGAACAGGAAGAAAACTATCCACCAGACTACGTGAAAACCAACTAGCCAGCACAAGACATAACCCACTCTCTCTGGTCTCAATCCATGAAGATGTGGAAGGACACAAATTCAACTGGAACACATCTGAAATCATAGCATGAGTACAAACAAAAAGAGAAAGACAATTTCTGGAAGCCTGGTCTTCCACTACAAAATCAATAAACAGACATATCGACATAGACCCGATCTACCAATCCCTGTGGACCAAAGAGCTGAGCCACTACCAACAAGGCCCAGGAACAGCAACCACACTCCAGAAACCTTCAGAGAAACCAACCAATCAATCCCTGCGGACCAAAGAGCTGAGTCACCACCAATATTAGTACAAACGCAAGCATTCAAGCTCATTACCATCTGGAACCCCACACTGATGATGCCCCATCGAATGGCGATGAAACATTTGCAATCAAACTATCAAGTTTGGAGAACAATCTAACAATATGACCTCTATCATATCTCCCCTCAGCTAGTTATCTCTTATGTAAGATGTAAAGCCCTTACCTTTTAAACCTTTCCTCATAGGGCTATCCTTCCATCCCCTTTATCATTTTAGTCACCCTTCTCTGTACCTTTTCCAATGCCACTATGAGGCCAATTCAGGTAGGGGGATGTCCAGTCCGTCTGGACATCCCCAAGGAAGATGTGCCCATTTGGATCCGAATCTGGACTGCAGGAACAAAACATTCCCATGGTGCACAGAATTGGGCCTGTGGACGGCTCGGTTTGACCCTGCCGCCTGCGGGGATGTCCTCCCCGCAGGTTCCCCCGACTCCCACAGCTTTGTACCTCCCTTTCCCCCACTGCCTGACCCCCGGCTGGCCTGCCGGAGCCTGGTTTGGGTGGCGGGGACCCCTCCGCACCCAGCCCCAGGGGGGATCCCTGGGCCCTATATCGCTGGATTTGTGCTGCTTATTCCACTTTTGAGATGGAATAAGCAGCATGTCCCCTTTGACCCGGCAGGACGTATAGGACTGTGACCTGAATCAGCCCTGTATATTCTGCCGGGCTGGCCCACTTCCACTTTTCCTGCTCTCCCTGCTTCGCCTGCTCTCCCTGCTCCACCTGCTCTCCCTGCTCCACCTGCTCTCCGCCTGCTCAGGACTTACGGGGAGAGCTGGAGGGGGAACCTGGCCCGGATGGCTTGCGGGGCTGCATGTCCCGCCGGGACATGCAGCCCCGCAACCCACATTCCAGAATCGGGCCCTATATCTTTTTTAGATCAGGTGACTAGAACTACATTCAATGCTCAAGGTTTACTCGTACCATGGATAGACATTATATCCTTTGTTTTATTTTCCATTCTGTTCCTTATAATTCTTAACATTCTATTATTTTTCTTGGCTGCTGCTGCACTCTAGCAGAGGATTTCAACATATTATCCATGACGACACCTAGATCCTTTTCCTGGGTGGTGGTTCCTAACGTAGAACCTTGCATCGTGTAATTATAATTTGGATTGTTCTTCCCTAAGTGCATAACTCTGCACTCATCCACATTAAATTTCATCTGCTATTTGGATGCCAAATGTCCCAATTTCTCAAGGTACTCTTACAATTTTTCACAATCCTGTTGTGATTTTACAATGTTGAATAATTTTGTGTTATCTGCAAATTTGATCACTTTACTTGTTACCATTTCTAGGTCATTTATAAATATGTTAAAAAAATAGTGGGCCCAGATAGATCCCTGGGGTATGCACAACTATTTATCTTTCTCCACTGAGAAAACGGACCATTTAGTCTTATTTTTTAACAAGTTCCCAATCCACAATAAGACACTACTTCCTATCCCTTGGCTTTTTCATTTTCTGAAGAATCTTTCATGAGGGACCACATCAAAGGCTTTCTAAAAATCCAGATGATGATGATGTCCACCATATTCCTTTATTTACCTGTTTATTCACACCTTCAAAAAAAATGCAGCAGCTAGATGAAGTAAGACTTCCCTTTATTAGATCCACTTTGGCTCTGTTCCTGTCAATCATGACTATATGTTCAGTAATTTTGTCTTTTCTAATGGTTTCTACCATTTTGCCAGGAACTGATGTTAGCTTCATCCCTGGAACTCTTCAAAAAAAAAAAAAAAAGATGCTACTTTGGTCATTCTCCAATCTTCAAGTACTAAAGACAATTTTAATGATAGTTTGGAAATTACTCATTTTTTAATTTTTAGCACTCTAAGATGTATGCTATCTGATCCAGGTGATATGCTACTCTTTAGTTTGTCAGATTGCCCTATTACATCTTCCAGGTTCATGAAGTCTAAACAAGTTAGCTTCTTCATCTTAGAAAAGAAACTAAGAATGGATATAATGATGTTATCAAGTGCCGCCGGTCCGGGGTTTCCCCTGCTAACAGACATTCCCCTTTTGGATTGAGGTCATTATTACAGCCAATCACAAACTGGCTTCAGCTACAATTTGTGAACCGTTACAGTTTAGTGTTCTTCTTTGGCGATTACTTCTGAAAGTAGCAGGAAAACACTTGAGACAGGGTCCCATCGGGGTCCCGAAACATGCATGTCGTGTGCAGCATCTTACCCGACATGATGAAGTGCGATTTTCGTTGTGGATTATGATAAGTGTTTGTTTACACTACCTTGTGTTTGGTTAGATGTTTAGACATCACACTACTTGAATTTTCACAGAAAAAGGGTTTTCCTGACACAGAGCAGAGAGTTTCTCTCCCTCTAGCTCCGGTCTGTTTGAACCTGACAAAAAAAGTAAGGGTAGCTTGATAGTGTGATATTTCTCTGATGACTTTTTTCTGGACTATATTTCATCTAAAGCAGCAAATTGATTTTGCAGGCAGTCTTTCAATTCCAGTGGTATATTCTCAAGGTCATATTTTGCTGCATTCATGAGTGGCTTGCTCTTTTTCAACTTTAGCTTGATTTGTACCACAGTCAGCTCCAGGTTTTGTATTGGTTGATGTTATAGAGCTTTTCCATCGTTGACTTTCACAGATGTAATCAGTTTGATTTTTGTACAATCTATTGGGTGAAATCCATGTGTACATTCGCTGCTTGTGTTGCTAGAAGAAGGTGTTTGAGATGAATAGATCATTGGTCTTGCAGAATTCTATCAGTCTTCCTCCAGCTTTATTTCTGTTGCCAAGTCTATATTTTCCAACCATTTTATCATCGTCTTTGTTTCCAACTTTTTCTTCCAGTCACCCATGACTATCAGGATACCCTGTTTGCATGCTCTGTCAATTTCAGCTTGTACTTGTTGATAGAACTCATCAACTTCATTCTCTTCTGCAGCTGTTGAGGCATATACCTGAATTATAGCTGTATTGATGGGCATTTCTCATAGACAAATAGAAATTGAGTGTTCACTGATTGCATTATATTTCATTACAGTTCTCGCAAGTTTCCTTTTTATTATAAATGCAGCACCATTTCTTCTTTGTCTTTCACTTCCAGCATAGTAGACCACATGATCATCAGATGCAAAGGCCCGATGCCAGTCCATTTCAGTTCGCTGACACCCAACAGATCAAGTTGTACACATTCCATTTCATTCTTGATTGCCTCCAACTTCCCTTGGTTCATGCTTCGTATGTTCCAATATGTAAGATATCTTTGCAGCTTCTGACTCTCGTTCCATGTGCAGCTACATCAGCAGTCAGACGTCCTGAGGGCTTTGATCCGACCACATCATAAATGCTGGCTTTACTCTGAAAAGTCTTCAGCGCTTCCCCAGGATATGATGTAAGTTTGTAAACTCTTGAATGGGATGGAATAGTTGCTTAACTTTTCAGAGAACACAAGATGACTTAACATGAAACAAAGCAGATTGAAAATAAATAGTCGAAAGTACTTTTTTGATGCAAAAGTGCAAATAAGCTGTGGAATCTGCTGCCGAAAGATTTAATCAAAGCAACTACTTAGTAGGATTCAACCTTCCAGGTTTGAGTAAGTTCCTGGAGGAAAAGTTCATAAAGAATTTATTTGCCAGGGAGACTTTGGAAAGCAATTGCTTATCCCTAGAAAAGGGCTATGAGATCTAGTTTTTGGTACCTGCTGGATATTGGTGACCCAAATGGGATGCTTTCTGAGACAAGATGCTTGGCTCAATAGACTTTGGCCTGACTGAGCATAGCTTTTCTGCAACAAGGCACTTCATACATGATTTAGTTAGTATATGAATTGAACATGGATGTGTTATGCATGATAGAAATAAAGTTAAAAAACAGAGATTTAACCTATCTGCTTCAAAGTAGTCCCAAAGTACAAATTGTACAGAGTTAGGTGCTGAGTGACTGTATTTTATTCTACAAACTTTCAATATCGAAGAGACATACTTCTCACCCAGATTTCTCTGAAAGCTTTTTTGAAATAAACTTCTCTCCTCCTTATCATATTCTGTTATTAGAACATAAGATTTGCCATACTGGGTCAGATCAATGACCATCAAGCCCAGTATGGCATGATTTCCATTACTTTTCAAATAATCTCTAACCTTCTTTTTAAAACATAAAAGTAAACTACAAGTAAATGAACAAAAAAATTTATTTATTTGTGCTTATATACTGCTTTTCGTGACTCAAAGCCGTCTACAAAGAACTCAAAGAAAGGAAAAATACATTTAACAAAATACATTTAACAAGTTAAAATGGAACATAGCTAACAAAGAGTGATGGGGATAAAAAATAAAACAAACTGCCAAATAAAGCTAATAACTAATTACAGGAAAAGAGGCAAGCTCTTTAAACAATAATGACTTAACATTATATTTACGTAATTAGTTCACCAAAGTAATCCCTGAACAGAAAAGATTTTAGAAGTTTATGAAATGTATTTGGATCACCCAAGATTCTTAAGGATTGATGAAGTGAATTCCATAATAGAGGAGCATAAAAGGAGAAAGCTCTCTTTGAAGTAACTGAACTGCATTTCTTGAACTCAGTAGGTACCACAAGCGAGTTTTTAGTGCTACTTCTCCGTAGCCTGTTTTCAGGGGTGATTTGGATAAGCGCTTTCAGGCAAGAGGAGGATTCTGATTGGAGTGATTTGAAAATTGTGTGAATAGCTTTAAATTTAATTCTGCTCTCAACTGGAAGCCAATGAAGGTGCTTTATGATTGGGGTAATGTGCTCTTTGATTGGGACTTGCAAAATAACTCTAGCTGCTGTGTTTTGAGCTAGCTGAAGTCTATGGATGGCTTGCTTTGGAAGACCCGTAAGTATGGCATTACAAAAATCCAAGTGAGGAAAGATCATTGTCTGAACTGCCGTTCTGAAGTTACTTGCGGAGATGAGTGGTCTTAAATGTTGAAAAATCTTTAGTTTGGAGTAGATAGCCTTTGTTAAGTTGCTCACGTGCTTAGAGAAACTGAGCTGGTGATCTAGGATAACGCCCAAGTATCTCACTTCTTTTTTAACTCGGATGCTTGCTTCTTTTAACATAAGTAATTCTGGTGGTGTAAAAGAATTGTCTTTTGTAATAAAGAGACTTTCTGTTTTCTTAAAATTTATTTGCAGGTTGTGTTCCGCGAACCAAGTGATGATGTTGTTGAAACATTCCGTTATTTTTTCTAAGTGTAGCTGCTTGGTGTTGATTTGAGAGTATAACATGATATCATCAGCATACAGGTGCTATTAAATGCCAGGACTCTTGATTATGCTACTAATAGCTTGAATGTATAAATTAAAAAGAAGCACTGATGACTTCTAGTGACGTCAGGGGATCGGATGGCGGCGAGCTAGAAGAGCTCCGCCACCGTAGCCTGCCCTAAAGGCAAAATAGAGCGGTAGAGGCAACAAGGGGGCAGAAAAACAATGGGGGTAGTGCAGCAGTAACACCCCTGATTCCTGTGGCAGCGAGAGCGGTCAGAGTTTCTTCCCGGCGCGAGCAGCCACGGTGGAGGAAGGTGACTGAGCGCCGAGGCATGTGGTGCAGAAGAGCGGCCTTGAGGAGAGCGACAGCATCAGGAGAGCCGCGGTGTGAAGGTAGAGAGGAAAGGGGAGGCAAGAGCGGGAAAGTGCCAGTGCCGACAAGTGAAGCGGCCGCGAGCCGCGACAGACTCCCGCGGTAGAATCCCGCAGCTGCCAGAGAGGGATGAGAGACGTCTGGGGAGAGTTGAGCAGTCTGGCGAGCTTCGGCAGAAGGAAGGAGGGCCAGAGGTGATCCAGTGGCAGAGCGTGCTGACTTGGAGTGGCAGAGAGAGGAAGAGGTGAGCTGGAGGCCGGCTGTAGCAGTGCCTGGGAGGAGAGGCAGCCAAGGCCGGAGAGTGAACCAGGGCCTGAAAACCACTAGCAGGGATCCTGTTGAGCTGGGAGTGCGGCCCACAGAGAAAGAATCATATTCGAGGACCAGCAGAGTTCAACTTGGAGGGAAGCAGCTTTGGTGCTGAATACTGCCGGCATAGAACCCCACATGGAGGGGGAGAAGTGAGGCAATGGATAAAGAGGCGGAGGTCTGCTGAGGGGAATCATTAGAACAAAACATGGAGAAAACAAAGAGAGAAGGGGTAGCGAAGAAGAAACTGTCAGAGTTCCGCTCCTCGTATGTGCCAGCAAGAGGAGGAAAAGAGGGTGAGAAGATGGGCCAGATGAGGGGGGACCACTCACCGGGGCACGAGGAAGAGCCAGAAGGAGAGGAGTGCGCGGGAATGGCAGAGAAAATTAAGATGTGGCTTATGGAGCTGAAGGAGGAGTTAAAGGAAGAAATTGGAGGGGTTAAAATGAGTTGAAAGAGACATTGCAAACGATTAAGCAAGATATCATGGATCTGGGAGAGCGTGTAGAGGAGACAGAGAACCAAGTGGAACAACATGGAGCAAGGGTGGAGCAGATCCAAAGAGGATGGAAAGAGCTGAGGGAAGCACAAGAGGAGCTGAAGGAGAAGATGGAAGATCTAGAGGACCGATCGAGAACATAAGAACATAAGATATGCCATACTGGGTCAGACCAAGGTCCATCAAGCCCAGTATTCTGTTTCCAACAGTGGCCAATCTAGGCCATATGTACCTAGCAGTCTCCCCAAGGGACACAGGTTCCACAATGCTTGTATTGGTTCAAGCATTGATATCCTGGGTCCCTTCTTAATAATGGCTTATGGACCTTTCCTCCAGGAACTTGTCCAAACCTTTTTTAAACCCAGCTACACCAACAGCCTTTACTACATCCTCCGGTAACAAATTCCAGAGTTTGATTACACGTTGAGTGAAAAAATATTTTCTTTTATTAGTCTTAAATAGTTTACCCTGTAGCTTCATTGCATGTCCCCTAGTCTTTCTATATTCTGATAAGGTAAACAATCGATCTACGTTTACCCGTTCCACTCCGCTCATTAATTTATAGACTTCTATCATATCTCCCCTCAGCCGTCTCTTTTCCAGGTTAAAGAGCCCTAACCTTTTTAGCCTTTCTTCATAGGAGTATCCTTCCATCCCCTTTACCATTTTGGTGGCTCTTCTCTGAACCTTTTCTAATAACTCTATATCCTTTTTAAGATAGGGCGACCAGAATTGCACACAATATTCAAGGTGCGGTCTCACCATGGAACGATATAGAGGCATTATAATATCCTTTGTTTTATTTTCCATTCCTTTCCTTATCATACCTAGCATTCTATTTGCTCTCTTGGCCGCCGCTGCACACTGGGCCGAGGGTTTTAACATGGTATCCACAATGACGCCTAAATCTTTTTCCTGGGCGGTGGTTCCTAATGTGGAACCTTGCATCGTGTAACCATAGTTTGGGTTGTTCTTCCCTAGGTGCATAACCTTGCACTTGTCCACATTAAATTTCATCTGCCATTTTGATGCCCAGTCTTCCAATTTATCAAGATCCTCTTGCCATTTTCCACAATCCTCTTGGGTTTTAACAACTTTAAATAGTTTTGTGTCATCTGCAAATTTGATAACCTCACTCGTTATTCCACTTTCCAGGTCATTTATGAATATGTCAAAAAGCAGCGGACCCAGCACAGATCCCTGGGGTACACCACTATTCACCTTTCTCCATTGGGAAAATTGGCCATTTAGCCCTACCCTCTGCTTTCTATCTTTTAACCAGTTCCTGATCCACAATAGTACACTGCCTCCTATCCCATGACTCTTTAGTTTTGCCAAAAGTCTCTCATGAGGGACCTTGTCAAAGGCTTTCTGAAAGTCCAGATACACAATATCAACCGACTCACCTTTGTCCACCTGATTATTCACTCCTTCAAAAAAACATAACAGATTAGTAAGACAAGATCTTCCTTGTCTAAAGCAACGTTGGCTGTCTCTCATTAGTTCATGACTATCTACATGCTGAGTAATTTTATTCTTTATGATGGTTTCTATCATTTTTCCCGGTATTGACGTCAGGCTCACCGGTCTGTAGTTTCCCGGATCACCCCTGGAACCCTTTTTAAAAATTGGTGTTACATTGGCGATCCTCCAATCTTCAGGTATTAGAGATGATTTTAATGACAGTTCACAGATTACTAATAGCAGGTCTGCAATCTCATATTTCAGTTCTTTCAATATCCTTGGATGTATACCATCCGGCCCAGGTGATTTGCTACTCTTCAGCTTATCTAATAGTTGTAATACATCTTCTCGATGTATCGATATTTCCTTCAATTCTTCTGCACCTTTAAATACCACTTCAGTCATGGGTAACATCCCTATATCTTCCTCAGTAAAGACTGAAGCAAAGAATTCGTTCAGTCTCTCCGCTATCGCCTTGTCTCCTCTTAGCACTCCTTTAACCCCTTTATCATCTAATGGACCAACTGACTCTCTCACAGGTTTTTTGCTATGAATGTACTTGAAAAGGTCTTTACTTCGCGTTTTTGCTTCCGCAGCAAGCTTCTTCTCAAATTCTCCCTTTGCCTGCCTTATCAATGCCTTGCATTTGACTTGCCAGTGCTTGTGCTGTTTCCAGGTTTCGTCGTTTGGCTCTTTTTTCCATTTCCTGAAAGATGCTTTTTTGGCAACAACAGCCTCTCTGACCTCAACTTTAAACCATGCTGGCAGTTTTTTGGACTTCTTTCCACTTTTCTTAAAGCGTGGAATACAGCTGGTCTGGGCTTCCAAGATAGTATTTTTCAACAACAGCCAAGCCTGATGTACGTCTTTAACCTTTGCAACTGCTCCTTTCAGTTTTTTCTTGACTGTTTTCCTCATTTTATCATAGTCTCCCTTTCGAAAGTTAAAAGGTAGTACTGTGGATTTCCTTACTATCCCTCCTCCACTAATTAAATCAAAGGCGATCATGCTATGATCACTATTGCCAAGTGGCCCCAACAACCTTATCTCTTGCACTAGATCTGGTGTTCCACTAAGGATTAGGTCTAATATGGCTTCCCCTCTGGTCGGTTCATGAACCAGCTGCTCCAAGAAGCAGTCATTTATTTCATCTAGGAACTTTATCTCCCTAGCATGTCCTGACGTGACACTGACCCAGTCGATACCGGGGTAGTTGAAATCACCAATTATTATTACTGCGCTGAAACTTTTGTTAGCTTCCTTGATTTCTTTGAGCATTTCATCATCCATTTGGTCATTCTGGCCAGGCGCTCGATAGTACACCCCCACTGCCATTGCCTTCCCCCTTTTACATGGAATTTCAATCCATATAGATTCTACAGCAGAATTTGTTTCCTGCAAAACTTTAATCCTTTCTGACTCAATGCCCTCTCTAACATAGAGAGCAACCCCTCCACCAATTTGATCAGCTCTATCATTATGATATAGTTTGTACCCGGGTATCACAGTGTCCCACTGGTTGTCGTCCTTCCACCATGTCTCTGATATTCCAATCATATCTAACCTTTCATTTAGTGCTATATATTCTAACTCTCCCATCTTATTTTTTAGACTTCTAGCATTTGCAAACAAGCATTTTAGAGAATGTATTTTATCCATATTAATTTGTCTGTTAGACATGAGTAATTTGGGATCTTTAAGCTCTGTCCGCTCCATACTTGAGGGCATTTGTGCTACTTTACTCTTTTGTGGAACCTCTCTGCTTTTGGTAGTATCCTTCAAAGATACATTCTTCCGAACCATCTGCTCTTGGGCGACTGTCGGCTTTCCCCTAATATCTAGTTTAAAAGCTGCTCTATCTCCTTTTTAAAGGTTAATGCCAGCAGCCTGGTTCCATCCCGGTTAAGGTGAAGCCCATCCCTTCGGAAGAGCCCCTCCTTTCCCCAGAATGTTCCCCAGGTCCTAACAAATCCAAACCCCTCATCTCTGCACCATTGTCTCATCCACGCATTGAGACTCCGGAGCTCTGTCTGCCTTTTGGGTCCTGCGCGTGGAACAGGAAGCATTTCGGAGAATGCTACCCTGGAAGGTCTGGATTTCAACTTCCTACCTAAAAGCCTAAATTTAGCCTCCAGAACCTCCCTAACACATTTTCCTATGTCATTGGTACCAACATGTACCAAGACAGCAGACTCCTCCCCAGCACTATCTAAGACCTTATCTAGGTGGCGCGTGAGGTCCGCTACCTTCGCCCCTGGCAGGCATGTTACCAGGCGATCCTCACGTCCACCAGCCACCCAGCTATCTACATGTCTAATGATCGAATCACCAACTATAACGGCTGTCCTAACCCTTCCCTCATGGGCACATGGCCCTGGAGAAACTTCCTTGGTGTGAGAGGGGTTTACATCACCTGGAGGACAGGTCCTAGTTACAGGATCACTTCCTGCCACACCAGGGTGATGCTCTCCTGTCACGTGACCTCTCTCCTCCATGGCAACAGGGATGCTGCCAGACTGGAGGTGGGACTTCAGGACTATATCCCTGTAGGTCTCGTCTATGTACCTCTCTGTCTGTCTTATGCTTTCCAAGTCTGCTACTTTAGCCTCTAGAGAACGGACTCGTTCCCTGAGAGCAAAGAGCTCCTTGCACCTAGTGCACACGTAAGACCTCTCACCAACTGGGAGAAAATCATACATGTGACACTCAATGCAAAAGACTGGAAAGCCCCCATCCCGCTGCTGGACTGCTGTCTGCATCTTAGTTTTAAGTTTGTGTTTAGATCTAAGTTCTTTACTTACTAAGGGTTGCTATGGATATTTATACTAATAAAACTGAACCTAATATGTGTAATATACTTTGTTCACCTGAAGCTTAACTAATCTCAGGTCCTTAGTGTATGACTGATTTGGGTAATGAGCTTCACCTGAGAGCACCTCCTGTCTTTTAAGATGTGTAAGTACCTATAAAGCTACGATTATCCCAGGGGTGGGTGGGTGTGGGGAGGGAATTAACACTTATTAAAAGAGGGCTGCTACACAGTACCCTGTCTTGTGCTGCTGAGGTAAGCTATATTCTGATTTGATTTAAATTATAGCTCTTAGCTGCTGCTTGGCTCTAACTTCTTATGAAATTTAAAGTACAAGCTCTCTGCTGGGTTCTAAATTTAACCAGAAAGCTCTTTTCTGTGTTGTAAATTTAAGCTAAAAGAACTTTGCTGATGCTAGGCCCTGAGTGACTATTACATTTAAAGTACAAGCTCTCTGCTGGGTATGAAATGTAACCAGAGAGTTCTCCTCTGTGTTTTAAATGTAAACTTAAACTGCTGCTACTAGGCCCTGACTGATTTAACAAAAATAGTGGATCACAGATTAATTAGCTTTAATACAAAGAATTCCTTTTAGAAAATTACCAGAAGTAAATACTCACAGTTGCAGATCTCCCTCCAGAAGCAACAGTCCCCCTTACCAGTCTTTCAAGATGCAACATTAGAGTGCGGGGAGTCTCGGAGGCTCCCAAACATAGGAAAAGCAAAGTGGTGGCGCAAAAAATATTTGAAGAAATGTTGAAGGAAGGAGGCTGCATAGAGGAGGGAGATATAACTCAGATAAAAATAGAGAGAGCTCACAGAGAGCTGGGGCTCATAAGAGACAATCGCCCAAGAGACATTGTAGTTTGTCTGGCTTCCTATAAACTGAAAGAACGTATTCTGGGAGCGGCGAGAAAACTAAGATGTGTCCAGTAGGATGGAAACAAACTGGAACTGTTTCAGGACTTGTCTCAGGGGACGCTGCAGCGTAGACGAGAGATAAAAGAGGTCACGGCCCACTTGAGAAGGGCTGACCTGAGATATAAGTGGCTGTACCCGTTTGGACTCTTGATTACGGTGCAAGGGCGGTTGAGGAAAATAAAGACTTGTGCAGAAGCTTGGAAAGCGCTGAGAGACTTGGAGCTGAAAACTTACCAGAGGAGGCTCGCAGTCCGGTAAAGCCATCAGAAGTCGCTGCCAATAACAGCATGGTGGAGAGCTCTAGGTGGCACAGAGTAGCAGAGGGTGGTCGGAGACTGGCGAGATTGGCCAAGGAGCAGCGGCGAGAGGAGGAGATAGAAGAAGATGCAGGCTGAGGCAGCGCTCAACAAATGGACTTTAACTAGTCGTTTGTCAGCGTGAAAAAGATGCTGGGGGAGGTTACTGAGTAATGAAGGGGAGAGGGGAGGGCAGAAGGGTAGGGGAGGATTGGAGGGGGTTAGGGGCAACGGGGGAGATGGAGTTGGGAAGGTAAACGGGGGGGGGGGGAGAGGGGAAGGGGCAGGTAAGGAACTCATTTGAGGTCAATGAGATGGAATTCATATCTCCGGGTTGAAGAAGGTTGGGGGGGGGGGGGAGTTAGTCGTGATGTGGTTCAGAAGGGGGGGAGGATGGTAGGGGGAAGAGGAGGGAGGAGCAGAGGGGGGGGGAGGATGGTAGGGGGAAGAGGGGGGAGGGGAGAGGGGAGAGGGGGGGAGGGTTGAAAGCTAGAGGGAGGGGTGGAGCAAGGGTAGAAGAAGCTCTGAAAATTGTAACGTTGAATGTGAAAGGGTTGAATTCTCCGTGGAAGAGGCAGAAATTGTATAAAGAGTTGGCCAGACAAAAGGTGGCAATTGTAATGCTGCAGGAGACACACTTACAAAAAAAGCATGAACCGTTAGTGCACCCGAAGGGTTATAGAGAGTGCATTTTTGCATCAAACATACGGGAAAAGAAGAAGGGAGGGGTGGCGGTTTTTATTACCGGGGAGCATAAAACTGAAGTGCAGACGATGTTGCGGGACAAGGGGGGGGGGGGGAAATACCTGTTGATGCGGGTGAGAGTTGGGGAGGAGTGGTTTTGCGTGGTGAATGTTTATGCACCCACGGGCTCTCAGAAAGAATTTTTGGAGGAGTTAGAGGAGGAGGTGGCGGTACTGGGGGATGGAGAATTGATTTGTGGAGGGGATTTTAACATGCCATGGGAGGTGGGGAGGGATACAACGGGGAAGGGGAAGGGCTGAGGGTGGATAGACAGAGATATCATAGGTTTGTGAAAGAGAATGATCTGATAGATGCATGGAGATTGATGAACCCGGGGAGGCGGCAGTTCTCTTTCTTTTCAGCAGTGCATGAGACGTATTCCAGATTGGATGCTATCTGGGTAGGGAAGGAGTTGGCGGGAAGAATAAAGGGAGGGGAAATTGAGCCTATTATGTGGTCAGACCATGCACCAGTGGTGGTACAGGTGAGGGTGAGGGGGGAAAGTAAGGGGGGGCAATACTGGAAGCTTAATGAAGGCCTGCTGCAGGATATGAGGGTGATGAGAGAGGTGGAACAATTAATACCAGAGTATTTTGAAATGAACGGGAATGGAGAGGTGCAAGAAGGGGTGGTGTGGGATGCGTTTAAAGCAGTGGAAAGGGGGATATTGATAAAGTGGGGAGCGCAAATAAAAAGGGAACGGGAGATGCAGGAACTACAACTAAGGCGGCAACTAGTGGAATTGGAAGAGAAGGATGCCCAGAAGGGTGGGGGTGGGGTATTTAGGGGAGCGGTTTTGGAAACAAGGGCTAAGTTAAATGGTCTGGAAGTGGGGCGGAATAGGCATCGGATGCAGCTAATGAGGCAGAACTTCTTCGAAGGGGGCAATAAAGCGGAGAAGTATCTAGCCCGGCAGTTAAAAAAGAGAAAGGAATGGAATCGAATCGTAAAGATTAAAAGTAGGGAGGGGTAGTGCGAGAGGATCATAAGATCAGAGAGGAATTTGCAGCGTTCTATCAGGAACTATATGGAGCCTAGGCTGAGGGAACGGAGGGAGAGATCAAAGATTACTTTGGGGGGGGGGGGGGACTGCCACGGTTGGAGGAGGGGGAGCAGGAGGATCTGGACAGAGAGATTGGAGCAGAGGAGGTGCTACTGGCCATTAAGGGTATGAAGCTCGGGAAGGCCCCGGGTTTAGATGGGCTGACAGCATGCTTTTACAAGAAGTTTGGGGATCAGTTAATCCAGCCTTTGCTATCAGTCTTTAATTCAGTGAGGCGGGGGGAGAAGTTGGTGGATACGATGGGCTAGGCTGGCATTACCTTGATTCACAAGGGAGGGAAAGATCCACAGGATTGTGCATCCTATAGGCCAATCTCGCTGTTAAACCAGGATGCGAAATTGCTGGCAAAAATACTAGCGACAAGGCTTAATAAAATCCTGGGGAAGTTAGTTCATGAAGACCAAGCAGGTTTCATTCCAGTGAGGCAAGTGGCAGATAATATTTGTAAGGTCCTCAATGTGCTGTGGGCAACAAGGCGCTCGGGCGATAAGGCGTTGCTGGTCTCGTTGGATGCTGAGAAAGCATTCGATCAAGTGTCATGGAAATTCTTATTCTCGGTATTAGGGACCATGGGGTTTGGGACAGAATTTGTGAAGTGGATAAGGGCCTTGTATGAAAGCCCCAAGGCCTGTGTGAGAGTAAATGGAGGTTACTCACAGTTTTTCCCCTGGGGAGGGGTACAAGGCAGGGTTGTCTGCTGTCGCTCCTGCTTTTAGCGCTTTCTTTGGAGCCCTTGGCAGCGCGGATAAGGGCGAACCCAGAGATAAAGGGGGTGAGGATAGGCCAAATAGAGTATCGCATGTCGCTCTTTGCAGATGACATTTTATTAACAATTACACAGCCATGGAGAACTCTACCAGCCTTAATGGGTGAGATACAGAAATACGGGAGCATGGCGGGGTTCCGGATCAATTGGGGGAAGTCAGAAATATTAAGTGTAGGGGGGGGAAGAGGAACAGCATAGGGAATTACAGCAGCGCTTTCCGTTTAGATGGGCAAAGCGGTCGATCCGGTATCTGGGGGTGCAGGTGGGGAGGACCTTGGAGGAATTATTTGAATTAAATTACAAAAAGCTTTTAGGGCAACTGGAATCACAACTGGGGGGCTGGAGTAGAGGGTACTATTCTTGGTTTGGGCGGATGGCGATTGTTAAGATGATGCTGCTCTCCCAATTCTTGTTTTTTTTCCAAGTGCTACCCATAGCGATACCGAGAGGAGTATTAAGGAAAGTACAAAAGCAAGTAGAGGGGTTTATTTGGGGGGGCAAAAGGCCAAGGGTGGCAGCGCGGACATTGCAAGTGCAGGGGATGGAGGGAGGGATGGGGGTGCCTAATTTTGCACTGTACTACAAGGCAGCGCAGCTTAGGGCGGTGTATGCATGGATCAGGGAGCCACGCAAGCAATGGGTGAGGATGGAGGCAGCAGAATTCAGCCCTGGCGAACTAGAGCGGATGGTTGGGGGGGGGAAGGGGGAGAGGGGGGCTAACCCTATGGTGGTACACACTTTAAATATATGGCAACAGAACAGGCAGAGGATGGTGGGGGATAAGAAGTGGTCGCAGACCATGTCCCTCCAGGCGTGCTGCGAAAAGGGAGTGGGACCAAGCAGAGCAGTGCTGATGAGGTGGGAGATGCAGGGGCTGAGTCAGGCATCACAGATATTAATGGGGAAGGAGGTACGGACGTTTGAGGGTATCCGGGATATGTATCAGTTGCAAGAATCAGATAGGTATGCATATGTGCAACTGGTGTCGCTGATTCTTAACAGGCAGAGGGGGCAGGATGGGGGGGAGTGGAATGGTTTGAAGGGGCATGTCTGGGGTCTTTGGGGCAAAAGGGCATGATCTCTAGAATCTACAAAGGCTTAACAGGGCGGGGAGTTGGGAAATTGAGCTACATGGAAGCGTGGGAAAGAGATTTGGGGGTGGAATGGGGGGTAGAGGTGTGGGAGGAGGTGGCAAGGGGGATAGCCAAATTTTCAATTGCCACGGCACTACGTGAGAACGGGTTCAAGGTGCTGAGTAGGTGGTATCTCACGCCAGAGAGGTTGAATAAAGCGGGGGTTTTGAAGACGAATGAGTGTTGGAGGAAGTGTGGAGAAGAGGGCACATGGCTGCATATGTGGTGGTCCTATCCAGTCATTCAGAGGTATTGGGGGGAAGTTGGGGATAATATTCAGCGGATTGTGGGGGCTAGAATAAAATTGACCCCTGAAGTGTGTCTCCTGCAGAAGAAGGATGGGCAGTGGGAAGGAGAGTGGCGTATCATCTGGTTTTGTGTCACAGCGGCCAGATGTGAAATTGCCTAGCACTGGAATAAAATGTTTCTACCATCTATGGACAGTTATGCTAAAAGACTGTCGGATATTTACCTAATGTACAAAATAACGGGGGAGAAAAAGGGTACGGGGGACAAACTGAGAAACGGTGGGAGGGGGTTTGGAGGTGGTTGAGAGAGCAGATGTGGAAGGAAGGAGCAGCAAGGGAGGGGGAAGGGGAGGGGAGGGGGTAGGGAGCGGAGCAGGTTAAAGGCAGAGGTAGGAGTGGTAGTACATAGTAAGGGGGGGAGGGGTTAGGGGAAGGGAGGAAGGAAGGGAGGGGGTTAGAAGTGGGGAACGAGTGGAGGGAATAGGTAGGGGAGGAGAAGTGAAGAGGCAAGGAATTACGGTGGGGTCAATAGGTTAGCATGGGGTTGTTGACTATGGTTGATTGTTACATGATGTACTTTTCCGGATGTAACTGGCTTGTTGAAAATTAATAAAAATCTAAAATTAAAAAAAAAAAAAAAGAAGCGCTGATAACGCAGAACCTTGGGGTATGCCCATCTTTTGGAAAAATGGGTTTGAAGAAATAAAATAGATAAAAAAGAAAAAACAAAAAAAAGGCTTTCTAAAACTAGTTCAAACTATGTGGGAAAGAGATAGCATTCACAACAAAAACAAAAAAAATACAGAAGCCTGCCATCAGATATCAAACTGATCTAGCCTTTAAAATTCCCCTATAGCATCTAGGGCCATATTATTACAGTCTGTTATTAGTATTATACAAAAGAAAATCCTCTAAATGAACTGGGTCAACAAAGGTATACCTGTTTCCCTTATAAGAACGTGAACACTTAAGAGGGAAATTTTAGAAAAAAAAAAAGTTGTCCAAGGATAAAATCCTAGCCTTGAACTGAAGGAACCTTTGGGCATGTGTTGTCCTGGAAACATCTGGGCATAGACATATCCTTGGACCTCAGAAGACCACTTTTTTCTTATGAAAGTAGGCCATCAATGCCATGATCTTACAGTATCTGATTTTATGTAAAAGGAGACCAAGAGAGTGGCTTTTGAATAAATTATACCAGAAGGACTCCAGAAAACTAGATAGCTCAAAGCTGTCCAGTGCAACAATCTGATCTGTCCTCCCCAGCCTACATCTTCAATATCTTAACAGAAGAAACAGAATACAATTTAGAGATGCTATTATCAACAGAAGGAAATTACAACACTTCAAGAAAATGTCTAACTCCGTAAGAGATAATAGCCTTGTCTTTATGAAATTAAAGAAACAAATTCTTCATTCTAGCTGGTTATACCAGTTCAAGTTGACAATACACAAATAGGCTAACTTTTATACTGGTCATGCTGATGGCCTGCAATGTCCAAATCTGTGATTCAAGTTTGGGGACACAGGTCTCTACCTGGTTAAACCTATCTTAATCTTCCAACTTGGTAACTGTTTCCTTAGAAAAAACATAAATCTCTGGATGAGAAGAACTGTTCATATAACATGCCTCCAAATATTAGCCAGAGATATCTGACCTCCACTGGGGGGAGGGGTGGGAACCACTTCTCTGTGTGGCCATGGCCGCATCTGGGGCCATAACTAATTTAGGGAGAGGGACTATCTGAAAGAAACATAATGGCCATCAGACTACAGTAAACAAAGTCAAAGGTAACTGAAAGGGCTCCCCATTAAGGCTAGACCCATCCTCCATGACAGTCACCCAAAAGAAGAGGGACGGGGTTCCTAACTTAAGGCTCAAAGAAGCCCCAAATGACTGGAGAGATGTACTTGCCTGCACCTCCAACTGTTTCATATCCCTTATATGGAACATTTGAATACGATGGTCCTTTGCCCCATGTACAGTATAATGTCTGGAGTCCCAGCAACTTCAAGCTGTGCTTTTATCTTTATCTTACCCATAATCACTATTTAAGCGGCTCCTCACTGGCCACTCACTGACACCAAAGAGACATTCCCTTAGGGCACACACCTTCTCCAGCATATGACAGACTGTGTAGTGCATTTGGACAAGTTTTTAAAAGCACCAGCCGCAATGGACTGATGATAACACTATGGGGGTGTTCCAAGGTAGTCCATTACTCTCCCTCCTCTACTCATTTCAACCCATCGGGGCAAAATGGGTAAGATAAAGATAAAATGGCTTCCAGGCCTTCACTCCCATTGTAAACCGCTGAAATAGTTTTTTGCTTGTCAGCAGTATATCAAGCGCCTGAAATAAATTGCAAACTCCAGGTCAAGTACAGCAGTCTCTCAACAATCTCTAACATTCAATAGCCTTCCCTGGCAGCTGTAGCACACTAGGCTAGAAATTTCAATCTATTATCCATCATCACTATTAGATTTTTTTTTTTTGGGTGGTGACGCCTAACGCAGAACCCAGCCTTATGCATTTGTTAGGATTTTTTTCTTATGTGCATCACTTTGTACTTGTCCACTTTAAATTTCACCTGCCATTTATATAGCCAGTGTCCTAGTCTCACAATCCTCTGCTGTTTTAATGATTTTGAATAAATATCTGTCTTTAAGGGTAATCATCTCATTCACCACTTCTTTCTCCAGATCATTAAACAGCACAGGCTCTAGCAGGGCCGGATTTACCTTGAGTGAGGCCCTACGCCAACAAAAATTGTGGGCCCCCAGAAAAAATAAAAACGAGATCAACTTACCAAAACAGAAATGGCAATAGATGTATAGAATTGCCTGACATAAAGAGGCAATAGGGACAAAATCAGCATCAGAATTCAAGAAATACATTAAAAAAGACATATTCCAGTTAATAAATTCAAAATAAAAAGTATTTTTCTACCTTCTGTTTGGGCACTTTTTCAGTTGCAATTGCTCCAGTCACTTTCTTCTGGTTTCTTCGTGTCTTCTGCTAGCTATCCATTTGTCCTTTCTTCTCTTTTAGATATTTTCCATTCTCTCTCTATTTCTGCTTTAACATACTGATTGTTTCCCTTTTGCTCTTTCCCCCAATTCTTTCCTTATTCCTTTATCATCCATTTAAATTTCACCCTTCCATTTGCAAGCCCCTCTTACTCTCCCAATACCCAGCCCATCATAGACTTTTCTTCCACACAAAATATTTTTCCCCTCTCCATTCTCATTCCCCATCCATTCTAGTCCTCCCCCAAAATCAGTTCCCTTATAGTTCTAGACCCACCCAGCATCCACTCCCTTCTAGTCCCATTCTCCCATGCCCCACATCAGCCCATTTCCAGTCCTATTCTAGCTCTTCATCAGCCCATTTCCAGTGCTAGCCTTCACATCACAGGCCATTTCCAGTCCTAGCCCCCACCATCACATCCCATTTGCAGTCCGAGTCCCCCTGCACCATCACAGCCCATTTGCAGTCCTAGTTCCCCCCCCCACCATCACAGCCCATTTGCAGTCCAAGTTACCCCCCCCCCCATAGCCCTTTTCCGGTCCAGGCCCCCCCCCCATCACAACCCATTTCCAGTCTAGGTCCCCCTCCCCATCACAACCCATTTCCAGTCCATGTCCCCCCCCCCCCAATAGCCCTTTTACAGTTCAGGTCCCCCCCATCACAGCCCATTTCTTTCCAGTCCAAGTCCCCCCCCCCCATAGCCCTTTTCCGGTCCAGGTCCCCCCCCCCCCTTCACAACCCATTTCCAGTCCAGGTCCCCCCCCCTTCACAACCCATTTCCAGTCCAAGTCCCCCCCCCCCATAGCCCTTTTACAGTTCAGGTCCCCCCCATCACCGCCCATTTCTGTCCATTGCAAGTCCCCCCCCCCATAGCCCTTTTCGGTCCAGGTCCCCCTCCCCATCACAACCCATTTCCAGTCCATGTCCCCCCCCCCATAGCCCTTTTACAGTTCAGGTCCCCCCCCATCAACGCACATTTCTTTCCAGTCCAAGTCCCCCCCCCCCCAAATAGCCCTTTTCCAGTCCAGGTCCCCCCTTCACAACCCATTTCCAGTCCAAGTCCCCCCCCCCCATAGCCCTTTTACAGTTCAGGTCCCCCCCCATCACAGCCCATTTATTTCCAGTCCAAGGATCCCCCCCCCCATAGCCCTTTTCCGGTCCAGGTCCCCCCCCCATCACAACCCATTTCCAGTCCAGGTCCCCCCCCCCATAGCCCTTTTACAGTTCAGGTTCCCCCCCCATATCACAGCCCATTTCTTTCCAGTCCAAGTCCCCCCCTCTAGCCCTTTTCCGGTCCAGGACCCCCCCCTCAATCAATCACAGCCCATGCAGTCCTTGGCCCCCCCGACCAGCACCGCGGCTGTCTGAGAGGCTTCAGAGGGAGCCGGGTAAGCTCGCGCGAGGCCCCGGCTCCCTCTGTACAGCCGCCAGTGTGAAGAGCCTTTTCCTTCACACTGGTGGCTGTATCTGTGAAGCCGCGAATGCTGGGAAAGGTTAAAGGGCATTGCCTTTAACCTTTCCCAGCAATCGCGGCTTTACAGATACAGCCGCCAGCGTGAAGGAAAAGGCTCTTCACGCTGGCGGCTGTACAGAGGGAGCCGGGGCCTCGCGCGAGCTTACCCTGCTCCCTCTGAAGCCCGGCGGTGAGTGGGCCCTTGCCAGCTGTGGGCCCTACGCCATGGCATACATGGCGTATAGGTAAATCCGGCCCTGGGCTCTAGTACAGACCACATGGGCACTCCATTATCGACCTTAATTTCCTGTCCTTTATAAAGTTTCCAGTCACAATAGCCAGCATCAACAACACCAGGATGTAGTTTCCATGATCACCCATACAGCCATTTTTAAAAATTGGCATTATACTTAAGCATGAATTCTCATAACTTAAGCTTTATAAAAGCAATGCTAATTTTCGTTCTCCTCTGGTAAGATGGGGATGAAAGTGTGTGCAAAAAAATAATAGGTGCTTATAGCACACTAGCTGAGGAGGAATCAAGGACATTCCAAGTATTCTACCAAAGTTTCTGCCCAAAACTGTGGGGACGTGTCGGGGGGTTTTCCCAAGATTAAGAACTTGGCTATACAGGAGTCAGCATTGACTCAGCTGAGAGCATATAGCGAAACATGTTCCACATTAAGATTCATGAAGAAACTTGACTTGCAGGATGATAACTGAGCAGTCCTTTGAACACTGTGCATATTAAACACAACTTTCACTCTCTAGGAAGGGAACATCCTTGCAACTAGTAAAAATTCTCTTTTATAGGTCTTCATCTTAAAAATATGGCAAGGGTCCTGGATCTTTAGGGGGCTTTGGAAGGAGTATATCCCTCACACAGTTACATGTCTCATCAGGTCAAGTGTTGTTCCCTCCCTTTGATATGAACGGACCAACTAATGGAGATGCATATATGGGTTATTTTGTGGAATACACTTCCAGTGCACATACAATTGGAGCATAATTTTGTTTCAGAAGCAGCTGAAAAACTTATTTCAACAAGATTTTACAACTGGGCAGAGCATAATAGAGGTTGAGCGTGGCTGGTGGAGGGCCTTATAAGGTGCTGGTGATCTTTTGCTATTTATATTTTCAGCCTGTTATATATTTATATTTATTTTTTTTTTTACTTTTTATTTATGCACATTATTATAATAATATTCCAAGTATCACAGAACCTCAAGTACCATCTCCACAATAATGGGGAATGAAGTAGTCCATAATAAAGGAAAGTTGAAATCTAGAAATCTAAATTTAAAAAAAAAACAGCTAGCAAATTGCATAGTTACTAATTATAACAGGGGAGCATTAAGCAACATCCATTTCAGAGGAAAAGCTTCTCATTTGAGCATTTACCAAAGACTTATCAACCAAAAATATCATCAATTGCGAAGGATCAAAGAAAACATTTTACATTTATGCTCCTATTTGCAGAATTCTAGGGCACATCAACAGGAACCGCCTGACCCTCTTCTACATCAGCAGTACCATAGCAGAAAAAGCCATAGTCTTAAGATTATGGAACAATTCTTGTTGATGTTTAAAATAAGACTTAAATACAAGATCCCGATCGTATTAAAAAACAAAGGTAACAATCAAAGGTAAACTCCTCTGCCATCTCCCTAGAAGATTCTTAAAAAAGTCATAAGGTTCAAACTATCATTCAACATCTGTGACACATCCATCTGAGCTTCTACCCAAGGTACTTTCTTGGCAGATGGAATATAGAAAATCTGGGCAAGAGGTGGAAGTGATTCACCATGAAACTTTAAAACTTTTACCATGGAACTTTAAAACCTCCCCCACCATATAACGTCTAAGCATTTCCCTTGCAGATATCAAAGTAACTCTAGGAAAGTTTATAAAACAAGTTCTTTCTATGCATGATGTTATCAGAACTCTCCATAGCTCTAATTAAGCAAGAGTTATCCTTAATTAAAGCAGCTTCTCATCTCTTATTTTTGAAATCTCCACTTTCACTTCATTAAGATGTCTCTGAGATGCTGCTATCTTTGAGGTATGATGGGCTACCGCCATTTCCATACCTGGAATCTAAATGGATAACTGCTGAAAATCTGTCTAGTGAGAGCCTTCTCCAGATTCTTGATACTGTCCAGAAAGCATCCACAGCAGATAGTTTTGGCAGCAAGAAGATAAAGGAAACATTGCTTGAAACAGCTTTGGCAGATGCAGCTTCCCCACCACCAGCTACTCTTCCCACTCCTTCAGCACAACCACTACTGGTTTCTACAGTACGAGTGAAAACTGGGTCCAAAGCCAGTTGGTGTTCCACATGAGAAGACATGAGGCATGTCTGATCAGAAGGACGCCTTTGCTACAGGAGTCAGAGATGTTTCCAAAGCAGAGGATGCCATCGATCCTTTGTCCATACTGCTTTCCCTCCCAGGAGAAGTCTACCACTGCTATATAGCACACAAAAGTATCCATCAGATCAGTACAAGGAGGTACAGCTGTCTGCCTTGCCTGTCCCTCTTTACTGTGCAGAAAACCTCTTTGAAGAAAAGCCATCACGGAGGCAAGATACTGGTCGTCTGCCATCTTGCTCCATTCCCTGGCAGCTCATTGTTTTATGAATATTTAATTGTAAGCCACTATAAAAGCAAAACTCTGGATTAACAGTCTATACATTTTTATAAATAAGTAACTCAATGTCAGTGCATATCAAAATGAAATCTCATTGTTTCTCTTGCCAAATTTACTAGTTAGGAGGGTTTCAAATATTGAGATATGTGACAATTTGCTGAGATTAAAGGGAACCTTTACATTGCCTATGACAGAACATGTCTTTGCCCATTAACTCAATAACAGGAAGTTCTTTTATTTCTTTTATTTATTTATTTAATTGGTTTTATACACCGTTTTTCTACAAGGCAAAACGGTTTACATAGAACAAAGAATGCTTACATGGAACAATTGAAACTATATACAGGCAATTTGAAATAAATAACTGAACATTGTTTAATGAAAGAATGCTTACATAGAACAATTAAAAATATATACAGGCAGCTCTAGGAAAAAAAATATGGAACGCTTCACGAATTTTAATATCAATAGTTTCTGCTAAATTCAAATATATCATTTTCTGGCCCACAGTAAAATAACCTTGAAGAGGGCTTCCCCCCTATCCCATAGGCTTAAGTGGTGAAGTTCAAAGCATTCTCAGCTACTTTAACCTTTTAAAGTATCAAGTGGAAGCTCATACTGAGAGAGACCGGAACATTCATTTTTAAATAAAAAAGCAGAGTATAAGCTGCCTGAAGATAATGAAAAAAAAGTTGGTAGTTGTCATCACTATTAAGCAGCACTTAAGGGATAGAGAAATGCTATAGCCTAATGATATCTAACATCCTGTAATGAACAAAAGCTCCCAAGTGATTATACACCTTCAAGAACTTGTTGGGATATATCTATATATATTATGGAATTTAATTGTGTGCTTATGAAATTTTGATGATCACAAAAGCAAGAAAGATTTCTAGATATTTTCCAATACAAAACTAGAATGACCATAAAGCTTCAATATCTTTTACACTTAAAACTTGTAAATGTGCCCATTTCAACAGATAAGCTTTGAGTTCTCAAAAATTCCTGCAACCAAAGCTTTCAATATCCATTTTCACAGTTCAAGGTTCACATGTCCCACAGGGTACAGAGCAATCCTGACATTTTCACAAACTTGTTCCTAATATTTCGTTTAGTGAGACAAACTAAATAAATTTCTGCTGTCCTACAGTCCCAAAGACATCTGGAGAGGTTTCCTTGTTACCTCCCTATTAAATTTATGATGCACAGAATGGGAACTTTTCTGTATGCAGTAAAACTATGTGTACCAATGAAGATATTAGTTTGTGAAGGTTTTCTGGATGGGATGTAGGCAGCCATTTTGAATGGAGTCTGTCCAAATCTTACTGCTAGGGAAATCTACTCAATTAGCTGAAAACTGAATCCAGAGGACTGTATTATAAAGTTTAGTGATTCTTCACTATGGGGGTCATTTTAGAAGCCCTATTTGTGCTTTGAATGTCCAAAATAGGGCACAGAGAAGTCCAAAGCACATGTCTCCAGAGCCATTTTGAAGCCAGCCATGGGGACGTCAAAGTATGAACAGAGGCACGGTGGAGGAATGGCCGGGGTATTCCCAAGAACTTGGATGTCCCTGCCTAATTTCAGAAACAATATGGATGTCTGGCATCGCATCCAAGTTTAGACCTGTTTCAGGCATGCACAAGCATCTGAAAAGTACTCATTTTGAATGAAAAACATCTAGAGGGTGAAGAGAAGGCGGTACTCCATCATCCCCAGAACTCAGCACAATGTCAACGATAGCAGTAGTGGGATTTGAACCTACTACTACTAATCATTTGCATAGTGCTACAAGGCATACACAGCACTGTACAGAGATATGTAAGAGACTGTCCCTGCTCAGAGCATACAATCTAGTCAAGACAGACAACACAACAACTGGGGACTAACTTACATCTAGGGGAATGGTAAGGAAACACACAGTTGGAGACAGGGGTGGTTCTATCATTAGGCAGGGTGAGGTGGCTGCTTCAGGTGGCAAAAAATTCCCCCCCAAAACAAGCCAGTGACAACTGCCTCATGCTGCCTAAAAAAACCCAACAAAACAAAAAACAATGTTAATCCTAGAGGAAGTCTCCCCTACTGCCACCTTTCCTGTGTTTGCAACAATGGAGGCAGCGGGCCTCAGAATTGAAATACAGAAAAAAAAAAAAAAGAGGTACGGTCTTTACGACTCTGTGCTTGGAAGGACGGCAAATGCCCACCCTCTCTGACAGCATCACATCGTGTCAGAGGGGGCGGGCATTTTGAAACCCATGTGTTAAAAAAGAAATCGTAGTTACTCACCTGTAACAGGTGTTCTCCAGAGACAGCAGGAATCAGTCCTCACTTATGGGTGACGTTGACACCGACGGAGCCTGCACGGAGCAATTTCCCAGCTTTCAAAGAAAGCCTTTGGGATTGCTATCACGCATGCGTGGTGCTCTTCCCACCCAAGGGTGCCATCTTGCTCAGTCAGGTCCCTTAACTCAAGCCCTACCAAGCAGATGGAAAGGGAAGGACAAAAATTCAGCAACTCATCAGGGGAGGCAGGAGGGTAGTAAGGACTGATTTCTGCTGTTCCTGGAGGAAGCGTAGTTACTCACCTGCAACAGGTGATCTCCGGGAACAGCAGGAATTTAGTCTTCACATATGGGTATCATTGGTACTGACGGAGCCCGCGCGGGAATGCTCCCCAGTGTCCAATAAGAACGCTTTGGGAGCATCCCACAGTGCATGAGTGCTGCCTTCCCGCCTCTGTACCTCTCTCACTTCAGTTGAGTTTATAGCTGAGACCAAAGGAGAGAAGTAGAGAAAGAGATAGACACAACTCCTAGGGAAGGTGGGTGGGTTATGAAGACCAAATTCCTGCTGTTCCTGGAGATCACCTGTTACAGGTGAGTAACTACTGTGATAAGGAAGACTCTAGTGAGCCCATGGAAGAAGAAAAGAATGATTCTACCTTTAGGAAAGGTCACAGCCCTGCAAAGCACACGTTCCAGCAGTTCTCTGGAGAAAACAAACACAGGGATTCAAAAGCTAAGCTGACACACCCAAGCCCTGATGATGTAGCAACAGGCTTGGAAACTGATTACAAACACCTGTCTAGAGAGTCAGGGAGGTTTATCAGAAAACAGGGATATAAACCAGGGCTGGAGAGTGAGTCAGGAGAGCAGCACGAGGGAGAGCAGCACGAGGGAGAGCAGCACGGAAGGCAGCCCAGTTGGAGGAAACACAGTAGCTGGAGGAAGGAAGCCACGTGGAGGAAAGGAACTGAAGCAAGCAAAGCAAAGCAGAAGGGGAGAGGACACGAAAGTGGTCTGGAGTGCTCAGAGAGAAAGAGCAGGAAAACCTTCAAACCCCAGCACTGAAGGAAAAGCTTTAGAGAGTTCAGAGGTGGGTGCCTAAGACTCAGTGCAGATATCCGCAGAGCCCAGCCTTGAATGGAGAACCGTGGCAGAGCTCCAGGGAGGAACCTAAGCTAAGGGACAAGGGACTGTTTCCCCAGAGCTGGCAAGAGATAGCCACACAGCTGCAGAGAGGAGTTTCCTCAGGCTCAGGTACTGCTCATCCCTATTCACTAGAGCTGTATTTAAAAGACCCACAGGGAGTTTTAGGGAGAAAACACCCTGAGGCATCTGCCAGTAGTTTAAAGCAAGGCAGTGCGGCACAAGAACCTCAAGCAATGCAGGTGGACTCTAAGGAGAGTGATTCCTTACAACCAGAACAACCTATGGATTGTACTTTGTGCTTTGCAGACAGTATTGAAAACCTTTGCTAAACTGTATAGTATAAGCTGAGTGTAACCTAAAGAAAAGAAGATATTTTCTTTGGTAAAGGAAGCTGCCATGTTTTGTTCTTTTTCTGTATACGTGAGAAGCAGCTGCATTTGGATTGAATGAATGTAAAAGCTCAGCCAGCACTCTTGTATAAAGAACCTTTTTGAACAAATACTGGAGAAGTATCCTGGTGCAACTTACTTTGAACCTTTGCTTTTTGGGAGAAATAAACTTTGTTATAGTTTTGCCTATAACGCTGGCTTCATGACTATTTTCTATCAGAAGGAAAACTACTTTTCCCAGCATGCATCACGAGAGGAAAGTTAGTTGATTTAACCTTCAATAGAGAAAAATAATGGCTACCCCAGCCCTCCAAGCCTAAGGCAGAGGGCGGGGTATGACACTATGATATCTCCAGGAACAAGCAGGAATGTATTCTTCACATATGGGGACTCCCCAGCTGAAAGATGCCAAGGGGTGACCCCAGCAAGCTGCGAACCCAGGTGAGATGGGTCATGCTTCCTCCCATGGACCTCTGGCATCCAAACGGTGGACGATGGGTAGGAGTTGTATTAAGTATGGAAGAGATGCTGGAGAACAGCCTGGCCAAATGAGGCATCCCGACGGGAGTCCTTGTCTAAACAGTAGTGGGCTGTGAAGGTGTGTACCGAAGCCCAAGTGGCTGCTTTGAAGATGTCATCAATACACACAGAACGAAGTTAGCCGTTGAGGCTGCCATTGCTCTCACATTGTGAGCTGTGACATGGCCTTCGAGAGATAGTCCTTTACTCTGATATGTATAGGATATGCAATCTGCAAACCAGTTTGACAGAGTTCTTTTGGAAACTGGAAGTCCCAAATGACTAGAGTCAAAAGCCACATAAAGCTGAGAAGATTTTCTATGTGGCTTAGTTCTTTAGAGATAAATGGCGAAGGCTCTTTTACAATCCAATGTGTGAAGATTCCTTTCCGCACTGGCGGCATGAGGCCTAGGGAAGAATATAGGAAGATAAACCGACTGGTTTAAATGAAAAGGCGAAACCACCTTTGGCATAAAGTGAGGATGAGTCCTGAGCACTGTTCCCTCCTAAGCTGTGCGCGTGTGCGCGTGCACACACCTCACCGAGCGAGCGCACATACTTTACAACAGAGCGCACAAAAATTACGGTTCTGATTCTGATAGAAAAAAACGTAGATGTCTTAAAATTTAAAAGTTGTGATTGTAATTGCTAGAAATTTTCTGCTTCATTTAGTAATCATCTATTTTCATTTAATTTGATTAAAATCAATGTGGTGTACATACTGTATTCTGACGTGTAGTCAAATTTTAAAGTATATAACTCCGAGTGTCGTTATGTGGCGCACAAAAATTTAACCTTCCTTCAAAAGCTGCACAGCTGATATTTTATGCGCACACAGCCTACAGAAAATTAGAGGGAACATTGGTCCTGAGGACTACTTTATCGTGGTGGAACCTTGTATAAGGAGGGTCAGCTACTAACACCTGGAGTTCACTAATGCGTCTTCTAGAAGTGATGGCAATCAGGAAAATAACTTTCCATGAAAGAAACTTTAGGTCTGAAGTGACTAAAGGTTCAAAGGGCAGTTTCATAAGCTGACCAAGAACAAGACTCAGATCCCATGCCACCGGTGGTGGTTTAATAGGAGGTTTTGTTAAGAGTAGGCCTCTCATAAATCTTGATACAAGTGGATGAGAGGAAATAAGTTGCCCATCGAAAGGTTTATGAAAAGCAGCAATAGCACTAAGATGGACTCTCACTGAATTGGTCTTCAGACCAGAAGTTGATAATTGGAGGGGATACACTACTAGCGACTCTACAGGTACCAAAAGGATCCGAGGTAGCATGGATTCACTAGAGGCAGGTCTTGTCAGACAAATCTGATTGATTTCTTTGACTGGGTGACCAGGGAGTTGGACCGAGGGAGAGCCCTAGATGTGGTGTATTTAGATTTCAGTAAAGCCTTTGACACTGTTCCTCACAGGCGACTTATAAACAAACTGAGCTCCCTAGGGATGGACCCTAAAGTTACTGCTTGGGTGAGAAATTGGTTGGGTTGGAGGTGACAAAGAGTACAGGTAAATGGAGCTCACTCTGAGGAGAAGGATGTTACCAGTGGTGTGCCCCAGGGATCTGTCCTTGGTCCGATTCTTTTTAACATCTTTGTTAGTGATATAGTGGAAGGGCTGTCGGGTAAGGTTTGCCTCTCTGCAGATGATACCAAAATCTGCAATAGAGTAGACACCCAGGAAGGTGTAGATAACATGAGGAGGGATCTAGCTAAGCTTGAAAAATGGTCTAGAATTTGGCAGCTGGGATTTAATGTTAAAAAATGTAAGGTCATACATTTGGGCTGCAGCAATCCAAGGGAGCAATATAGTATAGGGTGTGAAGTACTTTTGTCCACTAAAGAAGAGCGGGACCTAGGTGTGGTTGTGTCTGATGATCTTAAAGTAGCTAAACAGGTAGGAAAGGTGGCAGCAAAAGCTAGAAGGATGTTTGGATGCATACGGAGAGGAATGGCTAGCAGAAAAAGGAGGTGATAGTGCCTCTGTATAAGTCTTTGGTGCGACCTCATTTGGAGTATAGTGTGCAATCCTGGAGACCTCACCTTCAAAAGGATGTGAACAGGATGGAGTCGGTGCAGAGGGTGGCTACTAAAATGGTTAGTGGTCTTCATTATAAAGCATATGAGGACAGACTTAAGGATCTTAATATGTACACCTTAGAGGAAAGGCAGAATAGAGGTGATATGATTGAGATGTTTAAATACCCCCATGGCATAAATGTTCAGGGGGAGAGACTCTTTCAATTGAAAGCAAGTTCTGCTACGAGGGGACATGGGATGAGGGTGAAGGGGGATAGATTCAGGAGTGATATGCAGAAATATTTTTTTACGGAAAGAGTGGAGAATCCATGGAAGAGTCTCCCAGTGGAGGTGGTAGAGATGAGGACAGTAACTAAATTCAAAAAAGCATGGGACAAACACAGAGGATCTCTAAAGGAAAAAGGGGACTGTTGTAGTTGTTGATATGGAAGGACAGACTAGATATGCCATGTGGTCTTTTTCTGTCGTCATATTTCTATGTTTCTAAGACCCTTTTGTGAACACCAGGCAGAGAACGTTTTCCACTTAAAAGCATAGGAACGTCGGAGGGAATGACGTCATCGACCGGAGGAGCCACATGAGAGCGGAGCTCTGTGGAAGCGAGAGGAAAATTGCCCGTAAAAGCCCGGAACGGAGGATATAAAAAGTGGAAAAACATCCTAGAAAGAAAGTGGAAGAGGTGCAGCGGTGTGAGGAGATGAAGAAAGGTGTGGCGGACTTGAAAGGGTTCGCGTACAAAAGCGCCACGGGGAGCACCGGAGGGAAGAACAAGATGGCTGCGATGAGTGCTGGAAGCGCGGAGGAAGAGAATAAAACGAAGAATGGAGAAAGTCTCCAGAGCGGAGAGGTGGAGGTTCTGCGAGGGAAGATAAAAAGCTGGTTCAGCACTCTCAGAGAGGATTTAGCTCATTTTAAAACGGAGGCCCAGTCATGGATGGATGAGCTGAGAGCAGATGTGAGAGAGGTGGGACAGCATGTGGAAGAGTTGGAGGGTAAAATGGAGGTGCAGGACAGTACAATACACAGACTGCAGGAGAGAATGGACAATATGGAAGTGGAGGCGGAAGAACTGTGGTCCAAAGTCGAAGACCTGGAAAATAGATCAAGGAGTGCAAATATTAGAGTGAGAGGGGTCTCTGAAACTATGGGGAACTTAGACTGTGGAATTTTGGTGGAACGTATTAGCAAGCGATTAATGGAGGAGGCGGGTCAAGATGGCTCTCAATTATGTTGGACAATAGATCATGCACATAGAGCGCTGGGCCCAAAAAGAGATGGGTATACCAGGGACATAATTGTTTGATTTCATGAGTACTCCACTAAATGTGCTGTGGTGGATGCAGCAAAGAAGCTTACTGACTTTAAATGGAATAACCAGAGAATGGAACTGTATATGGATTGGTCAGCTATTACCATGAGAAAGCGGTGCGAAATGGCAGGTGTAACCAAAGTGCTGTGTGAGAAATCAGTTAAATATAAATGGCTATTTCCTTTTGGCTTACAATTTTGTATCGAGGGGAGGACGTCGTATGTCAAGACAACAGCAGAGGCAGTCACGGTACTGAAGGAGGCAGGATGGAATGAGATACCGGAGGCACCCCAACAGATGCTTAATAAAGGGCCGCGACGGCAGATGTGAGAGATTGAATGGAGAAGAGCTCCACAGGGGATCACAGACTGCGTAGGCAAAGACAAAGCCACGTGCAGGGTGTGGAAGGCGCTGGCTGAAGAGTTGGACATGGTGGCAACCTGGTTATTGTATTAGTTAATGACACAATTTATGCATATGGTTGTTGAGAGTTTTGGGAAGTGTTGGGGGGGGGGAATGAGAAGCAAGGGAGAGAAACAAAGAAAATAAAAAGAAAGGGGGTAACTGTAGAAATTCTGGTTCCCTTCTTGTCTCCTCTGCTGCTCTAGCGGGGCTGGTGGGCAAAGGAAAATAGCAAGAGGATAGGAAAATGCTTCCAGGAGTGGTGATGAATCATGCCTCACAGAAGTAGTAGGGAAGGGGTGCTGGTGGAGAGTGGAGAGTGAAGGGGGAGGTGGAGAGGGGGTAACCGGATTCCCAACTGCAGGGTAAGGGGGGGGGAGGGAGAGAGCAGGCAAATGGAAAGGTTTAAAATAATGACAATGAATGTGAGAGGATTAAATTCCCCCATAAAGAGGCAGAGAATGTTCAAGGAGATTAACAGGCTCAAAAGGTGACATTGTATTTGTACAGGAAACACACCTGAAAAAATGTGATGAATGGAGGGTAGCACATAATAAATTTCAAGAGAAATGGTTTGCATCAAATAGACTGGAATTGAAAAAAGGGGGGGTGGGGATATTGATGAATGGGAGGATAGCGTACTCTGATTGTGCGGTGCATAGAGATAAAGAGGGAAGGTATATTATTGTTAAGTTGAAAATTCGGGAACAAATGTACACCTTGGTAAATGTGTATGGGCCAAATGTGGGCCAAGGGAGGTTTTATGACAAATTGAATGGTCTGTTGGAAAACCTTGCAGAAGGTCAGATCATTATGTGGGGGGGGGGGGTACTTTAATTTAACAATTAATCCGGATATAGATAATTCCTCGGGGAAATAGATGAGGAATGCCAAGGATAGGAGGAGCTTAAAGGCACTGAGTAAAAATTTGGGAGTGGTGGACGTATGGAGGGAGGTGAAAGGGAGGGGAAGAATATTTACGTTCTATTCACCAGTTCATCACTCTTTCTCTAGGATAGATATGATATGGGTATCCAAATCCTTAGTGGCGAAAGTGGCAGACTGTGAGATTGCAGAGAGGACGTGGTCAGATCATGCGCCAATGTGGGTTGAAATGCATATGGGTGAGGAGGGAAGGAAGTATAGGGTGTGGATGTTGAATGAGTCCTTAATGGAGAACGTTGAAATAACACAACATATAAGGGATAAAATAAAACAATATCTGGTGTCATGAAGAAATCCCTTCTGAGCCTATGGAGGTAGGGCAAGATGAGGATTTGCTTTCAGAAACTGACAGGCAGTCTGAGCACATGGCTCAGTGTTTTCAAAGAAGAAGTAAACAAAGAGAGTCACTAGCTGGAGAGACACGCCCCTGCAGTGACATATTCCCTAGCTCAGGAGGTAATGAGTTTCACCTGTTTCAGGGCAGGGCACAGCTAAGCCCTGAGAGTTACAATGATAAAAACTGGTCATTAGCTTGGAGCAAGCAGAGCCAGAGGGGGAACTGGAGTCAGAGCCAGAACCGGAGGGAGGACGAGAAAGAGAGCCAGAAAGGAAGCCAGCAAAGGAGCACGCTGAGAACCAAGGGAGCCATATTCCTGAGGCCAGAAGGAAGCAACCCAGACAGGGGTTGTCTGGTAAAGGCAAGAGAGAGAAGAATCTTCCTGAGAGGCAGGCTTGGCAGAGCTCACACGCTCCTAAGAGAGAGACATGCTGGCAGGAGAATACCGGTACGCCTGAGGGGAAAGTTAATAGGCTGAGAGGCAAGCAAACACAAGCATTGTTTGAGAACCAATCTAACCCTGCAGAGTGGAGAGTTCCTTCCCTTTCAAAGCCAAAAGGTAGGCTTAATAATTCATACAAGTTTGAACCTAGCTATAAAGCAGTTCCCTATAGTTACCAGAAAGTAGCAAACTCCCTGGACAAAAACTATAGCATATATGGTAGTTTACAACCCTGCTCAGGAGAGTGTTACAGAGAGAAACCACGTGAGGTCAGAGAAACCGTTTGTTTCAAAGATCAGGATAGCAGTTTACTGACACACCCTGCTATTGAAGAAATGCAGATAGACTCTGTCAATAATGAAATAGTGGATGATCGGATGGACTGTACATTATCTTTGGCTGACCATGTGAATTCCCTATGCTGAACAGTGTCTGTGAAAGACGGTAAAAGCAGCAGAAGAAAAGGGAACATTTTCTTTGCTAATTGAAGCTGTTGTGGTTTTGTTTTGTATCCAACACTGCACGTTTAAAGCCTGAAGCTGACAAGGTTAACTTACCTGAGTTCATGTATAATTTCCTCAAGCCAATTGTATGGCATGTTTTGTCCTGAGTTATTCACTTGCATTTAATCCGCTGGGAAGGGGAAAATAAATTCTTGTCATTGCCTGAAACCACTTGACTGCAACTCATCTGTGCTCAAAGGGTAAAGGGACTTACCTTACCAGAAGGCCTTGCAAAGTTAAAGCAAGCCCAAGCTCTCTGAGGCAAGAACACCACAGGCAGATCAAGTCTCAGCGCCCTAGGCGTTGGGCTGGCCACCGTGAGGGTGACACTGGAAATGAATGACAGGGAGGGTTGCAAGATTGGAACCTTATGGGAATGTTTGAAGGCAGTAATATGAGGGGACTTAATCTCCGTAGGGGCTCATGTGAAAAAAACAGAAGGAGAAGCACAAGGAGGCCCTAAGGGTAAAGATTAAGGAATTAGAGAGTACAATAGTACAAGGGGAAGCGATGAGGGGGCCGATCCAGGAATTAAATAGGGTAAAAAGGAAACTAAATGAATTAGAATTAGTGGAGATTAAACATGCACAGGATATTGTAAAGCAACAGTTCTTTGAACTGGGTAACAAACAGAGTCGGCTGTTGGCGCATCGGCTGAAACAGCACCAGACTAGGAACTTTATAACCAAGATACGTGATGCAAAAGGGAAGGAAGTGCGGCAGATGGAGCTAATTCAGCGGAGTTTTGTGGAATTTTATAAACACTTGTACACGGAGGAGACTAATCAGGCAGAAGAGAAGATTGATCAATACTTACAGATGAAGCTGCCGAGTTTAAGGAGGGAGGAAACAGAACAGCTGTCCAACCCCACAGAGGAAAAGGAAGTGGTGGAAGTGATTAGGGGACTCCCATCCAATAAGGCTCCCGGGATGCACAGATTTACGAATAAGTTTTACAAGACCTTTTGTGATGTGGTCAGTGATCCTTTGACGAGACTATTTAATGCCTTTAAGGAAGGCGAGCCCATCCCAGAAACCATGCGAATGGCAGGGATTACTGTTTTACCTAAGGCAGGAAAAGATCCCAATCTATGTGGTTCATACAGGCCTATTTCCCTTTTAGGTACGGACTTTAAGATATTCACTAAAATACTGGCAAACAGGCTAATCCAGTTTATGCCCAAATTGGTACATGAAAATCAGTCTGGATTTGTCCCGGGGCGTCATACAGCTGATAACATGCGGAAGGTGTTAAATGCTTTATGGAAAGGGAGGAAAGGGGGAGAGCCAATGGTACTATTGGCCATCGATGCTGAGAAGGCATTCGATCGTGTATCCTGGCCCTTTCTATTTAAAGTGCTGGAACGAATGGGGATTGAAGGAAGTTATCTGCAGTGGATTAAAGCTATATATGCACAGCCACTGGCAAAGATTCGGGTTAATGGGGAATATTCCAGGTCGTTTGCCTTGTTTAGAGGAACCAGGCAGGGGTGTCCTTTGTCCCCGCTGCTATTTGTACTATCTATGGAGCCGCTAGCTCAGAAGGTGAGAGAGTGTATGGCAATACATGGGGTAAAATGGAAAAACCTGGAATGCAAGATATCTCTGTTTGCAGATGATTTGTTATTTAGGTTGACCAAACCAAGGGACTCCTTAAGGGTGGTAAATAAGGTGTTAAAGGAGTTTGGGGAGTATTCTGGTTTTAAAGTTAATGATACAAAATCAGAAATACTGAATATTTCTGCAGGATTAGACGAGCAGGCGCAGATCAAGGCCGAATTTCCTTTCAGATGGGCTCGGCATAGTATTAGATATCTGGGAATATAATTAACTTCCCGAGAGGCCAAGCTGTTTAAAGAAAACTATGTGCGGGTGGAAAAAATGATAAGGAAGGATTTAGAGGAGTGGAAAAATAAGACATTATCATGGATGGGGAAGATATCAGCTATAAAAATGATGGCTCTGCCTAAATGGTTGTATCTCTTTAGGAATTTCCCTATCGGGGTGTCAAAGGCCTATATTGGAAGAATGCAGAGGATTATTATGCAATTTATGGGATAGGGGATGAAGAATAGGGTAGCAGCGCGGATAATGATGAAACAGAGGGAACAGGGGGGGATGGCTGTGCCGAATCTACTGAAGTATTGGGAAGCAGCCTAAATGTGTGCGGTTGTAGAATGGGATGCGGAGGAACCAAAAGAATGGGTTCAGATGGAATCGGTGGGAATAGGAGAAGGGAAGATAGGAGACTATGTGTGGCTCCCAAGGAAGGCAAAAAAAGGATACCCCGGTAGTATATTAAGCTCCCTTCAAGTGTGGAATAAATGGAGAGGTATATGGTTGGGAGATAATGGAATCTCAAGATTATTACCTATACGGGGGAACCCAGACTTTCCGCCGGCATTGGGGAACAATATTTTTAAAAAGTGGGGGAAATGGGGATTACAAAGGATAGGTGAAATGCTGGAGGGTAAGAAAATAAGGGAGTTTGATGAACTGGTGAAGGGGTATAAGTTTGAGGAGAAAGATGTATATGGTTATATGCAGCTTAGCCATTATATTCAGCATAGGATTGTGCCGGATCTTAAGGGGGATCTTACAGATGTGGAAAAGTTTTTCTTGATGGGACAAAAAAAAAAAAGGGTGATGGCGAGCTTTTATAGGATGATGGCGAAGGAGCAAGGAAAGGAAAGGTTTCAGGAATCTTGGGAGGCAGAATTGGGGGTACAGCGGGAGGACTCAATTTGGGAACATATATATGTGAATAGATATAAAGGAATTCTAGCTACAAATTTAATTGAGAATAACTACAAGGTACTATATAGATGGCATTTGACTCCAGTCAGATTACATAAGTTTTATGGTCAGGTAACTGCGGATTGCTGGAGAAACTGTGGGGGGTGAGGCACGTACTTGCATATTTGGTGGCAGTGTGGGGAGGTGAACAAATTGTGGGCAGAAGTGATGGACCTGTTGGGAATGATCCTGGGGAAAGATGTTGGCTCACAACCGGAGACAGCTTTGTTGGGAGTACAACCCCAACATCTGAATAAGGCGGAGGGCACCTTTGTGGATCTGGGGTGTGTGGCCCTGAGAGTCTTGCTGGCCAGGAAATGGAAACAGGAAGAAGTACCCAAGATGGCAGAGTATAAGGGATCGTTGGCACAGATTTATTTGATGAGCAAATTAACAGCACTTAAGAGGGCTAGCCAAAAAAAATTCCTACTGGTATGGGGGAAATATATTCAGTGGAAGCGTTGTTAGAAAACAATTAAAAGGGGAAGATGGATGGTGTGAGGGAAAGAGCTGGAGGGATCCGGAGGGGGGGGGGAAGAGGGGGGGTTGAATACATGATAAATGGAAAACCTGCACAACAGGGCATGTGGGGGTTGTGATGAATATGTTTATATCGAAATTTGAAATGTGGGGGATATGTAAGTTGTATTGGATATGAATAATTGTTGTGTTGTTGAAAATAAAATTAAAAAAAAAAAAAAAAAGCGTAGGAACGTCTTGTGGAAGGTTTTCTGGAAGCCAGAAGGATATCCTTTACTTGTTGAGAAAGGTTAATATCCTGGAATTCTAGGCTTTCAGTAACCAGGCCCTGAGATGTAGGGACTGGGGATTGGGATGCAGTAGGCATCCGTCCTCCTGAGACAGAAGATCTGGAGCATTCCCCAACTCAAGAGGAGTGGTTTGAGAGAGACACAGAAGAAGAGGATACTACGTTTGTCGTGGCCAATGTGCAGCTATGAGTATCATATGACCTCTGTCTCTCTGAAGTTTGAATAAAGTCTTGGGAACGAGGGGAATGGGTGGGAAGGCATAGAGGAAGTCCTGACCGCAGTGGAGTAGGAAAGCATCTCTTGCCTGACAGTTGTGAGCCTGGATTCTGGAACAGAATCTGGGAAGTTTGGCATTCTGGAAACTTGCAAAGAGGTCTATATCTGGTGTTCCCCAGATTTGAAATACTCGAGCAAGCTGGTATGAGTGGAGGGACCACTCGTGTGGCAGCAGTATTCGACTGAGTCTGTCTGCCCATAAGTTTTGAATGCCCGGAAGGTATACCGCAGACAGGTGAATTTGCAACCCTCTGGCGAGGGCCCATAGTCGCAAAGCTTCATTGCATAGCGACAGAGAGCCTGTTCCGCCTTGCTTGCTCACATAGAACATAGCTACCTGATTGTCGTTTTGGACCAGAACTGTCTCGTTGCTGAGATGGACCTGAAAGACTTGAATAGCACTGAAGATGGCTCTCAGCTCTAGGAGGTTTATGTGAAGGGAAACCTCCTGTGAGGTCCAAAGACCCTGAGTGGTGAGATCGTGCAAGTGGGCCCCCCAACCCATCTTGGACGCATCTGTTGTTAGGGTGGCCTGATATAGAGGCTGCTGGAAAGGAGAGCCTAGGAGGAGGTTTTCTAGAGATTGCCACCATTGCAGGGATGAAATCAGACGTATGGTGTTTCTGATCTTGTCCATTAGCTGACCCGAGGCCTGTGACCATTGAGAGGATAGGGTCCACTGGGGTGCTCGCATGGGGAGGCGAGCATAGGGAACCACATGGACAGTGGATGCCATGTGTCCCAGAAGTTGAAGCATCTCCCCAGCAGTAAGGAACACCTTCATAGATGCTTGAGATGCCAGTTGTATTATCCGTAGACAGCGTGGTTGTGGCAGGAAAGCCCTTGACTGCCGTGTGTCTAGACGAGCACCTATGAATTCGAGAGATTAAGAGGGGGTGAGATGAGATTTTGGGAGGTTTATGACCAGTCTGAAGTATTGAAGAATTCTCATTGCTCGAGAAAGAGCGAAGCTGGCCTCTGGAGCTGTCGATACTCGAATGAGCCAATCGTCTAAGTAAGGGAAGACGAATATTCCCAGAGTCCTCATACCACTGCCATGCATTTTTTGAAGACTTTTGGAGCAGAGGCCAGTCTGAAAGGAAGAACTCTGTACTGGAAGTGTCTTCCTTGGACCAGGAATCGAAGGAACTTCCTGTGATCTGAGTGGATGAGAATATGCGTGTACGCATCTCTTAGATCTAGAGAACATAGCCAGTCCTGACTTTGAAGGTATGGTAGGGAGTGTCCCGAGAGAGATCATTTTGAACTTTTCTCGGAACAAATATTTGTTTAATTCTCTGAGGTTTAGTATAGGTCTGTGTCCCCCTGTCTTCTTCGGAATAAGAAAACAGGGGGGAGTAAAACCCTGAACCCTGTTGGGGTATGGGTACTTCTTCGATTGCTCCTTGAGCGAGAAGTGATGTGACCTCCTGCCACAAGAGGTTGGTGGCAGGGGCCTGAGAATTGAACTGTTTTATTATTGTAGGTGGGGGCAAGTTGAGAAAATGAAGCTTGTACCCCAGTAATACAATGGACAGAGTCCAGTTTTCTGATGTTATTTGTTGCCATCTTTTGGCAAAATAGCATAGTCTTCCTGGAATGGTTAAGGGTTCTGGATCTTTCAGGGGTAGAATGACTAGTTCTCTAGATAGAAAAAGACCCTGAGGGGGCTGGGTCTGTTGGGCCGGTTGAGCTCTTTGAGCTTGAGGCTTTCTTTGCTGTTTGTTCTGTTGTTGCCCCTTCTGGGGAACATGAAGTGGACAGTGGCTTTGATGGGTGTAAGATGGGTAAAACTTATTTTTCTTACTGAAAAAGGGGTTTCTGAATGTTTTCTTCTTTGCTGGGTTGGCTGTGGACTTTGACAATCTGTTCAATCTGATTAGCCTTGTTTTGCCAGTCCTTGCCAAAGAGATTTTCTCCTGTACAAGGAATGTTTCCCAGCTTTTCTTGCACCCACTGTTCAAAGTCTGATGCTTGAAGCCAAGCAATACGACGTGCTCCTATGGATATAGCAGAGGTTCTGCTAATACATTCAAAGCAATCAAAGGTAGCACGGTTCATGAATTTAGAGACATTCTGGGCGTGCTTGACCAGAGTAAGGTAGTCTGCTCTTTTTTCCTCAGAGACACAAGGGCTAATGAGTTCTAAGTCTTTTGTGACTTCTTCCAGGAACATTCCCATATAAAGAATGTAGGAACTGATCCTAGCTGATAGCATGGAGGACTGAAAACATCGACGCCCAAAGGCATCGAGTGTCCTGGATTCATGACCTGGAGGGTTAGAAGAATGTATTTTAGCACTCTTAATTCTTCGCATGGCTGATTCCACTACCATTGGTGTGGTAACTGAGCTTTTTGAAAACCAGGACAACTTGGCACTCGGTACATAGTGTCAAGGCATTGGGAATGTGAAGATACCGTTAAAGGAGTTTCCCACATTCTCAATATCATATCATGTAAGATCTTGTGAATGGGAAGCATAGCTGCCTCCTTGGGAGCCATAGGGTATTGTAGAATTCTTAATTCTTCTGCCCTAGGTTCCTTTTCTGGAACCACAGTGATTGCAAGACCCTTTGCCAAATCACGTATGAAATCCTGGAAGGACATATCTTCTGGAGACGACATTCTGCGTTGAGAAGAAGGAGTTGAATCCTCTAGTAGGTTCGCTCTGGTACCGGTAGAATCGTCAGAGTCACCAGAATCGGAAGACTCGAGGGCACTCTGTACCGGGTGCTCCTGTAACGCATGGTATCGGTACCGCTCGAAGTCGGTACCGAAATGTCTTGGTTCCTGATCCCCGATACCCGAGATAGACCCAAGGCTCGGCATGGGGGGGAAGTAGTCCTGTCGAAGCAGGTACTATCGGTACAGGTACCGATGTCGATACCGATACCTGTTGAACCGTCTGTAGCGGTCTTAGCTGTACCAAAGCTGCTAAGAGGGACGCTAGACTGCGTTCAATAGCAAGGATTCTCATATCTATCGCTCCTGCCGATGCCTGGGTGTCAGTACTGGTGGAAGCGGCTATGACCCCAGAACATGGCACCAGTAGTTCTACAGAGGTGGAAGCCTCTGTAACATCCTGGAGCCCCGTTAATGCTTTGGAGCCCGAAGACTCCCGCCGGGGCTGTTTTGCCGGTGAACTATCCTCGAGGGCAATGCCAGAGGCATTTTGATACTTTGAAGGAGGACCTTCGAGGACTGGCTAGTCTTAGAAGACTTGTTTAGTTACATGAGATCCATAGGAGGAAGATGAAGCCCTGGAAGACGACGATGCAACTGATATAGTATCCGCGGCAAAAAGGGTACCAAGTTTTGCAGCTCTATTCTGCAGGCCTCTTTTGGTCATCCTCGTGCAGGAGAGACACTCTGTTGGACAATGTTCAGGACCTAAACATTTTAGACACCAATCATGGGTGTCGGTGACGGAAATGGTACCGCCACACTTTGAGCATTTTTTGAAACCACTAGCTGGTTCCTCCATGCCTGAAGAAAAGTGGGCTTAGTGCCCAAAATGATGCCCAGCACGAGAAATGGGGGAAAGACACCTGAAGAAATACAAGAAGTTTTTTTTTTTTAAAGAAAGAAGAAGCGGCAGTACCGGTAGGCGTCAAATGAAGGCAGATGCGACCACAAAAAAACAAAGAATAAAAGGAAATTTTCTGCGGTGACAGGGTACACATCCTGTCGGCTCCGCGGAAAACGAAGAACTGAAGTGAGAGAGGTACAGAGGCGGGAAGGCAGCACGCATGCGCTGTGGGATGCTCCCAAAAGCGTTCCTATTGGACGCTGGGGAGCATTCCCACACGGCAATGTTCCCTCTAATTTTCTGTAGGCTGTGTGCACATAAAATATCAGCTGTGTGCAGCTTTTGAAGGAAGGTTAAATTTTTGTGTGCCACATAACGACACTCAGAGTTATATACTTTAAAATTTGAGTACATGTCAGAATACAGTATGTACACCACATTGATTTTAATCAAATTAAATGAAAATAGATGATTACTAAATGAAGAGGGAAATTTCTAGTAATTACAATCATAACTTTTAAATTTTAAGACGTGTGTGGTGTTTTCTATCAGAATCAGAACCGTAATTTTTGTGCGCTCTGTTGTAAAGTATGTGTGCTCGCTTGGCGAGGTGTGTGCGTGCGCACATGCGCACAGCTTAGAGGGAACAGTGCCGCACGGGCTCCGTCAGTACCGACGATACCCATATGTGAAGACTACATTCCTGCTTGTTCCTGGAGATCGCCTGTTACAGGTGAGTAACTACGCTTTCTCCAGGAACAAGCAGGAAGTCAATTCTCACTTATGGGACTTCCTAGCTTCAGGCTACCGAACCTGTAACCAAAAAACGCCTCCGTGAGGCCGTAAGCAGAGGCCTGAAGGAGCCCGAGTCCTCGGGTCCTCAAGGCGAAGCCCTTGGTAGCCGTAAAGAAGGGTCGGAGGGCAGGAGTTGCTTATACCCCGAACAGATTACGGAGTACAGGCTGGCCGAAGGCGCTGTCCCAGCGGGACTCCCTCTCCAGGCAGTAGTGGGCAGTGAAGGTGTTCGTGGAAGACCAGGTCACCGCCCGGCAGATGTCCATCATAGGCATGGAGTGTAGTGAGGCCAGCGAGGCCACTTTGGCTCGGACCCCATCCTAGAGGGTGAGTTAAGAGAAGACAAGGGAAAAAAGAAACCAGAGACATGGATCAACACAATTAGATAATTAAATGACCAGACAGCAAATGGTAGAAAATTTAAATTAATTTTCAGTTTAGTAATTGGAATACGTCTGTCTTTGAACTTCACAGGCCTAATATTCAACACCTATGACAGTCAGCATTTTAAAAGCATCTGACCACCACGGTCAAAAATGAAACCAGATCAGCACCAGGAATCTGGATATCCTCTGGCGCTGAATATCTGGTTTCAATCCTGATTGGCACAGCTATCCAGACAGTGGCAATATTCAGCTGCTATCTGGATAGGTAAAACCGCACAAAGTTAGGACAGTTATTAAGATGACCTAACTTCATACAGGCACTTAGTTGGTTAGCAGACTGAAAATCGCTGCTAAATAGCTAAGTGCTGGGACTACCTTCACCTCACCCATGGACCACCCTAGAACTCTCCAGACAGTGCCACAGTGTTTAGAGTGGATATTCAGCAGCACTGGCCGGTTATTGCTGCTGAATATCTCTCTCAATGGGATTTATCCAGTCCAGCTAACTAGATAAACACCTTTGAATATTGGGCTATATGTACATATTTTATCTTTATATGTTGCACAGTAGAGGGGCATCTGCAACTCTTTCAATTTCTCTGGTGTATTGCAAGCAGAGTCTGAGTTTTTGGGATTTCAATTTAATTTTTGTCTACATAATTATATTTTTAGTTTGTGTTCATTTATTTTATACTTGGTGAGGATCTATCTATATTCTCAGTGTGTGACCAAGGCCAAGTATTCTGTTAGCATTGTGTTTCTATGTAAGGATCGATAGTAATCTGGCTTGTTTGGTTTTCTGACTAGGTGTATGGATATTCTAGAGTCCACTACAATAGAAATATTGAGGAGAACGTTTACTAAGTTGGTTTAACTGTTAATGAGGCAGATAGCGCCTGCTATCTGGGTGTGTTAACAGATAATGCAAGGAAATTGCAGATAATATAGTGATTTTCTGTGCTATTTGCAGAACCTTATCTGCAGGAATGGACATGATATGGACGGACAGCAGGTGTGTGTGCAACACGTGGTTATTGCGGGCATCAACAGCGTTCAATAAGTGTCAAAGTTGCAGACAATATGGGTGCTCATAACGCCACCTCAATAGGTGGCATTATGTGCATCTATGGTGCTGCCAGGGCATGCTCTCTGCAATTTTGGTGTATCATCTACTGGGGAAATGCTGTGCATGCTCCCAATAGATAACGTGCAGCTAAAGCCATGCTATCTGCACTTTTGCAACGTTAGCTGCAAAAACCTAATGTGCTTTCGTAAACAGATTCCCTTAGAGTGCTGCTCTTTTCTGGATAGGCACCTTGTATGAGTTTTGGAAGATGATACTGTTATGGTATAGTAGATTTTCTCTATAGTTCCTGAGTAATTTTTGTAAGGTTTTATATTGCCTCACAATATGTCCATGACTGGTGAAGGTTTATATTGCTGATACGGAGATGACACCAGAATCAGAAATTATTTTGTTTATGTTGACAGTGTTCTCTACAGGACCTTTTGAATGGGTGTGCCACCCGGTTGATTAACTGACCGCCTGGCTAACAATTGTGGCAAAATAACGAGAAAGAATGGACAAAGAAGACTAATTATGTTGTCCGCTGCCAGTCAGCTTATAATGTAACCCACTCAGCTACACCCTCATGCCACTTGCCTGTCAAAGCTTTCTGGGGAGAATACTGGCTGGGTTCTAAGGAGAAATTGTCCTCTGCACTCATTATTGGCAGAAGGGTTTCTTTGGATGTAGAATATATGTTCAAAAATAAAAAGGAGGAAGCACAATGCAGTATATAACACCAAAATAAAATTAGCTGTGGATCTTGCTTTTTCATTTTGCTCCTTGGTTTGTGATCACCTATCTTCTTCTCCTTTGTTGTTGCAGTGTATAGTTACTTTTAATAAGATGCCAATCCAGTGTGCAATGCCAGTGGTTAATGTTTTACATTAGATTCCCAGGCTACATAATTAATCTGCTACATTTTTGCTGCATAAAAACAGTATAATAAAGTTTTTAAAAAACACATATAGCCTGGAAATATATTGCTTTTGGGTGGTGTTGAGTGGTGAGGGGGTTCCTGACTGGGGCTCTGGGGAATCCCCCTCCATTTTGGCTGGGGTAGGGGTGCCAGCTTATCTCTCATGGATCAGGATCCAAAAGCAGCCTCAAAAAGGTGAGTTTTAATCCTGGATTTGAAAAGAGCCAGAGATGGAACCTGACATACTGACTCAGGTAGTTTGCTCTAGGCATATGGAGTAGCAAGGTGGAAAGAACAAAGCCTGGATTTGGCAGTGGAAGAGAAGAGCACTGATAGAAGTGATCTGCCAGAACAGTGGAGTTCCCGATGAGGGTTGTACGGAGAGAAGACAGGAAAGATAGTGAGGAGCAGAAGAATGAATGCACTTATAGGTCAGTAAGAAAAGTTTGAACTGGATACTGAAATGGATAGGAAGCCAATGAAGCAACTTGAGAAGGGTGGTTACATGAGTATAGACAGACTGGCAGAAAATTAGCCATACAGCTGAATTTTGAACATACTGAAGGTGAGGGAGATGATTCAGAGAGAGACTAGCAAAGAGGTGTTTGCAATAGTCTAGACAGGAGGTGACTAAAGAGTGGATAAGAGTAGTGTGTTCAGAGAGGAAAGGATGACTTTTGCTGATGTTTTAGAGAAAGCAATGACACATTTTAGCTATCAGTTGGATGTGTGTGGAGGTGGAGAGGGAGGAGTCAAAGACGACCCCAAGGTTGAGAGTCGAGGAAACAGGGAGGAGTAGAGTATTATCCACAGAAATAGACAAAGGAAGAAGGAGGGAGGTGGGTTTAGGGGGAAAGATAAGCAGCTTGATTTTGGTTATGTTCAGTTTCAGACAGTGGCAGGATAACCAGACAGCAATGTCAGATAAGTAGACAGAGATCTGGACCTGGATTCCTGGAGAGAACTGAGGTGTAAAGAGGTAGATCTGTGAGTCATCAGTGTAAAGATGGTACTGAAAACCATGGGAGGAGATGAGAGCATCAAGGGACTGGGTTTACACAGAGAAAAGGAGAGGTCCCAAAACAGACCTTTGGAATACACCAACTGAGAGCAGGATAACAATAGGGGAGAATCCACCAGAACCCTGGAGACCCTGTTCCTAGCCCACTAATCTAACCATTAGGCTATCCTAGGATGTCCAGGTTCTGAAATTCGGTTTTGGGGATGTCTATATAGACGCCCCTGCAGACATCCATATTGGGTTCGTCTGTGTTTGTGAAATCATCTCTGCACCTGGACGTATCTGCATTTTTTTTCAGATATTCTGGTTTAGACATCTCAGATTGTACTATACTTTCACTGCATGGAAAGGGGCTACATTATTTATTTACATTTTTATTTTCTATTTATTTATTTTTTGTGGGGTATCCTATGTGAAAAATAAAAAAGGTACCTATTTTATTTTTACCATTTCAAATTTCTTTATTAATCATAAAGAAAAGAAATACAATAAAGTCCTCATCAAGAGAGGGATAATTTAACATAAAAAAACAAGCAAAACCCAAAACAAGCAAAAACAAACAGGGAAAACATTCATCAAAGTCCCTGCAGAATTTCTATTAAACTAATGTCCATTTATACTTAAGCCAGGAAGCCCAAACAGTCTAAGGCAGCGTTTTTCAACCACTGTGCCGCGGCACACTAGTGTGCCGTGAGATATTGTCTGGTGTGCCGTGGGAAAAATTCCAATTTCATCCGTAACATGTGGCCTCGGCTCACAAATTAGGGTTGCCAACCGGCCGGTTTTCAGCCGGCCTGGCCGGTTTTTCCATGGCCAGGCCGGCTGCCGGCACAGTTGTAAAACCGGCCATTGAAAAGCCGGTTTTTTGCTCCGGCCGCAAGATCGGGAGCGGCCAGAGCAAAAAACCGGCTTTTGTGCCGAAGTCCGCGGCGCAAACGCGATTCCCTATAGCAGTGCAGCCGCTGGTTCTGCTTTGTACAGAGCAGCGGCTGCACTACACTTAGCTGCAATAAAGTTAATTTGAAAAGGAAAGACAGCCTGTGAGGAGCCCGCCCCCATGACATCACTTCCTCGGGCTCTGCATGATCGGAGGGCTCCTGACACAGTTTCTCTTTACTTTTCAATGTAAGTGTAGTGCAGCCGCTGCTCTGTACAAAGCAGAAGCAGCGGCTTGGGCAGAGGGGGGTGTGTGTGTGTGTGAGTGAACCAGCAAGGGGGGGGGGGGGAGTGTGAGTTAACCAGCAAGGGGGGGGGGAGTGTGAGTGAACCAGCTGTGGAGGGGGGTTGGTGTGAGAGAACCAGAAAGGGGGGGGGGGCGATGGTGTGAGTGAACCAGCAAGGGGGGGGGCGATGGTGTGAGTGAACCAGTAGTGGAGGGGGGGTAAGTGAGTGAGTGACCCAGCAGGAGGGGTGAGTAAGTGACAGGGGGGTGGGTGAGTGAACCAGCAGTGGAGGGGGGGGGGTGTGAGTGAACCAGCAGGGGAGGGGGGTTGGTGTGAACCAGCAGGGGAGGGGGGTTGGTGTGAGTGTTTGATTCCTATTCAAGAGAATTACTTTATATATAGTCAATATAGGCACAGAGGTAAATTTTTTTAACATTTTCTAATGGTGGTGTGCCTCGTGATTTTTTTCATGAAAAAAGTGTGCCTTTGCACAAAAAAGGTTGAAAAACACTGGTCTAAGGGAAAATTCAAAGAGTAAACCTCCCCCAGCAAGAGGAGGTGTTTGCCGGGCAGCCGGGCAGAGTGGAGGACACAAGTGGTTCACCGGAGGCCCTGACATCATTGGGGGCCTAGATAAGAGCAGCCGGAGCCAACAAAACCACCGGAGGTGTTTGCTGGGCAGCCGTGCAGAGTGGACGACACAGGCGGTTCACCGGATGGCCCTGAATTCATTGGGGGCCTAGATAAGTGCTGTTATCCTTTAGGCATGCGGTCGTGGCATGATACAAGGGGCAGTTTGGGCTGCTTGGGAGCTCCTTTGGAGCAGCATGAACGTATTTGACTGGTGGGTCTGTACATATGGGAAAATGTAAGAAGAAGTTGGTGTCCTCAGAGGTGATCATTGGCCCGATGGACAGGTATTTGCAGGCCAAAGAGGGAGGATTAAATCCCCTGTTGGGTACTGATTTCCTTACTCTGCAAGAACTGGAGACCCCCCTGAGTACCCCAGAGCGCTCTCCACCCCCTCCCCCAATTGGTATATCTTTATCTGATTCATAACACTGGTAGACCGGTACAGCAGAGAACTCCTTTGTTACCTCAGACATATAAAGCTGTGTATCTTGGTCCCTACCTCCGTCTGGTAGCAGGGAGATCTCCGATTCTCAGGTCTCTCTAGTTGACATACAGTATGGAGAGTGGTGACTCGTACGGAGCAAACTCTGGTCTCCACTGTTGCCCAGCTCTGCATGTTCTCGCAGGAGACTGCTGCAGGGCTGTGCAAGATTGAGAATTGTTTAGATAGCTTAGATAATCAAGTTCTTAAATGTCAACAACAAATTTCTTCCTTGCAGGCAGTCAGTGCTTCCACAGTTAAAGACAGTCTGGTTGTTTATGTTTAATCATTTGATAAAAACCGCCTTTCTAATTCCAATCAAGGCGGTGTACAATAATAAAAATTCCATAAAAATTGGCCGAGGCCGGTAAAAAGAAAAGGAAATGTACAAAATTATAAAAGGACAGAAAAGAAAAAGATAATAGGGACGGGACAAGACACGGAAGGCAGACTCAATATACAAGAAGGGGTAGGACTCATACAAAAGGAGAAGGGACATTGAATGCTAAGGAGAACAGGTGGGTCTTCAGGTTTTGCTTGAAAGTGACGTATTGTGGTTCCAGGCGGAGGGAAGAAGGAAGAGAGTTCCAGAGAGCAGGACCGGCAAAATAAAAAGCAGAGAGGCGGGTGAGCTGCAGGTGGGCAAGGGAAGGAGGAGGAAGGGTGAGACGGTTAAGGTGGAAAGAACGGTGTGTGTGCCTAGGAGAGTGAAAAGAAAGGAGATCAGCCAGATATGATGGGGTACTGGTGTGGAAAACTTTATGTAACAGAGTCAACAACTTAAATTGAGAACGAAATGGAACAGGCAGCCAGTGAAGACGAAAGAGCAAAGGAGTGACATGATCTCGGAGAGAGGAATGTGTAATAAGACGTGCGGCAGTGTTCTGTATTCTTTGGAGTCTGGTTACCTGATTTTTAGGGAGACCGAGGAACAGTGAGTTGGAAAAATCTACCCGCGACATAACTAAAGATAATACCAGAGTGGTCAGGGCTGAAAGAGAGAGGAAGGGGCGGACTGAGCGAAGTTGGCGGAGGAAGAAGAAAGAAGTTTTAGTAATATGGGCGATATGGGTACAGAAAGATAGGTCTGAATCAAAGTGGACACCTAGGTACCAAAATGTGGAGACCAGGGGAACCGAGGAGCCAGAGAAGGAAGGAGCCAGTGAAGGGGAAGGACCACCGTGGGTGAACCAAATAGCAAGAGTCTTGGTAAGGTTTAAGTGAAGACAGTTTTGGGTGAGCCAGTTTGCAACAGATGAAAGACAAGAGTTCAATGGAGTGAGGTCGGGACAGGAAGAAGAAGTATGATGAAGCAGAAGAATGTCGTCGGCATAGAAGAAAGCTGATATACCTGACTGCTGTATAAGAAGAGCAAGAGGGGCCAGAAAAAGGTTAAAGAGAAGAGGGGCAAGAACAGAACCCTGTGGGACCCCACAAGAAAGGTGCTGTGAGTCGGAAGAGGGGACAGCAGGTGAAGAGGAAAGAACTGCACAGGAGCGGGAAGAAAGGAAAGAGTGAAACCAGTGGTGAACCGTACTACAAAGACCAGCTTCCCGAAGACGATGGAGAAGAAAGTGATCAACCAGGTCAAAAGCAGCCGAAAGATCCAAAGCAACCGCCACCGAGATATCACCGCGATCGTAAATTAGAGATGTTGGAAAATTCCCTTAGATCTAGGAATGTTCGTTTTTTGAATTTTCCCTTTTCTCAGTTATTGTCCCCAGAGATATTGTTAAGGAAGTATCTCAAAGAGGCATTGGCTTTGCCTAATGCTGACTCGATGGGGTTTTCTAAACTGTTTTATTTACCTTCGGGGAAAGTGTCCAGGGAATCCTCTGATGGACATGATATCTTACATGATATCTTACCATGTTAAAACCCTCGGCCCAGTGTGCAGCGGCGGCCAAGAGAGCAAATAGAATGCTAGGTATCATAAGGAAAGGAATGGAAAATAAAACAAAAGATATTATAATGCCTCTATATCGTTCCATGATGAGACCGCACCTTGAATATTGTGTGCAATTCTGGTCGCCGTATCTTAAAAAGGATATAGCGATTTTAGAAAAGGTACAGAGAAGAGCCACCAAAATGGTAAAGGGGATGGAAGGATACTCCTATGAAGAAAGGCTAAAAAGGTTAGGGCTCTTTAACCTTAAAAAGAGACGGCTGAGGGGAGATATGATAGAAGTCTATAAATTAATGAACGGAGTGGAACGGGTAAACGTAGATCGATTGTTTACCTTATCAGAATATAGAAAGACTAGGGGACATGCAATGAAGCTACAGGGTAAACTATTTAAGACTAATAAAAGAAAATATTTTTTCACTCAACGTGTAATCAAACTCTGGAATTTGTTACTGGAGGATGTTGTAAAGGCTGTTAGTGTAGCTGGGTTTAAAAAAGGTTTGGACAAGTTCCTGGAGGAAAGGTCCAAAACCATTATTAAGAAGTGACCGAAGATATCAATGCTTGACCCAGTACAAGCATTGTGGAACTTGTGTCTCTTGGGGAAACTGCTAGGTACATATGACCTAGATTGGCCACTGTTGGAAACAGAATACTGGGCTTGATGGACCTTGGTCTGACCCAGTATGGCATATCTTATGTTCTTATGTACAGCCTCAGCTGCTTAATTTGACACAATTTCTTGAGGATTCCCAGGAACTATCTCCACTAGATCTACCTTAGTGGTTACCTTTATGTCTGAACAAGATAAGATCTCTGTTTTTCAAAGTTATTTCAAAAATAAGGCTTATGTTTTTATGGGGCTAGAACTCAATTATTTCCGGATGTCTCAAGGGCCATGCAACTTCGGAGAAGGGCCTTTTTGGCCTCAAGCTGAGAGTGCTGGCTCTTGGGGCATCCTCCTTTGTTTGATACACTTGTAAGTGCTTGGTCACTCTCCAGGGTTCTCAGTTTTTCTTTACAGAATCCTTACAGTCGGAGGCCTTTTTGGTGGATAGGGGGAAATAAGTGATGGGATGAGGTAAAATGGTGGGATTTAGATTTGGCTGCAGTTCATAAGGAGTCTTACTCCCTTTATTTTTTTTTTTTGAGTATTTATTTTCTTGATGATTCTCCCCTAGATGTGGACTAACTGATTTAATAGTTTCTTAATAATGTATTGTGTTTTCTTTGTTTATTTCTATTGTGTGATCTGTATACTTGCTTATAAGTATTGGTATTGTAAAATGAAATTTAAAAAAAGAAGATTCAATCTTCCCAAAATAAAGGCCTCTAGTTGCTCCAGTTCTATAAAAATGTATTTAACTCCATGTAAGACAACAATACATTTACAAGGATGTTTCAGAAAAAACATGGCTCCAAGTGCAAGCACCCATGGCTTCAATACTACGGCAGCCTTCCTATGCCTCTGCGTTACCTTGCTAATAATCAGGAAATATTTGAATCCTAGTTCCACAAAACATGGCAGTCTTCTTGTTAAAATAGAACTTGATTACCAAATTCTAATCACTCATAGATAAAGCGTAGTTAACTCACCTGTAACAGGTGTTTTCCAGGGACAACAGGAATCAGTCCTCACATATGGGTGACGTTGGAGCCGACGGAGCCCTCGTGCAGAGCAATTCCCCAGCTTTCAAAGAAAGCCTTTGGGATTGCATCACACATGCGCGGTCCCCTTCCTGCCTAAGGATGCCATCTTGCTCAGTCTAATGACATAGCTAAAAAGACAAACTCTGTAAAATTAACCCCAAAGTACGCTTATATCATTGATGCAATAATGCATTCAAGTACAAAAACTCCTATGAAAGAATTACTTCAGGCAACTCGTAGGTCTCAGACTTAACGGGCAAAACAAGCTCAAGTCAGTAACAACTGCTCGAGCAAAACCCTTTTTGCATCAACGACCTTAAATCTTTTAGTTGCTCTGAATTAGAGAAGCCAAAGAAAAAGCATCCGCTGACTCTTTAAACATGATGAACTTCATAAACTTCAAACTTCAAATGGTAAACGCAACTTGTAAATAAGAGAAAGCGGTCAGCTTGACTTAGCTTTAACAGGTGTTTGCTTGGAAAAGTGGGATAACCAAACACTTTTCCAAGCAAACACCTGTTAAAGCTAAGTCAAGCTGACCGCTTTCTCTTATTTACAAGTTGTGTTTACCATTTGAAGTTTGAAGTTTATGAAGTTCATCATGTTTAAAGAGTCAGCGGATGCTTTTTCTTTGGCTTCTCTAATTCAGAGCAACTAAAAGATTTAAGGTCGTTGATGCAAAAAGGGCTTTGCTCGAGCAGTTGTTACTGACTTGAGCTTGTTTTGTCCGTTAAGTCTGAGACCTACGAGTTGCCTGAAGTAATTCTTTCATAGGAGTTTTTGTACTTGAATGCATTATTGCATCATTGATATAAGCGTACTTTGGGGTTAATTTTACAGTTTTTCTATTTTTGACATAATCTACTCTGTGTTCAATTTGACCATTATTATTTTTGTGTAACACAATAGCTAAAAAGACGGCAAAAAGAAGAAAAGCAATAATAGGACTGCAACTCCAGGGGAGGAGGGAGGGTTGTGAGGACTGATTCCTGCTGTCCCTGGAGAACATCTGTTACAGGTGAGTAACTATGTTTTCTCCAGGAACAAGCAGGAAGTCAGTCCTCACATATGGGACTCCCTAGCTGTAGGCTACCGAGAACTCATAGCTGAAAAATGGCTCCCTCTAGAAGAGCCGCAGCAGCTGTGATAGGAATCCAGCAGAGACACACCACCCCGATAGCCTGACTCCAGAGGGCTGGAGGGTAGGAGTTGCCTAAACCTCAAATAAGTTCTGGCGTACTGTCTGGCCGAAAGCACTGTCTCGGCGGGACTCTCCATCCAAGCAGTAATGGGCTGCAAAAGTCTGGCTTGAAGACCAGGTGGCAGCCCGGCAGATGTATGCCAGTGGAACAGAGTGGAAGTGAGCCACTGAGGCGGCCTGAGCCCTGACACGGTGGGCCGTGACTCTACCCTGCAAAGAGAGCTTGGCCGCCCTGTACGCCCAGGTGATGCAGTCTGCCACCGAAGTGGACAACGTACACTTGGAGACGGGAAGCCCCAGCTTACTGTGGTCAAAAGAGACGAAGAGCTGAGGAGCCCTTCGATGTCCCCTCGTACGCTCCAAGTAGAAGGCCACTGCCCTCTTACAGTCAAGGGTATGCAGGACCGCCTCTGCCCAGCTGGTATGCAGTCTGGGAAAGAATGTCGGAACCACCTCCTGGATGAGATGGAATGGAGAGACTACCTTCGGGAGGAACGTAGGGTGGGTTCGCAGAGCTACCCTATTCCTGTAAACCCGTGTGTATGGTCTTTCTGAAACCAAACCTGCAGCTCACTCACTCACCTTTCCAATGTGAGTGCCACCAGGAAGAGAACCTTCCAGGAGAGGAAGCGTAGATGGCAAGTAGACATAGGCTCAAACGGTGGGCGAGTAAGTTGTTGCAAGACCACATTCAGATCCCACTCGGTCGCCAGAGGTTTTTAGCAGAAGTAGACCCCTTAGGAATCGGGATACCAAAGTGTGAAGTGACAAAGGATGTCCCTCCACTGGTGAGTGATGTGCTGACAAAGCACTCAGGTGGACCTTTACAGAATTAGATTTGAGGCCGAAGTCAGAGACGTGCAGCAGGTACTGCAACACCACAGGCACAAGACAAGAGAAAGGGTTTTCATTGTGCTGGTTACACCACACCTCAAATTTTCGCCACTTGAAGGCATAGGTTTTTCAGGTGGACTGCCTCCTGGAGGCCAGTAACACTTCTTCTACATTCTTAGGTAGGAGGAGAGGGGCCAGCACTACCCTTTTAGCAGCCATGCCATCAGGTTGAGGGACCTGAGATTAGGATGTAAGAGAGAGCCCTGTTCCTGGAATAGGAGGTCAAGCCTTGTTCCCAGTGGGATTGGGGTCTCCACTGCCAGCTGGAGGAGAAGTGGGAACCAAGGTTGCCTTGGCCATCTGGGTGCTACCAGAATGACTGAGGCCTTGTCCCAAAGGATCTTGAACAGAGTTCGGGTCACCAGAGGCGTAGGAGGAAACACATATAGGAGGCACACCGACCAGATCATCAGAAAAGCATCTGCAGCCACCCTCCTGGGATGTGGCTGTCTGGAGCAGAACCGGGGCAGCTGATGATTCTGCGGACTGGCAAAGAGGTCTATAGACGGATACCCTCAGCAGCGGAAGATCTGCTGGGCTACCTCCGGATTCAGTTGCCATTCGTGAGGTTGAAGAATTCTGCTTAGTTTGTCCACCAGGTAGTTCTCTTGGCCTGGCAGGTAAACCGCCTTGAGAGACATACCTTGTCTGATGGCAAAGGAGCAGAAGTCCAGTGCCTCCTGACACAGGACCCGGGACCCTGTCCCTCCCTGCTTGTTCACGTAAAACATAGACACCTGATTGTCTGTCTGTACGAGCACAGATTGAAGTGAGAGAACATGGCAGAAGGCTTGTAGAGCTAGGCGTATTGCCCGGAGCTCTGTTGATCTGTTGTGTCCCCTCCTGGGGAGACCACAACCCCTGAGTGCAGGAGTCCTGACAATGGGCTCCCCAGCCAAGCAGGGACGCATCTGTCGTCAAGACTCTTGAAGACACCGGAGGTTGGAAAGGCACTCCTCCGAGCAGGTTGGGCAGGTGAAGCCACCAGAGCAGCGACTTCAGCAGTTGTTTGGACACCCTTATCCTGTCTCGAAGTCGACCTGTAGCATGCGTCCACTGATTCCGGAGGCACCACTGAGCTGTCCTCATGTGGAGCCGGGCGTTTGGGGTCACCTGCACTGTGGAAGCCATGTGACCCAAAAGACACAGGAAATGCCTTGCTGATATTTGAGACCTAGCTCCAGAAGCCTCTGTGCCCTGTCCAGAGGCAGGTAAGCCTTTTCCTGCAGGGTGTCTAGTCTCGCTCCTATGAACTCTAAGTTCTGTGTGGGGAGCAATGTGGACTTTGCCTGATTTATGACAAAGCCTAGATGTTGCAGTATGTTGATAGTGCGAGTTGTGGCCTGTTGGGCCTCCTGAGGTGACGGGGCCCTGATGAGCCAGTCGTCCAGGTATGGGAAGACAAAGATACCCTGGTTTCTGAGAAACCCCGCCAGGCATTTGGTAAACACTCTGGGGGCGGAGGATAGGCCAAATGGAAGTACTTTGTACTGAAAATGGTTTCCTGCCACGACAAATCTGAGATATTGTCTGTGTTCTGGATGTATGATGATGTGTGTCATCCTTCAGATCCAAGGAGCAGAGTCAATATCCTTGGTGGAGGTATGGCAGCAAAATTCCAAGAGAGAGCATGTTGAACTTCTCTTTTACCAGGAACTTGTTTAAGTTTTTCAGGTTGAGGATGGGCTCCAAAGGGGAAGAGCGTGCCTCTTTGGTCAAGTCCCTTCAGTCATGCACCCATGGGCATGCATCCGTGGCAAGCAAGGACAGTTTTATCAGCATACCAGTGATGTCAGCAACTGCTCCTCCTCTTCCGGGGCATACAGGGGCTCCAATTCAAAGCAGAAAAAAATGTAGCAAGGAAAATTCCTCCCTGTTTAGCCGACGGCAAGCAAGGGTTGTTATAGCAGCACACCTGTGATGTCAGCGACTGCTTCTCCTCTCCCGGGACATACAGGGGGCTCCAATTCAAAGCAGAAAAAAATGTAGCAAGGAAAATTCCTCCCTGTTTAGCCGACGGCAAGCAAGGGTTGTTATAGCAGCACACCTGTGATGTCAGCGACTGCTTCTCCTCTCCCGGGACATACAGGGGGCTCCAATTCAAAGCAGAAAAAAATGTAGCAAGTAAAGTTCCTCCCTCAGTACCTATTTTGTTAAGGCAACACAGGCACATATGCATCTTTATAAAATACGATCCTACAGCAACCCTCAGTAAGCCACAAATTCACCCACACAAATCTTCGAAAAAGATATAAATGTATGCATATATTTCTTAGGGACAATCATCTAAAACATTTTCCATATGTAAAGCAAGTTTTAAATGTGGAAACGGGCTCTTATAAAATTGCATGGCTGTATACGAGTGTTACAGATCACATAAAAGTGCACCTATTTGTATGTAGGTGTTCATGGGGGAGTAGATGTTATAAAAACCAGACTCTGAAGCATATGCATTATATAAAAAGCCTGAAATCAATCTTATCATGAAGCAAATGACGAGACAAAGCTTTGCCCAAAGTTTCTATTAATTACAATCATCTCCCTAGAAAGCACTGCAGTAATATGCTCTCAAGCAGCATTAAAAGTTCAAACTTTATTTATTTTGCAGTCCCTATCAGCAATCAATGCACTATAGTCTGGAAATAAAAAATAAACATGTTTGTAACACAATATGCTGAGTTTTGTACACAGCACATGCTAGTGATTTGAAGTTAAAACTTTACTGATTATGATAAAAAGTATCTATAATATTGATCTTATAAGTTTTCATTTTTTAACAAAACACATGACAAAATTTTAGAAAATCTAGACAAGATACCAAGATATATAAAGAGCTAATACCTCACCTTTAACAAGTCAGCAACTTTCCTCTCAATCTCCCTTGGGAGCTGGTTACAGAATCATTCAGACTTGCACACCCGAGCACAGATATTCTGAAATCTAAATTATTTTACTGGAAAAACTTGTAAAATTACTTCCACTTAAAAACTCAAGGGTCTTCCATGCACAAACAAACTCAGGGGTATGCTTACTAAACAATGGTAGCGGCTTCCATGCGATATCAGAGCTGAGGCCCCATTGAAGTGTGTGTATGTGGGAGCATCAGGGACCGCACATGTGTGTGTGATGGGGAGCATCGAGGGCTACACTTATGTGTGTGACAGAGAGAGTTGGGGCAGCGCATGTGTGCGAGAGGGAGCAGCACGTGTGTGATACGGAGCAGCACGTGTGTGATACGGAGCAGCACGTGTGTGTGAGAGATGGGGTATGTTGGGGGCCACGTGTGTGTGTGATGGGGTGCATCGAGGGCCGTGTGTGTGTGATGGGGGATGTTGGGGGCCGTGTATGTGTGTGCGATGGGGTATGTTGGGGGCCGTGTGTGTGTGATGGGTTGCAGAGGGCCACGTGTGTGTGTGTGTGTGATGGGATGTGTTGGGGGTCATGTGTGTGTGTGTGTGACGGGGTGTGTCGGGGCCATGTGTGTGTGTGTGTGTGTGATGGGGTGTGTGATAGGGATCATTGGGGGCCGCAAGTGTGTGACAGGGAGCATCGGGGGCTGCGAGTGTGTTACAGGAGTATCGAGAGCTGCACATGTGTGTGACTGGGCATGCTGGGGTGTGTGTGTGTGTGTGTGTGTTATGCGGAGAGTCAGGGCAGTGTGTGCATGTGTTATGCGGAGTGTCAAGAGCTCTATGTGTGTCATGGGGATCGTCGGGGGCTGTATGTGTCATGGGGAGGATCGGGGTGTGTGTGTATGTGAGAGATGGGGAGAGTTGGGAGCCATGTATGTGTGTCTGTCATGGGGGGGTGTTGGGGGGCTGTGTTTCTGCCTTGCTGCCTCCCCCTCTGCTGCTGTCGTCACCCGCCCCCCGAGCTGCTGCTGCTGTCGCCCCCCCAGCTGTCGCCAATTCCGTCTTAGGAGGGGAAGGCGGGCAGTGGCAGTATTTCAAAAAGCAGCGGCTTTCTTGCCTGTGGCAGGCCATGTCTTTCAGTACACATGGCTGGCCATTTCTGATCCCCCTCCAATGCAACTTACTGTTGGAGGGGGATCAGAAACAGCAGAACATGTGTGCTGAAGGACATGGCCTGCCATAGGCAAGAAGGCAGCGGCAAAAAAACACCCTCTTTTGGAAATACTGCTGCTGCCGCTGGTCGCCTCCCCCACCCAAATGGAATTGGCAGCAGCTGGGGGTGGGGGTGGCATGGCCAGTCATGGCAGCCGCCGCTGCTGCCGGCCGTCTAGCTCGCCTAGTGGATGGGCTGGCCCTGTGTGTATGTGTCACGGGAAATGTGGGGTGTATATGTATGTGTGTGTGTGCAATGGGGAGCATCTAGGATTGTGTTTATGTGTATCATGAGTAGCATCAGAGCCTGCATGTGTGTGTGGGTGTGACTGCATCAAGGGTAGCATCAGGGCCTGCGTGTGTTTATGTGGGTGTGTCTGCATCATGTGTAGCATCAGGGCCTGCATATGTTTAGGTGGGTGTGTCTTCATCAGGGGGAGCATCAGGGCCTGCATGTGTCTGGGTCATGGGGAGCATCAGGGCCTGCGTCATGCATACCATCAGGGTCTGCATGTGCATGTCTGTGTCATGGAGAGTGTCACAGCCTGCGTGTCTATGTGCATCATGGGGAGTGTCAAGGCCTGCATGTGTGTGTGTGTGTCATGGGGAGCGTCAGGGCTTGCACATGTGTGTGTGGGGATGTCTGTGTCATGGGGAGCATCAGGGCCTGTGCACGTGAGTGTGTCTGCATCATGGGGAGTGTCAGGCCCTGCGTGTGTCATGGGAAGCTTCAGGGCCTGCGTATGCATGTGTCTGCCTTATGGGGAGCATCAGGGCCTGCTTTTGTGTGCCTGCCTTATGGGGAGCATCAAGACCTACATGGGTGTGTGTCATGGGGAGCATCAGGGACTGCATGCCTGCGTATGCATGCGTTTGTATCATGGGCAGTGTCAGAGACTGCATGTGTGTTTGCGTGTCATGGGTGCATCAGGGGCTATACACACACATGGCCCCTCACGCTCTTATGGTCCCCCCTTCTAGGTTTCCTGCAGGCCCTCATCAGCCTTCCCCCACTATCTATCTCATATGGCCCCCCCCCCTTAGGCTTCCCCCAGTGTCTCTTTCCTACCTCACCCCCTTCATTCAGTCTCCCTCTTTTACTCTCATTCTTGTTCCTGACTGCAGCTCTTCAAAACTGTAATTGTTTACACTTTCCTTACCATGATCTGCTCTCTGCATGATGCAGGAAGTTCAGGCTTATTTCCTGGTTTCAAGTCTCGCAAGACTTCCAAATGCGACATCAGCCTGAACTTTCTGCACCATGTGGCTCCACCATCCAAAGACAATCACATTAAGGGAAGCATGACCCATAGTGTTTTGACTAGGCTCGTATATGACTTTTGTTTACTACTCGCGGCTCAAATTCCATTGTCCTTTTCAAATAATACTATGGAGCTGGGCTATAGCATCTCTCCCTCTCATTTCCCTCCACAAGTCCAGCATCTCCCCCCCTCCCTTACCACTAACCCCTGCAGTCCTGCATTTTCTCTTTACATTCATCCTTTGTAGCAGCTATTCAACAAATACTACCTCTAGCCAGCCCCCAGAGCCTTCCCTTTGCCACAACTTCTTGTTTCAGGCAGGATAGGATTCGGCAGAAGGAAGGCTCTAGGACCAGGAAGAGGTAGCAGATGTAAATTGGTGCTGTGATAGATTGAGGAAGGAGAAGATGCAGGAATATGTTGGAGGGGAGAGATGCTGGGCCATAAGAGGGTTGAGAGCTGGAGAGAGAGGCAGCAGCGATAGCATGGGTCAAAAACATGTAGGAGGGGTGTGGAGATAGAGGGTGGCAGTAGGATGAAGGGGTGAAAGACAGAGCAGGACAGGGGGTGAGGGGCAACACAGTTCTTTAACCATGGATTCCCATCTCTGCCCTTCCCACAATAGAAGACAAATAATAGCAGGGCAGGGGGTAAGAATAGCAGTAGAAAGGTACAGAAATATTTCCCATTTTATTGGGTGCCAAGAATTCTCACAAAACGTTGATATGTTGCTTGTCTATTATACATTATAAACTTCAGAAGGAGGGAGAAAGGGAGAGAAGGCTGGGGCGATATAGGGAAGAGGAGAGTGGTGGCCTCAGGCCTAGGGAAGGGGGAGAGGGAAAATGTTCTTTGCTTTTTGCTTCATGTGAATCTGAGCAGGTGCAAATATTCATGCATAAAATATGCATGTGAATCATGACTCCACATATATTCTACCCAAACGTCTCTGCAGAATATGCCTACATGCAAGTTGTGTAAAGATATATGTGTCTCCTTGTTATTGTGCATACATTATTTGCATAACCCTTGAGCATTCAATAACCACCAACATTTTTGCTATCATGTTTCTATAAGTCTCTAAAGGAAAAAAAAGGACTATATTAGTTGATATGGAAGGGCAGACCAGATAGACCATATGGTTTTTTTCTGCCATAGAAACATGTTTCTATACTGTAGAACTCAAACACACTTCTTTGGCAAAGTCCTATTGTCCTTTATGTACGTGACTTAGAATATACTCCTTTATTGAATACTGAATAGTGCACTAGCCCAATGTCAGCAGGCCATTAAATTCTAGGATAGAAAGTCTCCACCAATGTTCTTAACCTTTCAAGTATCTGGGCCAATGGTGCCTGACGAACTAGGACTACTTGCATGATATTGTCTTTTCTCATGGTTTCCCCACAGCTGGCTCAGGGACTGTAGCTTCAACTCCTTTAACATGTGCTTCCATTGCTTTCATATGCAGCTACTAGAGATGTACATTCATTAGCACAGATTCATTTTGTTAGCACACCTTAAAATTTAGTATGCACGAAACTAATTTAGCACAAGTCAACCTATGGATTAATGCATGTGAGGTCAATTAACATGAATTCCAAAGTTCAATATTAAAAAAAAAAGGTTGAAACAAAAAAGTTCAAAAAACAGGAAGAAAGTCCAAAAAGAACCCAAAACTAAACCTACATTTTTTTTCAAAAGAACCTAAGAACATAAGATATGCTATATTGCAGGTATGTCCAACAGGTAGATCACGATCTACCTGTAGATCGCGGAGGGGTCAGAGGTAGATCGCCAGCCCCACTTGGCTCCATCTCTCCAGCAGCTCGCCCCGTCGCTAGGAGAGACTCGTGCCGACAGGTCCTGCCGAGGGCTTGCCGCCGCTGCTGATCCTTTGCCTGTCTTTTTTTCCTGCCTGCGGGAATCTTGCCTGTGGGTGTATTGGGGGCGCTTGTTGTTTTCGTGCCAATAGTTTGTGGGTACCCCAGGGGGTTGCCGCCCAGGCCCGGCATCATACCTGGTCTCCTGCCCCCCAGAATCACCCATTTCTGCCCCCGCCCCAACACCCCTTAGAAGTGTGTTATATACCGGGCGATATCCATTCGCCTGGGCTTTACCTGAATACACTTACCGTATTAAGTGGGGCAAGGTACTTCAGGCCGGAAGGTCGGGGGTTCAAATCCCACTAGAGGACAGCAACCTTGGCCGGAAGGACTGGAGTTTCTAGTCCCACAGGTGCTCCTTGTGGTCTTGGGAAAGCCACTTAACCCTCCATAGCCCATGTTCCCTGTAAAATAGTTATCTCCAAGTTATAATGCCCTGTTCAATGTAATTTCAGTTTGTTCAATGTAAACTGCACTGATGCAGAATAGCGTGGTATATAAGAGAATGTAAATAAAATAAATAAATAAATAAGTTGTGTTGTGTGCTGGTTGTTGGTCGCTTTATAGTTCACTTTCATTAAACGTTTTCGGGCAGACACAACAAAGTGTCAAGAATTTGGTGATTTTGGCAGGCTTTTCCAATTTTGTTCTAACTTGCCTATGCCTGGCCTTCAAATTGGTTCAAACCACTGTGACTTTTGCTTGCCTCTGCAATTTTATTTTGCTTAGCCTTTGCGTTGATTCTACACTGTATGCAGAATTTATTAAATCGCATGTGGTGGTATTTGAACTTGTTTGGCAGTATTTGATTTTACCTGGTTTGCTGGACAGGTGTTTGAGTTTTTTTTGATGATTGTTTGGTGGTATTTGATTACTGGTGTCAGTACGATGAATTCTTATTTTTACTTTTAGAACTGCATGTGTGGTTTTGGCATCTCCAGTCCTTGTATTGCACATCATCCAGGGGTTTTCAGTTCTTGTTGATCTTTAATACTTTGGGACAGTGACAGTTTTGGACCAGATTCAGCCAGTGTTTACACCAGCTTAGCAGATTTGGCCTTCTTACATCCAGCCACCCCAGTATAACGAAGATGAGTGTTCCAAAGAAGAGCAAAACTTACCGCTTTCATGATGAATGGGAAATGGACTTCTTCTTCATCATGGTGAAAGACGTGTTGTTGTCTAAGAACATAAGATATGCCATACTGGGTCAGACCAAAGTCCATCAAGCCCAGTATCCTGTTTCCAACAGTGGCCAATCTAGGTCATAAGTACATAGCAGCTTCCCCAAAAGACACAGGTTTCACAATGCTTGTATTAGGTCAAGCAGCGATATCCTGGGTCTCTTTTAATAATGGTTTATGGACTTTTCCTCCAGGAACTTGTACAAACTTTCTTTAAACACAGCTACACTAACAGCCTTTACTACATCCTCCGGTAACAAATTCCAGAGTTTGATTGCTCGTTGAGTGAAAAAATATTTTCTCTTATTAGTCTTAAATAGTTTACCCTGTAGCTTCATTGCATGTCCCCTAGTCTTTCTATATTCTGATGACGTAAACAATCGATCTACATTTACCCATTCCACTCCATTCATTAATTATAGACCTCTATCATATCTCCCCTCAGCCCTCTCTTTTCCAGGTTGAAGAGCCCTAACCTTTTTAGCCTCTCTTCATAGGGATATCCTTCCATCCCCTTTAGCATTTTGGTGGCTCTTCTCAGTACCTTTTCTAAAAATGCTATATCCTTTTTAAGATACGGTGACCAGAATTGCACACAAATTCAAGGTGCGGTCTACCATGGAACGATACAGAGGCATTATAATATCCTTTGTTTTATTCTCCATTCCTTTCCTTATGATACCTAGCATTCTATTTGCTCTCTTGGCCACCGCTGCACACTGGGCGGAGGGTTTTAACATGTTATCCACGATAACGCCTAAATCTTTTTCCTGGGTGGTGGTTCCTAATGTGGAACCCTGCATTGTGTAACCATAGTTTGGGTTTTTCTTTCCTAGGTGCATAACTTTGCACTTGTCCACATTAAATTTTATCTGCCATTTGGATGCCCAGTCTTCCAATTTATCAAGATCCTTTTGCAATTTTCCACAACCCTCATGGGTTTTAAGAACTTTGAATAGTTTGTGTCATCTGCAAATTTGATAACCTCACTCGTTATTCCCAGTATTGTAACATCCCAGTATCCTTGCCCAAAAAGGGTAATCTGGAACGTCTTTATAAGGCTCTGCATAGCAATAAGTCTGATGCTAATTTTCTACCCAAAAGTGAAATTCGTAAACTGAAATGCAACCATAGCATCCTTCATGGTCAGTAACCTGATCGCAAAGAAATGCAAACCTTTCACTGAAGGGGAATTTGTAAAAGATTGTTTTCTTGAAGCAGCCAACAATCTTTTTGAAGGATTTAAAAATAAGAAAGTGATCATAGCTGCTATTCAAGATGTACAATTGTCAAGAAACACCATCGTGCGGCGAATAGAAAAGATGTGTGGAGACACAACTGAACAATTGTTGGAGGATGTTTCAAATTGTGTTGCTTTCTCACTCCAACTGGATGAATCTACAGACATAAGAGACATAGCCCAGTTACTAGTCTTTATCCGGATGGTTTTTGAAGACTTCAGTGTTAAAGAAGAACTACTTGGAATGATTTCTTTAAAAGGGAGAACTACCGGTCAGGAAATATTCAGTTCTTTCCATTCTTTTGTGAAAAAGTGTAATCTTCCATTGCATAGACTTGTTTCCATCACTACTGATGGAGCAAGAGCAATGACAGGTGAGGTTAACGGTTTCATAGCCCTCTGTAGACAGCATAACAACTTCCCAGATTTCTTTTCTTACCGCTTACCATTTACCAGCAAGGTTTGGCAAGCAAGAGACTCAATACAAAGACTGTCATGGACATCACTTTCAAAACTGTAAATTCAGTTCATGGAAGATCACTTCAAAGACGGCTTTTCAATCTTACTCTTGATGAAGGGGCAGTGGAAATCATTTTGCACACAGATGTAAGGTGGCTAAGTAGGCACAAATTTCTGCAACGATTTTGTGATTTGCTGAATGAAATAAGTTTTTTGAAGGAGAGGGGAGATGACCAAGCAGAGCTGGAAGATGAGGAGTGGTTATGTGATCTGGCATTTCTCGCTAACTTTACAGGCGAACTAAGTGATATGAACCTTGAACTACAAGGTAAAAACAAATGCATTGGCAAGATGAGTACAGTTTCATCCTACAAGAGCAAATTTGAGCTAATGATGACTGATCTTGCAAACAACACTTTTGATCATTTTCCTAATACACAGGACCATCTGGGATAATGTCCAAATTTTGTTTTTCAGAACGAGAAGTATGTGACAGAAATCTGTTCTGTTATCCAGGAATTCAAAAATAGATTCTTTGACTTGCAAAAAATTGGAACAGTTGTGGAGTACTTGTCATACCCATTCAAAGTAGATGTGGACATTAAAGAAACTGCAGCTGCTATCAGTAAAAATTACTCATTGAACAAGCCATCTCTTGAAAATAAAATATTAACCCTTAAAAATGACATTTTTCTCAAGACCCATGCTGAGCAAGAATCGTTTTGGAAGCTAGTGCCTAGAGACCAATTTCCCAACTTGAGAAGATGCAGTGAAGCTGTACACTCCTGTTTCGGTTCAACTTATTTGTGTGAATCTGCGTTTTCCCATCTGAAAATGACAAAGCATACAAAACGTTCCAACATGACAGATGAACATCTCCAGGATTCCCTGAGACTGGCCCTCACGCAATATTCACCCAATTTCAAAAAGCTGATGGATGAAATGCAGGCTCAGACGTCTCACTAATGAGCAAGAGCGAAATATTAAAGATTGTGCAAAATCAGCCTGGATCAATACTGGACCTGAATTTAACACAAATTACTCAATAAAAGTTAAAGAAAGTTATTAAGACAGTTAAAGAAAGTTATTACTCAATAAAACTTTAAGAAAAAAATGTACTTTCCATTTCCCCTCGCAGTTCTTACTGGATCTTCGTCTCTGTTTTGTTTTTGCTTAATTTGCTTAACAGCTGATCACATCCAAGTAAATGACAGAAGGTTCATTAAAAATGGTGGGGGGGGGGGGGTAATCTTCTAACTTTATTGGGTTAAAATTTAATTTGAAACTAATTTGAAACTTAATTTTCATGGTGGTAGATCACCGGCACTTTTGGCCGGAAAAAGTAGATCACAACCTGTTCGAAGTTGGACATGCCTGACCTAAAGCACTTAGGTAATATGTTTCATGGTAATAATGTGAGAATTTTGAATTTTCCTAAAACCCATCATCTCTCACCCTCTATTTTGCTATAGCAGTACTTTAAAGAGATATTGCAAACAGATGATTCAGATTTACCTGAAATTACAAAATGTTATTATGTACCTCCTCACCAGAGGTCAGGAGATGAAGGCCTCTTCTCAGAGTATTGATTTATCCCAGTTTTTGGAGTCATCTAGGGATGAGATCTCCTTCAGAGCCACCTTGGTGGTGACACAGGTGGCAGAAATTGTATTTATTTATTTAGACAGTTTTGTATACCACCTTATCCTTCAGTCAAAGTGATCACAACACAATTGGAGGTCTACATTTAACAGGAGGGTAAACGACTCACAAACGTAAATACTATGTGCATATAAGTCCAAAAGGGGATGGGTAGTTGAGGCCAAGTGGTGTAGGTAGATGTTGGGCCACTTAGGTGGTATATGGTGTTGGCAACTTAAGGTGGTTGCTCATAGGCATCGGTAAAGAGCAGGGTCTTGAGTGCCTTGTGGAAGTCTTTGGTGTTGTACAGGGTCCTTAAGTCCATAGGGAGGGAGTTCCACAATGCAGGCACCAGTAGCAAGGGCGCTCTCTTAGATGTTGCTTGCTTAGTCTTGTGATAACTTGTGGGTGTGCTGATCCTGTTGCCATTGTTGGTTCTTCTTGGTCTGTTGCTGGCATCTCTGGTTATTATATCCTGGAGCGCATCTGCCGAGCAATGGTGGAAGATTTTGAAGATGTTCAGGATTGTTTTGAATTTTGCCCTTGCCATTATTGGGAGCCAGTGTAGTTGTTGTAAGACGGGGGTGATGTGTTCAGATCTTGCAGTGCCCGTGACGATGCGTGCTGCAGTGTTCAGCACCATTTGAAGTGGGTGAATAGTCTGCTGGGAAAGGCCTTGGTATAATGAGTTTCCATAGTCAAGCAGTGGAGTGATGACTGCTTGGCAAACTGTGCGGAAGTGGTCTTGGTTAAGGATTGGTTTGAGCTTTCTGATGATCCTCAATTGGTGGTAGGCTCTTGCCGCAGTTTTAGTTATGTGAGATTTTAGGTTCAGAGCCCTATCCAGGGTAATGCCCAGGTATCTCACTTCATCCTTGACTGTTATGGCTTTGTTTAGAATGCTGATTGTTTGTGGCAGAATGAAAGTGGACAAATACAAAGCAAATCACCTGGACTGGATAGTATACATCGGAGGATGCTGAAAGAACTGAAATAGGTGAAGTACAATTAAAATCATCTGTAGTACTTGAAGAGTGGAGAATGGCCAATGTAACGCCAATTTTTAAAAAGGGTTCCAGGGGCGATACGGGAAACTACAGACCAGTGAGCCTGACATCAGTACTGGGCAAAATGGTAGAAACCATTATAAAGAATAAAATTACTGAACATGTAGATAGTTATGGCTTAATGGGAGAAAGCCAACAAGGATTTAGCAAAGAAAATCGTGTCTTACTAATCTGCTTTACTTTTTTGGTAATTTTGAAGGACTACAAAAAGGGACTGAGCTTCTGGAGAGAGATCTGCAATTGTAAGTATTTACTTCTGGGAATTTTTCAAATCTTGGGGGAAAAATTTTTAGATTAAAGCTCATTAATCTGTGTAAATTAGAATCCAGTGCATGTGTTAAATCAGTCACGGCCTAGTATCAGCAAAGAGCTTTTAGTTAAATTAAAAGCTCAACAGGTAACTTTCAGTTTAAATTTAAAAACCAGCAGAGCGCATTCTGGTCAAATTTAGAACCTAACAGAGGGGACTTCCGGTTTAGCCACGGAGGAAGGACAACGGGAGTAAGCGCGCTCACTGGGCCCACACCGAATAAAATGGATAAGCTAACATTTTTGAAGGTTTATTTCAGGAATAAGCAGGTTATGTTTTGGGGGTCAGAGAGTTATGTTTCTCCAAGCTGTGTAGGAAATCTTTCCTTCAGCTGAAAGCCTGGGTGTTGGCCTTGAGAGCTACCTTCTTCCTCCGATTCCCGTGCAAGTGTCTTGTTACCCTGCAGGGTGTTGCATATGTATTTTTGGACCCTGCACATTTGGAGGGAAAGGGGGTTAAAGAATAATCTTGCTTTACAGTCTTAATTCCCTTTTTCCTCTTTATGATGTTTTCTCTTACTGTTTTATATATGAGTTAGTGAAGACGTTTGCCCGTCTTATACTGAACAATTTGGAACTGGCTCCTAGAGTGAAATCTGTCTTCTTTTGTTGATTTTTTTTTATTTACTTAGTTTTAATCCTTGTTTGAGAAAATTATATTTCAGTTATTCCTCTGACATTGTTTTATGTAAATCATGACATTTATAAAAAATAAATGTATCCATATTCTCTGTTGCCTCTCCCACAGAATTTTGGACATTTTGACTTGGACATCTGAGATGGTACCTAAACGGCCTTTCTCAAATGCCGCATTATAAAATCACAGCCTCCAGCCACTGGTGATTTTTTTTGGAAGGTCCATCATGTTAAGGGAGAGACATGGGAATGGGAGGGTATAAAAACCTGTGGAACAGAAGGCTGTGCCAGAAACAGCCATGGCAGCCAGTACTGGCAGCAGTGGTTAAGGTGACAACAGACATAAAATAAGTGGTAGCATTCCCCCAACTAAGATCAAGCATCATATATTTTAAAGAGGAGGAATCCAGCAGCTAGATATGTAGGGTTGCTTCTTCTTGCTTCTGAAACTCTACTATTGTGGTACTTACAGACTATTGGTTTTGTTCACTATTTAGCCTTTAGAGGAGTATACCATCCATTTTAGGTTAAATTCCCAAACAACCTAAACCAACTCAGCAAGGCGGCCCTGGTGATCTATAGACCACTACTGGCCCAATACCATCAAAAGCATGAGCCTCAGTCTGAAGGACTTGTGCTCCCACTGGAAGAGGAGCACTGGCTTGCTCATTTCCCTGGGTGTGTTAAACAAAGTTTCTGGAGATCAGGACATCTTTTTAAAGGACCAATCAAGAAGCCACTACTCCTGATGCTAATGCCTCTCTAATCGTACTTTTGGCCATTTATGCCACTCTGTGCCTTGGGATCGTTATGCCATTGTTGGTGCTGCTTTGTTCCTCTTAAAGTGCCTGTGGTGCTTATGCCATTTCTAATGCTGCTTTGTCCCTCCTTAAGTATACAGGATTGTTTTTGCCACTGGGTCATGTTTTGTCCTTCATGTAACCTTGGCATGTTCATGCCACTGCTTTACTGCTATGTCCCTTTTGTGATGCCTACTTGCCATTATTTCTCCATCTCAATGAGACTTGTTTGGAATTTGTTACAACACACAAGGATAGCTCTGTGTTTTGATTTGTGGTAAATTTTGGTAAAAAGGCAACTTGTTTTCTTTTTTTTATTAAAATGTCTAAACAAAACGTCTTTGATTTGTTCACATGCATCTGAGACTTCACCCATTTCTCTTAAGTTTAGCTATTTTTAAAAAAGAGGAATTATTCTGCTGAACCCCTTCAAAACATGACAATATCATGTATATTTATATCACAGAAAAACTGTATTCAAATACGGATGATTGCTAATGAACTCCTTTTCAAACTGGGTACCATGTAAATTTGCCATCTCAGGAGCCTTGAGTGGTACATTATATAATTTCCCTTGCAAATTAAAATAGCTCTTACTAAGTGCTATTTTGGCAAACTGACATATTAATGTTGAAGGTATGTAGAGATCATTTTGTCTTTCCTGTAGTATTACAATAACAATTTCTAATGTGTCCTTTTCGGTTTTCAGGATGTCCACAATGACTATGCATGAGACAGATTTTCAAGCAATGGAGAAAGCAAAAAGCAATATCACATGTATAGCCATTGTGGACATCCTGAAAACCCAGCTGGCTGGGCGTGTCCCAAGCTCTGGGACGAACACCAATAGTGTTAAACAGGGGTTCTCAACTCAAGTCCTCAGGACACCTCTAGCCAGTCAAGTTTTCAGATTAGCCACAATGAATATGTATGAGAGACATCTGCATGCACTTGTAAATCTCTCTCAAGCATATTCAGTCTGTTTATCCTGAAAACCTGACTGGCTAAGTATATCCTGGGGACTTGGTTGAGAACCCCTGGTGTAGATGGATTCACTGTCAAAAGTAATTATAAGGACCTCTCTCATGTTAAAATTAAAGGATGCAATAAGCACATCATCTGCTGTGTAACATAAGATAGAATTTTGTTAACAAAGGGTTTTAAAAAATAATCTGAAAAGACAGACAGCAGTTCCAAAAACCAAATTATTATAGAAACAGTAGGTTGCCCTCAAGATAAGAACAAAGATTTACAGGGAGCGTGTGTGGAGGTGAGCTGCTGCTCGAGTGTGCACCGCGTCTTTCCTGCTTGTTGCAGGCAGCTGGGAGTTCCCGGATCATCGACGCGACATGGCACCTGGTCCCGACGTCATCTCTGGGGCCTTAAAGGAAGGAGGCGCGAGCTGCTTACCAGGAGCGTGTGTGGAGGTGAGCTGCTGCCCGAGTGTGCACTGTGTCCTTCCTGCTTGTTGCAGGCAGCTGGGAGTTCACGGATCATCGACGCGACACGGCAGCTGGGAGTTCCCAGATTATTGACGCGGCGCCTGGTCCCCGACATCATCGCTGGGGCCTTAAGTTGCAGCCTACACCGCGGTTTTGCGGTCGCACTCTGAAGGGGTGCATCTAAAGGGGCTTATTAAGCCCTTTTTGCGCCCCTTTGGCGCACGAGGAATAGTGGAGTTGGAGCCCTGGAAAGGACAAACGGAAAAAGAGGCTAAATGTGAGTACTGTTAACCCTGTTAAATCTGTTAAAGTTATTGGTCCTATGGAAAAGCACGTGGTTTCTGTGAGTGGAGAGGCAGAGCTTCCTGTTGCTGTTCCTAGGTCTCCACTCTTAATAGATAACTCCTTGTCTGTGTTGGGGGTTTCTAACTCTGCCCCACTTGCTAGTGATGAAGCTATCCGTCCAGTGACTTCTTCACTGATGGTGGAGGAGCAGTTCCAGTGTTTGGATTTGGCATCTCCAGTGGTTTCCTCTGGTTCTCTGTCTGACACTGTGGCGGTTCCTTTGCCGCGTGTTCTCCAGGTCCCGGAGGTTTTCACCAGGGCTCAACAGGACAGTACTTCCATTTTGCCTGTAGACATTCAGAATATTTCTTTAACTGATGTTTGGCGAGTCCTCTCACGTATTGATGCTTCCTTGTCTTCTGTGGTAACTCAATTCTCTGATTTTTCAAGAGACTCTGTGGCTAAGTTGGCCCAACATGATCTTCAGATAGTTGCCTTAGAGAATAGGTGTCAGAAGTTAGATGCTCAATGTAATTTGTTACATTCTAATAATGTTTCATTTATTAAGGATAGTCTTACATTGCATGCTCAACAAGAAATACTTGAAAATAGTTTGCGAGCGGTGAATATTAAATGTTTAAATTTTCCTCGTATTCGTTTATTATCTCCGCAGATTTTATTTGACAAGTATTTGAAAGGAATCTTGGGGTATCAAGTAAATACTAAACCTGTTATTACTAAATTGTATTATTTGCCTTAGTTGGGGGCGATAGCTGGTTGGTTGCCGCAGGCTGCCGCCCCTCTTTCTTCTTTAGATTCATTGGATGTATCTGACTTCATTGAATCATCTCAGGATATGATTACTACTAGATCCACTCTTCTTGTGTCTTTTTCCTCTGAGGCTGGCAAAAATACAGTTATGCGTTTATATTTTCAGAATAAGAATGCTGATTTTTGTGGGGGGAAAATTAATATGTTTCCCGATGTGTCCAGGCAAACTCAGTCCAGACGCAAGGCCTTTTTGGCTTGAAAGCCACAGATCTTAGCTGCTGGTGCAACTTTTTTCCTTAAGTTTCCCTGCAAATGCCTGGTCACTATTGGGGGCACTAAGTATGTTTTTTCTGAAGTTTCTTCGTTGGAAACCTTTTTACTGAATCAAGTTCCACAGGTATAATATGACTGTTGTATTGCTTTGCTTGATTTTGTACACTAGCAACATTAGTAATAAGAGTTTTGTTTAGTATTTAGGGCATCATCTCCGATCCATGCATATTTTTCCTTTATTATTTTTCTTCTTTTTAATGCTGTAATAGCTATTGATTTGCTCCCCTGGATGTGGACTATTGGATTTTTCTTTTTTCTTCTTTGTTAAAATGTGTATTGTATAAGTTTGGATGATGATAATAAAAAAAAAAAAAAAAAAAAAAAGATTTACGAATTGCTTTTAGTTGGTTCCAATCATATTTATCAAATAGTGCAGAGTCTTTTTAGACTATATTGAAATTGAAAACCTGTGGGGTACCACAGGGTTCTGACTAGATTGTAAGCTCTGATGAGCAGGGACTGTCTCTTACATGTCTGTGCAGCACTGCGTACGACTTGTAGTGCTATACAAATGCTCAGTAGTAATAGTAGTAGTCTCTATTAGCCCCCACCCTTTTCAACATCTACATGGCCATTGGCTTTTACAAAGCCATATTTGTATGCTGCTACTACTACTATCATTTGCACAGTGCTACATGGTGTATGCAGTAACATACAGTTTTGTTTTATTGCTGCAGACACACAATCATTGACCGGAGTTTAAAAGCTACTGACAAAAAGCTGAGCTTAAAACAGCTCAGGCTTAATCCTCTTAAATCAAAAGTCATTTGGTTTTTTAAGAATGCTCAACATCTCCTTCCTGCTCCTGTTAGAGCTGGTGTGAAATTACCCATCAATGAGTCTATTAAAATCCTTGGTGTAATCTTAGACAGCTGACATTTTCACTTTAGATTTCTTCATTAATTAGCAACTGCATGATCTGTGCATTCATTCTTGGGTATATCAGCGATTCATATAGTAACTTTTTTTTTTAAATCAATCAGCTGGACTATCATAATTCTCTTTATCTTAGAATTACTTTTGCTGTTAAGAGACTTTAGTTAGTACAAAATACCATAGTAATGCTCCATATCGGGCCAAAAGATTTGATCATGTAATGCCATTGATAAAGGAGGAAAATTATGTGCCATTTGTCAGCAAAATTAAACAGTTTGATGCTTAAACATTAGTCAGTAGCAGCAGGGAGCTTTTAATATAATTTTAAAGCTTAGTCAGTAGCAGCAGGGAGCTTTTAATTTAAATCAAATTAGAGTATAGCTTAGAATAGAAGGGAGAATAGGGTAAATATTATTTAAGTAGAAAGATTTATTCCTGCTGTTCATGGAGAACACCTGCTACATGTCAATAATTTCACTTTCTCCATGAACACGCCGGAAGTCCTCACATATGGGACTTCCAAGCTACAGGCTACCAGAACCTGAGGAGAACAGAGCCCAACAGGGCACTGAACTGGAGAAGCCAGAAAGAACAGGAAGACAGTTCCCCGAGGGACTCATCTGATTCAGTATCCTCAGCAGACATCGACCTGAGGGGTTTTGCAGGTAGTATTGACAGACAAGAAGGGCCAGTGGGCAGGAGTTGACACTAAGACACAAAGAGGTGCCGGAGCATGGCCTGGCCAAAACTGCTGTCCTATTGGGAATCCCCATCCAGACAGTAATGGGCTGCGAAGATATGAACGGAGGACCATAGATTTCCTCTGCGGAGACAGAGCGTAGTTTGGCTACAGATGAGGTCATCACACGGACATTGTGAGCCATGACATGAATCACAAGGCTCAACCCAACCTGGACATATGCATACAAGATGCAGTTTGCAAGCTAGAGGGACAGTGTATACTTCGAGACTATGGCGCCCAGTCTACTGTAGTCTAAGGAAACAAACAGCTGGGTAGACCGGTATGTGCCTCACTATGCTCCAGGTAGAAGGATAGAGTCCACTTGCAGTTAAATGTATGCAACACCACCTCACCCCAGTTGCAGTGAGGCCAGGGAAAGAAAGTTGGTAGAACTATTGACTGGTTGAGGTGGAGTGCCGAGACCACCTTCGGTAGACAATGAGGGTGTGTACGGAGCACCACCTGTTCTGGTGAAACCCTGTATACGGAGTGTGGCCACCAGAGTTTGGAGCTCGCTGATGTGTCACCGCCACCAGAAAGAGGATCTTCCAGGTCAGGAATTTCAGAGGACATGAGTTCAGCGGCTTGAATGGGGCCCGCATCAGCTAGGCAAGAACCACATTGAGATACCAAGTCACCTTTGGGGGCTTGAGCGGGGACTTTGAGAGGAACAGACCCCTCATGAATCGAGTCAAAAGAGGCTGAGCTGAGATGGACTTCCCCCTGGAGCTGCAATGGTATGTCCCATCGTGCCGCAGTGAACTCGCACTGAATTGTACTTCAGGTCAGAGTCGGAGAGGTGCAGAAGTTACTCCAGTAGCCATCCCGCTCAGCATCTATGCCGTAAGGCCAATGAGCGGACATTGGGGTGCAAAGTACCATCCCTCCTATGAGATGAGATCTGGGGTAGAGCCCAGGCGAAGAGGCTACTTCTGCAAAAGCTGCAGCGGGAACCATGGCTGCTAAGGCCAGTAGAGAGTGATGAGGATCATGGATCCCTTGTCAGCCTGGAGCTTCAGGAAGGTTTTTGCCACAAGTGGTATAGAAACATAGAAACAGAGAAAAATGACGACAGAAAAAGACCACATGGCCTATCTAGTCTGTCCTTCCATATCAACAACTATAACAGTCCCCTTTTTTCCTTTAGAAACATGATGACAGAAAAAGACCAAATAGTGTTTATAGTGATCCTCTGTGTTTGTCCCATGCTTTTTTGAATTCAGAAACTGTCCTCATCTCTACCACCTCTCTGGGAGACTATTTCACAGATCCACCACTCTTTCCGCATATCACTCCTGAATCTATCCCCTTTCACCCTCATCCCATTTCCCCTCATAGCAGAACATCTACGTTCCATGCTTGAACCAACTGATTTCCGGACAATTTTCCAGGCATTGATCATACCTCATTTTGACTATGCCAATGCCATCTTATAAGGTCTTCCCCAATCTACATTGAACCCGCTGCAGCTAGCCATGAACGCTGCAGCAAGAGTCCTCCACGGAGCCTCCAGGAGCGACCACGTAACACCTCTACTGATACAGTTGCATTGGCTACCCATCCAGGCTAGAATAGTTTTCAAGACCTTGATAACCACTTTTAAAGCTATTAACAATCTCTCACCTGCATCCTTAACCTCACTCATCCATACCACATCCCCAAATAGAGCAAGAAGATCCACAGCTATAAACTCCCTAAAAGTCCCGAAGGCACTAACTGTTTGCACCAAATCGACAGCCAACAGAGCCTTTAGTCTCAGTGCCCCAAGATGCTGGAATGCATTACCTCCTGATATCCGGGCTATTAAGAACCTACCACAGTTTAGGAAAGCTCTCAAATGCCACCTCTTCAACAAATACCTTATAGAGCCTAACGACACCCCCTAGAGCCTAAAGACACCCGGCGATACCATTTCCATACAAATTATGATATTCTCAACAACACACCAAGTTTGATACTCAAACCCTTAGTGGTGGTTATGTTTCTGTGAAACTACTGTTATTATGACTCCATGTAGTAAGTTTTGTAAATAGTTTTCCCCTGTAATCCAAGTTTTTGTGCCCTGTTACCTGTAAAACTCATACGCGTTTAACTGTACTGAGCATTTTTGTTACATGTAAACCGCGCTGATGCTGAATAGTGCGGTATATAAAAAACTATAAATAAATAAATAATAAACTTGCTTTCAATCAAAAGAGGCTCTCCCCCTGTGCATTTATGCCACGGATGTATTTAAATGTCTCAATCATAGTAATACAGTAAATGACGGCAGATAAAGACCAGTATGGTCCATCTAGTCTGCCCAGCAAGGTGGCAAGAGTAGTTGCGCCTGCCGCTCTGTGCAGGTCACCCCTCCCCATGTCTTTGTTTAGGGGTGAACCCACCGCTCCGTGTATGGCACACCCCTGTTTGTTGAGAAATTAGATAGTTAAATTTATTATGATTTTATCCTGTTGCTATAAAGGGATCCACTGTGTCTGTCTCATGCCATTTTGAATTCTGTCACTGTATTTGCCCCCAGCACGTCCATCGGCATGGCATTCCAAGCATCCACCACCCTTTCAGTGAAAAAGTATTTCCTGACATTACCTTTCAATTTACGCCCTTGCAGTTTCATGTTATACCCTCTAGTTTTACAGCTTCCCTGTCTTTGGAAGAGGTTTGTTTGTTCATTAATACTCTAAGTATTTAAAGGTCTGAATCATGTCTCCCCTATCCCTCCTCTCCTCCAGAGTGTACATATTTAGGTCTTCAAGTCTCTTCTCATAAGGCTTTGTGAGATATGGTCTCCAAAACTGAACACAGCATTCCAAGTGAGGCCTCACCAGTGACTTGTACAATGGCATTAGTACCTCTTCCTTTCTGCTGGTAATTCCTCTTTGTATGCAACCCAACATCCTCCTAGCTTTTGCCACTGCCTTGTCGCACTGTTTTGCCACCTTGAGATCCTCAGAAATAATCACACCAAGGTCCTTCTCCTGGTCCGTGCACACCAACCTCTCGCCCCCTATCGTGTACATTTCCCTTGGATTTATGCTTCCCAAGTGCACGACACTGCACTTCTTCTCATTAAATCTTAACTGCCAAGCATTAGACCATTCTTCCAGCTTTAGTAGATCTTTACTCATGTTATCCACTCCCTCAGGGGAGTCCACTCTGTTGCAAATTTTCGTGTCAAATGCAAAAAGACAGACTTTTCCTTTCAGTCCTTCAGCAATATCACTCACAAATACATTGAACAGTGCCGCATGCTGAGGCACCCTGCTAATCACCCTCCTTTCATCTGAGTGAGCTCCATTTACCACCATCTTCTGATGTCTGTCAGTCAACCAATTTCTGATCCAGTTCACTAACTTGGGATCCATCCCTAAACTTTGAGTTTATTGATAAGCCTCCTATCAGGAACAGTATCAAAGGCTTTGCTGAAATCCAGGTAGATGACATCCATCACATGCCCCTGATCTAGTTCTCTGGTCACCCAGTCAAAGAACTCAATCAGATTTGTTTGGCAAGATCGTCCTTTGGTAAACCCATGTTGTCTCAGATCATGCAACCTGTTGGTTTTGAGAAAGTCCACTATTTGCTCTTTCAGGAGCGCCTCCATTACTTTTCCCGCCACAGAGGTAAGGCTCACTGGCCTGTAGTTTGTCACTTCTTCCCTCTCACCACATTTGTGAAGAGGTACCACATCAGCCCTTCTTCAGTCTTGAGGAACTTCTCCTGTTTCCAAGGATCTGTTAAAAACATCCTTTAACGGCCCTGTAAGAACCTCTCTGAGCTCTTTCAGTATCCTGGGATGTATCCCATCTGGTTCCATGACCTTGTCCACTTTCAGTTTTGCAAGTTGTTCTAACATATCATGTTCTGTGAATGGTGTATCTACTTCATTCCCATTTTTATATTTGGGAGTCAAAGGTGGTCCTTCTCCAGGATTCTCTTTAGTAAAAATAGAGCAGAAGTATTTGTTTAGCAATTTCGCTTTTTCAATGTCAATTTCCATGAGTCCGTTCCCAGCACTTCTGAGTCCTGCAATTCCACCTCTGATTTTCCTCCTCTCCCGAATATACCTGAAGAAAGTTTTGTCGCCACACTTCACACATCTTTAGCCATCTTTTCCTCTGCCTTTGATTTTGCTTTCCTTATTTCTCGTTTTGTCTCTTTTATGAGGAATCTTCAGTAATGCACATATGTTTTTGCATTACTGAAGATTCCTCATTCTCTCTTTTGAATATAATATAGATTGGAAGGAAGTAGACACTGAACATTCAGGTATGCTTTATTTTATTATGTTTTAACGCTATAATGACATAGTAAGTCACTTTCTTTTTTGGTCATGAATTTGTTTATAATTGTCTATATGATATTTTAAGTTCATAATGGTGATATATTTATGTCATGTTTAATTAATTTGTTTATATATATATATATATATATATATATATATATATATATATATATATATATATATATATAGTGATGCAGAGGACCCTCCTTTGGAGAGAAAAACAGTTCTGGATTCTGAAAGAAAAAGAAGTTGCCTGCAATATCCAGAGGATCCACCTAGAGGGAGCAGGAGAGTCAGGACAGAGACCACAGAACCACGCCTCTGTGGGCAGGACTTATGTTCCAAAAGCTCACATTTAAGGGGAGGCAAGCAAGAGTCAGGAGGAAGCTCATACGCTGGGAGCTTACCTGCAAAAAGCTCAGCTGCTAGAATCTCATCTGCCTGGAGATCCACTACTGGGGAAGCAGGGGAAGGATTACCTTCCTCAGCTGGGAGAGAACAAGCGGGAGCCTGTTCCAGAGAGAGATTGAGGACATGCTATGAAGGTACCAGAGCAAGACTGAGATCTAGTCCAAAAGCAAACCTGAGCAAAAAGACAGGCTGGGAGAGGAGAACCAGTCCTGTAAGCCAAAGGCTAGGCCGAGAAAGCCAAAGCCAAACCAGACCGGGCCCTGAAACCCACAGACAGGAGGGCAGGCCTCAAAGGCCTGAGGAGGAAAGACTGGGAGAGCCGAAGGAGAATACCTGAGAGCACTGATACGGAAGGCAGCAGCCAAGGTAGGCCTCCTGTCTCGCCCCAGAGAACCAAAAGAAAATCCAGAGGTAAAGCTTTTAATCTTTGCTACTGTTTTCCTAAAGCCAAGTTAAGAGAAGAACCTTGGGAGGGAGAGTCTCCTTACCTAAAGCACAAGCCAAAGCCAAAGTTAAAAGACAGTTTGAGCAAGGACAGAACTTTTAGAGGAAAGCATTATAAAGAAAATGTTTTAAACCTCTAGAGGAAGAGATGCCATCATGGTATTCCACCACACAGAACCGTAGGCCCAAACAAACTGCTAAGTCCTGGGAAACGGTGAGCCAAACCCACATAAAGGACACCTATCTTGACTCTTCAGAACAGTCAGAAGAGGCCATGCAGGTGGAATCCGTACCTGAAGATCTTGATAGCCCTATGGAATGTGCATATTGTGCCGTGAGTGATATAGAGTCACTCCAGAGCCCTTTGGAGTGAATGAAGCAATATTGTTTTGGTAGCTTTTATGCTGTGAAGTTAACAGTTTCTGGTTGTTTTTCTTGTGCTTACAAAAGCTGCTGTAAGGACTTGTTTTGCTACGTCTACCAATGTGTTTATCCTATGTTCTGAACCCTTAGTGCAAAAAGGGAAAATAAAGCCTTTTTCTTTTTCCCTCCACTTTTGTGCAAGACTGTATTCTCTTTGGGAGTTGGCAACGAGGCCGGCACAAGGCACTGGCCCTTGACCCTCGCACCTGGCCAATCCCAATCACAAACATCTTAGTGGCCCCGGGCCCAGCCCTTCGGTGGAAAAACTATGCCGCCACCAGGGGGGGCTGGTGCCGCGGCAGGGCAACAATGGCGTAGTTGGCAGGATAAACGCCAACACGACGGACGTGCCAAGTTAAACTTACAGCGGTAAAATTGAAAAGGCCAAGTTTTTTTTTTTTTTGAAAAAAAAAAAAAAAAAGGAGCCGAGGAAAACCCGGAACGGAACGGATAACTCAACTGGATGGGACTTGCGAAAACCTGGAACGGAGTTCCCGGAAATGCGGACCGGATCCAGAGGAAAATCCTGTGAGCTGACAATCCTGAGACCGTCCAGGGAAAGAGACAAGAACCCAAATAGCTGCGTATCTTCCTCTAAGCTGACCCAACATTTGAACAAGGTAATAAGTGATTAAACCTGTTTCATGTTGGATATAGGGGGAAGTGAGCTTGACAGAGATTAAGCAAGGTTAAAAAAAAAAAAAAAGATAGCTTTTTTTTTTGTGAGAAAAGTGCCGCACTTGGGTTTCATTTTTTTTCTGCTTATTGTTGTTTCAGAGATCATGGAGCCCAAGGAGCTATATGCATGGATGGCACAACAATTCAGTAAACAAGCAGAGTTGGCGCAATTAAGCCAGACGCAAGCGCTGCAAGCGATGCAACAGCAGCAACTGCCAGTCATACAGACCATGAACACGTGGCTTGCACGGCAGCAAGAAGAACTGGCAAGGAGCAAGGCTGAGAACCCGTCGACAGCTAAATCCTTGAATCCAGACCATGTACAATGGGCATGTAATGAATTGGTGGTGGGGAAGCTGTGTGCAGAGGATGATATAGATGATTTCCTAGATACATTTACTCGAATAGCTACTTCGGCTAAATGGCCGTGCAAGCAGTGGGCAATTCGACTAGCGGCGTCCCTCACGGGCGAGGCGCTAGCCGCCTATAGGGCAATGCCTCCAACCTTAGCTGATTCCTACGAGGAAGTAGTCTTAGCTATCAGAGATCGCTTAGGCCTCACACCTTTCACCTATAATAAAATGTTTAGGGCTACCTGTTTGAAGGCCAATGAAACACCTAAGGCACTGGGTCATCGAGTGCGCAGTCTAGCTCATAAATGGCTACAGCCTGAAAGGAGAAATATAGACACCCTAATGGATGTTATAATCCTCGAGCAGTATATGGTTGCCCTGCCCAGTAGAGTGCAGAATTTTCTTCTATTACAAAATTGCCGCACTACTACTGACGCCATAACCCTTACTGAAAGATATTTAGAGGCTGAAAAAGTTACCCCACCTAGGATAAGCTCCAAGATAGCGATAGGGGCTGAGGTACAAAAGCTGGAGAACCCTTCTCGTCCTCCATTTGTTTGTGGGAAAAAAGTTAAAACCCCGACAAGGGAGAATGTACAGAAATGTTTTACATGTGGTAAAAGAGGGCACCTCCAGTATGAGTGTTTCTCGCGAACTGCTTTGGTGGGAGAATCCCCTAATGCAGTACGCGAAGGACTTGTCCTGGATGTAACGATACAGGGCATAAAAGTAAAAGCATTATTGGATTCTGGAGCCGATCAGACCATGGTCTCTAAAAGGTTATAGTCGGTGATCCAAGCTCAGGGCCTATCGGTTCCAGAATCTCCGGCAGGACAAGTAAAAATTAAGTGTGTGCATGGTGCAGCCACGCGATATCCTGTGTATAAATTATGGGTAAAACGCTTAGGCATCGTAAAGGAAATGCTGATCGCCGTGGTGCCTAGGTTACCACAGGAATTGGTCCTAGGCCGTGACTGGCCACAATTTAAGAGGACCTTAAAGGAAGGTTTATCGCCAGTGGCGAAGTCAGATTCCACCTGCATAGCATCAAACTCTGCTGCTAAACCCCATGGGCAGCGGGAAAGCCTAGCTGCCGCTGCGGACACCGTGATTCCAAGCCCCCTTTGGGAAAAACCCAAGAAGACTTCCGCAAAAGAACGCCCGCAGCCACAAAAAAAATTTGTGCTGAGGTATTGCAAGACCTCGGAGAGAGCGCGTAGTCCTCAAAGGGCATCAACCCAAGCGGCTGGCTATGACCTCCACAGTGCAGAAGATCTGGTCATCCCAAAGCAGGGGCGAAAGTTAGTTACCACCGACTTACAAATTGAGCTACCTCCGGGGTGCTACGGAAGAATAGCACCGCGAACGGGTCTTGCCGCCAAGCACAGCCTCGATGTAGCTGCCGGAGTAGTGGACCCCGACTACAGAGGTATATTAAAGGTACTTTTATGTAATTTCTCACATAAAGATTTTGAAGTCCAGATAGGAGACAGAATAGCACAAATAATCTGCGAGCGCGTTGGTTTTCCCGACCTCGAAGAAGTTGCCATGCTAACTCCTACAAGCCGGGGAACAGGGGGTTTCGGCTCTACGGGAAGGGCAGAACTTGAAGGTTTAATAGCCGTGGGAAGCGACCCCCCAGAAGAAGATCTAGGACCCCGTGTGGAAGATTGTAAGGAAATCTCCACACCCAGGATCGGAGAGGAACTCTCCCTGAGACAAAAGGAAGAGTTAGCTAAGTTGTTAAGCAACTATCAAGATGTATTAACTCCGCTACCCGGAGAAACTTCATTGGTAGCCCATGAAATACTCACCCCTCCGGGTAAAATTATACGACAGCGTCCGTATCGGTTACCGGAGGCGAAAAAACAAGAGGTTATTGACCAAGTACAAGAGATGCTGCAAATGAATATTATAGAAGAGTAGCATAGCCCTTGGTGCAGCCCGGTGGTACTTGTTCCAAAACCTGATGGGTCTATGTGTTTCTGCATAGACTTCCGGCAACTTAATGGGTGTCCACGTTTGACGCTTACCTGATGCCTCGGATTGAGGAATTATTAGACCGGCTCAGGCAAGCCAAGTTCCTGACGACGTTGGACATGACCAAAGGCTACTGGCAGGTCCCTTTGACGCGGGATGCCAGACCCAAAACGGCCTTCAGTACACCTTTGGGGCTCTTTCAATTTCGGAGAATGCCATTCGGTCTGCATGGGGCGGCGGCCACATGCCAGCATCTGATGGATGTCATCCTGCGGCCGTATCAAACCTTCGCTACGGCCTACATGGACGACGTGGTGATCCACAGCGCCACATGGACGGAACATCTCCAGCACGTAGCTGCTATATTGGAAGCCATGAGGAAAGCGGGCCTCACGCTAAATCCAAAGAAGTGTACTTTCGCAGCCGAAGAAGTTAAATATCTCGGTCATTTTGTGGGCCGTGGAACCGTACGATCCTTATTAGATAAAATAGACAGAGTCAGGAAATTTCCCGTTCCCCAGAACAAGAAGCAGTTGAGAAGCTTCCTTGGCCTTATCGGGTACTACCGACGCTTTATACCCCACTTTGCGGAAGAGAGCAATGTGTTTACGGAAATGCTGCGGAAGAATGCCCCGACTGTAATACACTGGACACCCGAAGCTGAAACAGCTTTTCAAAAGTTAAAGGGAAAGTTGTGTCAGGCCCCTGTATTGCATGGTGTGGACTTTCGCCAAACATTTCTGTTGCAAACAGATGCCTCTGAGACGGGTCTGGGTGCGGTTCTATCCCAGATACAAGGGGGAGCGGAACATCCCATCATGTTTCTTAGTAGAAAGCTATCACTGGCCGAGAGGAAATATGCCAACAATTGAACGAGAGTGTCTCGCAATTAAATGGGCCATCGAAGCATTAAAATTCTATTTAACAGGGAGGAAATTTGTCCTCATTACCGACCACGCCCCTCTGAAGTGGTTACACTCTATGAAAAACGAGAATAACAGGCTAACACGGTGGTATATGGCCTTGCAGCCGTATGATTTTAGAGTGGAGCATCGTGCCGGGAAGCTGCATTTTAACACAGATGCCATGTCCCGTATTACGTGCTGCGGAGAAGTGGCTTCCCCAGCCCGTAATATTTTAAGAAGGGGGATGTGTGATGCAGAGGACCCTCCTTTGGAGAGAAAAACAGTTCTGGATTCTGAAAGAAAAAGAAGTTGCCTGCAATATCCAGAGGATCCACCTAGAGGGAGCAGGAGAGTCAGGACAGAGACCACAGAACCACGCCTCTGTAGGCAGGACTTATGTTACAAAAGCTCACATTTAAGGGGAGGCAAGCAAGAGTCAGGAGGAAGCTCATACGCTGGGAGCTTACCTGCAAAAAGCTCAGCTGCTAGAATCTCATCTGCCTGGAGATCCACTACTGGGGAAGCAGGGGAAGGATTACCTTCCTCAGCTGGGAGAGAACAAGCGGGAGCCTGTTCCAGAGAGAGATTGAGGACATGCTATGAAGGTACCAGAGCAAGATTGGGATCTAGTCCAAAAGCAAACCTGAGCAAAAAGACAGGCTGGGAGAGGAGAACCAGTCCTGTAAGCCAAAGGCTAGGCCGAGAAAGCCAAAGCCAAACCAGACCGGGCCCTGAAACCCACAGGAGGGCAGGCCTCAAAGGCCTGAGGAGGAAAGACTGGGAGAGCCGAAGGAGAATACCTGAGAGCACTGATACGGAAGGCAGCAGCCAAGGTAGGCCTCCTGTCTCGCCCCAGAGAACCAAAAGAAAATCCAGAGGTAAAGCTTTTAATCTTTGCTACTGTTTTCCTAAAGCCAAGTTAAGAGAAGAACCTTGGGAGGGAGAGTCTCCTTACCTAAAGCACAAGCCAAAGCCAAAGTTAAAAGACAGTTTGAGCAAGGACAGAACTTTTAGAGGAAAGCATTATAAAGAAAATGTTTTTAAACCTCTAGAGGAAGAGATGCCATCATGGTATTCCACCACACAGAACCGTAGGCCCAAACAAACTGCTAAGTCCTGGGAAGCGGTGAGCCAAACCCACATAAAGGACACCTATCTTGACTCTTCAGAACAGTCAGAAGAGGCCATGCAGGTGGAATCCGTACCTGAAGATCTTGATAGCCCTATGGAATGTGCATATTGTGCCGTGAGTGATATAGAGTCACTCCAGAGCCCTTTGGAGTGAATGAAGCAATATTGTTTTGGTAGCTTTTATGCTGTGAAGTTAACAGTTTCTGGTTGTTTTTCTTGTGCTTACAAAAGCTGCTGTAAGGACTTGTTTTGCTACGTCTACCAATGTGTTTATCCTATGTTCTGAACCCTTAGTGCAAAAAGGGAAAATAAAGCCTTTTTCTTTTTCCCTCCACTTTTGTGCAAGACTGTATTCTCTTTGGGAGTTGGCAACGAGGCCGGCACAAGGCACTGGCCCTTGACCCTCGCACCTGGCCAATCCCAATCACAAACATCTTAGTGGCCCCGGGCCCAGCCCTTCGGTGGAAAAACTACGCTGCCACCAGGGGGGGCTGGCGTCGCGGCAGGGCGACAATATATATATATATATATATATGTTTATAGCTGTATCTGTTATCCACATGGTTTTTTAAAAGGTTTTTATTTTAATTTATATGTTCATAATTGTTTGAGGTATTTATATATTTTTGTATTTAACACACATGATTTATATATGTATGGATGTTTTTATCTATTATTCTCATGTTTTTAATTTTTGTATGTATTTATATATTGTAGCCACTAACAGCCCTTGTCTATCCTGTTTATATCCTTTTGAAGGTGCGCTCTCCAGAATTGCACACAATACTCCAAATGAGATCGCACTAAAGACTTATACAAAGGCACTATCACCACTTTTTTCTGCTAGCCATTCCTCTCCCTATGCACCCAAGCATCCTTCTAGCTTTTGCTGTCACCTTTTCTACCTGTTTAGCTACTTTAAGATCATAAGGCACAACCACGCCTAGGTCCCGCTCTTCTTTAGTGGACAAAAGTACTTCACCCCCTATACTACATTGCTCCCTTGGATTGCTGCAGCCCAAATGCATGACCTTGCATTTTTTAACATTAAAATGCAGCTGCCAAATTCTAGACCATTCTTCAAGCTTAGCTAGATCTCTCCTCATGTTATCTATACCTTCCTGGGTGTCTATTGCAGATTTTGGTATCAGCAGAGGCAAACCTTACCCGAAAGCCCTTCCGCTATATCACTAACAAAGACGTTAAACAGAATCGGACCAAGGACAGATCCCTGGGGCACACCACTGGTAACTTCCTTCTCCTCAGAGTGAGCTCCCTTTACCTGTACCCTTTCTCGCCTCCCACTCAACCAGTTTCTAACCCAAGCAGTAACTTTAGGGTCCATCGCTAGGGTGCTCAGTTTGTTTATAAGTCGCCTGTGAGGAACAGTGTCCAAGGCTTTACTGAAATCTAAATACACCACATCTAGGGCTCTCCCTCGGTCCAACTCCCTGGTCACCCAGTCAAAGAAATCAATCAGATTTGTCTGACAAGACCTGCCTCTGGTGAATCTATGCTGTCTCAGATCCTGTAATCTGATGGACTCCAGAAACCTCACTATTTTCTCTTTTAGCAGTGTTTCCAATAAATTTACTCACTACCGGAGTTAAACTAACCAGCCTTTAGTTTTCAACCACATCCTTACTTCCGCTTTTGTGTAAAGGAACTGCATGAGCCTCTCTCCAGTCCTTTGGCACCACTCCCGAATCCAATGAGGCATTGAAAAGGTCAGTCAGTGGAGCTGCTAGAACGTCCCCAAGTTCCCTCAGTATTCTAGGGTGTATCCCATCTGGTCCCATCGCTTTGTCTACTTTAAGTTTAGCTAGTCTTCTGAAAATTGTTCAAGATGCCCCTCACTTCTGTTCCTGTTTGTGGGTGTTTTCTGAGGTCCTGTTCCTGGTTCTTTATCTGTGAACACAGAACAGAAATATTTGTTAAGCATTTCTGCTTTATCCTCATCAGCTTCTTCATACTCCTCCCCCTTCATCCTTGAGTCTGACAATACCACTTTTGCCCTTCCTCTTCTCACTAACATATCTGAAAAATGTCTTATCCCCTATTTTATTGCACTGGCTATTTCCTCCTCTTTTTGAATCTTGGCTTTCCTGACTACTTTGCTAGCTTCTCTAAGTTTTTCCAAATATAGATGCCTGTCTTCCTCTCTCTGTGATCTCTTGTATTTCATGAAGGCCTCCCTCTTTTTCTTCACCTTTTCAGCTATTTCTTTCAAAAATCATAGTGGTCTCCTTTTCCTTTATTTACCATTTTAACAAAAAGGTTGGTTGCCCTTAAAATATCCCCTTTCAGTTTTGCCCACTGTTTTTCTACATCCCCCAGCTGTTCCCATCCCGATAATGACTCCCTGAGGTATTAGCCCATCTTGGCAAAGTTAGTTCTCGTTGTCTAAAACCCTCGCTTTTGAATGGATTCTAACAGCCCTAGTCCTAATACTGAACCACACCATCTGGTGATCGCTGGATGCAAAATGATCTCCCACTATAACATCAGAAACACTTTCACCATCGGTAAGCACCAAGTCCAGTATGGCCCCTTCATGTGTGGGATCTGTTACCAATTGCCTGAATAGTTCTCCCTGTAGAGAATCCAGGCTCTCCTTACTTCTACATGATACTGCAGCAGGAATGAGCCAATCAACATCTGGCATATTGAAATCCCCCATCAGTAGCACTTCCTCATTCCTAGCAATGCTGCATATGTCTTCATCATTAACTCTCCATCCACCTCTTCCTCTTGTGAAGGAGGTCTGTATATCACGCCAATGCAAATAGATTTCTCTTTCCCTCTTTCTAGTTTAACCCACAGTGCCTCCTCTCTCCCTTTTACGCTCTGTAATTCCAAAGCTTTAATATTATTTTTTTACATACGGTGCCACTCCTCCCCTTCTTCTTACCCTGGCCTTTCTGAATAAAGTATAGCCTGGTATAGTTACATTCCAGTCATTGCTTTCTGTGAACCATGTTTCTGTAACTGCCACTAAATCCAAGTCAATCCACTCCCATTAAAGCTTCAACATCTGGGATCTTATTTCCCATGCTAAAAGTATTTATACATACCACTTTCCATACACATTGCCCCTTTTACCCATTTCCATAAAGGTATTTAATGTTTCACTTATCTGGGGGCTTTCACTTACCTGGGGGCTTTCTTCACTCATCCCCAACGAATCTAGTTTAAAAATCCTCTTCAGTAGATTGGCCAGTCTGCTACTTAAGACATGTCAATCTTTCTTGGAGAGATGGATGCAATCTCTGCTCTGCAACCCTTGGAACAGCATCCCATGGCCTAGGAAACCAAAACGCTCTTGATGACACCATCCATGCAGCCATGCATTTGTCTCCAGGATGCGAGCTTCTCTGCCTTGGCCTTTACCCTCAACAGGGAGGATTGAAGGGAACACCACCTGTGCATCTATCTGCTTCACCCTCTGTCCTAGAGCCATGAAGTCACTTTTGATATGCTCAGAGGAATACCTGGCAGTATCATTTGTGCCAACATGGATTAGGAACATTGGGTAATAGTCAGTGGTCTTGATGAGTCTCGGGAAACTCTCTGCAACATCTCGGATTTTGGCACCTGGCAGACAGAATACTTCTCTGGATATCAAGTCTGGTCAGCAGATGGATGCCTCAGTACCCCTCAGAAGAGAGTCATCAACCACCACTACCCTTCGCTTCCTTGTGGTCACTGATTCTGCAACTTTGGGGTACTTGAGCTCTGGTTCTTCCCTTTCCAGGGATGCTTTTACCTCCTCCACTTCCAGAGCTGCATAATGGTTCTTCAATTCAAGGGCTAGAGAAGTTGGATTGGTGATTCAGCAGATCCTGGTGACTTGTGTCCAACCTTCATCATTCTGTAGGCACCCATCTTCTCCTCTGCTGGCGAGGTTGGATATTGCAAGAAGCATCTCATCAATGTACTTCTCACTGTCTTGAATGCTCCTCAGCCTCGCAACCTCCTCTCTGAGTTCCTCCACTTGTTTCCTGAGAGCTTCAGCATGCAGGCACCCTGCAAATGGAACCGGTCCTTCAACTGGCATTGGGACCTCTGTCTGGACAGAGGCAGAAGTTGTAACGGGGGCAACAGCTTTAGCAATATGATTTTTCCCAGCCATTGTTCAGTTCGTAGAGCTTAGGTATCTTTGCTTGAAATCTATTTATTTATTTTATTTATTTAACTGTATTTATATCCCGCTTTTCACCGGGTCAAAGCGGTTTAACATCAAAGGGGTGGGGGACAGTAATCAATTCTTAGGGTGGAGGGGCTGTCACCGGGGAGGCCAACATTAATGCTCTGAACAGACATTAAGGACTTAAACAATGGACATCAGTCTCTTAGTAGGTAGATCTGTGGGTATGTTAGAAGGTCTGGAGGGGTAGTCAGTGATGGATGCTTGTTTCTGGTCCGAGGTATTCCTGGAACAGGACGGTTTTTAGTTGTTTCCTGAATATTGAAGTATCTCTGTTGTTTCTGATTTGACTTGGTAGGCAGTTCCAGAGGGATGGAGCCTAAAGTTCAAAGGCTCTGTTGCAGGTCCATTGATTGTATTTAGTTCATTCGTGGGGGATGGTGAGGGTGTTGCTGGTGGTTTGTCTGGTTGTTCTGTTGTGGGTGGGTTGGGGCGGTAGAGTGCGGAGCTGGGAAGTCTGAGTTTGATAGAGGGCTTTGTGGATAAGTAGGGCAGACCAACCTATCTCAGCCCCTCTCCACTAGATTCTCCTCCTCCTCATCGCGCCCCCATACCTCTACCATCTCCTCCTCACTCCCTCCCTCTCCTTCCCTCTTTATTTTCTATCCATTCCATCTTCTCTCCTTAGCCACTGTTCCCTATTTGAAATTATTCTGTCAGCTTTTCTTATGCTGCTTAGAGTCTCATTCCTGGCAGGGAATGGGAACCCCTACAAGCTTCCATATATGTTGCAGCTCCATAAAAATCTCCTCCTGTGCCAGTGGGGGTTGAGACCCCATCAGCACACCATAGATTGAGCTGTTGACATCTTCCTGCGTCTTCCATGCCAGCGGAGGATGGGTCCCTGTTGACACACTGCTCATAAGTAATCTTCGTATTTTTTGTTTTTCTGTTTTTTAAAAAATTCTTGTGCCTAGGGGTTTGAGATGCCCATGAAATTTGACGTCTTTTTTTGGCAGCCCCTGCTGATTTTCAGGTGATAGAGCCTAGCCTCTCCACTACCCCATAGCTCTGCTCTTTTTCTGACATTTTTGTCATAGTTGGGTTACTCTTTGCTTATGTGCAAACAAAACAGATTCATATGGATGGGGGGGGGGGCAAGATTTATGAACTCACCCTTGACAACAGGCACTTTATCTTTTTATGAGAAATGGACTTAAGAAGAATCTCTTTGCCCAACTGAACAATATGAACAGTTAAGTGGTCAATTCATTCACTGCAGTAGGTTTATGTGAAGCATTACTATATAGTCTGAGATACACAGAAACAGTAAATACATCTCTTAGAAATTTTGTGGAATATGGTGGAAATTTTCATTTATTGATTTTGTTCAAACAAAATAGAAGTGGACAGAAAAAAGTTAATATGCCACTGCTTCTTATAACTAGCAAATCTTTGGCTCATGAATATAAACTGTATCACTTACTGAAATCAATAAGGAAACGTCCAAATCCTTGCCTTTGGTACTGTGGCATAATCATTATGCAGGAGACATTGTATTTTTGCTGACAAAGCTTTTCCTGAGGGAAGGAATAACAGATTAAGTATGTCAAAGCACTGCTGAAGTGGGCAATTTACTGCACCTGCCATTGTCCCTGCAAAATATTCTAAGGTGAAAAGGCATATCAAGCTAATATCAAAGTGAACACTTACAGATCACAGGAGAAAACAGTACCATTCACTTGTACAAGGTAATAGTTTACTTTCTTTAATGTCAGCCACCATTACAAAATTAAAAGCTACAGAGGAATTACATCTGTAACATTACCTTACATTTACACACATAGACACATGCACACACATATATGTATGTGTGTGTATATATATATTTATATACACACACACACATGTATGTATCTGTGTATGCATATGTGTGTGTATAGAGAAAGATTTAAAAAGATATAGCCTGTTCATACATAGAGACAGGTAAAGTTCAATATAGGTAAATATCAGGAAATATAATTTAAAGTATGAGAATGTTCAGATAAATTACCTACCTGTAATATTTCTCAAAATGTAATATAGTTTTGTTTGGGAATTCACATTTATGGGCCATTCAGTCTACATATTACTTTGAAGGAGCCCCCTGAATTGTGAATTCAAAATCTCTGAATTCTGGTTATCAAGCAACTACTAATTGCCAACAGTTCATTCAAACAGTTAATTCCCTTCCTGTCAAACGTATATGAGGTGTGACAAAAAAGAAACGAGACTGTCTCATAAATGTTTTATTACAAAATCTACAGAGAAATTACGCATTGTGCCCTTCAAAGTAATTCCCCCCAGAGTTAATGCATTTCTGCATTCGCTTCTGCCACGTACGGAAGCACTCGGTAAAGTCCTCCTCCTTGAGGTTCCTCAGCTCCCTCGTCACAGTAGCCTTGATTTCTTCTAAAGAAGTGAAATGAGTTCCTTTGAGCACAGTCTTCAGCCTGGGGAAGAGCCAGAAGTTACATGGTGCAAGATCTGGGGAATAAGGAGGATAGTCGAGAGCTGTAATCTGTTTGTTGGCCAATAACTGCCTCACACCGAGCGCGGTGTGTGCAGGCGCATTGTCGTGGTGGAGTAGCCACAACTTGTCTCTCCACAGAGCCCGCCTGCTGCGCCGAACTCGGTCATGGAGGTGATTGAGGACCTGCTGGTAGACGAAACAAACAAACACAAAAGAGCGAAGGTATAGAGGTCACAAGTGCTTTATTTCCTTTATCCGCAGGCTTGATTATAATCAACTGATTACTTTGAAGTTCAGATAAAGCTATCTTTTGAGAGGCCGATTAAATTATCAAAGGAGCGCATTTTTTTAGTATATAAATCCTGAACTTGATTAAGAACCACTTTCTCAAAAGCTGTAATAAGTACATCTGTTGTTTGTGGTGGAACCCACGTAGAAGGTCTTCCGAGTACTAAGATCGTATCTGCCGTATTTTCTTGATTGTCAAATAAATCCAAAATTTTTAATTTACAGAAAAATTTAAAAAGTTCAATATGTGTGCTAAACTGATCATGCTTTGCAAAGGGAACAAAAGACAGACCTTTATTAAGCACATCAATTTGGGTACTGGTTAGAGAATAACTGGAGAGGTTAAAAACTCCTCCTAACCATCGTATTCCGAGGTCTGTCTGTAACCCTGACCTCTGCCTTTCCCTCTACCTCGAGGAGGGAAATTGGACGGTCGGAACTCTCGTGTTTTCTGTCTGTATTCTGGTGACTTCACTGGGTTGTGTTGGGCTTGAAATTGGTTGTCCATTAAAAAAATGGAGGATTGGTGTGCGGGAACCTGGGAGGAAAAAAGGGGGGCCGAAGATTCTGGTACATGATGTGAGTCTTCAGCCCAACACAACCCAGTGAAGTCACCAGAATACCTGGAACGGCTCTTTTGATCCTTCCAAATCTGGTGGGTTTTTGTGTTCATGACTAATGGGGTGCTCAGCCTGGGGGCAGATGGCAGCCCTCTGTGAGTGGATAGCTGTGCCCTCCCTTTAGTTACTGTTAGACCAAAGAGTGGTTGGCCCATGGACGTGCTTGACCCTCTGGCTCCCACACGCAGGCTGCCCTGAGCAGCTGTGTTATACTTGATCTCCAGAACCTCCTAGCCCTTGCACCCCCTATCCCCAACATAAGGAACTCACTCCACAATGGCTAAGGCGCTGCCCAAGCCATGATCAGAGGGGGGAATGACCCCCCCTCCACAAGAGGCCTTGTACAGTGTTCTCTTGGTGCATCAGGGTGAGGGGGTGCATATCCCTCTCCCCCATGATGGACACTGTGGACATCCTGCCTGATCCCAAACATGGTCCCCTGCATCTTCAGATGCCACATTTGCACTCTGTCATCTATGATTTGAGACACAGCACATACTCTCTGCATGCATATGCTTTTCTGATTTACATGCCATGCCCTCTTGTACCTAGCCCTTGTGCTCCGAGTCGTGGTGGCTGTTCGGCCCACTCCTGGTCATCTCTCTATTATGGACTGGGCAGTTACTATCTTCCTGTATGGGTGCTAGGGGCACAGTTCTTACTGCCCACAGTGAATCAGAGGCCCACAAACGCTGTAGCTTTCTATTTCCCAGCACACACTGAGACCACGTGCACTATGTTTATATGCTAGTGATGCAAGTAGAGTGACGTTAGTAGCATGCTGCGGCCCTGGGCTCCAGCGCAATAGTACCACATGATTTCCACATGTTAACCCTATGCTCCCTGCCGTTCTTTAGTAAAGATGCCCCTAAAGTTTGTATCTGAGGCAACTGGAGGGTTATATGATTTGCCCAAAACCGCAAGAGTGCCAATGGGAATCAAACCCGTGTCTCTCCGGGTCCTAGGCTGCTGCTCTAACCACTAGGCTACTCCTCCACTTAAAGGCCATGACAGGAAAGGCCTGAAATGCTTAAAAGTATAAAATATTATGCCAAAAAACCCCAAAAGCTTAAAGCACTACTAAAGGCCAAGGTATACGATGAAACAAAGATCATTAAGAAGCAGGGTGACCTCAGGAAGAAAGCAGCAGCATCAGGATTCCTTAGAAAAATCGAGTTCAATCCATATAGGACCAAAGATGGCTCTGAGAAACAGGCAGGAAGGTCAAGTGGATGATCTTCAGAGATGGCCACCAAGAGATACAACAATGTTTCCAGATCTGCAAATAGGAACCTCAATTGTAATGAAAATATGTGTGATATACTAAACCAGTGCAAGTGTATTAGAAGCCCTAAGAAAACTTTCAGCCTGCCTTCTTCCACCCCCCTGAATTTTCAAAATTAAAATATCTATCTCATTACAACCATGTAAAAATGCACAGATGGACATCTCACTTTTAAATATTAAATTTTGTTTTGTACGTACATACATAAAGAGGGTAATTTCTAAAAGCCATATACCCGGGTAAGTGGCTATATATCCATGTAAATGTAATGTTTGAAAATTACCATCCTATGTGTGAGTAAACATGTGCGCTCATGATTCTTTGAGTTAGTGTGGCTATCAGAACCTATTATTTTGTCTTGAATACAGCTATTCTTTGCTGTCGTCTCCCCCCCCCACCCGCTCCCCAAAAGATGATACTGCCCTAGGCAGCTGTCTGGTAGTAAAGCCGGTCCCGGTGATGCGCTTCACATCTGTTTTGAGTTTTCACAGTTCATGTTAACAAAAAAGTGAATCCACTGAAAAGCATTCAGGAATCAACTGTTTAGGCAGAGTTATCTTCATCAAAACACAATCACCTCCCACTACTCATCTCATACACCCAAACCTTGCCACTCCCACAACCTGACTTATGATGAAGCATACAACAGTTCCGCCCATTAGGTATATTCACAACGCTTATAAACTAATGCCTAATGCATTCTGAATTCCAGCTTGTAAGATAATTTGTAAATAGGCCCACAATAACCACTGTTATTGTCTTGTATATCATTTTACCCTAGTTTTCAGTCCCAAGTTACCTATCCTGTTACAATGTAAGCATAAGATCACTTGTTATGATGCAAAAGCTTTTGTTATTTGTAAACCGCACTGATACTGAAAAGCATGGTATATAAGAACGTGTAAATAAATAAATAAATAAATAAATAAAAAGGAAACGGCCTGGAATGTCTCAGTGGGCTTGCAGTCATTCTCTTCATTATAAAAGAATAGGTATGAATCAAAGGGACATAAGCCTCTGTGGCTCAAAAGAGTAAGGCTAAGCTACAGACTGAGTTACTGTAGTCCAAGTCTGTCACCAGATCATGCAATGCATTTTGTCACCAAGAGGGAGTGGCCCAAAGCAGCCTTGATGGACCATGGCAGGAAGGACCATAAAGCATAGTTATTCACCTGTAACAGGTGTTCTTCAGGGACAGCAGGAATCACTCCTCACTTATGGGTGACGTTGGCACCGACGGAGCCTGCGCAGAGCAATTCCTCAGCTTTCAAAGAAAGTCTTTGGAATTGCTGCCATGCATGCGTGGTCCTCTTCTCGCCCAAAGGTGCCATCTTGCTCAGTCAGGTCCCCTAGCTAAATCCCTACTAAGTAGATGGCAAGGGAAGGACAAAAATAGCAACTCTTCAGGGGAGGTGGGAGGGTAGTGAGGACTTGTTCCTGCTGTCACTGGAGAACACCTGTTACAGGTGAGTAACTACGCATTCTCCAAGAACAAGCAGGAAGTCAGTCCTCACTTATGGGACTCCCCAACTACAGGCTACCAAGCCTGTAACCCAAAATGCCTCCACGAGGCCGTGAGCCAAAGTCGATGGCCGAAGGAGCCCGAATCTTCGGGTCCCCAGGGCAAAGCTCTCTGTAGCCATCAAAGAAGGGTCAGAGGGCAGGAGTTGCTTATACCCCGAACAGATTTCGGAGCACAGCCTGGCCGAAGGCACTGTCCTGGCGGGACTCCCTCTCCAGGCAGTAGTGTACAGCAAAAGTGTTCGCTGAAGACCAGGTCGCAGCTCGGCAGATGTCCATTAGAGGCACTGAGCGCAGTGAAGCCACCGAAGCCGCCTTGGCTCGGATGCTGTGCGCAGTGACCCGTCAATCCAGTGGGGTGCCCGCATTTGCTTGGGCGAAGGCAATGCAGTCCACCACCCAGATGGAGATGGTGCATTTGGTGACTGTCTGCCCCAGGCAATTGGGGTCATAGGCGACAAAGAGCTGGTCAGATTTACGATGAACCTGGGTACACACTGCAGGTAGAAGGCAAGAGCCCTCTTGCAGTCAAGTGTATGCAACACCGCCAATGCCTGGTCGGCATGCGGTCTCGGGAAGGTCGGTAAGACTATCTCCTGATTGAGATGAAAGTCAGAGACTACCTTTGGTAGGAACTTCTGATGGGTATGGAGGACCACCCTGTTCCCATAGAACCTGGTATATGAAGCCTCAGCCATGAGGGCCTGAAGTTCGCTGACTCGGCGAGCCAAAGTCAAAGCCACTAGGAAGACCACCTTGCAGGAGAGATGCCGAAGCGAGCACGTTACTGTCGGCTTGAAGGGTGCTCGCGTAAGCTGCATCAGCACCATGTTGAGGTCCCACTCCGCCAGAGGAGGCCGGATGGGAGATCTCCCATGAAGCGGGAGACCAAGGGCTGTCCTGAGAGGGGTTTCCCCTCGACGGGGAGGTGATTCACTGAAACGTCACTCAGGTGTACTCTGACCGAATTGGATTTCAATCCTGCCTTCGAGAGGTGGAGGAGATACTGCAGGATCCACTGGGTGGAGCAGGAGAACAGGTCGATCTGGCGCTCGGAGCACCAGGCCGAGAAGCGTCGCCACTTAAAGGCATACACCCCCGTCTCGTTGAGTCCTTCCTCGACGGGAGGAGAACCTCCTCGACCTCCTCCAGGAGGTGCAGCAGAGCTAAGGCGACCTGTTCAGCCGCCAGACTGTAAGGGACAATGAGGCCAGGTTTGGGTGGAATACCCGACCTTCCTCCTATGTCAACAGGCCTGGGGCACTGCCCAGGGGGACTGTGGGCTCAGATGAGAGCCAGAGCAGAAGCGGGAACCAAGGCTGTCAAGGCCATGAGGGGGCCACGAGGATCACTGAAGCTCGGTCCCGCTGAACCTTGTGGAGGGTCCTCACAATGAGAGGAGTGGGCAGGAACATGTAAAGAAGGTCGGAGGGTTCAGTCCAAGAGGAACGCATCCAGGGCCACCCTGCTTGGATGTGGAACTGGGCCACAGAAGCGGGGAAGCTGCGCGTTCACCGGGCTGGCAAACAGGTCCATGGATGGGGTCCCCCACTGATGGAAAAAGACGTTGGTGACCTCCGGATCCAGGTGCCACTCGTGTGGACTGAGGATCCTGCTGAGTTTGTCCGCGAGGACATTGTCCTGGCCTGGGAGGTAGACCGCTTACAGGGTCAATCCCCGGCGAAATTCAAAGGAAGATCGCCTCTCGGCAGAGGCAGCATGATCCTGTTCCCCCCTCCTTGTTTATATAAAACATGGCTACCCTGTTGTCAATCTGCACGAGCACCGAATTGCCCCTCAGATAGCCCTCGAACCTTGAGCAGGTTGATCTGCTGCTGCGACTCCTCGGGCAACCACTGCCCCTGGGTGCACAAGGCACCGCAGTGGGCTCCACACCCCAGCATCCGTTGTTAGGATGAGCTCGTGCTGTGGGGCCTGGAAGCATCCGTTGTTAGGACGAGCTCGTGCTGTGGGGCCTGGAAGGGCATTCCCCGAAGGAGACCTCAGGGGTCCCGCCACTAACCCAGGAAGTTGTGGAGACTGCGGGAGACCCGGATACTGTCTCTGAGGTGGCCAAAGGCCTGGCCCCATTGTGCCCTGAGGCACCACTGGGCTGTCCGCATGTGCATGCGGGTGTGGGGGACAACATGGACGGTGGAGGTGCAGCATGGCCTGTGCCGTAACCCAAGCCCTGCTTTGGACCTGGGCCACCATGGCCCGGAGGCAGTCTGCCCGATCCGCGGGCAGGAAGGCGGTCGTTCGCTCCATGCCGAGGCATGCGCCGATGAACTCTAGTGTCCTCACCAGCTCGAGGTGGGACTTGGAGTAGTTGACCAAGAAGCTGAGGCACTCGAAGGATCGTGCGCAACGCTATCAGGCGGGCTTCATCGATTGAGGTCTCCATGATGAGTCAGTCGTTGAAGTAAGGGAAGACGGGTATGCCCTGCCGCCTGAGGGAGGTGGCGGCCACGGAGAGACACTTTGTGAAAACTCGCGGTGCAGACGCGAGCCTGAAGTGGAGCACTCTGTATTGGTAGTGTTACCCCTGCACCCTGAAGCACAGCTATTGCCTGTGTTGGGGGTGGATTAGGATGTGGGTGTAAGTGTCCTTGAGGTCCAAGGAGCATAACTAATTGCCCTGCTGAAGGAAGGGCAGCAGGACGCCAAGCATTTTGAACTTCTCCCGCACCAGGAACTTGTCTAGGCTCTGAAGATAGAGGATGGGGCATAGACCCCCCATCGTTTTTGAGAACGGAAGAGGGCGCCTGTCCAGGCGGAGACCATATCCAAGTTATCAATGTCCCTGTTTAATGTACATTTACCAAGTTTAAGTTACAATGTAAACCGCTTTGATTGAAATGATAAAGCGATATAAAAAAAACTTAAATAAATATCCTTCTTGGACCACTCGAAGGACTCAGGTGTCTGACGTGATCAACACCCATTGCGGGGCGAATAGGGACAGGCATCCCCCCACAGGCGGAAGTGCTGCCGGGGGGCGAGAGGCTATGCCATCAGTGTCAAAAACCATGTGCGGGTTCGGGTGGTGCCGGTTGATGGGCCTTAGGTCCTTTAGGCTTGCGGTAGCTATGTGCACTTCCCTTCCCCTGAGTGCCGGGAGCTGACGTGGGGGTGGGCGGGAAAGTGGGTAAACCCCAGTAGGGGAGCCCCTTTCTTTGGAAGAATGGCTTCTTTGTTTGCTGCTGCTTCTGAGGGAGGGAGGGAGGGAGGAGGTCTTATGGGAGAGACGAGTTTGAGTAATGAACTCAGGTTCAGCGGCCTTATCCTCCATAGGTTTACCAAACAGCTGCTCGCCAAGGCAGGGGATGTCCAGGAGCTTCTCCTGGACCCACTGTTCCAGGTTCGAGGATTGGAGCCATGCCTGGCATTGAGCCCTGATGCCGGCTGCTGCCACTCGGGGGGGAAGACTCAAACCCATCATATGCGGCGCAGGAGAGGTACTTCGAGCACTCCGCAACGTATCTCAGGAGGGTTTGGAACCTGAGAAGGGGTTCGCCCCCAAGGCCTGCGGAGAACTCGCCAAGCTCTTTGGAGAGATCATACAGGAACATGCTCATATACAATTGGTAAGCCTGGATGCGCATATGAGCATGGACCCCCTGATAGGCTTTGTGCCCAAGGGTGTCGAGAGCTCTCGACTCCCTGCCTGGGGGGACCGAAGAGTGTGACTTCAGGCTCTTTTGCTTCAGCATCACTGACTCCACTATCATGGAGGTGTGTGGAAGCTGGGTCTTCTGGAACCCCGGGCCGCATTGGACCCTGTACATGGGATTGAGGTGCTTGCTATTGGGACCGAAGCAGGTGTCTCCCACATGTGGAGGAGCAGCCTTTACAAAATGGGAGGAACTGGAACAGTAAGAGACTCCCGAGGTGGGGACTCAAACTACAGAATATCGAGCTCTTCAGCTCGCAGCTCCTCTTCAGCCTGCATAGCCAGGCTGAGGGCTCGTGCCATGTCCCACACAAACACTAGGAATGATGTGTCCTCGGGCGGCGAACGCCTCTGAGAGGTGGGCGGGGATGGGTTCAAAGGGAGGTCCCTGTGGGCACAGGTCTCCGGGAAGTTATCCCCGTCCAACTCCCAGCCCGAGAGGTCCAAGAAGGAGTCCGACTCAGGCTGGTTGCCCCGTCCAGAGGCCGAGGCCCACTTGGAGCCAAAGGCCTTAGAGGATTTCGCTCCCGAGGACCGGGAAGGCGAGTGAGACCGACGCCGAGGATCCTTACGAGGCCCACGACTCTCAGGGGTTTCCAGGGCGAGTTTCGGTGTCCCTCTCGAGATAACCTCGGTCTCGAGGCACGGGCCAGCTGTGCTGGGCATGATTGCCTGCTGGGCAGCTAAAAAGGCAGAAATGCTGCGCTCTAGTGCCAGCATATGGGACTCCCACGCGGACGTGGGTCCCTGCAATACCGACATTGGGGTTACCGGGTCTGGCGTGGAGAAGGAGAGGGGGTCCTCACTGGAATGGCACTCAGGAGACCGGGTGCCATCGCCGGAGGCCTCCGTATCTGTACGAGGTAGCTTTCGAGGCCTCTCCTTGTCCGACTCTCAGGAACGCCGGGGTGGGGGGGGGGGGGCTGAGCAACCGAGCACAGAAGTGCTCACGCTTGTCTGGGGACTCCGACTGCGACTTCGAGGTCTTCTTCTTCTTCTTACGCCTCTCCACTTCAGGGGATCCCTGGTCAGAGTGCTGCTGAGAGCATGGGACTGAGGCTGGGGATCCCACCAGCAGAAGGGCGACCCAGGGTGCTGCTGGAGATTCCGGGGCTACCTTCCAGAAAATGTCATCAGACTTCTGCTTATGACTTAGCAGGGCTCTGGAGGACATTTTCTTGCAAAAAGAGCAGAACTCCGGATCATGGTTGGCCCCAAGACACCGAAGACAGCAGTCATGGGTATCTGTGAACGACATGTTTTTTGAGCATCTATCACATTTTTTAAACCCGGTGGCCATTGGGGCAAAAAGGGCCCCTGCTAGGTCAAAGACCTTTGCGGCTAGTGGTTGAGGGAGAAAATGGCATGAAGCCCGCAAAAGGAAAGCTTTTACAGAAAAGGATGTCCCCTTGTTCAAGGGAAAAAGCAGAGCAGGGGAGGATGGGTAGAGGACCGGTGCTACCGGAAAAAACACAGGCCAGAGACCGAAAATCAAACACTTTCTCCGAGGGATGAGGATGTGTGTCCGAAGGGCTCTGTGGAAAAAGGGAGATTGAGCAAGATGGCACCTTTGGGCAGGAAGAGGACCACACATGCATGGCAGCAATCCCAAAGGCTTTCTTTGAAAGCTGGGGAATTGTTCCGCGCAGGCTCTGTGGGTGCAGACATCACCCATAAGTGAGGACTGACTCCTGCTTGTTCCTGGAGAAAGGAATGGCCCAAGGGGAAATGGGATGACAGTCTAGGTCCACAGGGGTTATTCTCAAGACAGCATGTAGAACTGCTGAATTCAATATAAACGTTTCATCATAATTCATAAGACCCTTAACTCTGGTATTCCTGCTTACTTATCCTCCCATATTATTCCATATGCACCTACCCATTCGCTCTGTTCTATACATGCACATCGCTTCTACCTGCCATCCCCATCAAATGCCCATCTGGATAGTACCCACAATTCTGCCTTTTTTCTTTTTAGGTCCCTTACTATGGAACTTACTTCCACCAGTTTTACATCTTGAATCATTGTTCCCAAAATTCAAAGCAGCGCTTAACACACACCTTTTTCAACAGGCCTTTAACATAACCCCAGGTATTACCTAGAACATAAGAACTAAGAATATGCCACCCAACTACACACTCAGAACATTTGGAAGCTCTATTCCCCCTCCCTTTTGTTACCCTTCTTATAGTATCTGCCTCTCTATACTATTTTAAATTGGCGTTCTTTTCCATTTCTATTGCTGTTATTATAAACCGCCCTGATACACTGTCGAAGGGCGGTATATCAAGTTTTTTAATAAACTATAAACTGCAACATCATACCTCCTCTCAAAGTAGCTTGTGACCTCCATTTTTTTAAATAATGTAGCTTAAGCCTAAGGCTGCTCTGAGAGAGCATGGGCCTTTAACAGGGCAAACCCAAGGAAATTTGACAAGTCTAAATGTATTGTCAATCTTAAATTTTTTTGTATGGTTTTGAGAATCTCAGTGCAGGGTCTTTAACCTGGGAGGAGAGGGATTATCTGCGACAGGGTAAACATCAATAGAAGTAAGTGGCTTTAGTGCAAAGGGACAGTATGGAGAGTGGTGCAGGTGGCTGCAGTCCTAAGAGAGATTGTATTATACACTGGCCCCAATGGGTGCAAAATATGTAAACTTTTTGAGGAGAGAGCAGACCCTGAGATTGTACAAGACCATGGTTCTGAATAATCAAGGTCTATGGATATAATTACCAAGAGGCATCTTCAAAATGAGTGAGACAGATTCAGTCTTGATGAGCTATTAATATGATGAAGCCAACATAGCATGGCCATGAAAGGACATGAACAGTGTGATTTGATTTGAAAGTGTCATGTGTGGCTTTTGATGACTACAAAGAGCCAGGACCTAGTGTCTCCAAACATGAGTACTGGCATGCCCAAGTATTCCTGATGGGCTGACGTAGACTGTCTAGAGCCCCTGAAGATAGAAGCATGGCACAAACACCATACATCCATAAGTACAAGTGTGAATTCTAGAAACCCTTTCAGGTAGCATCATCTCCAGCAATTCCTGCGGGAATACTAGTTCAAGCCTCTGGAACTCTGGCCCATACCCAGCTATATTCCTGTTCCAAACTTCTGTACAAACCATCATCAGGGCCAGCGCGAGGAGATGAAATGCCTTAGATGATCCTCATCTCTTGCACCACCCCCCCCCCCCCCTTGTGGCACCCATTGCTGCCATTGTCATTCTTCTCTGGGACGTACAAAGGCTGCAAACAGCCCCGTGGTGCTTTTCTTTAAGCTTTGGGGCAAGGAGCTGTTTTATTTCCGCCCCTCTTCGATGCCCGATGTAGACTTCCTGTTTCAGCATCGGGCATTTTTATTGAATGCACTTAACAGAGACTCTCTATTCAGTTATAACTGACACGGATTTTATCTACCCTAGGACAGTGAATGGCCAAATCAATCATGCCACAACATGCACCTCTGAATAACAGGTTTACCTATATCAGAGATCAGTGTTTCCCAACCTAAGATTCTATGGACCATCTTTGGGGATGATGAGCAGTGGTGCGTGTGTGTGTGTGTGGGGGGGGGGGGGGGGAGTTGGTGGCTAGGAGTTGACCTGAAATTAAAAAGCAGATGGAGTGGAGGGAGAAAAGGAGGGATTGGGGGAGTCCAGAAAACCCCACTCAAGCAGTCAATAGCTCGGGAGTTGATTCTGTGCATATAAGGAAAATTTTCAAATTTTAAATTGAAATAGGAATCTCAGTTTAAAAAAACAAAACAAAACCACAGAATAATTACATTTCTTTTTCTTGCATGTGCCCCTTCTCTCTCCCATCCTCAGATATCTCTGTTTTTCACATTCCCCATATTAAACACATCTCCCCTCCCCATTCCCCCCCCTAAAAAAGCATACACAAAGAGAGCAAGACACCTGTAGTAAAGGAGAAAAATACCAGAATGGCATTGATAATGGAGGTGTTGGTTCCAAGTGATTATTCTGTGAATCACATGGAGACGGAGAAGATCCTGAAGTACTAAGAAATACAGTCAGACCAAGAAAATGTGGCAGAAAAATACAAAATATTTCCCATTGTATTGGGAGCCACATGCCTGAAAGAACTTCCAGTAACATCTTGACAAACTACCCATACGTGCTACATCTTATGAACTCTAGAAGGAAGCTGTCTGGCACAATGCAAGTACTATTGTGAGATTAGCAGTAAATCCAAGAGATCAAGATCATATTCCACATACCCTGGGGCTTAAGAATATCATGGTATGCGCAAAACTTAAGAACATAAGATATGCCATACTGGGTCAGACCAAGGTCCATCAAGCCCAGTATAGCGTAGTTACTCACCTGTAACAGGTGTTCTCCAGGAGCAGCAGGAATCAGTCCTCACTTATGGGTGACGTCGGCGCCGACGGAGCCCTCGCGGAGCAATTTTCCCCAGCTTTCAAAGAAAGCCTTTGGGAATTGCAGCGCGCATGCGCGGTCCTCTTCCCGCCCAAGGGTGCCATCTTAGCCAGTCAGATGACATAGCTAAAAAGACAGCACAAAAAAAATTTGCAAACAAACATAAGCAGACGATTGCAACTCCAAGGGGAGGAGGGAGGGTAGTGAGGACTGATTCCTGCTGCTCCTGGAGAACACCTGTTACAGGTGAGTAACTACGCTTTCTCCAGGACCAAGCAGGAAGTCAGTCCTCACTTATGGGACTCCCAAGCTCAAGGCTACCGGAGACCCTAAGCACAAAAATGAGCTCCCTCTAGCTCAGCAGCACAGAAGGAAAGAATCTTCGCTGAATTATCACCCACCGGTAGCCCACATCCGGGATGGAGGGTAGGAGTTGCTCAGACCTCAAAGAGATTACGGAGGACTGCCTGTCCGAAAGCACTGTCCCTGCGGGACTCCCTCTCGAGACAGTAATGGACCGCAAAAGTCTGGCTCGAAGACCAAGTAGCGGCCCGGCAGATGTCTGCCAGCGGAACAGAGCGGAGGTAAGCCACTGACGTAGCCTTTGCCCGAACGCAATGAGCCGTGACTCGACTTTCTAAGGAGAGTCCGGCTGCCCCATAAGCCCAAGAGATACAGTCCGCAACCCAGATGGACAGAGTACGCTTGGAGACTGGGAGCCCCAAGTTATTGGGGTCGAAAGACACAAAAAGCTGAGCAGCTTTACGGTGCCCCCGCGTACGGTCAAGGTAGAAGTTCAATGCCCTTCTACAGTCCAGGGTATGGAGGACCGTTTCAGCTCGGCTGGAGTGTGGTCTGGGAAAGAAGGTTGGAAGTACCACCTCCTGATTGATGTGAAAAGGGGAGACCACTTTTGGAAGAAATTTTGGGTGAGTCCGTAGGACTACCCTATTTTTGTAGAACCGAGTGTAAGGGGGATCAGACACGAGGGCCTGCAATTCACTTACGCGTCTAGCGGAAGTGAGGGCTATCAAGAACAGTGTTTTCCAAGACAGAAAACGGAGAGAACAGGTAGCCATAGGTTCAAAAGGCGGACAGGTGATCCGCTGCAAAACCACATTCAGGTCCCAGTCAGGCGCTGGCGGGCGCAGAGGTGGTTTAAGTAGAAGGAGGCCTCGGAGGAACCTCGCTACGAGAGGGTCGCTGGAGAGAGGTCTACCGTCCACCGGCACATGATGGGCCGAAAGAGCACTGAGGTGAACTTTGACGGAGTTGGACGTAAGTCCCAGATTAGAGAGGTGTAGCAAGTACTGCAAGATCACCGACACCGGGCAGGAGAAGGGATCCTGAGACTGTTGGGTACACCAGACGGCGAAGCGACGCCATTTAAGGACGTAGCATTTGCGGGTAGAAGGCCGTCGCGAAGCCAAGACGACCTCCTCCACCTCTGCCGGCAGGAGAAGGGGAGCAAGGACTACCCTCTCAGCAGCCAGGCCATGAGGTTGAGAGACCTGAGGTTGGGGTGTAGTAGAGACCCCTGATCCTGAGTGAGGAGATCCGGTTGAACCCCCAGAGGGAATGGATCCTCCACCGCTAATTGCAGCAGGAGCGGAAACCACGGCTGTCTGGGCCAACGAGGGGCCACCAGGATCATGAAGGCTTTGTCTCGGAGAACCTTGAAAAGAGTCCGAGAGACTAGCGGGATGGGAGGGAAAGCGTACAGAAGGTTCCCCGACCATGAAATTAGAAACGCGTCCGCCGCAACCCGAAGGGGGTGTGGCTGACGAGAGCAGAAGCGAGGAAGCTGCCGGTTGTGAGGACTGGCAAAGAGATCCACCGTGGGGAGGCCCCACTTCAGGAAGAGCTTCTGAACTACCAAGGGATCCAGCCGCCACTCGTGCGGCTGGAGGATCCTGCTGAGTTTGTCCGCCAGGCGATTCTCTTGGCCCGGGAGATAAACTGCCTTGAGGAGAATGCCGTGACTGACGGCCCAAGAGCAGAGCTTCTGTGCCTCCCGGCAGAGGAGGAAGGAGCCCGTGCCCCCCTGCTTGTTCACGTAGAACATGGCAACTTGATTGTCCGTCTGGACAAGGACGGACTGGTGGGAAGTCAGGTGGGAGAAGGCCTTGAGAGCCAGGCGGATCGCCCTGAGCTCCAGGAAGTTGATCTGCTGAGCAGACTCCCACGTGGTCCAGAGGCCCTGAGTACGTGCCCCTTGGCAATGTGCTCCCCAGCCCAGGAGGGATGCATCCGTGGTCAGCACCCGGGTCGGCTGGGGTGACTGGAAAGGCATTCCGAATATCAGGTTCGGCTGCTGAAGCCACCACCGGAGAGACGAGAACAGCGGCTCGGAGACGCGCACTAGGTCCGCTAGGCCGCCTGTGGCTTGTCGCCACTGCTGGCGGAGACACCATTGAGCAGGCCGCATATTCAGGCGGGCATTGGGGGTCACATGGACGGTGGAAGCCATATGGCCGAGTAGTCTCAGGAAGCGCCTGGCGGAGACCAGGGGCTGGCTGCGAAAACGGTCGGCTAGGTCCATGAGCCGTTGAGCCCTGTCGAGCGGTAGGTACGCCCGTGCCTGAGGAGTGTGCAGCCTTGCGCCGATGAACTCGAGATCCTGTGAGGGGAGCAAAGTGGACTTTGCGAAATTTATAACAAAGCCCAAGTATTGCAGAAGAGTCACCGTGCGGTGTGTGGCGCTGGTGACCTCCGGAGCGGACGCCGCTCTGATGAGCCAGTCGTCGAGGTACGGAAAGACATAGAGGCCGTGAAGCCGGAGATGGGCCGCCACCACCGCGAGACATTTTGTGAAGACTCGCGGAGCGGAGGACAGGCCAAAGGGCAGTACTCTGTACTGGTAATGATTTCCTGCCACCACAAACCTTAGGTATTGGCGGTGGCTTGGGTGGATGAGGATGTGCGTGTAGGCATCCTTTAGATCCAAGGAGCATAGCCAATCTCCCTGCTGGAGGTAGGGCAGAAGGATTCCAAGGGTAAGCATCTTGAACTTCTCCCGCACGAGGAACTTGTTGAGGTTGCGCAAGTCCAGGATGGGTCTGAGGCCTCCTGTTCTCTTTGGTATTAGAAAATACCGGGAATAAAAACCTTGACCTCTCAGGTGGTGTGGCACCGGTTCCACCGCCTGATCCTGCAGAAGACCTGCTAACTCCTGAAGGAGTAATTCCCTGTGCAGAGGGGGTCGTGGAGGTTCTCCCGGAAAATAGGAGGGAGGGACCTGGTGGAAGTGGAGAAGATAGCCTTCTCGCACGACTTGAAGCACCCAGGCATCTGCGGTGATGCTGGACCACCTGTGGGCGAAGTGAACCAGCCGGCCTCCGGTGCTGGGAGGAACCAGCGGGGGGGGGAGAGGCTATGCTTAGTGAGTCAAAAACCCCCACCCTGCGGAGCAGGGGCTGGTGGTGCAGGCTTGGGGGCTTGCTGCCTACGGGACCCGTTACCCCGTCCCTTGGCCTGCTGGCCCTGTTGGGGAGCTGCAGGGGCCTGATAATGGGGGTATTGTTTGTAGGCAGTCGCCTTCCTCGGGTAAAAGGACTTTTTTCCCGAGCCCTTCGTTTTCTGGGAAGGGGCAGAGGTCTTCCTAGAAAGCCTGGTCCTGGTGAGAGTCTCAGTCTCAATTTGTGCAGCCTTCTCAGCCATGGGCTTGCCAAAGAGGTTTTCGCCTCGGCAGGGGACATCGACCAACTTGTCCTGCACCCAGGGCTCAAGGTCTGACGACTGAAGCCAAGCCTGTCGGCGGGCACCGATGCCGGCTGCGGCCACTCGAGCCGATGCTTCAAAGCCATCATAGGCTGCTCGGGACATGAACTTTGAGCATTCCCGAATGCCAGTGGACAAGGCCAGGAACCTCCGCAAGGGTTCCTCGGACAAACCAGCGGAGAATCCGGCTAGTTCTTTAGCCAGATCTCGGAGATACATGCCCATGTATAGCTGGTAGGTCTGGACACGACATGCGAGCATAGAGCCCTGGAAACACTTCTTACCAAGGCCATCCAGGTTACGGGCCTCCCTGCCAGGAGGCACCGAGGAGTGCATCTTCTGGCTCTTAAGACGATGCATGGCCAATTCCACTACCATGGAATGGTGTGGTAGCTGTGCCTTTTGAAAGCCAGGGCTCTTGCGGACTCGATAGATAGAATCGACCCGCTTGCTCAGGACCGGCGAGGAGGCCGGACTCTCCCACATGCGGAAGAGTAGTCGTTCTAGCATAGGAGGAACCGGTACAGTAAAGTGTTCCCTTGCGGGAGAGTCATACTGGAGGGCGTCGAGCTCTTCGGCTCGAGGCTCCTCCTCGGGGTCCGCAGGGAAGGCCAAAGCCTTGGCCATATCCCTGACGAAGTTCGAGAACCGGGCATCCTCCGGGGGGGGACTGCTTCCGAGGCTCGGACTCCGGTGAGTCCGAGGGGACACACCGAGTCCGGAAAGAATCAGGCGACTCTTCCTCTTCAGACTCCCAGACCGACTCCGACGAGGACTCGGTGGGGTCGGCCCGGGCAGGGCGCGGCGCCTGCCGCCCCGACGCCGAGGGAGTCGGCGTCGGCGACCTCAGTCCCGAACGGGAGGCCGAGGGTGACCTCGACCGAGGATCGACTCGAGTTCGCATCGACTCGAGGATCGGCTCGGTCTCCGGGGTCGACTTGGACGTCGACGTCCCGGCGGTCGGGGCAGCGGCGCCAGCGAGGCCAGCGAGCAGTGCCCACTGCTGGTCCATGAAGGCAGACAGCCTGCTCTCCAAGGCCGTCAACCTGAGTCCGAGCTCAGGTGACCCAGCAGCCCCCGACTCGGGCCCCGACGGCGTCGGGCCCGACGTCGGCTGTCGCGGAGGCGAGTCCAGAAGGACCACAGGACTTACCCGAGCAGGCATCTCCGACTCCAGGCGAGGTCGCTTCGTGAGGTGCTCCTTCTCCAAGGACCCGGGGCGGCTGTCGGGGCTATGCGACCTGGCCCTCGCGGAACAAGGAGCGTCCACCGACGCCGCCCTCGCGGGTTTCACCTTCCGACGATGGTCCCCGGAGGGAGAACCCCTGTCGGAGGAACTCCGGCGACGGTCCGAGCTGGAGCCTTTGGACGCGGAGGCCTCCGACGAGGTCCGGGTACGGCTGGGGTCAGCGAAGATTCTATCACGCTGATGCCGCCGACTTCTCAACGCTTTGGAGGACATTTTGCCACAGGGCCCACAGATCAATTCCTCATGATCCGGGCCCAGGCAGCGGAGGCAAAAGTCGTGTGTGTCAGTTAGTGACATATTTCGGTCACACTGACCACACTGCTTAAAACCACTGGCAGCCATCGGGGGAAAAAGGGCCCCTGCGAGGTCAAAGGACCGGGCTGCCAGGGAAAAACCGAAAACGAAAGCTGACTAAGTCAGAAAAACCGAAAAAGGAAGAGGACTCGTGACCGGCGTCGCGAGTCCGGGCGGGAAAAAGACCGGCGTCGAACCGAAGGAAAAAGAATAAAATAATGAAGAATATATCGACTTTTTCGCGGGGACAAGACGGGGACGTCTGAAGGGCTCCGCGGAAAAAAGAAGACTGGCTAAGATGGCACCCTTGGGCGGGAAGAGGACCGCGCATGCGCGCTGCAATTCCCAAAGGCTTTCTTTGAAAGCTGGGGAAAATTGCTCCGCGAGGGCTCCGTCGGCGCCGACGTCACCCATAAGTGAGGACTGACTTCCTGCTTGGTCCTGGAGAACCTGTTTTCAACAGTGGCCAATCTAGGTCATACGTACCTAGCAGTTCCCCAAAAGACACAGGTTCCACAATGCTTGTACTGGGTCAAGAATTGATATCCTGGGTCCCTTCTTAATAATGGTTTATGGACCTTTCCTCCAGGAACTTGTCCAAACCTTTTTTTAAACCCAGCTACACTAACAGCCTTTACTACAACCTCCGGTAACAAATTCCAGAGTTTGATTACATGTTGAGTGAAAAAAATATTTTCTTTTATTAGTCTTAAAATAGTTTACCCTGTAGCTTCATTGCATATCCCATAGTCTTTCTATATTCTGATAACATAAACAATCGATCTACGTTTACCTGTTCCACTCCGTTCATTAATTTATAGACTTCTATCATATCTCCCCTCAGCTGAACGATATAGAGGCATTATAATATCTTTTGTTTTATTTTCCATTCCTTTCCTTATGATACCTAGCATTCTATTTGCTCTCTTGGCCGCCGCTGCACACTGGGCCGATGGTTTTAACATGTTATCCACAATGACGCCTAAATCTTTTTCCTGGGTGGTGGTTCCTAATGTGGAACTTTGCATCGTGTAACCATAGTTTGGGCTGTTCTTCCCTAGGTGCATAACTTTGCACTTGTCTACATTACTAACCCATTTGGAGTAACTGCCCCCAGGATACCTGCAGTTAGCCAATCTTTTATTTCTCCTAGTAGGTCCACAACACCCCCTCTATTACCTCCCTCAGTGAGGCATCCATCTCCTTCCTCCCTCCCGTACTTGCCCACCTTCTCTGTTCTCCCACATCTTGCTTGAGATAAGGAACAGGAGACTGCAGGGCAGGCAGTGACTTGCAGCATTTGCTCCACATCCCATGCCTATCCATCAAGGTCACATTAGAGGAGCTGTTACTTATACAACAACAGAGGGTGGAAGGGACAGGAGGAGGAGCATACATTTTGGGGTATGTCTACTAAACCGCATTAACTGCTCCCACAGGATTAATGTCGAATTATTGCCTGGCGGTAAGAGCTAACATGGGTGAAATGCAGATATCGAAAGCAGTTTTCTGCGATATCTTCATTTCAAGCGGTGGAACTGTGGGGAGGCAGGGTCGGGGCAGGGAATAGGTGTGATGAATTTTGGCAGCCACCGCATGAAAATATTTTGTTCAATGGCTACCAAAAATAGCCCAATTGCAGCTGCAGGTAACACCACCTCAAGAGGTGGTGTTAGTTGTAGCCAACTCTTCTTTTGACCTCTTCATGGCTGCTGCCAACTGGCAGCAGCTTTCTCTGTGAGAGGCGATCACTTCCCTATACCCGATCGGGCTCCCCCTAACTTGCCAACATGGCCAATGTCACAGATATTCCGATCTGCAGCACTGACAAGTTAAACTGAAAGGCCTCCCTCCCCCTCCTTCAGCACAGATCTCCACCCCTGACAGCTCCCTATGTCCATACGGAAATGTCTGTGAGGGATCAGTGCACCCCGGACAAAGGAGTAAATTCCAGCTAGCTAGTCGAGTCCTCCTGCCTTCCACCCCTCTGATCTACCATTAAAAATTCTGGCTAGTTAATTGGGCTGCCGCCTCCCTTCCCTCTCCAAAAGCAAAAGACCCAGTTCGCCAGTCAGCCTATTAGGGGCCACCTGCCCCTTACCTTTGTCCATGGTGGTCTAGCGGTCAGAGGGGGCAAAAGCAGTCCTCCTTGCTTCTGCCCCCAGCATTGTGGCTTCTCAAAATGGACACAATCTCGTGTTGCTGCCTCTTAGCATCCTTACACTAGGGGGCAGCACCACGAGATCATGGCCATTTTTGTTAGTACAACTACCGATACCAGGAGCAGAGAGGTCTTTCACTTTTGGAAGGGGCCCAAATGACTAGCTAGGCTTTTTAATTGTAGAGCAGGGGGTAGTAGGGAGGGAAGGGGATCCGACTGGCTAGCCGGAACTTACTCCTTATGGGGATCGGGAGCTGTCTGGGGGGGATAAGTTGAACTTGTTGGTGTTGCAAATCAGTACATCTGTGGCACCGATAATGTTGGAGGGTCAGGAGGGTATTTGTAGTGATAGGGGGGCAGAGCCATGGATCTCGCAATCCCTGCTTTGAAAGACATCGTGGGATTTCCTGTGCTACCTGCCAATGCAGGGGGTTAGATTGGGTCCTTTTTGCTGCTACCGCAAGCCTTTTGTGGGTATCGCATCATGATAGCTGCAAAAGGCTACTGTGGTTTAGTAGATATACCCCTTTGTCTACAATACCCCCAGAGCTGAACTACAGGAACTAGGACTAGGAATCAAATCTACATTATTCAGAGCTACAACCGGGCCATTGAGTCGGGTTCTTCCATTTTTTTAGAAATTGCCTTGGGAGAGCAAGTTGGTTTTGCTGCAGGAGGATTTGCTGTCTGAAATACCTGGATTCCTGCCGTGGTTGGTTACCAGAGGGGACTCCCTGCCTATAAGCCATCACGAGGAGACCTGCCATTGCTATTTAAAACTTGGCAGATGTTCCACCTGCACCAAAACCAACTTGCTCTCACTGGGTGGATTTGCTGTCTGCAGTACCTGGATTCCTACCATGGTTGGTTATCAGAGAGGACTCCAAGCCCACAAATCATCATGGGAAGACCTGCCGCTGCTATTTAAAACTTGGCAGCTGTTCCACGGCAACAGCCCATGATCACATGCCCAAAGGGGCACGTGATCAAAGGGGTAGGACCCTTCAGAGCCACTTCGGGCCTGGAAATTTTGCCATAGGACATGCCCAAGGGATGAAGAAAATGGAAAGCCAAGCAGTTGGATAAAAATACAGAGGTGTCAATGTCTACTCCGGAAAGGACTATTGGACCTATGGATCTGCATGTCCCGCCCAATCATGGAAGCGAAGGTAGGATTAGATCTTCCACTGCCTGACTCTCCTGTTGACCAGTCCTCGGGTGCCTCTTAAGTTCCATAATCAGGACCCCATCACCTAACCCGGGTTCTCATCTTTTAGGCAGTGAGGGGCGGGGATTTAAGCCCCCTGATAGTCCCAGGTGAGGTTTCAGATCAGACCTCTGCTTGGGACCTGCCTCAATCCCTTCCACCTATTATATCGTTGGAGCTTTAATAGTTTGGTGGTAAAACTGCTGGACAAAGTGTGTTGACCCCGGCTGTGTCCAGTGATATCACTTTAATAGATATTTGGAAAGTGGTCTCTGAGACTAATTCACTCCTGCAAGGTTTTATAGACAAAACGGTTATGTTCTCGGAACAGGTTGTAAAGAAGTCTTGGTAAGTGGATGATCGGTTAGCTACTGTTACTGAACAGCTCGTTAAAATAGAAGACCAAGTTGATTCTTTACATTCAGCGAGTGTCTTGGGATGAAGGATAAATTTGTATTGTATAAACAGATTGAGTCAATGGATAATTCATTTAATGCTAAGAATTTGCGCTATTTAAATTTTCCTAAAACCTGTTTTCTTTCCCCTTCTATTTTGTTTAGGACTTATTGTAAAGATGTGTTATTATTGCCCGAGATAGATAATATTAAGATTTCTAATATATATTACCTGCCGGCCCGTGTGGTACAGCAGAGACAAAAGTTGCAAATGTGGAGGAACAAACTGTTTTAACCAATTTCCTTGAGTCATCAGATGGGGTGATTCCCTCCTGTGCTACTTTAATTGTCTCTCTGTCCACTGAGCTTGAAAAAATTAAAATACTAAAAGGATATTTCTTAAAAAGGATTTTTTGTTTCATGGTCAAAAAGTGACCATATTTCCTGATATTTCACGAGCAACTCAGGCGAGAAGAAAGTCCTTCCTTCACCTGACGCCTTAAGTGTTGGTGACAGGTGGGACTTTCTTCCTGCGTTTCCCTTGCAAGTGCTTGGTATCTTTAGATGGGATTAGATATGTTTATACTGATCATCTACAACTCTGTTGCATAATCAATAGGGAGGGTTGAGTGGGCAATATGCTATTAGGTTTTTGTTTTTGAATTTTTGATATTTGGTTAAATGGGTTGTTGGTGGGTTTTCACCGATTGTTAAGTTGTTTCCTCCTCCCTTAGCCTGACTGGATGCCCTCCGTAACATAGGCTGCAAAACCAGATTGTGATTATTTCTTTTATTTATCCTGATATGGATATTGTAAATGTTTCTTTTTTGCTGGTAATTTATTTAAGTATTGCATGTTGTATATACTTGAAGACTTATATAAATTTAAAAAGATAGCCTTAGAACCTACAGCATCTTCTAATAAGGTGAAAGATAGAGTGCAGACCTACAACAGTCATTCTGTTTAGGATAAATGGTCTTTGCAGCTGATTTCCATGCCCACGGTGAAATACTGCTTACTAAATGTAGCAGGAACAATGTAATTATTACCCAATTATACCTGAGTGACCTGTCGTAAAGGGAAATAGTGATATATCCAAATCTGTGGAAGAGCTAATATTGAAGTTCAGGAGTCCTTGTTCTCAATCTCATTTGATGGCTCTTCCTTCCTAATAACTGTGAAAAGAAACCATAACTATTCACTTTAGAGACAAATGAAAAACTAGATGCTTTGAAAAAGCAGATGGAGAGCTCTATTTTACCAGTAACATGCCAATGCTTGTGAACTGAATAAGAAGAGCGTGGTATCTACTTTGCATTTTTTAAACCCCATTCAGACTGCACAAAAACAAACAATATTTATTCATTTAAATGAAAATTGTCTTACCTTTGAGAAATATCCTACCAGATGACAACCTTTCTCATCATTTTTTGTAAGGACATAAAAAAGGAAGGGTTCCACATCATAGTATAATGTTTTGTGGTCAAGAAACAACTTGGCTAACAAACAAAGGTTTTGGCAATAAATTTTGCTTATGTTTCCATCAACCTAGAAAGAACAACATCACAGATTTACTTGATTATTAGAGAACTAATAATAGATATACATTTTCCAAGGACTGCCTTAGTATTTTAATTAAAACCTTCTGTCACAGAGCATATCCCAGAAGGAAAAAGAGCTTTATACAATAAAGATTTATATTGGTGAAATAACTGAGCAATTAAACTATGTACTATAAAATCTATATTTACATAAGGGCTACGGGGATAATCAGGCACAGTGTTCACATAAAAATATAATCTATAGGATATGCAATATGTAAAGTTATTTTATTAATAATATTGTGTGGTACTAGTTTGATATACAAATACTGTATGGCTTGCTCTTGTCATATACTTGTTTGCTAAGTGGAAACAAAACAAAACCTCTGAACAGATATAGCATTACTTGAACAATACGTCACGGATTAACTCACTATATGCCAGACCTAAATGCAACATCATTAAAGGAGTTACGACCCTTATTTAGCTACTTTAGGATGGATCAGTTACACAAGTGAATAACATCATCTAACTGCACAAACACATATCAGCTCCCTCAGAATTCAGAAAATATAAAATGCTGTAGCGAAGAATGAGGCTGGTCTGTGGGATTGTAATAGCTCCTGTTAGGTAATGTGAGGGAAGCATGTTTTAATATTAGGTTCTACTTGTGTTATATGTCAGGTCTCTGGATGCATTATGTTATGTTTCCCATATTTGTAAGTACAGTTTCTGGTAATAATGTTAACGTGTTTTTTAGTTTTGTCATTTTTTTTGTGTTTGTAACATATGACTGCCAATATTCTGTTTTCTCTGGTCTTAATGCTCCAACTCCTATACTTTGGCCTGTTTTTAACTGCCATTTTTTTGCTATTTCATTTTATAATTTTAGCCTTTGTAAACCACTCAGATACTTTCTGGTCTAGAGCAGTTTTAAATAAACAAACACATATTGTTAGCAACCTCTGCCCAGGGGCGGCCCAAGGGGGGTGAGGGGCCATGTGCGGAGACTCGGTGCGGGTTCTCATTTGCATAAGGGACCTCATTTGCATAATTATTTGCATAATGTTACCATACACTAACTTTTAGCAAACATGCCTCTTAATGAGCGTATGGATAAAGAAAGACTAAAAGATTTCTACATTACTATAATCCAGTGCCAACCGCCAGGCACATTAGGAACTATTACAAACACTGCCCATTTAGAACCAATAGCAAACCCACCGTATCATAACAGCACTACCATGACTCACAAAGCACCATACCCTACCTATCAAAAGGTAACACTGCAAATATTAATCCAATACATTTCAGAGAACAACAATACATGATCTACTGGGGAAAGAAAACAAGTGTCAATGTCAAATAGGAATTACATAAACAGAATACCTCAGCTCAGTTACACATGCAGAACATAGACCATCACCAAACAAGGAATCACAATTTAGAAACAGGAAGACAATTAAACTGGGAACCCCAAAAGCCAAACTTGGAATGTACACCACCACTGTAGAAATAAAACTATAAATTAATTTCCTCTTATACTAAATAATGTGCAGATGTTAATGATTCACATTTCCCAGAGCTGACATATTCCAGTTAATACATTCAAAATAAAGAGATATTTTTCTACCTTTTGTGCATTTTTTTTCAGTTGCAATTGCTCCAGCCCATTTCTTCTGGTTTCTTCGTGTCTTCTGCATACTCTCCATCATCTGCTGTCCATTTCTCCTTTCTTCTCTCTTCTAGTTCTTTTTCCATTCTCTCTCTACATCTGCTTTAACATACTAATCTTTCTCCTTTTGCTCTTTCCTCATTCCTATTTTATCCACTCAAATTTTATCCCTCCATCCTCAATCCCCACTTACTCTCCCAATACCCGGCCAATTGAAGATTTTTCTTCCCTCCCACACAAAATATTTTTCCCGTCTCCATTTCACTCTCCCAGCCCCGTCCCATTCTAATCCTCCCCCAACATCAGCTCCCTTCTAGTTCCAGCCCCACCCAGCATCCGCTCCCTTCTAGTCCCCGCATCATCCCATTTCTAGTCCTAGCCCCCCATCAGCCCATTTCCAGTCCTATCCTAGCCCAACCATCAGCCCATTTCCAGTCCTAGCTCCCCCATCTATTTCCAGTCCTATATGAGTCCCTCCATCAGCTCATTTCCAATCCCAGCCCCCCATCAGCCGATTTCTAGTCCTTTCCTAGCCCCACCATCAGCCCATGTCAAATCCTAGCTCCCCTCCAATCAGCCCATTTCCAATCCAAGCCCCCAATGAGCCTACTTCCAGTTCTAGCCCCTCCATGAGTCCATTTCATTCCAAGCCCCCACCACAGCCCATTTCCAATCTTAGCACCCCCCCAACAACCCATTTCAGTCCTATCCTAGCACCTCCATCAGCCCATTTCCTGTCCTAGCTCAACCCCCAACTCAGCCCATTTCTTGTCCTAGCTCCCCACCACTCAGCCCATTTCCAGTCCTAGCTCCCTCCCCTCACAGCCCATTTCCAATCTCAGCACCCCCAACAGCCCATTTCCAGTCCTATCATAGCTGCTCCATCAGCCCATTTCCAGTCCTAGTTCCCCCCCTCACAGCCAATTTCCATTCCAAGCTCCCCTCCCCATCAGCTATTTGCAGTTCAAGTCCCCCCTTCTACTCAGCCCATTACCAGTCCTAAGCCCCCCATCAGCCCACTTCCGGTCCTAACCCCCCATCACCCCATTTTCAGGCTTAGCCCCCCCCATAGCCCATTACCAGTCCTAACCCCCCCATCAGCCCATTTCCAGTCCTAGCTCCCTCCCCTCATAGCCCATTTCCAATCTCAGCACCCCCCAACAGCCCATTTCCAGTCCTATCCTAGCACCTCCTTCAGCCCATTTCCAGCTAGCCCCCCCATCAGCCCATTTCCAGTCCTAACCCTCCCATCAAACCCATTTCCAGTCCTAGACCCCCCCACCCAGCCCATTACCATTCCTAACCCCCTTCCCCCCATCAGCCCAGGGAAACTTTAAAAGAAAAAACTAACTTGCTGCTGCTGCTGCCGCCCTGGCAGCGGCAGAATCAAGTGTCTCCCGCGGGGCCCATGCCCTCCCAACAGAGCCCTCCCTTCTGTCCGGTAGAGCCCTCCCTCGATCACTCTCCTCGGCGCGGCTCTGTTAAGCCCGCTGGGGCTAATGGGAACAGGCATTCCTGTTTCCCATCAGCCCGGCCGGTTTAACAGAGCCGCGAGAGGGAAACCCTCCCTTCGCTGCTCTGAAAGCCGTGCCGAGGAGAGTGATCGAGGGAGTGATCGAGGGAGGGCTCTGTTGGGCGGGCGGGGACCCACGGGAGACACTTGATTCTGCCGCTGCCAGGGCGACAGTGGCAGCAACAAGTTCGTTTTTTCTTTTAAAGTTTTCCTGGGCTGATGGGCAGAATGTTGTTTGCGTGGGGCCCCCTGAAACGCGGGGCCCTGTGCAAACAACATTCTTGCTCAATGGACGGGCCGGCCCTGCCTCTGCCTTTCCCATAGTGATAACAAGGTGGAGGCATACAAGTATAAACAAAGAAAACAATCAATCAGTCTTGAGAGGGAGCCTATAACCTCAATAGCTCATGTAAATCAACTATTAAAAATCATTCCACAGATATGATAAAAGATATCACAATGTGCAAAGAATCTTAGTCTAAGAACAAAAGAATATAAGATATGCCATACTGGGTCAGACCAAGGTCCATCAAGCCTAGTATCCTGCTTCCAACAGTGGCCAATCTAGGCAATACGTACCTAGCAGTTTCCCCAAAAGACACAGGTTCCACAATGCTTGTACTGGGTCAAGCATTGATATCCTGGGTTCCTTCGTAATAATGGTTTATGGACCTTTCCTCCAGGAACTTGTCCAAACCTTTTTTAAACCCAGCTACACTAACAGCCTTTACTACATCCTCCGGTAACACATTCCAGAGTTTGATTACACGTTGAGTGAAAAAATATTTTCTTTTATTAGTCTTAAATAGTTTACCCTGTAGCTTTATTGCATGTCCCCTAGTCTTTCTATATTCTGATAACATAAACAATCTATCTAAGTTTACCCGTTCCACTCCGTTCATTAATTTATAGACTTCTATCATATCTCCCCTCAGCCGTCTCTTTTCCAGGTTAAAGAGCCCTAAACGTTTTAGCCTTTCTTCATAGGAGTATCCTTCCATCCCCTTTACCATTTTGGTGGCTCTTCTCTGAACCTTTTCTAATAACGCTATATCCTTTTTAAGATACGGTGACCAGAATTGCACACAATATTCAAGATGCAGTCTCACCATGGAACGATATAGAGGCATTATACCATCTTTTGTTTTATTTTCCATTCCTTTCCTTATGATACCTAGTATTCTACTTGCTCTCTTGGCCGCCGCTGCACACTGGCCCGAGGGTTTTAACATGTTATCCACAATGACGCCTAAATCTTTCTCCTGGGTGGTGGTTCCTAACATGGAACCTTGCATCGTGTAACCATAGTTTGGGTTGTTCTTCCCTAGGTGCATAACTTTGCACTTGTCCACATTAAATTTCACCTGACATTTTGATGCCCAGTCTTCCAATTTATCAAGATCCTTTTGCAATTTTCCACAATCCTCTTGGGTTTTAACAACTTTAAATAGTTTTGTGTCACCTCAAATTTGATAACCTCACTCGTTATTCCCCTTTCCAGGTCATTTATGAATATGTCAAAAAGCAGCGGACCCAGCACAGATCCCTGGGGTACACCCCTATTCACCTTTCTCCATTGGGAAAATTGGCCATTTAGCCCTACCCTCTGCTTTCTATCTTTTAACCAGTTCCTGATCCATAATAGTACACTGCCTCCTATCCCATGACTCTAAGTTTTGCCAAAAGTCTCTGATAAGGGACCTTGTCAAAGGCTTTCTGAAAGTCCAGATACACTATGTCAACTGACTCACCTTTGTCCACCTGTTTATTCACACCTTCAAAAAAACATAACAGATTATTAAGACAAGATCTTCCTTGTCTAAAGCCATGTTGGCTGTCTCCCATTAGGCCATGACTATCTACATAGTGGGTTAAACTAGAAAGAGGGAAAGAGAAATCTATTTACATTGCTGTGATATACAGACCTCCCTCACAAGAGGAAGAGGTGGACAGAGAGTTAATTGAAGACATACGCAGCATTGCTAGGAAAGGGGAAGTGCTACTGATAGGAGATTTCAATATGCCAGTTGTTGATTGGCACATTCCTGCTGCAGTATCATCTAGAAGTAAGGAGATCCTGGATTCTCTACAGGGAGAACTATTCAGGCAAATGGTAACAGACCCCACACGTGAAGGGGCCATATTGGACTTGGTGCTTACCAATGGTGAAAGTGTTTCTGATGTTGTAGTGGGAGATCATTTTGCATCCAGTGATCAACAGATGGTGTGGTTCAGTATTAGGACTAGGGCTGTTAGAATCCATTCCAAGGTGAGGATCTTAGACTTTAGTAAGACTAACTTTGCAAAGATGGGCCAATACCTCAGGGAGTCGTTAGTGGGATGGGAACAGCTGGGGGATGTAGAAAAACAGTAGGCAAAACTGAAAGGAGGTATTTTAAGGGCAACCAACCTTTTTGTTAAAATGGTAAATAAAGGCAAACGGAAAAGGAGACCGCTATGGTTTTCGAAGGAAGTAGCTGAAAAATTTAAGAAAAAAAGGGAGGCCTTCATGAAATACAAGAGATCACAGAGAGAGGAAGACAGGCATCTGTATTTGGAAAAACTTGGAGAAGCTAGCAAAGTAGTCAAGAAGGCAAAGATTCAAAAGGAGGAGGAAAGAGCCAATGCAATAAAATGGGGGGATAAGACATTTTTCAGATATATTAGTGAGAAGAGGAAGGGGAAAAGTGGTATTGTCAGACTCAAGGGTGCAGGGGGAGAATATGTAGAAGCTGATAAGGATAAAGCGGAATTGCTTAACAAATATTTTTGTTCTGTGTTCACAGATGAAGAACCAGGAGCAGGACCTCAGAAAACACCCACAAATAGGAACAGAAGCGAGGGGACATCTTGAACAATTTTCAGAAGACTGTGTTCGTGAGAAACTAGCTCAACTTAAAGTAGACAAAGCGATGGGACCGGATGGGATACACCCTAGAATACTGAGGGAACTTGGGGACGTTCTAGCAACTCCACTGACTGACATTCTCAATGCCTCGTTGGAGTCGGGAGTGGTGCCAAAGGACTGGAGAGAGGCTCATGTGGTGCCTTTACACAAAAGCGGAAGTAAGGATGTGGTTGAAAACTACAGGCTGGTTAGTTTAACTTCGGTGGTGAGTAAATTATTGGAAACGCTGCTGAAAGAGAAAATAGTGAGGTTTCTGGAGTCCAGCGGATTACAGGATCCGAGGCAGCATGGATTCAACCAGAGGCAGATAGATTTCTTTGACTGGGTGACCAGGGAGTTGGACCGAGGAAGAGCTCTAGATGTGGTATATTTAGATTTCAGTAAAGCCTTTGACACTGTTCCTCACAGGCAACTTATAAAGAAACTGAGCACCCTAGGGATGGACCCTAAAGTTACTGCTTGGGTTAGAAATTGGTTGGGTGGGAGGCGACAAAGAGTACAAGTAAATGGAGCTCACTCTGAGGAGAAGGATGTTACCAGTGGTGTGCCCCAGGGATCTGTCCTTGGTCCGATTCTTTTTAACATCTTTGTTAGTGATATAGCGGAAGGGCTGTCGGGTAAGGTTTGCCTCTTTGCAGATGATACAAAAATCTGCAACAGAGTAGACACCCAGGAAGGTGTAGATAACATGAGGAGGGATCTAGCTAAGCTTGAAGAATGGTCTAGAATTTGGCAGCTGGGATTTAATGTTAAAAAAATGTAAGGTCATGCATTTGGGCTGCAGCAATCCAAGGGAGCAATACAGTATAGGAGGTGAAGTACTTTTGTCCACTAAAGAAGAGCGGGACCTAGGCGTGGTTGTGTCTGATGATCTTAAAGTAGCTAAACAAGCAGAAAGGGCGACGGCAAAAGCTAGAAGGATGCTTGGGTGCATACGGAGAGGAATGGCTAGCAGAAAAAAGGAGGTGATAATGCCTCTGTATAAGTCTTTGGTGCGACCTCATTTGGAGTATAGTGTGCAATTCCGGAGACCGCACCTTCAAAAGAATGTGAACACGATGGAGTCGGTGCAGAGGGTGGCTACTAAAATGATTAATGGGCTTCATTATAAAGCATATGAGGATAGACTTAAGGATCCTAATATGTACACCTTAGAAGAAAGGCGGGATAGAGGTGATATGATTGAGATGTTTAAATATCTCCGTGGCATAAATGTTCAGGGAGAGAGCCTCTTTCAATTGAAAGCAAGTTCTGCTACGAGGGGACATGGGATGAGGGTGAAGGGAGATAGATTCAGGAGTGATATGCAGAAATATTTCTTTACGGAAAGAGTAGTGGATCCATGGAATAGTCTCCCAGTGGAGGTGGTAGAGATGAGGACAGTAACTGAATTCAAAAAAGCATGGGACCAACACAGAGGATCTCTAAATGTAAAAAGTGGACTGTTGTAGTTGTTGATATGGAAGGACAGACTAGATAGGCCATGTGGTCTTTTTCTGTCATCATGTTTCTATGTCCAACAGAAAAGCACTAATCCACGTGCAATAACAAACCCAGTACGATTCGTGGATTGCAATGGAAGAATTGTTTATCGAAAATAATTTAAAAAACAGCCAGGCCTGACTCAGGCTGTGTTTCGTGATTACTTCCTCAGGGGCTGAAATTGGCTGAGGTACAATAATAAAACATATTACCAACACAATAATAAAAACAAACGTAATAAATATAAAACCATGTTATAAATAGACTTGTAATATACAAATGACTAAACTTGTAACCAGGATTGAGAACAAACATAAAAATAGTGCACTTTAAAAATATGTATGGACACTATATATAATACTAAATACAAGAAAGAATATGTATTTTAAAAAATAATAAATATATATGATAAAACCAATAATAAACATAATTACTATAAAACAAGAGAATGGAAACACCAATATATGTACATGCATCTCTATATATAAAACAATCAAATACAGTCATAAAATGAAAATGTAAAAAACTTTCTTAAGAGAACTATAAACTTAAAAGGTCATAATGAAACTGGAGCCTAATGGAGTGTGACAACAAAACCTTATAGGAAGTAGTACATCGTGCCATCAAATGGCAAAACATATATAATAAGACCCAATTGTATGTGAAAAAATATATTGTTATTGACTAAAAACCATCTAAAAGAAAAATAAGAGAATGATAAGTGTAAACATTTAAAAAGGGAGGAAGTGAGAAAAACGAAAAGGTTGTAAAAATGTGTGAACCATGATAAACAATTATAAATGTACAAATTATGAGGTACAAAAAAACTTTAAAATAATAATGATACAATTAAATGACCAAATAAATAAATAAAAGAATGAACCAAAACTTCCTCGTTGATGAAAAATTAAACAACCGTCAACTCAATTCGATTCTGTGAACTGCACCAGGCAGCCGAACCTTCATTGGAGGGATTTCTGTAAAGTCACCTACATAGTAACATACATTAGAAAAAAAACCTAAAAAATACGTACTTCTAATCACTTCTAAATGTCAGAAGGGGAGTTACCTACCAAGGGATACGTGATTATGAAGATCAAATGTTCCTGTATTAGAGCTGATTGAAGAACTAATATAAAAATGTGGATATGAAGAAAACTAATATGAAAAAACAAATGGATGTGAAAACCTGCTAATGTAGGCGTGTCAATATAAACGTAAAATTAAAAATACCATATCGCGTTGTGCGCATGTAAACCATAAGAAAATCAATGCGATCAAAAAGACCGCCAACTAATAAACATTTAGAACAAATTTGTAAATGGACCAAACACCATAATCAAGGGGCTGGACGTTTTAACATCTAATGAACTTTAAAACTGTGACTAAAACCGTCCATGTTGATGTAGCATGTGATCTATAATAACCTCGACCTTATTAAAAAGGCAAATGCGGGACACCTCAACCGTGTGTGAAACTCGGGTAAGAGGCAATACTTTAAATATATATACTTTCAAAATAGAAAGCTCATTACCTAAATGCAATGTGAACAATACACAAACGTTTGCTAAAAAAGGCACCCCGCTACAAAATCACACACTTACACGGATATCTTAGTTTAAATTGAGCTTCCAGAGAGAGGGCTCTCTGGCGTAAAGCCAGAAAGTCTCGCCTCCTTTTCTGGGTGTTTGAGGCCCTGCAATTGTTGCAATTTATACAAAAGTAGGGAGGGAGGGATAGAGGGGAGGTCCATATCGGCTGCCATACAATGATATCAATGCTCCTGTGATTATCTGTTTTGTAACTTAGCTTCTAAGTATGATTTTCTTTTTTCTTGGATCTTATAGTGGTTTTATGGTGGTCTAGAATTATTGTTTTGTATTTCCTTGGGTGGAATTTTCATAGAGATATTTTTTATCTCTTTACGATATCTGTATTTCGCTTCAGATTATATTCTGGAATTGTTTGTAATAATTTAAAAATTTTAAATTAAAAAAAAAAAAAAAGGCACCCCGCTCAAGCGCTGCTCAACTAAAACGAATAAATAATATGATAAATAGAAATAGCGCCATCGTGGTATATTACAAAGATACCAAAAAATAAATGCTTACATTTAGTCATCATAACACCATAACCAGGGGCTTGGAATATTAACATCTTATGAACTTTAAAACAATAACTTAAACCGTCCATGATGATGTAGAATATAATCTATAGTAACCTCAACCTTGTAAAAAAGCAAACACAGGATACCTCAACCGTGTGTGACCCTCAAGTGGGAAAGAAATACTTTAAATATATATAGTTTAAAAATGGAAACCCATACCTAAATGAAATGTAACCAATTCACAAACATCTGCTGAAAATGTCCCCCCGCTCAGGCGCTGCTCAAGTGAAATGAATAAATAATATAATAAATAAAAATAGCGCCATTATGGTGTGTTGCAAAGGTTCCAAAGAAAGATAATTACTTACATATATCCACCATGACAAGTAAGCAAAACTTACGCCCCTTGGCAGCACAAACCACTCACTTCGTGCAAATCAAAAAACCGCCCGCGTTTGCGCACTGAAGTATAAACGTTGGATATGAATATGTAAAACATGCAAATGCCATGATCCAGGAGTACCCAATTAAAAAACTTAAAAGTGGAAAAATGAATAACACACAATCTAAATAAATAATCCCAGTGTTGTTTACTAATAAGTGGGATAAGGGCTTTAACAAAAAGGGTAATAACTAACCATATACTATGAACTTGTGCCCTCCATAACTTAAATAAATAGATAAAATGGGACTATATAAATGGGTAAAACACCACCACCAAGGAAACCACCTAAAAAATTAGGTGATGCTATCTCATGAAGGAACAATTAAAACCTGCCCGTGGGCCAATAAATATAATATAACCATACTACAAACCCCATATGAAACAAAAACATTTGTATATTTATTTATTTAGCAAGTTTTTTATACCGCCTTTTCCTTCAATCAAAGCGGTCACAAAGACATACAAAGGTTATACAAAAGCAATGGAAACATGCACTGCTTAATCAAAACATCGAAGTAGAAAGGTGGGATACATAACATAGGTAAACCATTACAGACAATTGTGGCAGGTGCAGGCCTGTGACCCACGGTGTCTGACATAGGCAGGCCAGCATGGCTAGCTTGACCTGTAAATGAGGCCTGTGGAGAGGCATATAGGATTGCACATCCCCCAATATGCTGCTATTGTAAGAAAGAACTCAGTAGAAATATTGAATTAGCTTAGGTAAGCAGAACTGCAGAATTAAGAAATGGAAAAATACAGAAAAGACATGTTAAAAGTTACTGATAAGAAAAAGTACATTTGCAGAGAAATAATGAGGAGTGCTGACAGATGAGTTACAGAACCTTGCTCTTCTGCACGCACAAATTGGTCCCATAACCTTGAAAGTGTGAAAGTAACAAGTTGATGAACTGACCATTGTAATTGGGACTAGAAGGGGGGTAGGCAGGTGTCATGCCCACAGAAGCCCACAGAAGGAACATAATTGGAGAAACTTATCAGTACCGGGACCAATAGAAGGGCTACGGGAGGTACGGGAGAGTACCGGGACCAATGAAATGTTTCTCTATACCTAGAATGGAACAGAAGTCTATAAAAGTTGTTGTAATGCTTGAAAACTTTGCTCAGCCATTTTGAAATTGCCTTGCTTGAGACTTGTGCACAAATAAATGATTTGGACCTTCTGAACAGACTCCTGGTATCATTGGTTTGTCTGCGCTTTGCTGCTACATATTCCTTGGTGCGTTGGCCGGGAAGTTGTGGAATCAAAGTGTATATAGGGCAATATACCACGACTTTCCGCCTCTATAGGCTTGGTCCTGCCGGGATCGCGCCCTTCCGACGAGGGCCGCTCCCTGGCGCCACCGGTCCCTTGTATCGGAGGGAGCTGGTCGGACCTCGGCGGGTGCCGGGCCCGGTTGGAGCCAACGCCTCGAACCCGAGTGAGGGGAGTCCGAGGTCCAACTCATGCGCCTGCTTGGGAAGTTTGAGGACGGATCCGGTGAGTATAGTTTTGATTTTGGGTCTAGACAGAAATAGAAAGAGCAGTACTGCCATTGGAATTTGGAATTTGTAATCTCGAGATATTGGGAATTGGTAAGAGAGCATGATCAACTCTCAAGGAAGAGCCGAGTAGCCTGGCATGGGAATTCGCTAGGTGAAACCCTCATCCTTTTTGTAATTGGGAAAAAGACTAGTCAGAACAGATAGAAACGAATGCATTCTGGGATACGTTGCTAGCATGATTGTGTGAACGAAGTGTGAATGAGAGGTCTGGCAGCACGGACCAAGTGAAGGCGGACCCCTGATTAGCGCATTTCCTGACCGGGCGACCGCGTTCAGGTCGCGAAAAGGGGGAAGCGATTGTCGTCTTGTCTTGTTATTTGTATTCCCTATACGTTTCCAGGGCCGTGAGGACCCCTTACCCACGGTCCGCCCTCCTTTTCCCTTCTGTCTGTTGTTGCGCGCACACATCGAAATGGGAGGGGCGGGGTCTACTAGAAACACTCCATTAGAATGTATGATCGCACATTTTAAAGAGGGATATTCAGGAGATTATGGTATTAAAATGACAGCAGCCCGCTTGCAGATTTTGTGTACTAGGGAGTGGCCCGATCTAGACCCCATCTGGCCCCGAGAGGGAACGTTCACTGTAGAAATTATTCAGTCAATACATCGTAGAGTGCGGGTAGCGCACCCAGATCAGTACCCCTATATAGATTCCTGGTTAAGTATTTGTGAAGATCCGCCCTCCTGGGCGCAGCGCTGTTATGAGGAACAGTGCAGAATAATGTTAGCTAAAACAGATTCTAGACAGAAAACGGAACAGCCTAGAATGAAAGAGCAGGATAAGAAAGCCACGAAGAAACCCATCCTGGCAGATCCTGATTCCCCAGAAGTAGTCCTCAGGCAGCCCCGAACCCCAGGTCCAGTAAGAATAGCCCGGCGGCGTCCTGCCCCAGAACCCCAGAGACGGCCAGAGCCGAGGCGGGACCCAACCCCCGGTCCCCCTCCTGGAGAAGAGAAAGAGGGAGAATTAGTGGAAAGAGAAGTGGAGGACGTAAAAAGTGAGTCAGAAGCGGAGATAGAAGGAGGAGAAGAAGGAAATTCCCCAGAAGAGGAGGAGGACAGTGTACAAATAATTGAGAAAGCCAGCGCTAGCACTAGCACGCCAGTGAAAGTAAAACCCAAAGCAAAACCAGTTGAGAAAAAGAAAGCGACTCCTGCAAAGGCAACAACAATAACTCTTAGATCCCAAACAACGCCTGGGACAGCCAAACTGTTTCCCTTAAGGCAAGTCCCGGGAGTGCCCGTAAAGAATGATAATGATGAAGTGGTAGCGGGACCCCTAACTTATGTGTATATCCCTTTCTCTACAACTGATTTATTAAATTGGAGGTCGCATTATGCCTCCTATACTAGCAAGCCCCAGGAGCTGACAGAATTAGTAACTAGTATTATGGAAACTCACCAACCCACTTGGCCAGATTGCCGTCAGCTCCTAACCACCCTATTTACTACAGAAGAACGAGCGAGAATTAGAAAAGCAGCTATTGAATGGATGGCAGAAAACCCTGCAGCTCCGGCACAGGGACAGAATATAATAGATCGTAGAGAAGCAGCTCAGAGAGAATTCCCAAATGAAGACCCCCAATGGGATCCAAATACAGATGAAGGATCCACAGCCCTAGCCCGCTTTCGCCAAGGCTTTTTACAAGGCCTGAAAAGGGGGGGCCAAAAAGCTATGAACCTTTCCAAAGTCGCAGGAGTTATCCAAGGAATAGATGAGAGCCCAGCAGATTATTATGAAAGATTAACTGAAGCATACAGAATGTATACTCCCTATGATCCCGAGGCACCAGGAAGTTTATGCATGGTGAATTCTGCTTTTGTAAACCAGTCTCAACCAGACATTAGACGTAAATTACAGAAATTAGAAGGGTTTGCGGGCATGAATGCAACACAGTTATTGGAAGTCGCTCATAAAGTGTATGTGAATCGTGATACTGAAAGACAGAGAGAATGTGATAGAAAGATGAAGAAGAAAGCTGATTTTTTGGCTGCGGCCATAGTTGAAAAGAAAAGGGGAGGTGTCCCTAGTCGAAGGAGCAGAGGAAGAGGGCGGGGTCAAGGCGGAGGCCGGACCCAGAGACTAGGCGTGAACCAATGCGCCTATTGCAGAGAGGAAGGACATTGGAGAGATACGTGCCCGCAACTCGAAGACGCCCAGCAAGATGACGACAACGATCATCAGTGGCGAGAAGAAAGACGAGGCCGTCCCCGAGGCCGAGGAGGAGCCAATCGAGAACAATTCCAGAGAGAGAGGGGAGGAGGAGCCATTCAAGCATTGGCCACACAAGCCCATGATGAGGATGACGTGGATTAGGACAGACCGGGCTCCAAGTTTGCTTTAGGTCTCCAGGAGCCTATGGTCGGAATACAAATAGGAGACCAAATTATGAACTTTATGGTTGATACTGGAGCAGAGCATTCAGTAATAGACAAAAAGATAGCCCCATTCACTAAAAAAGCAGTCACCATTATAGGAGCAACTGGTGCCAAAGCCACAAAGTCTTTTCTTCAAAACCGAATATGCAGTCTAGGAGGACAGCAAGTAACTCATCAATTCCTTTACATGCCCGAATGTCCAGTACCACTACTGGGACGAGATATGCTAGCCAAGCTTCAAGCACAAATATCTTTCTCTGAACAAGGAGAAATGCAAATGACAGTGAATTCTCAAGCCAAACCAGCAGGAGTAATGCTGCTGACAGTACCCCGAGAAGAAGAATGGAGATACTACATTGATGATTCGATCCAAGATACCTATTTTGAACAAACTTTGAAGAACATTCATGCACCACCTGGAGTATGGGCAGAAGGCAGTCCCCCAGGCCTAGCCAAGCATATAGCTCCAGTGATTGTAACCCTCAAGCCTAGTGCTACCCCAGTGCACGTCAAACAGTACCCTCTCCCAAGAGCCGCAATTGAAGGCATTCATCGCCACCTACAGAGATTGCTCGAATATGGCCTACTAAAAGTATGTCAATCCCCATGGAACACTCCACTTTTGCCAGTAAAGAAACCTGGGACAGATGATTATCGCCCAGTGCAAGATTTGAGAAGAGTAAATGATGCAGTTGAAACTATACATCCAGTTGTACCCAATCCTTACACCCTTCTAGGACTGATACCTGCTGAAGCTACCCATTTCACTGTACTGGATTTAAAAGATGCATTCTTTTGCATAAGATTAGCCCCTGTAAGCCAAATATTGTTTGCATTTGAATGGCAGGACCCTATCTCTGGAAGAGGGGGCCAACTCACCTGGACAAGATTACCCCAAGGATTCAAGAATTCACCTACCATCTTTAGTGCTGCACTAAATCAAGATCTTTCAAGCTATCCAGTAGCCCCGGGGAAGAGAGTGCTTCTCCAGTATGTGGATGATCTGTTGATAGCTGCCGTATCAGAAAGAGAATGTATATTAGCCACCAAAGATCTCTTGCAGTTACTAGATGAAGCTGGATACAAAGTTTCCAGAGCCAAAGCACAGCTATGTCAAAAAGAAGTGAAATACTTGGGTTTTCGTATTACCCAAGGAAGCAGGAGATTAGGCAGAGAAAGAAAAGAAGCAGTATGCAGAATTCCAACTCCAACAACCAGAAAGCAAGTCAGAGCCTTTCTGGGAGCAGCAGGATATTGCCGAATCTGGATACCCAACTTTGCCCAAATTGCCAAACCACTGTATGAAGCCACAAAAGGAGAAGAGAAGTCACCACTGGAGTGGGGACTTGAGCAGGATACAGCCTTCCAGAAATTGAAAGAAGAATTGATGTCATCACCAGCACTTGGACTACCAGATGTCCACAAACCTTTCCACTTGTTTGTACATGAAACACAGGGAAATGCCCTAGGCATGTTGACTCAGAAATTAGGAAATTGGGAGCGACCTGTAGCCTACCTATCGAAACAATTGGACCCTGTGGCCAAAGGATGGCCACCTTGCTTGAGAGCAGTTGCAGCTACAGCGCTACTAGTGAGTGAAGCAGACAAACTTACATTAGGACAAAACATACGAGTCACTGTGCCACATGCAGTCCTTGCCCTTATGGAACAGAAAGCAAATTATTGGCTCACCAATTCCCGAATGTTAAAGTACCAGAGCATGCTATGTGAAAACCCACAGATACAACTTGAAGTGAGCCATGCCTTGAACCCAGCTACCTTGATACCCATCAGTGAAGAACTCCCAGAACATGACTGTATCGAAGTCATGGAAACTGTGTTCTCTAGTTGACCTGACTTAACAGATGTGCCCATAGACAATCCCGACCAGATCTATTATGTTGATGGGAGCAGTCTCATCCTTGATGGACGACGCTGTGCCGGATATGCAGTCGTCACTCAACATGAAGTAGTTGAATCATCAGCTCTAGCCTCAGGCACATCAGCCCAGAAAGCCGAATTGATAGCACTCACCAGAGCTTTGTTGTTAGGAGAAAAACTTATACTGAATGTATATACAGATTCCAAATATGCCTTCACTACCTTGCATGCCCATGGAGCTCTCTATAAAGAAAGAGGACTTATCACATCCGGAGGAAAATCAGTCAAATATGGTCCCGAGATATTGATGTTACTTGATGCAGTCTGGGCCCCAACACGTGTAGCTGTCATGCATTGTAGAGGACATCAAGCAGGAAAAGGAGAAGTTGCCCGAGGAAATAGATTTGCAGATGCCTCAGCACGACAAGCAGCTATGACGGGACAGATTGCCCCACAAGCTATGCCAATGCAAGCAGCATTGTTTCCAGTACCCTTGAATCTATGGACCCCACGATATACCACCAAAGAATTGGATTACTATTGTGACAAAGAAAATGGAGTATTGAAAGATGGATGGATTGAGCTGCCACCAGAGGAGGGCAGTCAACCTCCAGGACGAATAGTAATTCCTGAACTGTTAGGACCATCCTTTGTCAAAGCTTTCCACGAAGCCACACACTATGGGAAGAGTGCTATGGAGAAAGCACTCAGACCACATTTCTACATCCCTCTGATGACAACCATATCAGCCTCAGTAGCGCGTCAATGTGTAACTTGTGCCAAAAATAATGCCAAGCAAGGCCTTATTACAGCACCCCGAGTTCAGTCAGGAGGTGTCACCCCCATGCACAACCTCCAAGTTGATTTCACCGAAATGCCAAAAGCCAATGGATACCATTACCTACTAGTATTAGTTTGTACCTTCTCTGGGTGGGTAGAAGCATTCCCAACCAGAACTGAGAAAGCCCGAGAAGTTACCAAAGCCTTAATGAGAGAGATTGTCCCCAGATTTGGAATCCCAGCAGTAATAGGGTCAGACAATGGACCCTCATTTGTCTCCCAAGTTACTCAACAGTTAGCAAAAGCTTTGCAGATACAGTGGAAGCTCCACACTGCATACAGACCCCAGAGTTCAGGGAAAGTTGAGCGAATGAATCGTACCTTGAAAGCCCAAATGTCTAAGCTTTGTCAGGAGACACACTTGAAATGGCCCCAAGTGCTCCCCATAGCTTTACTCAGAATACGCTCAGCCCCTGTAAAGTCAACAGGATTTTCCCCTTTTGAAGTTTTGTATGGTAAACCCCACCAATAGTGCAGGGAGTCAAAGGAAGTTTAGCCCAGATTGGTTCAGAAGTAACCAGGCAAGAACTCCTAGCTCTTAGTTTTGTTCTGCAGACTCTCCATGCGTGGATCCAAGACCAGTTGCCTATCAACTTGACGGAACCCTTGCATCCCTATCAGCCTGGAACTTCGGTGTGGATCAAAGATTGGAAGAAGATACCGTTGGAACCCCATTGGAAGGGACCGTACACCGTCATCCTGTCTACCCCAACTGCAGTAAAGGTAGCCGAGATCGACGCCTGGATCCACCACAGCAGAGTCAAGCCCGCCGCCGATCCTGAACCAGAGCGGTGGACAGCAGAGCAGCACCCTGATGTACCCTTGCGAGTTACTCTGAGACGGCAACCAGCAGCATAGACACTTCATCACAAGTGCTTTGCAGTAGCCAAGTCTTTCGAAGAGGATTGCTGTTTTCCATACAGCAACAGTTTTGTTTCAACGAACCCAATTTGTGTGTGTGATTTGACACACTACTTTGAGACTACATTGACTAAGCCAGACTTCACAAGCCAACTGAATTGCTAAGTTGGTTAATGTGTGCTGGACATCTTGAGGATCTTCAATCAACACTCAGCACCCGTTAAATTGCTTCATTAGCAAACGGGACGAAGAATAATAGACCGTCGTAATCAAGATCAGCAAGCTGAGGATTCAGAAGAACTCCAATCAACATCAACATGTATCTTTGCTTCTGCTTTGCCTTGGTTGCCTTCTTTGGAGGTTTTGAACAGACTTATGCTCTACCTCCATGCACCGCTTGCATTACTTCTACTAGAACTGGACTGAAAGTAACTCAGACTTTGCTTTACCATTCTTACTATACCTGCAAGGGAACAATAACTCGGTGTATCTATAACACCACTGAACTAAATGTTTGCACTCATGGCAAAATTAAAGCATGCTATAATCCGCATCAGAATCCATCCTATTACACGTTGGAAATAAGATGGAAGGATGCAGATGGACCTATATTAGCTGCTACACCACCACTTAAGGACATTACTAAACCTGCTGTTTTGAATTTTGATGCATGTAATGCTATTAATAGAGATAGTCAGTCCACCTGTGGTACATGGGAGAAAGCGTATCGAAATGACCATAAGTATATGTGTCCAGAAGGTGCCACAAATTGGTGGAAGTGTACAGGTAAAACAGGATCAGGGTATAGTACTGCTACAGCGGCAGATTACTATTGCCCATATTGGGAATGTGTTTTCTATGCTACCTGGAACACTGGTATAACTGATGAGAAAATAGATAAACGGATGGCTACTCTAACCAAGCCAACCACAAATGATAAATGTCAGAAAGATGCTTGCAACCCCTTACATTTGCGGGTACATAATCCCCATGCATGGAAACAAGGATATAAATTTGGTTTACGTATTGCTGGAGGAGGAACAGATCCAGGGACCATTGTGTATATTAGATTGAATACTCAAGCCCACAAGTCATCTAAATATCATATTCATAATACCTTTTATGAAGCTATGCATGTAAATAAGTTTGAGATCCCTCACCCTTCACAGAATTTGTTTCTAGAATTAGCCGGAGCAGTAGTCTCTAGTCTTAAGATCACAGATTGTTATTTCTGTGGCGGAACCCAAATGGGAGATCAATGGCCCTGGGAAGCCCAAGAATTGAATTATTCCATGAATTACAATCAGACTGAATTACACAAGACTACCAGTGAATGGGTGTTAGCGCACTCAATCGTTGGACGTCTTTGCTTTGCCAGAACTGGACCCCAGTTCACCCAAAAGGTAGGACAGCTGGTCTGTCTTAGCCAGAAATACTATAATGCCACGACCAAAAAGACAGCTTGGTGGTCAGGAATTAGACATCCTGAACCTCCTAACCCATTAGCTAGATTTCCTGAACTTGCAGGTCTATGGACTAACCTTGCCAAAGTCCAAGCCTGGCAAGCCCCACCTGGCCTATATTGGATCTGTGGAAACCGAGCATATGCGCAACTCCCGCCACAATGGGGAGGAGCATGTGTCTTAGGAACCATCAGACCTTCTTTCTTCCTGTTAAACACTGAACATGGAGAACAATTAGGATACCCTGTATATACTACCCACAAACACAAAGGAGCATCAAGACAGAAAAGAGAGGCCTTACAGATAGGCAAGTGGGAGAAGTGGCGAGGTGATGATTGGCCACCAGAAAGAATTATTGAGTATTATGGACCTGCCACTTGGAATGATGATGGTATGTATGGTTATCGTACCCCAATTTATATGATCAATCGTATTATTCGCTTACAAGCAGTAGTTGAAATAATAACCAATGAAACTAGTCATGCTCTCACGCTCTTAGCTAGACAAAGTACTCAGATGCGCACTGCCATATACCAGAATCGCTTAGCACTTGATTATTTGCTAGCAGCTGAAGGAGGAGTATGTGGTAAACTGAATTTAACTAATTGCTGTTTGAAAATAGATGATAAAGGTCAAGTAGTTGAAGAAATTGCTAAAGATATGCAAAGACATGCTTATGTGCCAGTACAGACTTGGCACGCCTTGAAATTTCCTAACTGGTTTGCTAACCTTTTCTCTTGGCTGGGAGGATTTAAGACTTTCGTTATCTTAGTACTAATCCTTGTTGCTGTTATCCTCTGCTTACCATGTTTAATCCCATGTTGTATGCGTTCCATTCATAGTGCTATTGATAGTACAGTAGAGCGGAAGACCGCAACTAAAATAATGGCTTTATACAAAGCTAGCCCTAGTGGAACTAGTAAGAATCCTTTAATCAGGATGTGATTCTTCTAAAAGTGATTTAATTCTCACGCCTTATTAAGTAATAGGGTGAGATTAATCAAAGGGGGGAATGTGGCAGGTGCAGGCCTGTGACCCACGGTGTCTGACATAGGCAGGCCAGCATGGCTAGCTTGACCTGTAAATGAGGCCTGTGGAGAGGCATATAGGATTGCACATCCCCCAATATGCTGCTATTGTAAGAAAGAACTCAGTAGAAATATTGAATTAGCTTAGGTAAGCAGAACTGCAGAATTAAGAAATGGAAAAATACAGAAAAGACATGTTAAAAGTTACTGATAAGAAAAAGTACATTTGCAGAGAAATAATGAGGAGTGCTGACAGATGAGTTACAGAACCTTGCTCTTCTGCACGCACAAATTGGTCCCATAACCTTGAAAGTGTGAAAGTAACAAGTTGATGAACTGACCATTGTAATTGGGACTAGAAGGGGGGTAGGCAGGTGTCATGCCCACAGAAGCCCACAGAAGGAACATAATTGGAGAAACTTATCAGTACCGGGACCAATAGAAGGGCTACGGGAGGTACGGGAGAGTACCGGGACCAATGAAATGTTTCTCTATACCTAGAATGGAACAGAAGTCTATAAAAGTTGTTGTAATGCTTGAAAACTTTGCTCAGCCATTTTGAAATTGCCTTGCTTGAGACTTGTGCACAAATAAATGATTTGGACCTTCTGAACAGACTCCTGGTATCATTGGTTTGTCTGCGCTTTGCTGCTACACAATCACATTACATAAAGGTTACAATAAATGGAATCTAGTTAGGTGTTTGAGCCGTAGTGCTCTGTGAAGAGTACAGTCTTTAATTGCTTTCGGAAGTCCTTTATATCCTCAATTGATCGTAAGTCGGGAGGGAGAGAGTTCCATATTAATGGGGCCGCTAAAGAAAGTGCTCTTTGTGTAGTGAATTTGCATGATTTTGTGTAGTTACTTGGGGTGCTGAGGGTGTCTGATGTGGTTTTCCTTCTTAGTCTGTTGTTGGTGTTAGGGAGTATGAGGGCTTGGAGGCTGATTGCAGAGCTCTTTTGTCTGATTTTGAATATATTTATGATCATCTTATATTTGATGCGGTGGCTTATTGGGAGCCAGTGGAGTTCTTTGAGGATGGGGGTGATGTGGGCTTGAGTTGTGGAGCCGGTGATTATTCTGGCTGCTGTGTTTTGAGCCATTTGAAGCGGTTTGAGTGAATGTTTTGATATTCCGTTGTAGATCGGGTTACAGAAGTCCAGTATGGGAGTTATTAGCGCTTGGCAGACTGTGCGGAAGTGTTCATGGGAGAGTAGAGGCTTGAGGCGTCTGATTATTTTCATTTTGTAGTATGCGTTTCTAACAGTTTTTCTTATGTGGGACTGTAGGTTGAGTCCTTTGTCAAGGGCTATTCCGAGGTATCTGACTTCATCCTTTATTGGTATTGTTGTGTTGTTGCTTATGATGAATGGTGGGGGGCTGAAGTCGGTGTTTCGTGTGATAAGTGCCTCTGTCTTGTTATTGCTAGGTTGTTGTGCGTGAGCCAGGCGGACATGTTGTCAAGGCAGTTCGTTATCTTGTTGTAGTCGGGGCTGTTAAGGTTGATTGGCGTGTAAATCATGATGTCATCTGCATAAATTGTGTAATCTATTTGATGTGCTGCCATGATGTGGCAGATCGGCTGGATATATATGTTAAATAGAAGTGAGGAGAATATGAATAGTTTATAACGATTGGACATGTATGAAAACTAATAAATATGTAACTAAAAGACATGTGTAAAAACTATTAAACATGTATAAAAAGGACCCTGAGGACTAATATGAAACTGTAATAAACACGATAAACCAATAATATTAAGTATGAACCCACCTAAAAGCCCTAACTAACTGAATAGCCAGAGGCATGAATAACAACCATCATTAAAGGAGCCAAAAACAATAAATAATGCAATGACACCATAAATTAAATAAATTAATTAATTAATTAAATAATTAAAAGAGCCAAGATATTGAATAAAATGAATGGGCCAAGTAAGTGAATAAATAATGATATGTAAAAAATATGAATACCAATCCATCATTGCCAAAAGGGGAGACAGTTGAGATAGTGTATCTGGATTTTCAGAAAACCTTTGACAAGGACTTTCATGAGAGACTCTTGCGGAAATTAAAAAGTCATGGGATAGGAGGCAATGCACTTGTGGATTAGGAACTGGTTAAAAGAAAACAAAGAGTAGGGCTAAATGGTCAATTTTTTCAATAGAGAAAGATGAATAGTGGAGTACCTCAGGGATATGTGCTGGGCCCACTTCTTTTTATTATATTTATAAATGACCTGGAAATGGGAACAAGTGACGTGATCAAATTTGCAGATGACAGAAAATTATTCAAAGCTATTAAAACATAAGAGGATTGTGAAAAATTGCAAGAGGGCCTTGAAAAACTGGGAGGCATGGCGTCCAAATGGTAGATGAAATTTAATGTGGACATGTGCAAAGTTATGCACGTAGGAAAGAACAAAACAAACTACATTTACACAATGCAAGGTTCCATATTAAAAATCATCACTCAGGAAAAGGATCTGGGCATCATCGTGGAGAGTACATTGAAACCCTCTGCCCAGTGTGCAGCCATGACAAAAAAAGCAAATAGAATGCTAGAAATCATACAGAAAGGAATAAAAAATAAAACCAAGGATATTATAATGCCTTTGTTTTGCTCCATGGTGCAACTGCACTTTGCATATTGTGTGCAGTTCTGCTCACCATATCTTAAAAATGATATAGCAGAATTGGAAAAGGTACAGAGAAGAGCAACCAAAATGGTAAAAGGGATGAAAGGAAAAACCTATAAGGAAAGGCTTAAAAGGTTAGGTCTCTTCAAGCTGTAAAAAAAGAGGGCTGAGTGGAGATATGATAGAGGTCTATAAAATAATGAATGGAGTGGAATGGGTAAATGTAGATCAGTTGTTTCAGAAATTAGAAAGACTAGAGAACATGCAATGAAGCTTTAGTGTGGCACATTTAAGACTAATCGTAGAAAATATTTTTTCACAGTGCATAATCAAACTCTAGAGTTCATTACTGGAGGATGTCATAAAAGCTATTATTGTAGCTGGGTTCAAAACAGGTTTGGATGAGTTCTTGGAGGAAAAGTCCATAAACCACTATTAGAGGACTGGGGAAATCCACTGCTTACCCCTGAGACAAGCAGCATGTAAAGTGTATACCTTTGGGAACTCGACAAATACTTGAGACTTGGGATGGCCACTATTGGAAACAGGATATTGGGCTTGAGGGACCGTTGGTCTGAGCCAATATGGCAAGCACATGCCCCAACAGCATGGAGAAAGCACATACAGCAGGCATTGCCATAGCCCAGAGTGAATCATCAGGGTGACAACATCCTTAGTCCCCCCTCACAGAAACTGGGTCCAAAGAAATGGCACAGTTTGTCACTGGAGCAGGACATCATCAACCATTACAGGATGACCCAAATGGTGGAAAAGCATCTGAAATGCCTCATGACTTAACGCCCACTCTCCGGGATCAAGAGTGACGACAGAGGAAGACCGCTTCCACAATAACCACCCTGGCAATGTGCTGCGCCAACAGAGCTAGGAGGGTCATTTCTCTGACCAGGTGAACCAGAGAGCTATCCCCAGGGCCATTCCTGCACACCTTCTGCCGCCTTGGTGATTGACATAAGCCACGGCCATGGCATTGCCCGAGAACACTCACACTGCCCTGCCCTTGACCAAGGGTGGGAAACACAAGAATGCCGCCAGATAGCCCCTTGCTGTGAGACCACACCACCTCCCTGCGGCTCCAACAGCCCTGGACCATTTGGTTTTGACAAGGGCTCATAAGAATGGCATCTGACGCCAGAAGAATCTACAAGTAATCATCCAGTGGCATGCCCCTCTTCAGATAAGGTGGGTGTAGCCATCACCTCAAGCTGGCTCACACTCCCAGCTGGAGCAGAAGCCTGAGCTCGAACTCCAGTCAGGAAGGACTGCTAGAGTGGCCTCATACGAGCATGTAACAATGGCACCATCTTGATCGCTGCTGTCATCAAGCCGAGGAGCTGTAGATAATCCCAAACCCTGGGAGCCTGTTGATAAGAGAACACCTCAAGTCATTCAAACAATTTCTGCACTCTCTCCTCTGGCAGGAAGACTCTGCCCATTCAAGCATTGAACTGTGCTCCCAGAAATTCCAGGGATTGGGAAGGCTCCAACAGACGCTTTCCCGTGATTGATGACCCAGCAGAGGCCTTCCAGAAGGACACTACTCAGGCCAAATCAGAGATGCCTCCAACAGGCTTAGAAGAGCTAATTGACCAGAAATGGGGTACACATAGTCCATAGTGCAGCAGCCACTACTGCCATGGCCCTGGAGAACGTTCTTGGGGAAGTGGAGAGGCCGAAGGGAGGGTGGCGAACTGACGGTGTGAGCCAAACATGGCAAAATTTAGACATCTCTGCTGATCCTCCCAGATCAGGGTATGAAAATAAGCTTCAGCTGATGCTAGGAACTCCCTTCGGCACATCACCAAAATCACAGATCTCAGAGTTTCCATTCAGAAACGCTACACACACAAATGAGCATTGACTTCCTTGAGACAGAGAACTGGTAAGGAGCCATCCTCCTTTGGCATCCCAAAATAAATGGAATATCATCTGCCCTTGCCCACTCAACATTCCTCTGAAAGGCGATAAGACATGGCCTTGGCCAAGTCCTTCACCACTCCTCCAATCAGCCTCACAAGGAAGCTTTCCCTTAGGGCCAGTTGAATTAGCTGGGTTTTGGGGGACATATCTGCAGCCCAGTGATGACACAGATGACAGGATAATCTCTTTAGCCACCATGTGGACTAGAACATACATGGCATCAGAAGAAAGGCAGTAACTAACTCCAAAGGATGGGTAGCATTATCCAGCAGGAGAGATTGAATCCACAGGAACAGGGCTTGAAGCTTCAGGCCTGCATACATCACCAGCTGAAGAATAGCAGCTGCTGCTGTGAACTGACTCTTCAAAAGATAATCCACCTTTCTGTCCATAGTGTCCTTTAAGGCCAAACTGTCTTCCACAGAAATGCAGGCCTGCTTTGTGACCACTGTGACCTGCGCATCCACCTTGGGTGGGGCCGGACCACGTGACACTCCTCTGGGAGAGTGAACATCCTTTCATATCACTTGAAACCTTCAGATGGGGAATCGGGAAGGATCCATTTCAACTGGAACATGTGCATGATAATCTCTGGACACAGAAAGATTGCCATGACTATCTGCATCATCTGGAGAAGCGACTGAACCTGGAGCATCAGCCAAAGGCCAGGTGGATGAAACGAGCTTCAATGCTGCCAGCTCTCTCTTTTGAGATAGGTGGAAAAAGTCAGCCTCCACCTGATACTCTGAAGGTGAAAACCCTTCCTCCGCATCAGACTTCTCAACTGAGATGTCAAAACCAGCACTCAACTTAAAGTCTCGGACAGACACCAGCCGATTCACATCTCCAGGATGCAACCTCTGTCTGAGTCACTTAGAAGGCAGCACTCAAGCTGGGCTTCTACACTCTGCCCATCTCTCCTGTAATCTGAGCTTGAGGGAATCCAAAGGCTGCAGGTTCTGAGTTTCCACACCAAAAGACCAGGCTCGCTGCAGAAGAAAATTAATGCTGGGGAGGGCAACCTAGATTCCAAGAGCTCCCATCCTGAGAATGATCCCAATCGCAGCAGACACAGCTGTAGACGAACCCTCCGAAGAAGGGGAGCGTCCAGAAGCGCGGTCACCGAAACTCATGGCCAGGCTATTATTGTTACCCAAAGTGCCATGAGTCACCTTCTACCATGAGGTGGAAAATGCCGGTCCAATTGAGTCCCCTCAGTGGAATGAGGAAGATGGGCCCACCAGTTTTAAGTCAGAGGCTGCCATCCAGATGAATCCAGTGATGAGGCTTTTCGCTTGCCACAGGTCAAACAACACTTCCTGGAAGATGTTAGAAAGAGTTAAGGCAAGGCAAACACTTACACATGCTAAAGCTGCATAGGCAAAAGAGTGCATGCTAACAGAGAATGTGCCATAGTTGCTTGGACAGAAACACGCACTGGAGTCGCTCAGGCAGAATGTGCACTGGGACTTTGTGTGTAATGAGCATAAAGACAGGAAATGCTAATAGTGTGCATTTTTAAATGAAGGGAAGCCCCAACGCCGAGCTAATGGATGCCCGTGGTCCATCCTAACTTACATACCACAATGGATAAAAACGGGAGTCTCCAACAAGGACAATGCTGAGGTCAAGCCTTGGTACTCAAAACTTGGGAGCCGCCGACAGGGCCAACCATGCCAGGCTCAGTGCTACTTTCCAGACACCGTTTTCCTTTTTTCTAGAATTTTAAAAACAGGCTAGTAGTCACATACCTTGGAGCCATCTTCAGTCTTTGGGGGTGAGCAGGGGGGGCAGAGAAGGAGGTTGTGTGAGGTAGCTGAATTCTTTCCAATATTCTGACTGCTCAACAGGCCCTTAAGAGGATAAGAGAGCACATAGCTGAACCAATTTTCCCTCTTCTTATGGCTACCAAAAAGACAGGAGTCTAGTGGAGCCTCTCACGTCGCACTCGAGTGAGAGTTACCAAGAGGTGGTCGTTAATCTTTTCCTTTCAATTGTTCAAATTTTTTCAGAACTGAGAAAATCCAACTACCAGCTGCTGGAGACAGAAGAATACTGAGTTGCCCTCTAGAGGCATGGGAGTGATGTCATTAAAACCTGAGCATTTCATTGGCTCTCTGTCTCCACACATCTGCTTGTAGGCGAACACAACCCACTTGTCTGGACTAGTCTAGCAGGATGATATGAAATTTGGGTTTACAGTGACAAAAGATGTTCAGACTTATACAATCAAGACATTTCAGTTTCTTATTTACTTACTTTTATTCTTGATGACTTCATAAATATTTTTATAACTGTTCTTTAACGATGAAAGAATAGAGCATACTAAAGATAACTGAAGCAAACTCCTATAATTGAAGCAAACTCCTATATTTGTATTTGTTTTAGGATGCAGAATGTGAAAAATGAACGAAGTTGTGAAGACACTTAAAAGGCACTGTAGACAGGGGTGGCCCAAGGGGGGTGCGGGACCATGTGTGGAGACTTGGTGCGGGGCCTCAATTGCATAAGGGGCCACATTTGCATAATGTTAACATGCACTAACTTTTAGTAAACATGCCTCTTAATGAGTGTATAAATAAAGAAAGACTAAAAGATTTCTACATTACTATACTCCAGTGCCAACTGCCAGGCACATTAGGAGGTACTACAAACACTGCCCATTTAGAACCTATAGCAAACCCACCATATCATAACAGTACTACCAGGACTCATAAAGCACCATACCCTACCTATCAAAAGGCAACATTGCAAATATTAAACCAATACATCTCAGAAAATACCAATACATCTCCTACTGTGGAAAGGGAACAAGTAGCACTATTCAAATAGAAACTACATAAACAGAATACCTCAGTTTGGTTACATATGCAGAACATAAACCATCACTAAACAAAGAACAAGGGATCACAATTTAGAAATAGGAAGACAATAATTAAACTGTGAACCCCAAAAGCCAAACTTGGAATGTACACCACCACTGCAGAAATAAAACTATAAATTAATTTCCACTTGTACTAAACAAAATGCAGACGTTAAAAACGCACATTTCCCAGAGCTGACATATTCCAATTAATACATTCAAAATAAAAATGTATTTTTCTACCTTTTGTTGTTTGTGCATTTATTTTTCAGTTGCAATTGCTCCAGTCACTTTCCTCTGGTTTCTTATTGTCTTCTGCTATCTCTTCATTGTCTGATGCCCATTTGTCCTTTCTTCTCTCTTCTAGTATTTTTTCCATTCTCTCTCTACATCTAAACAATTGTGCTATGGTGCTGGAAGATGAGACCCCCAGGTCAGAAGGCACTCTACTAGCTACTGGGGAAGAGCTGAAGACTTTTCAGAGTAAAGCCAGCATTTATGATGTGGTTGGATCAAAGCCCTCGGGAAGTCTGACTGCTGATGTAGCTGCGCATGAAATGAGAGTCAGAAGCTGTAAAGATGTCTTACGCATTGGAACATGGAACGTACGAAGCATGAACCAAGGGAAGTTGGAGGTGGTCAAGAATGAAATGGAACGTGTACAACTTGATCTGTTGGCTGTGGTACAGATCATCAACTACTAGTATGCAAACTCAAGCTAAAGTTGAAAAAGAGCAAACCACTCATGAATGCAGCAAAATATGACCTTGAGAATATACCACTGGAATTTAAAGACTGCCTGCAAAATCGATTTGCTGCTTTAGATACAAATGACAGAGCTCCGGAAGAGTTATGGAATGACATCAAGAAAGTTGTGTTGGAAGAAAGCAGGAAGTCTCTACAAAAGGTGAAAAAGCAAAAACGGCCAAAATGGATGACGGAAGAAACTCTGAAAATTGCCCAGAAACGCAGAGAAGCTAAAGCCAGAGGAGAAAGAAAGACAATCACAGAACTCAACAGAGATTACAAACGTGCAGCAAGACAGGACAAGGAAAAGTACTACAATGACACTTGCAAGGAAATAGAAGCAGAAACTATTAGAGGGAGAACAAGACCGGCTTTCCTAAAGCTAAGAGAGTTAAAGAAAAAGTTCCAGCCTCGAATTGGAATATTAGAAGATGCTCAAGGTTCTATGTTGAATGATGCTGAGAAGATCAAGAAAAGGTGGAAGGAATATACAGAGTTTTTATATGATAAAGATCAAGTGGACCAACAGCCGTTTCAACCTGTACCTTATGATCGGGAACCATTGGTGATGAAAGAAGAAGTTGAAGCAGCATTGAAAGCCTTTTCAAAGAACAAAGCACCAGGCATTGATAGCATTCCCATAGAAGTATTGCAGCAATCTGATGCAGCTGTTACCGTACTCACAAGGCTCTGCCAAGAAATATGGAAGACAACATCATGGCCAACTGACTGGAAAAGATCTGTGTTTATACCAATACTAAAGAAAGGTGATCCAACTGACTGTGGAAATTATCGCACAATCGCTCTGATTCCACATGCCAGCAAGATTCTACTGAAGATTATTCAAAAGAGACTACAACCATACCTGGAACAAGAACTACCTGAAGTGCAAGCAGGGTTCAGGAAAGGGCGAGGAACGAGAGACATCATTGCAGATGTGAGATGGATCCTTGAAAAGACTAAAGAATACCAAAAGGATATCTATTTGTGCTTTATCGACTATAGCAAGGCTTTTGACTGTGTAAACCATGAGAAACTCTGGACCACATTAAGAAGCATGGGTATACCAGAACACCTGATCGTTCTCTTGCGCAATCTGTACATTGATCAAGAAGCAGCAGTTCGAACGGAACAAGGAGAAACAGAATGGTTTAAAATAAGCAAAGGTGTAAGACAAGGCTGCATACTTTCCCCCTACCTGTTTAATTTATATGCAGAACAAATCATCAGAGAAGCAGGATTGTATGAAGACAACAGAGGTGTGAAGATTGGTGGAAGACTCATCAACAACCTTCGCTATGCTGATGATACCACATTACTGGCTGAAAGTGAAGATGATCTGAAACATTTGCTTCTCACAATCAAAGAACATAGTCTCAAAATGGGCCTGCACCTTAATGTAAAGAAGACAAAGATCATGACAACTGGCATAATCAATAGGTTCATCGTTGAAGGAGAAGAAATTGAAATTGTGAACAACTTTAACCTACTTGGATCAACTATCAATAAAGAAGCAACAAGCAGTCAAGAAATCAGACGACGCATTGCTCTTGGCAGAATGGCTATGAAAGACCTAGATAAGATTCTCAAGAGCAGAGATATCTCTCTCCATACAAAGATTCGACTTGTTCAAGCCATGGTATTTCCAATAATATCATATGGATGTGAAAGCTGGACAATGAAAAAGACAGATAGGAAGAAAATTGATGCCTTTGAATTATGGTGTTGGCGGCGAATACTGTGTATACCATGGACTGCCCGAAGAACAAACCAGTCGGTACTAGAGGAGATCAAACCTAAGCTTTCTTTAGAAGCTCAGATGACAAGACTTCGACTTTCATACTTTGGACACATCATACCAAGAGAGAGATCATTAGAGAAAGACATCATGCTTGGCAAGATAGAAGGTCAACGCAAAAGAGGAAGGCCAGCAATGAGATGGATCGATACAATAACAGCAGCTACAGGTACCAGTCTGTCACCAATGAGCCGCCTGACTGAAGACCGAACACAATTTAGGATAGCTATCCAGAGGGTCGCCATGAGTCGACTCCGACTCGACGGCACTTAACAACAATAACGCTACATCTGCTTTAGCATACTGGACTTTCTCCTTTTGCTTTTTCCACCATCTCTTTCTTTATTCCTTTTTCATTCACTCAAATTTTACCACTCCATCCTCAATCCCAACTTACTCTCCCAATACCTGGCCAATCGTAGATTTTTCTTCCCTTCCACACAAAATATTTTTCCCCTCTCCACTTCACGTTTCCAGTCCCATCCCATTCTAGTCCTCCCCCAACATCAGCTCCCTTCTAGTTCCAGACCCACCCAGCATCCACTCCCTTCTAGTCCCAGCATCAGCCCATTTCCAATCCTTGCCCTAGCCCCCCATCAGCCCATTTCCAATCCTATCCTAGCCCCTCCATCATCCCATTTCCAGTCCTAGCTCCCCCATCCATTTCCAGTCCTATCCTAGCCTCCCCATCAGCCCATTTCCAAAACAAGCCCAACAGCCCATTTCCAGTCCTAGCTCCCTCATCCATTTTCAGTCCTATCCAAGCCCCCCCACCAGCCCATTTCCAACCCTAGCCTCACATCAGCCCATTTCCAGTCCTATCCTAGCCCCTCCATCAGCTCATTTCCAATCCCAACCCCCCATCAGCCCATTTCCAGTCCTTTCCTAGCCCCACCATCAGCCCATTTCCAGTCCTAGCTCCCCCAACTCAGCCCATTTCCATTCCTAGCCCCCCACTCAGTCCATTTCCAAGCCAAGCCCCCCTATGAGCCTATTTCCATTCCTAGCCCCTCCATGAGTCCATTTCAATCCAAGCCCTCCCCACAGTCCATTTCCAATCCTAGCCCCCCCAACAGCCCATTTCTAATCCTAGCCCCCCCAACAGTCCATTTCCAGTCCTATCCTAGCCCCTCCATCAGCCCTCCAGTCCTAGCTCCCCCTCCACAGCCCATTTCCAGTCCACGCCCCCCTCCACTCAGCCCATTTCCAGTCTTATCATAGCCCCACCATCAGCCCATTTCCAATCCCAGCCCCCCATCAGTCCATTTCCAGTCCTTTCCTAGTCCCACCATCAGCCCATTTCCAATCCTAGCCCCTCCATCAGCCCTCCAGTCCTAGCTCCCCCGCCACAGCCCATTTCCAGTCCAAGCCCCCCCCCCACACAGCCCATTTCCAGTCCTAGCCCCCCCTCCACTCAGCCCATTTCCAGTCCTAGCCCCCTCTCCACTCAGCCCATTTCCAGTCCTAGTGCCCTCCTCCACTCAGCCCATTTCAAGTCCAAGCCCCCCCCCCTGCCCTCCTGAAGAACCCCACGGCTATCTAAAATGCTTTAGAGGGAATTGGAGAGGCCCCTGCTCACCTCTAACAGCTGCCGAAGTGAAAGTATATTTTTCCTTCACTTTGACAGCTGTACTGAAGTTTAGAATGCTGCCGCGCTGAGGTCAAAGGGAACTTCCTGTTTCCCGACGCTCAGTGCGACAGCGTTCTAAACTACAGTACAGCTGTCTCTCTGGCTCCCTCTAAAGCCACCCTGCCTGCCATTGAATGCGGGCTGCTATTGGCACGGGGCCCCCTGAAGCGCGGGGCCCTGTGCAAACAACATTCTTGCACAATGGACGAGTCGGCCCTGACTGTAGATTCGTCTCAGTCATTAGGGCTCACAAGTCTGGAATGTATTACATAGAATATGAACATTTGTGTTCACAGCCTTCCAGATGCTTTTCTCCTTTTCTATTCTTACCTTTGTATATCCTCATACATTCCTCCCCTGTCCTCCATATTTACAGGCAGCTTTATGTCGCATATACCTTTGTATGTTTCTCCCCCGATCTCATCTGTTTATTAAAGGTCACAACACAATTCTATCAGTTTTTGTATGTTACCTCCATCATGCTCTCCCTTCAATAAATCATTTTCACTTGCAGTCTGTTTTAAAACAGATGAAATCTTCTGTAGAACAAGAAACCTAAAAAGTAAATTCCAGGTCTCTAAAAGACGACATGAATATTAAATTAATTTTCTGCTTTGGTAGAGGTATTTTATTTAGTATTCTTAAGCCCAAGTTAACTATGTGTTAACATTCAACAACTGAGAAAGATAAACAGGTTTTGAATGACTTTCTCTCATGTAAATGAAGAATCAAACTGTACCAATAAGGGAATATATCATGATCAGTAACTAATAACCCATGGAAGTGAAAGCACAGAGCAATCAGGTGCAGTATTAATCCTTTCGCTTTTACTAATAAACCTTAATTTTTTTAAACATTCAAAAATAAAATGACAACACAGTCAAGATTCTCTGAAATATTTTTCTAAACCTGTATTATAGTTTAAATTACTCACTTAAAGGGCATGAAATACTGTCATAGAAGTGATATTCTACAGCTGAATTCCATATGGAAAACCATTAGGGCTAGTATACAAGAGACAGAATCAAGAACTTAAATGCAAAATGATATTCCATTCTCAGTGTGAATAAAGCACAGTTACTTACCTGTAACAGGTGATCTCTGGGAACAGCAGGAATTAGTCATCACATATGGGTACGTCGGTACCGACGGAGCCCGCGCGGGAAAGCTCCCCAGCTTTTCAGATTAAAAGCTTTTGGGGCCTCCCACTGCACATGCGCGCTGCCTTCCCGCCTTCCTGACCAGCTCTCGTCAGTTCGAGTTTAAAGCTGAGACAATAGAGAGGGAGGACAGGAAGATAGATAGATAGAGATACAACTCCTAGGGGAGGTGGGTGGGTTGTGATGACTAATTCCTGCTGTTCCCAGAGATCACCTGTTACAGGTAAGTAACTGTGCTATCTCCAGGAACAAGCAGGAATAAGTCATCACATATGGGGACTCCCTAGCTAAGATGCCTGGGAGATCCCCCTCCAAGGGTAAACCATCTTCGCATGGATCTCAGGCATCCATCCAGGGAAGGTGGGCAGGAGTTGTTTAAGTATGGAACAGGTGTTTGAGGACAGCCTGACCAAACAAGGCATCCCGGCGGGAGTCCTTGTCCAAGCAGTAATGGGCTGTGAAGGTATGAACCGAGGCCCAAGTGGCTGCTCGACAGATCTGATCTATGGACACAGAGTGAAGATGAGCCATAGAAGTGGCCATGGCTCTCACATTGTGAGCTGTGACATGGCCCTCCAGAGAAATGTTCTTACTCTGGTAAGCAAAAGAAATACACTGAGCGATCCAATTGGAAAGTGTACGCTTGGTGACTGGAAGTCCCAAATGAGAAGGATCAAAAGCCACAAAAAGTTGGGAAGACTTTCGATGTGGTTGAGTCCTGTTGAGGTAAAAGGCAAGAGCTCTTTTACAATCCAGAGTATGAAGGTTCCTCTCTGCACTGGATGCATGAGGAGCCGGGAAAAAGACAGGTAGATATACCTCTTGATTAAGATGAAAAGGCGAGACCACTTTGGGCATAAAGTGGGGATTCGTCCTAAGGACCACCTTATCATGATGAAACCTAGTATAAGGTGGATGAGCCACTAAAGCCTGCAGTTCACTGATGCGGCGAGCCGAAGTGACTGCAATAAGGAAAACAACCTTCCAGGAAAGAAATTTGAAGGAGGTAGAGTCCAAAGGCTCAAAAGGTGGCTTCATAAGCTGACCTAGAACTAGGTTCAAATCCCATGCTACCGGAGGAGGTCGGATGGGAGGTTTAGTTAGAGTCAGGCCTCTCATGAAACGTGCAACAAGAGGATGAGAGGAGACATTTATAGGTTTTAAGGATGCTGCAATAGCACTCAAATGGACCCTTACTGAATTCGTCTTAAGGCCTGCATTTGAAAGATGCAGGAGATAGTCCAAGAGGGAATTCAAAGGAAGTGCTAGAGGGTCAAGACCCTGCTGAGCACACCAAATGGAAAAACGTTTCCATTTGAAAGCATAAGAACGCCTCGTGGAAGGTTTCCTAGAGGCATGAAGGATATCTGTCACAGGTTGAGAAAGATTAAAGTCTTGAAGACTTAGGCCTTCAGTAACCAAGCTCTGAGATGTAGGGATTTGGGGTTTGGGTGCCACAAAGTCCCCTCCTCCTGAGACAGAAGGTCTGGCGCAGCTCCCAGGTCCAGGGAGGATCCCTGGGAGAGATGCAGAAGTAGAGGGAACCACACCTGGCGTGGCCAGCGGGGAGCTATGAGGATCATAGTCCCGTGATCCCTCTGGAGCTTGAACAGTGTCTTGGATATTAGAGGAATGGGTGGAAAGGCATAGAGGAATTCCTGACCCCAATGCAGGAGGAAGGCATCGTGGGCCTGAGCTCCCTGACACTGAGTTCTGGAACAGAACCGGGGAAGTTTGGCATTCCACGGACTTGCAAAGAGGTCTATGTCCGGGGTCCCCCATTCCTGAAAGATTCTGCGTATCTGGTCCATATGTAGGGACCATTCGTGTGGAAGCAGTACTCGACTGAGTCTGTCTGCACGAGAGTTTTGAACTCCTGGAAGATACACTGCAAGAAGGTGAATTTGATGCTCTCTGGCGAAGGCCCATAATCTGAGAGCTTCGTTGCAAAGCGACAGAGAGCCTGTCCCTCCTTGTTTGTTTATATAGAACATGGCTACCTGATTGTCTGTCTGAACTAGGACAGTCAGGTTGACAAGGAGGGTATAGAAGACCTTGAGGGCAAGGTAAATTGCTCGCAGTTCCAGGAGGTTGATATGAAGGGTGGCCTCCTGTGGAGACCAAGTGCCCTGAGTGGAGAGGTTCTGAAGATGAGCTCCCCACCCTGTCTGGGAGGCATCTGTTGTGAGGGTTGCTTGGGGCAACAAAGGTTGGAAGGGGGCCCCCAACAACAGATTCTTGGTAGATGTCCACCATTGGAGGGACCAAAATAGACGGCTTGAGGTGAGTATTTGGTCGGAGAGCGCTCCAGATGCTTGAGTCCACTGGGTGGCCAAGGTCCATTGAGCTGCTCTCATATGCAGACGAGCGTAGGGTACCACATGTACCGTGGAGGCCATGTGGCCCAGAAGTCGCAGCATTTCCCGGGCTGTCAAATGACTGCTGGACTGAGCTTGGGAGGCCAAACTCAGCAGGCGTTGGGCCCTGACCTGAGGCAGGTAGGCCCTTGCAGTGATGGTGTCTAACTGGGCCCCTATGAACTCAAGAGACTGAGTAGGGATTAGTTGAGACTTGGGAAGGTTTACTACCAGTCCTAGATACTGCAGAAGACGCCTTGTGCGGTCCAGGGAAATTTGGGCCTGGGACTGAGAGGGAGCTCGGATGAGCCAGTCGTCCAGGTATGGGAATATGAAAATTCCCAGGCCTCTTAGAAAGGCAGCTACGACTGCCATGCATTTGGTGAACACTCTTGGAGCAGAGGCTAGACCGAAGGGGAGTACTCTGTACTGGAAATGTTTTCCCTGAAACAGAAATCGAAGGTATTTTCTGTGGGATGGGTGGATGAGTATGTGTGTATACGCATCCTTTAGGTCTAGAGAGCAAAGCCAATCCTGACTCTGAAGGTATGGAAGGAGAATGCCCAGAGAAAGCATTTTGAATTTCTCCTTGAAAAGAAATTTGTTCAATTCTCTCAGATCCAGAATTGGTCTGAAGCCCTCTGTCTTCTTTGGTATTAGAAAATAAGGGGAGTAGAATCCCGTCCCCTGTTGAAGAAGAGGGACCTCCTCTATTGCCCCCTGGGCAAGGAGGGAGGAGACTTCCTGACCCCAAGAGGGCCAGGAGAGATGGGTGAGAATTGAACTGCCTCACCATAGTATAAGGAGGAAGGTCGGAAAAATGGAGTTTGTAACCCTCTCTGATGATAGAGAGGGTCCATTGCTCTGATGTAATTTGCTCCCATCTGGGAGCAAAGTGAGCTAACCTTCCGGGTATGGTGAGGGGCTCTGGTTGTTCTAGAGCCAGAAAAGTTAAGTTCTCTAGGGGCAAGTCAAAATCCCTGAGGGGGTGGAGCCTGCTGAGGCGTAGCAGACGCCGCAGGCTTTGACCTTGCCGGTTTAGGTTGCTGACGTTTAGCAGCAAAACGAGGCTGAGAGGATTGTTGGCCAGTATTTGTGGAAAATCTGGACTTCTTGTAATAAGGCCTCTTAAAAGACTTCTTCTTGGCAGGAGGGGAGGTAGACTTAGAAAGTCTATCTAAGGTGGCATTTTCTGCGTCCATTTGAGTGGCCTTAATTTGCCACTCCTCACCAAATAAGTTCTCACCTGTACAGGGCAGATTTCGTAAGCCATCTAGGACCCAAGGTTCTAGATCAGAAGCCTGGAGCCAAGCAAGACGTCGGGCTGCTATAGCAATGCCCGAAGCCCTACCAGCACCCTCAAAGGAATCAAAACCTGCCCTGTTGGAGAACTTTGAAATATCCAAAAGGTGTTTCACTAAGGAAATGAACTGCTCCCTCTTATCCTCAGGGATAAAGGGGGCAAAATGCCGAACTTTTAGAGCGATTTCACTGAGAAACATGCCCATGTAAAGACTATAGGAATTAATCCTGGCTATAAGCATAGTAGCCTGGAAAGTTTTCCTGCCAAAAGAGTCTAGAGTCTTACATTCTCGCCCTGGAGGAGTAGAAGAGTGCCTTTTGGTACTCTTTATCTTCTTCATTGCAGACTTCACCACAATAGAATGGTGAGGCAACTGGGTTTTTGGAAACCAGGAGAAGGGGGGACACGGTACATGGTGTCCAACCTGCGAGAAGAAGGAGACAATGTTAGAGGAGCCTCCCATAAGTCCATCAAGTGTTCTTGAAGGATTTCATGGATAGGCAGGGTAACTGCCTCTTTAGGAGACTTAGAGTATCCTAAAATATCCAGTTTCTTTGATCTGGGTTCCTTTTCAGAAGATGAAGCAATAGAAAGACCTTTAGCCATTTCTATGATGAAGTCCTGAAAGGACAAATCCTCTGGTGGAGACATTCTCCTGTTAGGAGAAGAAGGCTCCTCAGGAAGATCAAGGGAGAACTCATCAGAATCATCAGAGGAGTTAAAATCCTCTGAAGAAGCAGAGTATCCTCTATGTGCTTCCAACGCACGATGCGCATACCGTTCGGTATCGACATCGGGCATACCGGGTATGGGATCGGTACCGGGCAAAAGCCCGGATCCGGCATGCGGAACCGATCTGCGTTTGGAAGACGATGACCTCGGTTCCGGTATGGAAGCCATTACCGGAACCGGACCCGGTACCGCTGGCTGCGGTACCGAGGGCGTAGCAGCATTAATAAAAGCCAGAATGGCCTGCTGCATGACTTGGACAGTATTGCCCATAGACGCCACTGCTGCCTGGATGTCGGTACCGGTATGGGCCGGTACCCCAGAGCAGTACAACAGGTGATCTGTCGAGGCCGCGCCATCGATGTCAACCTGTGACCCCATGATTGCTTTGGAGGCCGGAACCTCCCGCCGGGGTTTTTTGGCCTGGGCAGAATCCTCGAACTCAGAATTGAGAGCCTCTCGATCTTTAGAAAGAGATTTGCTTTTAGAGGATTTGCCCACTGGAGTTTTGGTTACCTGAGATCCATCCGGAGAGGAAGACCTGGATGACTGTGATGCTTCTGAAGGAAACAGCACATGGAACTTGTTGGCCCGGTTCTGCAATCCACGTTTCGACATCTGGGAGCAGGATGGGCAGTCCGGTATGGAATGGTCAGGTCCTAAACATTTAAGACACCATTCATGGGTGTCTGTAAGAGGAATGACAGCACTGCACTTGGTACACTTTTTAAAACCAGGAACTGGCTTCTCCATGAGGAGAATTTGTGTAGACCTGAAGGCCTAACAAAGTACCAAGCTGTGCTGAAGAAAAGAAAAAAATATATATTTTTTTTTTTTTCAAAAGAAAGAAAGAGAGACCGGCAGTACCGGTTTCAGAATGGGGAAGGCAGGTACGCGGTCTAAAGAAAACAATAAAATTAACAATTTCTTCAGCGGTGACAGGAACAAGACCTGCTGGCTCCGCGGAAAAAAAGAAACTGACGAGAGCTGGTCAGGAAGGCGGGAAGGCAGCGCGCATGTGCAGTGGGAGGCCCCAAAAGCTTTTAATCTGAAAAGCTGGGGAGCTTTCCCGCGCGGGCTCCGTCGGTACCGACGTACCCATATGTGATGACTTATTCCTGCTTGTTCCTGGAGATAGAAAATGATCAGACAGGACAAATATAACCCAAGAATACAAGAGCATACAGAAAATGTGATGAAATTATTATTCAGGCAGCAATAACCCAAAGCCAAACAAAGTAGGAGAGAAAAAGGTGGGCAGAAAGAAAATGATCAAGGCTGAAGACAAGAAAACTGAGCCTAAGTTAAATGAAATAAAGAAATGAAAGGGAATTTATAAATCTCAGATTAGATCATAAATGCTCAACAGATTTAAATCCTTTGCCAGAAAGACAGTGCTAATGCGCCACTTTTTTTTTTTTTTTAAAGACGTCAGTAACTTAGAAAAATGCAATTTGTCTGAGTTATGCAATGCAGTCAATTTTGAGGGGGGCCAAAACACCTGTCCTAATATTATGACAAAAACGCATTTTTGAATAAGTCTCTTAGAAGTAGAGAAACATACACTAATAACCAAGAAAACACCCTGAACCAATATATCTGTGAACTTAACCACTATTGGCACATAGTTTCAAACAGGCATGTTTACCAACCTATAACAAACATGAGGTCCTCATAAGGAAGGATCAGTGCCAAACTAAAATCAGCTGCTATGAATGTAACAATATCACTTCTACTCCCTATGGGTGATGTTTACTAAGCTGTGCTATTAATGTGGCAGACAGCGCGTGCTATCTGGCTGCATTAACAGGTTAACATGCAAAATGCAGATAACGCAGCAATTTTCTGGTCTATCTGCAGAAAACACATTATTGGCATGAGTGGATGGGTTTAGGGGGAGAGCGAGCATGTCTGCAATGTGCAGTAACCACTGGATTTGCAGATAGCACAGGTGCAACAAATGCCACCTCAATGGTTGTCATTAAATGCATCCAGGCTGCTATCAGACTGAGCTCTGTGCAACAAATGCCACCTCAATGGGTGGCATTAAATGCATCCAGGCTGCTATCAGACTGAGCTCTGTGCATTTTCAGTTCAGTATCTGCTGAGGAAATGCTGGGCATGCCCCCCGAAAAGATACCGTACAACTTTTACGGCTAATGCCACACTATTTGCACAAAAAAGGCACATTACTGTAGCTGCAAAAGCCTAATGCAGATTAGCAAACATACCCCATGTTTTATCAATGGTCTATCAAACCTGTATATTTAGTCCCAAACGTTTTTTTCTTAAATTTTATAAGACTGATGCATACGTAATGAAACACTTTTGTTGACTTATTTTTAATTTCATTTTTATGTTTATGATTTTATTATGTTTTGGCTTGTATACTGCTTACTTTTGTTGAGACATAAGCAGTTTATACATCACGTATTAAATTAAATTCCTGTCATAATATAATGGGACTCTTCAAAACAGACTGCAGTTGCATAATGTTACTTACTTCTTAAAATGCCATGCTTAAGAGAACACATTGGGGCAAAAAAAAAATATATATATATCAGTGTTTAAAAGACTGGAGGCAATTTTAAGAACATGGGGATTTTTATCCACAAATTTTATACCAGTTCTCCAGGGAAAAGCACAGTTGTGGTCAACATAGAAACATGATGACAGAAAAAGACCACATGGCCTATCTAGTCTGTCCTTCCATAACAACTACAACAGTCCACTTTTTACCTTTAGAGATCCTCTGTGTTGGTTCCATGCTTTTTTGAATTCACTGTCCTCATCTCTACCACCTCCACTGGGAGACTATTCCATGGATCCACTACTCTTTCTGTAAAGAAATATTTCCGCATATCACTCCTGAATCTATCTCCCTTCACCCTCATCCCATGTCCCCTCGTAGCAGAACTTGCTTTCAATTGAAAGAGGCTCTCTCCCTGAACATTATGCCATGGAGGTATTTAAACATCTCAATCATATCACCTCTATCCCGCCTTTCCTCTAAGGTGTACATATTAAGATACTTAAGTCTGTCCTCATATGCTTTATAATGAAGCCCATTAATCATTTTAGTAGCCACCCTCTGCACCGACTCCATCCTGTTCACATCCTTTTGAAGGTGCGGTCTCCAGAATTGCACACTATACTCCAAATGAGGTCGCACCAAAGACTTATACAGAGGCATTATCACCTCCTTTTTTCTGCTAGCCATTCCTCTCCGTATGCACCCAAGCATCCTTCTAGCTTTTGCCGTCGCCTTTTCTACCTGTTTAGCTACTTTAAGATCATCAGACACAACCACGCCTAGGTCCCGCTCTTCTTTAGTGGACAAAAGTACTTCACCTCCTATATTGTATTGCTTCCTTGGATTGCTGCAGCCCAAATGCATGACCTTACATTTTTTAACATTAAATCCCAGCTGCCAAATTCTAGACCATTCTTCAAGCTTAGCTAGATCCCTCCTCATGTTATCTACACCTTCCTGGGTGTCTACTCTATTGCAGATTTTGGTATCATCTGCAAAGAGGCAAACCTTACCCGACAGCCCTTCCGCTATATCACTAACAAAGATGTTAAAAAGAATCGGACCAAGGACAGATCCCTGGGGCACACCACTGGTAACATCCTTCTCCTCAGAGTGAGCTCCATTTACTTGTACTCTTTGTCGCCTCCCACCCAACCAATTTCTAACCCAAGCAGTAACTTTAGGGTCCATCCCTAGGGTGCTCAGTTTGTTTATAAGTCGCCTGTGAGGAACAGTGTCAGAGGCTTTACTGAAATCTAAATACACCACATGAACTGCAAGGGTGCCAATAGACCCTTTAATGTCCAATTTTCTAAACAAAAAGTAGCCTGTGAAATGGCTTTGGACTATATATGCACACATATTCGACACATAAAAGAATCAAATAAAACAAGTCCGATTAAAAAAGGAAATAGTATAAAAACTAGGACACTGCCAGGACATGATTATTGACGCTCTTATAAACAATTCAAATCAGTTTGAAAAGAAAGCATAGTTACTCACCTGTAACAGGTGTTCTCCGGGGACAGCAGGAATCAGTCCTCATATATGGGTGATGTCGGCCCCGACAGAACCTTCGCAGAAGCATCCTTCCAGCTTTCAAAAAAAAGCCTTTGGGAGATGCCACCATGCATGCATGCATGGTCCCCTCCCCGCCCAAGGGTGCCATCTTGCTCAGTCAGATGACATAGCTAAAAGACGGCAAAAATAAAAGATGGTAAAGGAGCAACTCCAAGGGGAGATGGGAGGGTTGTGAGGACTGATACCTGCTGTCCCCGGAGAACACCTGTTATAGGTGAGTAACTAAGCTTTCTCTGGGAACAAGCAGGAAGTCAGTCCTCCCCAGCTACAGGCTGCCGAAAACCCATAGCAAAAACACGGATTCCCTCACAGGGAGCTGCGAGCAGCATCTATTAAGTCCACATCCACAGACTACAGTAGGACCCCTGTGTCTGATGAAAACCAGCACTTCAGTAGCCTGAACATAGAAATGTCGGAGGGTAGGAGTTGCCTAAACCCCGAAAAGATTACGGAGCGCAGCCTAGCTGAAGGCTCTGTCCTGTCGGGACTCTCTTTCCAGGCAGTAATGGGCTGAGAAGGTATGGACTGAAGACCAGGTGGCAGTTCGGCAGATGTCCACCATCGAGACACAGCGCAAGTTTGCCAACGAGGCCGCCATGGCCTGACACGGTGCGCAGTGACACGGCCTTCCAGCGAGAGCCCCGCCTGCTCATAGGTGAGAGTGATACAGTCTGACACCCAGATAGACAGTGTATGCTTGGTCACCGCCTCCCCCAACCTACTGGGGTCGTAGGAGATGAAAAGCTGAGTAGCTTTATGGTGGCCCTGAGTGCACTGGATATAGAAGGACAAAGCCCTCTTACAGTCCAAAGTGTGAAGGACTGTCTCTGCTCTACTGGAATGAGGTATTGGAAAGAAGGTAGAGGAGTACTACTTCCTGGTTGAGATGGAAGGACGATACTACCTTTCAAATAAATTTAGGGTGCGTGTGGAGCACCACTCTGTTCTTGTAGAACCTGGTATAGGGCGCCTCTGCCACTAAGGCCTGAAGCTCGCTAACTCTGCGAGTGAAGGTGAGAGCAACCAGGAACGACACCTTCCAAGAGAGGTATTGTAGGTGGCAAGAAGAAGAAATAAAATAATTAGGAGTTATCATTGACAAAACTCTCAGTTTTACAACACACATCAAGAAACTAACAAAAACAATCTACTACAAACTGCGCTCTATTCAACAACTAAGACCACTATTACAAGATGAAGACTTTAGAACCGTCACACAAGCTTTGATAATACCTCATTTCGATTTTTGTAATAGCATACTACATGGCATAACTAAGAAGAACATCAAAATCCTACAAATGGCCCAAAATGTAACAGCAAGAGTTATATTTAAAGCCAAACTATCTGATCATATTACCCCTATTCTATACACACTACACCCATATTCAGTAGGATCCAATACAAAATACTGTTAACCACTTTCAAATTAATTCATAACATTGCCCCATCATACTTAACTACTCTTCTTCACAGCCCATTCGAAAATAGGATAAGACGGAGAAAAAACCTTAACACATTAGCAGTACCAGAACTAATAAGGAAAACAAAACACTCAACAAGTAACAGTGCCTTTTCGCTAGTAGCTCCAATACTGTGGAACAATCTCCCGGATCAATTAAGAGAAACAAAAGATCTACAAACATTCAGAAAAGACCTAAAAACCCATCTGTTCAGACAACACCAATGGAGAAACAAGTATTGCCTCCCAACCACCATAAATTGAATTGAATTTACTTACCCCATCCAAATATATATATACAACTGGAACAATATCAACTGTAAGCGATAACTAACATACTAATGATTCTTCTCACATCTATATAAAAGTCAACATAAACGCCTATAATAGGTTTAAGCTCCCTCTTATACCTTTTATACAGATAATGTAATATAGTTCAAGGTTTAAGCTCACTCTTATACCTGTTATACAGGTAATGTAATATAGTTCAATTTTGTTCTTGTTATATTGTAATATTTCATACAATTCTTGTTATAATGTAATATAGTTCCATAAAGTTCTATGTATCTGTTTGATTTTTGTTGTAATGTAAACCGCTGCTGATCCTTGGAAGCAGTGGTATATAAAAGCTGTTCAAATAAATAAATAAATAAATAAATAAATAAAGTAGTAGCCAGAGGCTCAAAAGGTGGGCGAGTGAGCTGCCCCAAAACCACGTTGAGGACCCATTCGGTCGCCGAAGGGTGAACCAGGGGCTTCGATAAGAGCAGACCCCTAATAAAACAGGTCACCTACGGCTGGATCGAGAGGGACTTGCCATCCACTGGGTGGTGGTGCACCGCCAGGGCACTAAGGTGCAACCGGCAGAGTTAGACTGGAGCCTGGATTGCGAGAGCTGGAAAAGGTACTGTAACACCAAACACACCGGGCAGGAGAATGGGTCAGCCCCATGCTCGGCACACTAGGCCGAGAATCTGTGCCATTTGAGAGTATAAGCTTTCCTAGTAGAGGGCTTGCAAGAGACCAGCAGGATCTCCTCTACCTTACTGGAGAGGTTAAAAGGGACCAGGGTCACCCTTTCAGCAGTCACGCTTTCAGCGACAGAGACCCCAGGTTGGGGTGCAGAAGAGAGCCCCCTTCCTGAGACAGAATTCCCCAACAGGATGGCGGTCTCCACTGTTAATCGGAGGATCAGTGGAAACCACTGTTGCCTGGGCCACCAAGGAGCTATCAGGCCCTGTTGCGGAGGGTCCTGAACAAGGTCTTGGCAATCAGCAGCATGGGAGGGAAGACGTATATGAGGCTCTCCAACCATGGGACAAGGAACGCATCCGCTGCCACCCTGGAGGGGTGGGCCTGCCGGGAACAGATGCGGGGCAACTGGTGAACAGGTCCATCACGGGTTTCCTCCAGATCTGGAAGAGCCAGTGGGCCACCCTGGGGTCCAGCTGCCACTCATGCGGCTGGAAGACCCTGCTCAGCCTGTTGGCCAGCAGGTTGTTCTGGCTTGGGAGGTATACTGCCCGCAGGAGGATACCCTGTTGGACTGCGTATGACCAGAGGACCTCCGCCTCCCGACAGGTGGCACAAGATCCTTTGCCCTTCTCCTGTTTGTTCACATAGAACATCGCCACCTGGTTGTCCGTCTGGACCAGCACTGGCTGGTGATGCAGGTGGTGGCAAAACACTCGCAGGGCTAAGTATATCACCCGGAGCTCCAGGAAGTTGATCTGCTGGGTGCTCTTGTCTGGTGACCAGCTGCCCTGGGTGCAGAGCTCCTTGCAGTGGGCTCCTCAGCCGAGCAGGGAGGCGTCCGTGGTGAGGACCCTTAAGGGGCTTGGGGCCTGTAAAGGTATGCCCACCTCAAGAGTGGAGTGGAGGAGTGGCCTAGTGGTTGGGGCAAGGTACTTCAGGCCGGAAGGCCAGGGGTTCAAATCCCACTAGAGGACAGCAACCCTGGGCCAGGAGGACTGGGGTTTCTAGTCCCACAGGTGCTCCTTGTGGTCTTGGGCAAGCCACTTAACCCTCCATAGCCCATGTTCCCTGTAAAATAGTTATCTCCAAGTTATAATGCCCTATTCAATGTCATTTCAATTTGTTCAATGTAAACCGCCTTGATATCATGAAAGGCGGTATATAAGAAATGTTAAATAAATAAATAAAATAAATAAATAAGATATTGGAGAGACTGCCACCAGACCAGAGAGTCCGCCAGTTGGCAGGTTACAGAGACTCTGTCTCAGAGGTGCCCCGTGGCTCGAGTCCACTAGTCTAAGATGCACCACTGTGCCATCCTCATGTGGAGGCATCTGGCGTGACGTGGCCATGGAGGCCATGTGCACGAGAAGGCGCAGAAGCAGCAGAATGGGCACAGAGGGACGGTACTGTATGTCCCGTGCCAGAATCCTGAGACGGTTGGCTCGGTCCCTGGGCAAGAAGGCCTTTGACTGGAGAGTGTTCAGCTTTGCCCAATGAACTCCAGACATTGTGTCGGGAAGAGGTGAGACTTGGGAATGTTTAAGATAAAGCCCAAGTGCTGCAGAACCTGGATGGTGTGTACAGTGGCCTGCTACACCTCTAGGGCCGTGCCTCCCTTTATGAGCCAATTGTCCAGGCTGGGGAAAACAAAGACCCCCTGGAGATGGAGGAAGGCAGCCACAATTGCCAGACATTTTGTGAAGACCCTTGGGGCAGAAGCCAAGCCGAAGGGAAGCACCCTGTACTGATAGTGCCTGCCCTCCACTATGAACTGCAGGTACTGCCTGTGGTTGGGGAGAATGAGGATGTGGTTATAGGCATCCTTGAAGTCTAAGGAGCATAGCCAATCTCTCTGCTGGAGGTAGGGCAGCAATGTTCCAAGGGAGATCATCTTGAACTTCTCCCTCACCAGGAATTTGTTGAGGTTGCACAGGTCGAGGATGGGTCTTAGAGCCTCTGTTCTTTTGGGCATGAGGAAGTACCTGGAGTAGAATGCCTTGCCCTTAAGATGGTGGGGCACCGGTTCCACTGCTTTGTCCTCGAGAAGACCTGCCAACTCCTTCAGTAGAAGGTCCCGGTGGAGGAGGGAAGACCTAAGGGTCTCTTCCGGAAAATAAGAAGGAAGTGTCTGAGTCAGGTGGAGGAGGTAACTCTCCCTGACCACCTGAAGTGCCCAGGAGTCAGTGGTGATGGTCAACCACCTCTGGGCATAGTGGGTCAGACGTCCTCCTATGGGCTGCTGATCTCCTTGGGGTAGAGAGGCTATGCTCAAGGAGTCAAAAACTCCCCTCTGGCTGGGCCAGAGCTGGTGCCTAGGGTTTTGGAGCCTTCTGTTTACGAGGGCCATGCCCATGTCCTGCTGACCCTGTTGGGGAGCTAGGGAGGCCTAAAAAGGTGAGTAGTTTCTGTAAGAAGCCCCTTTCTTCGGGTAGAAGGACTTTTTACCCGAGCCCTTCCATCGGGGAGGGGCAGCGGACGTTTTTAGAGAGCCTGGTCATGAACTCAGTCTCCAGCTCGGCAGCCTTATCGGTCATGGATTTGCCAAAGAGGTTCTCTCCTTGGCATGGGACATCGACCAATTTGTCCTGGCGGGCACCGAGGAGTGTCTCTTCTGGCACTTCAGCCGACGAATGGCCGACTCCACCACCACAGAGTTATTCAGCAGCTGTGATTTCTGGAAGCCCGGGCTCCGGCGGACTCGATACATCGAGTCAAGCCGTTTGCTCACCACCGGCACCAACACCGGTGTCTCCCACATACAGAGAATCAGCCATTCCAGGATGGGAGGGATAGGCACCGTGGCACCTCGAAGGAGCCTCGTATTGGAGGATTTCCAACTCATCCACCCAAAGGTCCTCCTCCGACTCCATAGAGAATGCCAGGGCCTTAGACAAAATCAAGGAAGCCATATCCTCTGGCAGGGACTGCTGTCGAGACTCCGAGACAGGAGAGTCCGAAGGGACATCACAGTGGTGACAGGTATCGGGGGGGCTCCTCGTCCTTTGTCTCGGAGTAGTCCATCGAGGATTCATAGGAGGGCTGCTCCGCGGATCTCAGGGGTCCCAATGTTCCACAGCCAGTGCCCGGCACACTTGCTGGGAATGATCGTGGTCCTGTCGAGCAGGAATCAGATCTAGACCTCGGCTGAGGATCAACTCGAGGCCGAAGAACATCGAGAATCGACTTGGCCTCTGGGGACGTCTTTGACATCGAGTGCCTAGGGGTCGGGGTTGATGAACTGGACATACTGGACAACAGCGCCCGCTGCTGGTCCATGAAGGCAGACTAACTGCGCTCCAGGGCTGCCATTCTGGACTCCAAGCCAAAAGGCTCCGCAGCCTTTGGGCATGCACTGAGGAACTCTGGCCCAGCGCCGGCTCCCCCAAAGGGGAATCCTCAATGACGATGGTGTCTGGGGACCGAGGCCAGTCCGAGGTTGACTCCTTCCAGGGGACCTTTGCAGGTTGCTCCTTCTCCAATGCCTCGGATGAGCATCAGATTGTGGGACCTGGCCCAGGGTGCACTCAGCCGGTCGAATCCGTCCACGGTTGCCACCTTCGAGGACGACTTCTTCCTGGGTTCCCTTGAGGGAGACCCCCTTTCCGAAGACTCACGGCGGGGCTCGGGCTCAGGAGGGCCCAGCCAAGGTGTCGAGGCTTCAGACAAGGCCCTGACCTTTGGAGGCACTGGGGACTCAGGGAAAAACTTATTGTGCTGCTGCTGAGGGCCTTGCTAGATATCCTCTTGCAAAGACTGCTTGCTGCCGGGTCATGGTCCGGCCCGAGACAGTGGAGACAGCAGTTGTGTGTGTCAGTTAAAGACATAATTTCTTAAAACCACTGGTAGCCATGGGAGAAAAAAGTACCCCTGTGAGATCAAAGACTCACCAGGAAGTCAGTTGGGAAAAAAGGCGCGAAGACGCCAGAAAATTAAAGAACGAAAAAACTACAAAAATAGACCCGAATTAGACGCCGAGGCAGCGAGGTCGGGTGGTGGGAAGAGTACTGATGCGATACCGGAGGAGAGTATGAAACTCGGAGAGAGAAATCAACTTTTTCCTGGGACAAGCCAGACAAATGTCTGAAGGGTTCCGTGGGAAAAAGGAGACTAAGCAAGATGGCACTCTTGGGTGGGAAGGGGACCACACATGTGTGGTGGCATCTCCTAAAGGCTTTCTTTGGGAGCTGGGGGGATGCTTCCACGAGGGCTCCGTTGGTGCCAGCAGCACCCATATGTGAGGACTGACTTCCTGCTTGTTCCCGGAGAAGAACCAAATTTCCATTGCAGTAAAATTAGACGCACCTATCTGTCAGTACTCACATGACTTGAATCAACTAATGAATGATGGCTCTTATGTTTAAAATGGCCACATTCACCCTTGTTCCATTTTCACAATGGTGAAGACAAAAGAGCTGCCTGAGACTGTCAGAAAAGCCTTTATCACCAAACATCAAACTTCAAAGAGGTACAAGACCATCTCCAAAGACCTTGGGAATCCTGTATTTGCAGTTTGCAATGTTATTAAGACGTTTTCTGCTCATGGAACTGACAAGAACCCCCCAGAACGTGGTGGGAAGAGGAAAATTAACCTAAGTAGTCTTCAAAGTTTAGTGCAAACTTGGAAAAACACCACATACAACATCCAAACAGCTTAAGGCTGACCTGGAGCACTCTAGAGTGGTGTTTTCAACCCTCACTATACGCCATGCACTAAACAAAGAAGGACTTCATGGGCAAAGGCAAAAGAGGACTCCACTACTCAAAGGCAGACATAAAAAGGCACACCTGATCTTTGCCCAAACCCACCTTGAGAAACCACAATCCCTCTTGGAAAATGTTCTGTGAACAGATGAAACCAAACTTGAGCTCTTTGGCAATGGGGACCAGTGATACATTTACAGGCGAAGGAATGAAGCTTATAAGGAAAATACACCCTTCCTCTGTTAAATATGGTAGAGGTTCCATAATGTTGTGGGGCTGTTTTGCTGCTTCAGGAACTGGAGGCCTGGAACGTATTAAAGAAATCATGAAGTCAGAGGACTACCAAGGTATTTTGGAGTGAAATGTACTACCTAGTGTCAGAAAGCTAGGTCTGGGTCGAAGGTCATGAGTCCTCCAGCAGGAGAAAACATACATCCAAAAGTACAAAATAATGGTTAAAAAGAACAAATGGACCATTTTAAACTGGCCAGCAATGAGTCCTGATCGCAATCTAATCGAAAACCTTTGGAAGGAGCAGAAATCTGCCATTGGTAAAACAAATCCTGGAAAAATTCTTGAGCTGGAACAAATCACAGTTGAAGAGTGGGAGAAACTACTAGCAGATAGATGTACAAAACTTACATATGGCTAGAAAAAGCATTTGGAGGTGGTCATCGCTGCCAAGGGTTGTGCAACCAAATATTAGTGAAGAGTACCATTAATCCTGTCCAGGTCATATCTTATTTTTTCTCAGAAATTAATATACCTGAGTCCCACAGACATCTTTTTATTTGTTGTATACCTTTGAACATACTATTAAAATATTATGACGACATACAGTTGGAATATTTCCAATTATTTTTCAAAATATTGTATACCAAATACCTATTATGCAAGGATGCCAATAATGTTGACCATAACTGTATGCAGGTCTTCTCCTTTTGAAGACTGCTTAGGTTAGTACCATCAAGACAGATTTTCATCTGCTTTTTCCTTTTCCTGTGGATACCTTTTCCCTTTAGAACAAGGGTTTTCAACCCAGTCCTCGGGACACACCTAGTCAGTCAGGTTTTCAGGATAATCACCAAGAATGTGCATGAGAGAGATTTGCATACAATGAAGGCATTGTATGCAGATCTCTCTCATGCATATTCATTGTGTTATCCTGAAAGCCTGATTGGCTAAGTGTCCCAAGGACTGAGTTGAAAATCACTGCTTAAGAATAATGCGCTCAGTTTTGAAAATCTAAAACTAAGCCTACTGGTGCCTCCCCTCAACAATCTTGCCTCTGAGTCATCAACCTTTCCTGTGGGTAAAGGTGCACAAGTTGCTGACCCTTATATGCACTTTTAACAAAAAAAAAAACACAAAAAAGGGTGGGCAATTTTCTGACAGCCCATTTATACTGGTAAATGGCTTTTGAAAATTGCTCTGCCAAATGCACAAAAAAGTGGAAAAAGCAAGTTACAGATGTATTCTATGATCCTACTCCATATAATGGACAGGGGTTTGTCAACTCTAGGTGACCACTGTGCTTCTGGGGTGCCCATCTCAATGGTGAACAGCACTACATGCAGATCGCCATGAAGGCAGATATAAGTTTAAAGGCAGGAGTAGGGGAACTTAGTGGCCCCATGGTTACATGCCCAGCCTACAGATAGTGCAGCACAGAGCAGTGTAGTGGTAGCCAGCCCAGGAAAGGCAGCAACACAGTGCGGTGGGGAGGGGTGGGGGGGGCTAACACTGTTGCAGATATGCTTGAAGATGCTATGTTCACCTGCCATTTTGTGATGTGCTCTTTCAACTAGCAAAAGTACAAAAACTGCCACAAAGTTTATTGTGCCTTGTCATTTCAGCATTTAGAAATAGAGACTTCATGGCCCACAAGGAATGTTATATTTTCTGCCAAATCTTACCGATAACCTGCATCACAAATTTCCATAACAAATTCATAAACCTAATAACAGATAATAAAAACATAAGAGAATATGCTTTCAAGCATTTTTACATACATTTAAATCCATTATCTGATTGAGTAGCAAATTAACATTGCTAAATTAAATGAAAAATTGAAATGGAAAAGAGCAGATTTTACAACATACATTTTAGACTATTGGAGTTATTTTAGAAGTCCTATTTTCAATTTATCAGTGTATTATCAGGCACACATGAAAATGGCCATTTTAGTAAAGGTCCATTTTACATGAGGATGTCCTTTGTACATGGATGTTTCGAGGGGGCATATTGGTGATATGTCAGGTACATGGTCTGGGCAAGACAACAACCTACATGTGTATTACGCATTTCATATAAGGAATGCATGTGTAAAGCTCAAATTCTTCATGTCTGGATTTATACCTATGTCCTGGCATGTGCAGGTTTTTAAAAAGTTTGTGTGTGGGGGGGGGGGGGGGGGGATATTCAAAGACATTTACATAGTTTGTGGACTTGCAAACCGTTTAAATGCCGCTCTGCAGGATGTTCAGCAGCACTAACATGGTTAGTTGGGAGTCGAGTGGTTCGAGCACTGGCTTGATAACCAAGTGATCAGAGTTCAGGTCGCACTAGAACTCCTTGTGGTCTTGGGCAAGTCACTTAACCCTCCACTGCCTCAGCAATCTGTCTCCAGTCAACTGCCAAGAAAACCCAGAAGCTGCTAGGTTGCCAGGAGTAAGCATTGACTCAAAAGGCACACATTGAATTGCAGACCAGTCCAGATGAGTGTGATTTACCCAAGCAATCAGGTCACAGGGTGGGAGGAAAATGATACACCAAACAGAACTGCTCTGCTAAAAGTGCCACCCACTCCAGTTCCCACATGCAACCTGAAGGGTCTCAAAAAAGTACTCACTGAGGACCAGATAGCCACCTTACAGATGTCCACTGGAGACACAAAGACAGACTCAGCCCAAGAGGGAGGCTTGTACCTAGTGGAATGAGCTCAGGGTTCGTCCAGTGCCTGCTTCCCACAGAAGAGGTAGGCCTGATCTAACAACCTCCTTAAACCAGTGGACAATCAAGGACTTGGCCACGACCTGTCTCAGTCCACTGACCTATGGAAACAATCAGTATTTTCCAGATACTACACCACTGCTTTTCTTGAATCCAAACAGAGTAAAGGAAATGCTCTGAAATCTTCCTTTAAGAAAGGAGGCAGAATCACAGTGAGATAAAAAGATGATAGCACTTTTGGGAGAATGGACATAACCGTCCTCTGAGAGACAGATACTGTCAAAATGACCAGGAAAGGCTCACTTCAGGACACAGCCTGTATTTCAGACGACCTCCTGCATATGTAATGGTCAGCAGGAATACCACATTCAGGGTCAAATCCTTGAGTGAGGCCTGATGAAGGGATCAAAGGGAGGATCTTTCAGTGCTTCAAGTACCAGAGAAAAACTCCACGGTAGTACACCCGGGCACTCAGGCGGACAGATTTGCTACATCCCCTTGAGGAAGCAGGACACTACACGATGTGCAGCTAAAGAAACTTCCTCAGCTCGCACCTGGCAGCAGGCAAGAGGCACCACATGAACTGGGAGAAAGTTTAGGGTCCAGCCCTGAACTTTAAGAATGACAACACGGTGCCTATGTCCACTTTTCTGGCATTCAGGCCTTTTCAGACCCTCCAAACTCTGATATGAGCCAGGGACTTCAAGGACCTCATGGCACTGAGAAGGGTAACTACTGACCCCAAATATCAGACAGCTTATGCCTCTCAATGGCCAGACTGTAAATGAGAAGGGAGCCGGGTCCTCTATGACCAGAACACTATGTTGCAGAACCACCTTTTACTGTGGCAGTAACAGACATAGAACCCCTAACAGGTTCAATGGATCCATCTACCAAGGCCTGTATGACCAGTCTGGTGCTATCGGAATGACCAAGCCCAGGTGAGACTGTATTCTGCACAGAGAATAGCTCACCAAGGGGAAAGACATACAAAAGTCCCTCCTGTGGCCAAGTTTGCAAAAATGTATCCAACCTCACCACTCGCAGGTCCTTCCTATGTCTGAAGAAGCTCCCCACCTTGGCATTCTACTGAATGGCCATAAAGTCAAACACTGGCAGGCCCCATCTCTGCACATTGACATTGAATACATGTGGGCTGAGCTCCCACCTGTCTGGATTCATGGTGTTTCGGCTTAAAATTTCAGCCTGCACATTGTCAGCTCCAAGAAAGGCTGAAGAAGTGAATGGAAGTGTGAACCTAAAAAGTGGAAGGAGGGAAATCATCTTTATAAGGTGTGATTCTTGTGCACAGAAGATTTGAATATTGACAAGCTTCTCTTTTTATGAATAACAATTAAAAATTATATTAAAATAAGAAAGCACAGACCATCTTGTTGGATATATGCCATTGTTCTTTATAATAGTTTCCACCATTTTGCCTGGCACTGATGTCAGGCTCACTCGTCTATAGTTTCATGGATCACTTCTGGACCCTTTCTAAAAACTGGCATTATGTTGGCCACCCTCTAATCTTCAGGTACTGTAAAAGATTTTAATGATAGTTATCTGTAACCTAATAGTATATCTGCAATATCACTTCTGAGTTTTCAACATTCTGGGGTACATACTATCAAATACAGCCACAAAATGACCACAATAAAAACATAATACCTCTCCCCTACGCCCCCCTCCCTTCCCTCAGTCTTCTCAGCAATACAGATATGAAAACACTCCTTCCTCCTGCCCTCTTCTCCCTTCAACTTCTCCAACCATCCTCTATGCCTACCCTATCTCCACACACCAGTCACCTGTGCGGTGACCATTTCAGCCTGGACCTTCTTCAGTGCCGTTAATCTATGCATTGAATATAGGTTTGTAAGTCTTCAAATAAAGCCACACTTCTGGCAGGTTGGGCCTATTCCAGTTGTGTCGCAATTTCACATCTTGCTGTCACTATACAAATGGTTGACCACCCCTTTCAGCCTCCTCGATAGCATGTCTATATGTTGATGTAACAAAAAGGCTGCTGGGCACAGTGGAATAGGCATACAGAGTAGTTACTCACCTGTAACAGGTGTTCTTCCAGGAGCAGCAGGAATCAGTCCTCACATATGGGTGTCATCGGCGCCGATGAAGCCCCAGCGGAGCATTTCCCCAGCTTTCTATGAAAGCCTTTGGGAAGGCAGGCACGCATGCGCGGTTCCCTTCCCGCCTAAAGGTGCCATCTTACCTCAGTCAAATGACATAGCTAAGAACAGCACACAAAAATGAAAAATAAACTATGTACAACTGCAACTCCAAGGGGAGGAGGGAGGGTAGTGAGGACTGATTCCTGCTGCTTCTGGAGAACACCTGTTACAGGTGAGTAACTACACTTTTTCCAGGACCAAGCAGGAAGTCAGTCCTCACATATGGGTGACTCCCTAGCTCTGGGCTACCAAGGAACCCAGGCTGAACAAGAGAACTCCCTCTAATCTCAGCAGCAAAGAAAGGCTTTTCAAGGACACAACCTCCACCGGTAGCCCAACAGAGGGCAGGAGTTGCCTAAACCTCAAAGAGATTCCGGAGTACTGCCTGGCCAAAAGCACTGTCCCTACGGGACTCCCTCTCCAGGCAGTAATGAGCTGCAAAAGTTTGGCTTGAAGACCAAGTTGCAGCCCTGCAGATGTCTACCAAGGGCACAGAGCGGAGATGAGCCACTGAGGCAGCCATTGCCCTGACACGATGGGCCGGGACCCTACCCTGCAAAGGAAGGTCAGCCGCCTTGTAAGCCCAGGTGATACAGTCAGCCACCCAGATGGACAAGGTACGCTTTGACACAGGCAACCCCAACTTATTGGGGTCAAAGGATACGAAGAGCTGAGTAGCCCTTCTATGCCCCTGCGTACGGTCAAGGTAGAAGGATAAGGCCCTCCTACAGTCCAGGGTATGCAGAACTGCTTCAGCCTGGCTAGCATGAGGCCTAGGGAAGAATGTTGGAAGAACCACCTCCTGATTGAGGTGGAAAGAGGAGACAACCTTAGGGAGGAACTTTGGATAAGTCCTGAGGACTACCCTGTTCCTATAAATCCTGGTGTAAGGTCTGTCACAGAACAGGGCCTGAAGCTCACTTACTCGCCTAGCCAAGGTAAGGGCTATCAGAAAGAGTGTCTTCCAGGAGAGGAAGCGTAGAGGACAAGTAGCCATCGGCTCAAAAGGTGGGCGAGTCAGTTGCTGCAAGACCACATTCAGCTCCCACTCAGGGGCAGGAGGACGGATGGGAGGCTTGAGCAAAAGCAAGCCCCTGAGAAAGCGGGACACCAAGGGGTGACCAGATAGAGATTGCCCCTCTACCAATGAGTGGTGAGCTGCTAGAGCTGAGAGGTGGACCCGAACAGAATTGGACTTAAGTCCCTGATTGGATAAGTGCAGTAAGTACTGAAGAACTACTGGCACAGTACAGGAGAAAGGATTCTCTGTACGTAGGTGACACCACATAGAAAACCTCTTCCACTTGAGAGCATAGGTTTTCCTAGTGGACTGTTTCCTAGAGGCTAGGACAAACTCCTCAACTTCCTGAGGTAGGCCCCAGGGAGCCAAAACTACCCTTGCAGCCTCCAGGCCATCAAATTGAGAGATTTGAGATTGGGGTGCAGAAGGGAACCCTGGTCCTGTGTGAGGTCGTCAGGTTGCAACCGCAGAGACAGTGGAGGATCTACCGCCAGTTGAAGCAGAAGAGGAAACCAAGGCTGTCTCGGCCACCTGGGAGCTACCAGCAGGACCGAGGCCTTGTCCTGGAGAATCTTGAATAGGGTTCGGGCCACCAAGGGCGTGGGAGGAAACGCATAGAGGAGGCCCTGAGACCAAGATATCAGAAAAGCATCCGCTGCTGTCCGCAGAGGATGTGGTTGCCTGGAGCAGAACTGTGGCAGTTGCTTGTTGATGGGGCTGGCAAAGAGATCCATCAAAGGGAGACCCCATCTCAGGAAGATCTTCTGAACTACTGAAGGATGCAGCTGCCACTCGTGGGGCTGCAGTATCCTGCTCAATCTGTCTGCCAGGCAGTTGTCCTGGCCAGGAAGGTACACAGCCCTGAGGAGCATGTTGTGCTTGAGGGCAAAAGAACAAAGGTCCTGAGCTTCCCGACAAAGGATCCTGGACCCAGTTCCGCCCTGTTTGTTCACATAAAACATGGCAACTTGGTTGTCTGTCTGAATCAGGACAGACTGTTGAGCCAGGGTAGGAGTGAAAGCTTTGAGTGCTAGTCGAATAGCTCTGAGTTCGAGGAGATTGATCTGCTGTGCAGCTTCCCAGGGAGACCAGAGGCCCTGGGTGTACTTGCCCAGACAATGCACACCCCAGCCTTGCAGAGAGGCATCTGTTGTTAGCATCACTGTGTAACCTGGAATCTGAAAGGGCACCCCTTTCAGCAGATTGGGTGGGTGTAGCCACCAGTTGAGGGAGTGCAGAAATGGTCTGGACACCCTAATCCTGTCTCTGAGGCTGCCTGTGGCCTGTGACCACTGAGACCGAAGGCACCACTGTGCAGGCCTCATATGGAGCCTGGCATTGGGGGTCACATGTACTGTCGAAGCCATGTGGCCTAGAAGCCTCAGGCAGAGTCTGGCGGAGACCAGGGACCTGCTGAGAAACTGACTTGCCAAGGCCATTAACCTTCGGGCTCTGTTTTCTGGCAAGAATGCCTTTGCCAGGAGAGAGTCCAACCTTGCCCCTATGAACTCCCAGTTCTGGGAAGGGAGCAAAGTGGACTTTGCGAAGTTTATGACAAACCCCAGGCGTTGTAGAAGAGCAATGGTCCTGAGGGTGGCTTGATTGGCCTCTTGACCTGTCTGACCCCTGATGAGCCAGTCATCCAGATAGGGGAAGACAAAGATGCCCTGATTTCTCAGGTAGGCCGCCACCACTGCTAAGCACTTTGTAAAGACTCTGGGGGCGGAGGTGAGGCCGAAAGGCAGCACTCTGTACTGATAATGGTTTCCTCCCACGATGAACCTTAGGTACTTTCTGTGGTCTGGATGAATGAGGATGTGAGTGTACGCATCCTTTAGATCTAAGGAGCATAGCCAATCTCCCTGCTGGAGGTAGGGCAGAAGGGTTCCAAGAGTAAGCATCTTGAACTTTTCTTTCACTAGGAACTTGTTGAGGTTCCTGAGGTCCAGAATGGGACGAAGGCCACTGGTCCTTTTGGGCACCAGGAAATACCTGGAGTAGAATCCGTGACCGTGCAAGTGGGGAGGCACAGGCTCCACCGCCCTGTCCACCAACAGACCTTGAAGCTCCTGACGGAGAAGGTCTGTGTGCAGAGGAGGCCTTGGAGGCTCCCCTGGAAAATATGGGGGTGGCAGTTGGTGGAAATGGAGGGCATATCCCTTGTGGATTATCTCCAGCACCCAACTGTCCCCGGTGATAAGGGGCCACTGGTGGGCAAAGAGGGCGAGACGACCTCCTGTGCAGGGTTGGGAGAGCAGTGGAGGAGAGGCTATGCTCAAGAAGTCAAAAGCCCTCACCCTGCTGAGAGGTAGCAGGGGCCTGAGGCTTGGGGGTCCTCTGCCTACGGGGCCCATTACCCTGGCCCTTGGCTTGCTGACCCTGGGGGGCAGCTTGGGCAGCCTGATATTGTGGGTACTGTTTGTAGGCAGTGCCCTTCCTCGGGTAAAAGGGCTTTTTACCCGAGCCCTTCTTTTTATGAGAAGGGGCAGAGGTCTTCCTCGACAGCCTTCTCCGTGTGAGGTGCTCAGTCTCGAGCTGAGCGGCCTTCTCAGTCATGGGCTTGCCAAAAAGGTTTTCACCTCAGCAAGGGACATCGACCAACTTGTCCTGAACCCATGGCTCGAGGTCCGATGACTGCAGCCATGCCTGGTGTCGAGCCGCGATGCCGGCTGCCGCAACTCGGGCCGAAACCTCGAAGCCATCGTAGGCAGCGCGGGACATGAACTTCGAGCAGTCTCGAATCCCCGAGGACAAGGACTTAAATCTCTGCAAGGGTTCCCCGGAGAGACCAGCAGAGAATCCGGCCAACTCCTTGGCCAGATCCCGCAAGTACATGCCCATGTACAGCTGGCTGGTAAGACTGGACACGGCAAGCAAGCATCGAGCCCAGAAAACACTTTCTACCGACGCCATCTAGGTTTCGGGCCTCCCTGCAAGGAGGCACCGCGGAGTGCATCTTCTGACTCTTCAGACGATGCATGGCCGATTCCACAACCATGGAATGGTGTGGTAGCTGTGCCTTCTGAAAACCAGGGCTCTTACGGAGCCGATAGATCGAATAGACTCGCTTGCTAAGAACCAGCGCCGAGGCCGGTGCCTCCCACATACGGAAGAGGAGCCATTCCAGCATTGGAGGAACCAGGACAGTAAAGGCCTCCTTCGGAGGAGAGTCATACTGTAGCGCCTCGAGCTCTTCAGCTCGAGGCTCTTCCTCGGGATCCGCCAGAATAGCCAAGGCAGTGGCCATATCCCGGACGAACTCCGAGAACCGGGTGTCCTCTGGGGGGACCTACTCCAGGGCTCAGACTGCAGTGAGTCCGAAGGGACACACAGAGTCTTAAAGGTGTCAGGAGACTCCTCGTCCTCCGTCTCCCAAGCCAACTCATCCGAGGAAGAGTCGGGGTCCGACCCCGCAGGGCCCTGGAGCACCAGCGTCGACGCCCTCGGTCCCGAACGGGAGGTCGAGGGGGACCGCAACCGAGGTCGACTCCGAGCCATGATGGACTCGAGTATCGGCTCGGTCTCCGGGGTCGACTTTGACGTCGATGTCCCAGTGGTCGGGGCAGATGCGCCAGACAGGCTGGCCATCAGTGCCCACTGCTGCTCCATGAAGGCAGACATTCTGCTCTCCAAGGCTGTCATCCTGAGACTCAGCTCGGGAGACGCAGCAGCCCCCGACTCGGGCCCCGGCGGCGCCAGGCCCGACGTCGGCTCCCTGGGAGGAGAGTCCACGAGGACTACGGGGGCTTACGTGTCCAGCAGACTCCGGCTCCATACGAGGAACTTTGGCAGGCTTCTCCGGTTCCACAGGCCCGGGGCGACGGTCGAGGGTCTTAGACCTGGCCCTCGAGGAGCCAGGGACCTCTTCCGATGACGCCCTCGCGAGCCGTTTCTTCCTCTTGCGTTCCCGGTAGGGGGACCCCCTATCTGAGGAGCTTCGACGGCGCTCGGGATCGGAATCCCGAGATGTCGAGGCCTCAGACGAGGTCCAGGCCCGGCCGGAGGCTGAGTCTGAGAAAAGCCGGTCCTTTTGCTGCTGGCGACTTCGCAGTGCCTTGGAAGACATTTTCCCACAGGCCCCGCACGACTTGGGATCGTGGTCGGGGCCCAGGCACCGAAGGCAGCAGTTGTGTGTGTCGGTGAGAGACATTAGTTTCTTACACCGATCACACTTCTTAAAACCACTGGAAGCCATCGGGGAAAAAAAAGAGTCCCCGTGAGGTCAAAAGACCGGCCTTCCAGGGAAAAAGAGAAAAAAGGGTGCGAACGCAAGCCACGAAGGGCAAAAACCGAAAAAGAGGAATCGGGCTCGATACCGGTTTACCGAACCCAGCGGGAGGGGAACCGGCGTCGAACCGGTAGAAAAAGAACAAAAAATCGCTGAAAATCTAATTTTAACCGGGAAAACTGGACACACGTCCGGTGGGCTTCACGGAAAAAAAAAGAGACTGAGGTAAGATGGCACCTTTAGGCGGGAAGGGAACCGCGCATGCGTGCCTGCATTCCCAAAGGTTTTCATAGAAAGCTGAGGAAATGCTCCGCTGGGACTTCATCGGCGTCGATGACACCCATATGTGAGGACTGACTTCCTGCTTGGTCCTGGAGAACCACCATCTCTTCCATTACTGTGATTATTTTACCCCATAACTCTGTGCCTCCCAGCATTCCCACCACATATGAAACTGGCTCCCATTCTACCCACACTGGCAGCAAGAATCGCCAGATAACACCACCCCAGCTTTGTGTAGCCTTTCGGGTGCGAGGTACCAACATAAAAACATTTCATAGCTATTTTCAACCAGATTGGTGGCCATTGACAATTTGGCTGTCCCTTGAACCAACCCGTCCCAGACTTCTTCCCCTCGACACCCCTATGCCCCTCTCCCACTGTAACATGTATTTTAATTTTTGGGGTCTCTCCACATTCAGTCCCCTATACAAATGCAACAGTAATCACTTCTTCCCTGGTGTGCCTAGGCAGAGAATCTCAAATCATGTTTTTTCCTTCAAGAAATCAGTCTGCACTGCCTTGTGTGTCAAGAAGTGGTGCATCTGTAAGTAGCTCCCCAATCAGTACATGTTCCGCAGTCCCTCAGAGGCCCATATCTTCCCATGATTGAGCCATTGCTTGACCTGACTCAGCCCTGGTGGTCCTGTTTTCTGCAAGACCCGAGGGCCAGGACCCTCCCCCCTCCTGAAAGGAGGCCAACAATGCCATCACCTGGGATACCATCTTCCCAGCTAGCAAATCCCATCAGTATCTGTGCCACACCTCCAACATGTGATGTATGTAGGGATTTGTTTCTTCCACCAACATCCCCCCTCCTCCCCATAACAGAACCTCCAAGGAGTGTCCCTTTGCTAGGTCACCCTCAAGGATTACTCATTACTTATGCTTCTCCCGCATCCAGGAGTAAATCCCCTTTAGCTGTGCTGCTTCATAGTAACTTCTAAAGTCTGACAGCCCCAGGCCCCTTTCCCCTCTGACTCTTTGGAGAACCACCTAACAAGCCTCCTAGGGGCAAACTGGTCCATCTTCTTTTTCACTACTCTCAGCACCCGGATAGGGACCTCCAACGGGAGGATCTGAAACAGGTACAGAAACCAGGGGAGATGCATCATTTTCACTGCCGCAATTTTACCAAGACACGAAAGATATCCTTGCCCCCACTGCCGAAGGAGACCATCTACCTCTCCCAACAACTTTTTATAATTCTGGTCATATGTCCTTATGATGGCAGCCCATATCTGGATCCCAAATATCTGATTTCCTTGGTTGCCCACCGAAAGGGGAAATGGTGTTGCAGCTGGGCCCTCAACTCTTCAGGGACTGTAAAATTTAAAATTTCAGATTTGTTCCAGTTCAGTTTAAATCCCACCAGGTACCCAAATTCTCGAAGTTCCCACATGATCAAAGGCAGGGAGATATGTAGCCTGGAAACTGCTGGGATGATATTTGCAAACAGCAAAATTTCATAGTCGCAGTCTCCCACTCGAATCCCCTGTATATCCCTACTCATCCGGATGCATGATGCTAATGGCTCCAGCATCAGAGCACACAATAGGGAGGAGAGAGAGCACTCCTGCTTCATACTCCTCTCTAACAGGAAAAAGAAAGAATATTTATTTATTTAATTAACTGTGCTTATATACTGCTTTTCTCCAGGTCAAAGTGGTGTACATTCAACATGAACCGTGGGTTACATTAAACCAGTGTTAACTTATGTACAACAAACAGGTAGAACTTGTATTTTAAACATATTTTACATATTTACAGGTTCATAGTGGATGCTTATGTTATAGTATTGTCATTGTAACTTTGAATAATATATTTATACGTCACTTCAAGGACATTAAGCTTAGCTTGGATCGCCAGCATTTGTCCCCGAAATCTCCCCTCTCGGTCCTTCACATATGCCTCTATCAACTGCAATAGGTAGGTGTGCAACTGAAACAGCTGCTCTTCCTTTTCTCACTTTAGTCGCACCCCCCACTTGAATTCCCTGCAGTGCAGCCTTAAACCCATCCCAAACCAAGCCGCAGCACACCTCCCCATTATCGTTTATCTCAAAGTAGTACCTCAAGCGCCTCTCCACCACTCTCACCACCCGCTCGTCCTCTAAAAGGAACTCATGAGGCACCATAAATGAGTGCTGCCTCCATCCCCTTGTAACTCCAGGATTACCTCCACTGGAGCGTGACCTGACCAAGTGATGGGCATCAATATCGGCCCCCTTAATCCTCGATGTTCTTTCTTTCCCCATCCAGACCATGTCTATTCGTGAGTAGGAGCCATATACAAACAAATAAAATGAAAACTCCCGAGTACCTGGGTGTGTGATATGCCAAGCATCCACTGCCCTCTGCTCCCTAATAAATCTTTTGAAGCAGGCTCTGTCTGCCCTATGTCCAATCCCTTTCCCTGTATTATCCTGACCCAGGTCCCTTGTCATATTAAAATTCCTCCAAAAATTAGCAAACCCACGTCCATATTTCTCAATTTATCCCCCATTTCCTCAAACCCCCCCCCCCCCCCCAAAGATCCATTTGGGGCATAAATGCAAGCAACTTTGATCCATTAATTCTCCATTCTCAATCTTATCAGCAAGTAGCTACCTGCCCTGTCCCAGATCACCTTCCCCAACTCCACCCATACAGGGCCAGCCCATCTATTGTACGGGAATGTTGCCTGCACATGACCCCGTGTCTGTGATAAAAAGGAACCTGCCGGCACGCTGAGTGCAAGGAGTTTAAAGTCTGATGATAAGCTTTTTACAGTTTAAAACAAAGGAAAAAAAAAAAACAGGTCATCTTTTCCACCTCATCCCCCCCCCCCCAACTCCCACCCACTGCAGGCACATCCCTGAATTTAAACTCAGCTTTCCCAAGAGTGAAATTGGTTATCAAAGGCTATTTTAATCAGCAACTCTTAATAGATCATCAGCAGTTCAATGAGAAGACATCATATATTAGCAAATAATATGCCAAAAAATCCTCCGTCCTTTAGTCTAGGTATTTCTACTTCCTTAGCAACTCTAAACAACAGAACAATTCATCAGTACAAAGATGCAGACATTAGTCCAGCACAAGATGGTGGGTACTGCATGTATTATTATCTTCCAGTTAGTGAGACGTTATGTGTGTGCTCTTGATGCAAGGAGCTCCTGGCTCTGGAGGATGAGTCTGATCTCTGGAGGCTAAAGTAGCAAAGGAGCTGAGGCAGACAGATATATATGGAAGAGACCTTCCAGGATATAGTAGAAAAGTCCCACCTCCAGTCTGGCAGCCTCTGTGCTGCCTTGGAGAGGTCACCTGGACAGTATAGCCTTCATGTGGCAGGAAGTAATCCTGTAGCCAAGACCAGCTCTCCATGGGATGTAATATTCTCTCATTCTGAGGATGTCTCTCCAGGGGCTTCTGCCCAGAAAGGAAGGGTTAGGATGGCCATCTTAGGCATGTACATAATTGGGTGGCTGCTAGGCATGACCTCACACATAACCTAAATAGGATTTTAGACAGTGCTGGGGAGGAGTCAGTTGTCCTGGTATACGTTGGTACCAATGACATGGATAATGTGGGAAGAAAGTTCAGAAAGCCAAATTTAGGATTTTAGGCAAAAAGTTGAGATTTAGGACCTCCAGAACAGCATTCTCAGAAATGCTTCCTGTTCCACATGCAGGACCCAAGAGAAAAGCAGAGCTCTGGAATCTTAATGTATGGATGAGATTATGGTGCAGGGAGGATGTTTTTAGATTTGATAGGAAGTGGCCTACATTCTGGAGAGGGGGGGGGAGCCTATTTTGCAAAGCTGGGCTTCACCTTAACTGAGGTGGTAACAGGCTGCCGGCTCTAACTTTCAAAAAGGAGACAGAGCAGCCTTTAAACTAAAACCTAGCAAAAAGCAGTTACTCAGGAGCGCATAGTTTAGAATAAGGTATCTTTGAAGGATATCATAGCATGGAAGATAGGTTGCATTAAAAGCTATAATAGCCCAAGTGCCTCTAAATAAAGAGCAGGAAGAGTTGAAAGGCTGCAAATTATCCCTGCCAACTGCTATGAAGTTTGTAAACTCAAGTAAGGTGACATTTTACTTACCAAATAATTTACTTTCCTTGCATCCTGCTAGAGCAGTCCAGAGAAGTGAGTTGTGTCCCCTACAAATAGATGTGGAGACAAAGAAAATATTCCAGAGGCTTCTTATGACATCACAGTGTAATTTTTAGCCTGAGCCACTAGGACCATATTTAGTATTCATAACCAAGCATATGGCAAGGAATCTCTGACCTCATACCACCTCAGCAAAAAGAAAGTTCAACAGAATAGGAAGCATAACTATGAATAGAACAACCTCAAGAGAAGGTTTGCCAGAAGGTTATGCACCTGCAGGGCAAACCACAGAATATCACAGACCAATACAGGTTCCAGTGGGAGATCCTAGACTGGTCTAGCATGACTAAAGGAAAGGACATTATCTGGTAAGTAAATTGTCACCTTCATATTGTCCTGCTAGAGCAATCTAGACAAATGGGTTATACCAAAGCTATGCCTCCACTGGATGGGAAGATGACACAGCAGCCTTTTAAAACCTCTGAGCCAAAGGCCATGTCCACCCAAGTGTGAACATCCCAGCAGTAAATGCTTGACAAAGATAGAAAGTGACATCATCACCTTTACATTGATCCGCAAACAGCACAAAAAGATATTCTGATGTGTGAAAGGAATTAGTAATCTTCAAGTCTCAGAGAAGCACACTCTGAACTTCCACTACGTGAAGGTCCTTGTCCTTTCCATGGCACTGCTCCTTAGAAAAGAAGGGCAGACTAACTACTTGCTTCACACAGAAGGAAGATACCACCTTGAGCAAAAAGGGAAGGATCATGCCGAATGCATACGGCCTCCTCCAAGAAGGATAAGTAAGGATCCCTGAATGATAATACCTGCAGCTCAGAAATACATCTCGCTGAGCAGATTGCAACTAGGAAGACAGTCTTAAGAGTTGGATCTGTAAGCACAGCCCACTTCAAGGACTCCTAGGGATCAGACATCAAGGCTCAGAGCACCAGGCAAAGATCCCATGAGAGAACGACTGAACAATGGGGAGGACGCAAGTGTCCAATCCCCTGAAGGAAACTGAAAACATCCGAGTGTGAGGCTATGGACCACCCCACTACTGGTCCTCTGAAACAGGATAGAGCTGCAACCTGAGCTAAAGGAAAGACCTTTGTCCAGACCATCCTGAAGGAAGGCAAGCAAGGATGGCAAAATCTGCCATATTAGGCCTAGTCTAATGCCCAAGGCACCAATGCTCAAAAAGGCATAAGACACATGTAGGCTGGATTGGTAGAATCTCTCCTCGCCTTAAGGAGCATGGAAATCAAGGCAGGAGAATAACCTTTAATTGTTAAGCAACACCTCTCAAGGGCCAAACTATGAGAAGGGAGCTACATCGCCTAGGAGGCCCAATCCTTGATGTAACAGCCCCCAGACTTGGGACAGTTGCACAGAAAGTATCTGCAGGATCCACATCAGGTCCCCAAACCACAGCCACCAGGACAATCCAACCAGGATGCCGCTCTATGTGTCGAAGTACACAACCCACGAGTGGCTACAGAGGAAAAATATACAGCAGGCAGAACTTTGTCTAGGACTGAACTAGGGCAATGATGACTTTGTAGCTTGCTTCCCTGCGGCGGCTGAAGAATCTGCACACTTTGGCATTGGATAAAGTCACTATCATGTCCATTGAAGGATGGCCCCAGAGGCACAGAATCAAGAGACAAACGCCACCTAACAGCTCCCACTCTCCAGAATTGAGGGAGTGGTGACTGAGGAAGTCCACCTCCACATTATCTATTCTGGCAATGTGTTGCGGCAACAGAGCAAAGAGGTTCCTTTCTATCCAAGAGAATAGGAGGGTCATCTCCATAGCCACTCTAGCATAATTCATGCCCCCCTATTGACTGACATTTGCCACTGCAATGGCATTATTCGAGTGCACCTGGACTGCTCTGACCTTGACTAAGGTCCAGAAGTGCAAAAGGACTAGATGAATGGCCCTTATATCTTGAGACGGTTGATGGGACATGCCACCTCCCAGTGGCTCTAACGGCTCTGAATTTGTTATTCACAATGGGCACCCCAACCAAATAGGCTGGAATCTCTTTCCAGGAGAAGCTACAAGTGATCATCCAGTGGCATATCCTTCCATCGGTTGCTCTGGCTGCTGCCATCACTAAAAGCTAGAAGAGAAGCCTGATCTCGGAGACCACACAGTCAGCAAGGACCTCTGAAGCTGCCTCAGATGGGCTCATGCCCATGGCACTATCTCAATTGCTATTGCCATCAAACAGAAAAGCTGTAAATTCAAAACCCTGGGAGCCTGCCAAGATCGGAAAGCTGCCAAGCTTGGCCAACCACTGTTTTATTTTAATCCCTCCTCAGGCAGGAAGACTCTGCCTACCAGAGTGTCAAATGTGCTCCCAGGTATTCCAATAAGGCTCCAAATGGCTTCATCCTTGATTGATCAACCAGCAGAGATTCTCCAGGAACTGTACCACATGGATTTAAACCAGAGATGCTTCGAACTGTGACTTGGCCCAGATGAGTTAATTGTCCAGATATGGGTGAAAACAGATCTCTTGGTGCCTCAGCGCAGTGGTTGCCACCACCATGACTTTTGAGAACGTCCTTCAGGAAGTGAAGAGAGACAAAAGGGAAGAGAAGCAAAGTGAAAATGAGCAAAGCATGGTGAAACAGAGAAAATGCTGTTGATCCTCTCTGATAGGGATGTGGAAATACACTTCAGCTAAATCTAGAGATGCAAGAAATCCCCGCAATGTACCATCTGGATCACTGACCGTAGGATCTCCATATGAAAGTATAGGGTGCTCAGATGAGTGTTGACTCCTTTAACGGCAAGAATCGGACTAAAAGAACTGTCTGTCTTTGGTACCACAAAATAGATGGGAGTACTGGCCCTTGCCCTGCTCGACAAGGGGAACTGGTACCACCACTTGGAGATGGAGTAACTCTTCCAACATGACTTGAACAGCGATTCTCTTGGTCGCTGAACCACATGGGGAGACAATGAAGGTGTTTGGGATAGACTCTATGCATTCTAGAACATAGCAATGCTGAATGGTGTCTGGCACCCACTGATCTTTGGTAAACTGGATCAGCTGAGCAGTTTCATAGAAGACATTCCACATTCTTACATTTTATTATACATTTACAAGACAAATTAAGCCAAAACAGTGCTCCACACTGCAACACTCCAGGGCATGATTACTATCATGTTCAAACATATAGTTTGATAGATTATTATTTCTATGTACATAGTTACTCTGTTCTATGTAACTGAGTATGTATCTGTTTTTGTTCTACTCAAATTGTTCTTTGTAAACCGTGGTATAGAAATTTTAGATAAATAAATAAATAAATATTAAAAGAAACCTACATCTTCTCAATTGGGGTGTCTTTGATGACATCAAGAAACATATGTATTTTAAAACCACAAAACAAGGCCTTGCTGTGACAGAAGAAAAGCTTTAACCAGAAAGTCCAAAGTCCAGTACTAGAATCACAATCAAGGTAGCAGGTTCACATTTTTATTTAATGGATGTTTTCAATAAAGCTGTTAACTCAGATATATCCAGTACTGAACACCTTATCTCCTAATGCAGTGGTTCTCAACCTTTTTTGTACCGTGACCCCTTTTACCATTAGTCAACTTGTGGTGACCCCCAATGATAAAGTCAAATGCGTCTCTCTTCCTTTACCGTTAACGCATTGTCGCTGTAATCATTTGTTGAATTATTAATATATTATAGGCCTTTGCAATATGTCTTTATTTATAAAATGTACTTATTTAAACCACAATAATTTAATCACAATAACAAGCAACAATATTTGATTTCAAAATTATGACTTTGTAGTCAAATCACTAATATGAAATAAAATTATTTTTTCTACCTTTGTTGTCTGACCAATTTATTCTCTGATCATGCTGGTCCTGATCTGAGGCTTCTGCTTTCCTGTCTTCTCTTAGCTCTCTTTCTATGGTCTATGGTCCATCTGCCATTTCTTATCTCTTCTTTTGTTTTCTTCACTTCTTTCCATCAGCATATTTCCAGTCCCAGTAACCCCTCCCCAGTATCAGCCCCTTTCCAGTCCTCACTCCCAGTACCTTCCAATGTCAACTTGCATTCCCATGACTGCCACTGGTGTCCATTCCCTTCCAGTCCCTCTCCTTCCCCACTGACCAGTCCCTTCTAATACAAATACCATGGCAGCCCCTCTCAGATCCACTCCCTTCCAGTTCCATTCTCCCATCCCCTCGTATCAGCACATTTGTAGCCTTAGCCCCCAGTTTTCTTCCAGGGCCAGCAGCTCTATCCTCCCCTCCACACAATCAGCCCATTCCCAGTCAAAGCCCCCAATCAGCTCACTTCTAGTGCTAATCCCCCCTCAACCCCATTACCAGTGCTAGCCTCCCCTAATCAGCCCAATACCAGTCCTACCCCCATCAGCTCATTACCAGTCCTAAACGCCACTAATGAGCTCATTTCCAGTCATAGCCCCCCCCCCAATCAGCTCATTTCCAATGCTAGCCTCCCATCAGTCCATTAACAGTCCTACCCCACCCCATCAGCCCATTACCAGTCCTAGCCTCCTCTAATCATCTCATTTCCAGTGCTAGTCCCCCCTCTCAACCCCATTACCAGTGCTAGGCTCCCCTAATCAGCCCATTACCAGTCCTACCCCCCTATCAGCCCATTACCAGTCCCAACCCCCCTTGATGTCCATTCCCAGTCCTAGCCTTCCCTAATCAACCCATTACCAGTCCTAGCCCCTCCATCTGCCCATTACCAGTGCTAGCTCCCGATCAGCCCATTATAATCCTAACCCGCACTGTCTCTCGCCTCTGTCCAGCATTTATCCCGTCTGTCCAGTATGTCCCCTTGTCTCTCCCCTTTGTCCATGTCAGCCCCCCTCCCTCCATCCATCCATATCAGACCCCTCCCTCCATCCCTCCATGTCAGCCCCCATCCCTCCCTCCCTCCATCCATGTCAGCCCCCCTCCATCCCTCCATATCAGCCCCCTCTGTCCATATCAGCTCCCTCCCTCCATGTCAGCCCCCCTCTGTCCATGTCAGCCCCCTCCCTCCCTCCCTCCATCCATATCAGACCCCTCCCTCCCTCCATCCATATCAGCCCCCCCCATCGATGTCAGCCGTGTTGCAGGTTCCCTGCCCCCTCATCACCTCTCCCCATGTCTGCCTCCCTTCTAATGCAGCCACGGCTCCATGCCTCTTAGGGAAACGCGGCTGTGCCTGTAAAATCGTTGCGGAGCCTCCCTATCTCTTGACGGGCTCCGTGCAGCATTGTCCCGCCTCCAAAGGAAGTTCTTTAACACTTCCTTTGGAAGCGGGTCAATGCTGCACGGAGTCCGTCGAGAGACAGGGAGGCTCCGCAATGATTTTACAGGCACAGCCACGGTTCCCTAAGAGGCAGGGAGCCGCAGCTGCATCAGAAGGAAGGGGGGGAGTTTGCCGCTGCCGAGAAGCAGACTCGGCAGCGGCAGCAACTTGTGCGCGTTTTAAATTTTTTTTTTTTAAACTTGGCGGAGACAAGGCGACCCCTGCTAAATCCTGTGGTGACCCCCGTTGGGGTCACGACCCACAGGTTGAGAACTGCTGTCCTAATGCAAACTGATTAGTTTTTGTGGAGGTAAATAGTATGACTTAGAAATCAAAAGACAAGCTGTTTCTAGAATCTTTAAAGATTTCAGAGGGATATTTTTTAAACATTTCAAAAAGCGTTAAGTAACTTATACCTTGGAAAATTAAACACAAATTCCTTCATCTAGCCATGTTTTCCCTGTTTTATTTTGCAAAACCAGATTTCCCTTAACCAAACGCACTGATGCTCCATGATCCTTTTCTCTCCATCGTTTATGCTCTTTTGAGCATGTTGGAAGGGGAAGAGTTGTGGATGCTTACATGAGCACTTTGTACACTGGAAAAGAAGCATCTTCCTTGCACTGTTGTACACATAATTAAGACTACTATGGAGAATTGAGTCACTCGAAGCTGCTGAGACAGACCCTTTTCTTGTGGAAAGAGGCTCTCTAGGGCCTCCTTCATCCCTCTCTTTTTTTTTTTTAAGAGACTGGACCAGTATTATAATTTGGTCTCCTCTGCTTCTATTATCATTTTAATGGACAGTATTATTGTTGGAATTGCAAATGAGAGTATGTTTGTGCTGGGTATGTGAGTGTGTATTAGTGGGGGCGGGGAGGGTATCATGGTGCTGTGGGACTCTGGGAAAGTTTTTGCCTGTTGACTATGATGGGGAGTGGAAAAACCTGGTAAGGCTGCGATCAAGTTGGGTCATTTCCTTATTTATTTAAGCTGGAGGTTTCAATGGAGAGAGGGGATTCAGATTGAGCAATTTTTGAAGGGGGTAGAGTTGTTCTGGGAGGAGGGGTGAGGGACATGTTGGTGATTTTGACCAGAATGGGGACAGGGATCAAATTACTTAGTGAGCTGGTGTTTGGGATGGGCCGTAGGGATGTATTGGGGCAATGACGGGATTAAGAGGGGTTGCACAGCCGAGAATTGCTTTAGGTAATTTCCTTAAATGTGAAGGGTCTTTTAAACTCCAAGGAAGAAGGAACTATTCTTATGAGAAGCAGAGATACAGAAATCAGAGATCCTGCTGGTTCAAAAAATGCATTTGTGAAGCTATGATGCGAAGCATCATCGCTAGGTGTTGGGTAACTCTGGCACTAACAGCAGCAAACATAGGAGGATGGCGGTTCTGTTTGAGGAATCAGTACCCGAAATCTTAACAGTGAAATAGGGCCTAAAGGGAGTTATATTTTTGTAAATGTGACTATAGCAGGGGTACTTTATACATTTGCTAGTGTCTATGGACCTAATGAACAGCAGGCTACTTTTTATAGAGATCTTAAAGTTGAATTAGCAAAAGGGTTACTATTGTTCGGTGGGGATTGGAATGTGGGTTTGAGTGCTGGAGAGCTAGATCATAGCGAGGTTTAGATTGAGCTAGGATTGAATTAAAGCAAATGTTGTGGGATTTAGGGGTGGTAGACGTGTGGCAACAGACAAACATGGGCCAGCAGGATTACATCTTTTTGTCACTTCCTTACCAGAGTTATTTGAGAAAAGAATATACCTGTGTAGCCCAAGCATTAGATGTAAAAATTGGAAGTAACACACTACGAGACCATGCGCCTGTAAGGACAGCAATGGAGGGGAAAGACTGGGAGAAGGGTGATAGGGTGTGGAGGCTCAAATAAAGATTGTTAAGGCAGGAAACTGTGAATCAGGAATTTGTATGAAAAACTAAAATACTATTTTGAATTTATTGATAATGGAGATGTGTAATATCCTATATTATGGGATGCTTTTAAAGCAGTTACCAGAGGATTTTACACAGGTAAAGCAGCGCAGATTAAGTGCCAGCAGGAGGCTAAGCTGATGGCATTGCAGGAAAGACTTGGAGAATTGGAAAGAGTCCATAAACAATTTGGTAATCAATGGATAATGCGGGATTTAATGGAGGTTAGGGGGAAAACAGTTTGTTGGCTGACCAACTGGTGATCCGCTTAATGCTGTTATGATGGCACTACTAGAAGAAGGGCAACAAAATGGACAAATTGTTACTCTATTGTTTGAGAAAAATGCAGGATGAGAGATGGGTTACTTGCCTTAAGAGCAGAACAGGGGACATGTTGACCCATCCACCAGAAATTCAGGAGCGATTTGGGGAATTCCTATAGGAACTATACAAGCGAGATGATGCTATCCGGGAGAGCTCTATAAATGAATATTTGAAAGATATCCAAGTACCCAGAGCTAGGAAGGCATAAGATAGAATCATTAGATAAACCAGTTACACTGGAAGAAGTGCTGTTGCCAATAAAATCTATGAATGGGGGTAAGACACCAGGCCTTGATGGGTTAATGCCAGACTTTTATAAAAGATTTGCTTTATCTAGTTCGATTTTATAATGGAGTGTTGCATTGTCTATGCTAAAAGCTTGGATATCGATGATTCCCAAGGACAATAAGGATAGAATTAATTTATTTATTTAACAGGATTTTTTTTATACCGCCTTTAAGCCAAAGCAGTTTACACAGAACAATATTTAAATTCAAGTGAGTTGCGTTACATAGAACATGGGAATACAAACTTGGAATTAAATATGGGGGGATTTACAGAAATCAGCAGTAAGTGAATGAGTTATGATGTATACAATTAAGTGGCATCATTAGGACCAAAATGTTCAATGAAGAGACGTGTTTTTAGAAGTTTCTTCAGGTCTTGTGTGGACTGTGCAGATCTGATGGCTTCTGGAAGTAAGTTCCAAATTGTTGGGGAGAATAGGGTAAAGGCTGTATTGTTTGTTTGCTGGATACATTTGGTCTTGAAGGGAGGGTTGGCAAAAAGATTCTGGTTTGCTGATCTTCTGGGCCTTGTTGTAGTAGTTCTTGTGATTAAGTCCTCAAGAAAGGGGGCCAATAGGTTATGGAGGATTTTATAGATGGTAGTTGTGATCTTATGTTTTATCCTTTAAGAAATTAGTAGCCAGTGTAAGCTCCTTAGAGTTGGTGTAATGTGTTGACGTCTTGATGTTCCCATTAGGATTCTGGCAGCAGTGTTTTGCACTAACTGGAGTGGATATAGTGCCTGTTTCAGCAGTCCCTGATAGAGTATGTTGCCATAATCGAGGTGGGGTGTGATTATGTCCTGAAAAACTGCTCTGTAGTCGCTGCATTGGAGTATTGGTCGTAGATGTTGGAGAGATTTAAGTTTCAAGTATGCGGTGTTGGCTGACTTCTTGATATGAGAAAGCATGTTCATATTGCTGTCAAGGGTTATATCAAGGTATTTTTCTTCAATTTTAACAATCTCTGCATGTTAGAGTATGCGTTTCTCTGGCAGAATGAAGGATGGGTCTCTTGTGACTAGTAGAGCTTCTGTCTTCTTGTTGTTCACTACTAGGTTTAGTTCTGCAAGGATAATTGAAATGGCTGTAAAGCAGTCTAATATGACTGAGAAGTCTGGGTGTGTGGAAGAGCATATAGAACATGATGTCATTGGCATATAGATGAAAGTGCATGTTCCATTTTCTTAGTAGACTGCAAATAGGCTATATGTAAATGTTAAACAGAAGGGCTGATAAGGCCGATCCCTGTGGAAAGCTTTGCCTTAGGATGAATTGTTTGGATTTGAGAGATCCGACTTTTACTTGTAGCATCCTATCAGAGAGGTAGGATGTAAAGCAGTCTATGGTGTTCTTGTGGAGGCCTATGTTACTGAGTTTGGCCAGAAGGGTATGGTGTGATATGGAGTAAAAGCAGCACTGATATCCAAGAATATCATAATGAATCCTTGCAGGAATATCATAATGAATCCTTGATGAGGTTTATCCAAACCTCTGATTAGTGTGTTAAAGAGAACAGTGAAGAAAGTGTTTACACCATGCTGTGAGCAGAAACTGTGCTGATGGGGGTCCAGAGGAGCACGGGCGTCAACATGTTCTTGGAGTTGGTGCTGTCCTGTCTTTGATTATATTGGATACGAATGGAATGCTGGCAATCGGTCGATATGAACTGGTGTCAGCTGGATCCAGTGATGATTTCTTCAAGGTGGGTCATATCGGAGCTGTTTCAGGGCAGGGTGTAGGTATCCTTGAGAGAGGAAGGTGGGGACTATCTTTAGTATAATCAGTGCAAACTCAGTATGATGGGATTTTATCAATGTGACTGGCCATGGATCCAATGGGGAGGTCGTGGTATTCATGATGCGGATGATGTTGGTGAGTTCTCTCTGTGTAATTAGTCTAAAGGAATGCCAGAGGTGATCTTGGGATGGGTTATCTTGTTTTAGGAGGGGTTCTTTGGACAGGGGAGGTGTTGAGGATTGCCTATAGTAGAGGAAGTCAATCATGGTCTGCAGGTCTAGTTGACCTTTTGAGTTTGTGAGGTATGTTGATATAGTGTCCCTGGTGAGGGAAGACACAATGGAGAATAATTCTCTCGGGCGGTTGAAAGGTTTCATGAGGATATTGGAGTAGTATTCCTTTTGACAACTGTTGATGAGACTGTTGTATTCAAGTTGCTTGGAGATGAATTGTTGTTTGATGAATGTATCTTGTGTTCATTTCCATCTTTTCTCTATCAGTCTGAGCTCTCATCTGATAATACTTTGCGAGAATACCAGGGCAGATGTGCCAAGTTCGGGGGGGGGTCGTGGAGTGAACATGGCAACTTTGTTAATTACTATGTTCCAGGAGTGGATGAGACTGACTAAGTCATTTAAGTCAGATTCAATACGCAGGGGAGACATTATCAAGAAAAGATTGCATGTTGAACGCTTTAAATCAGCGTATTTAGTGCTATTGCCGGGGGAATGGGGGATGAGTGTGTGCAATCTGGATACTGGTTGGCAGTAAAAGCAAAATCATTGCATGATCTGCCCAGGGCACTGGGTCACTCTGGGTGTTAAGATCAGCTGTGGGGAAAAATTTAGGTGCAAAAATGAGTTCTAGGGTTGCAACTTTAGAGTGTGGGGGTGCATTATTAATCTGGTTTTGTTGAAGGGCTTTCATGGCATTCATGAAGGCACTTGCTTACTTTGTGGAAGTGGATGGGAGGTTGAGGTCAACCAGAAGGAAGAAGAGTTAGATGATGTATGTGTGCAGGCTTCCTCCAGGAGATCCGATAAATCATCAATATTGCAGGAGGGTGTATGATAAGTTAAGTAGATAGTGTGGTTGCAATTGGAGATGATGAGGAAGTCTAATGTTTGTAGGTATTGCAATTTAACCATGGTGAAATGCTCTTTTGCTAATATTAGGGCCTCTCCTCCTCTTCTGTCAGTTCTGGGGCAGTTAAAAAGCTTGTAGTGGGGGGCAACATTGTCAGTGTTTGAGATACAGCTTTCTGTGATGCACATGAGGTCAGTATTAGTGAGTTGCATGTAGCCTGCAATTGTTTGAGTTTTGTTGCAGATTGAGCGGGTGTTTATGAGAGAACATTTGATTGGGTAGAGAAGGCGCTTCTGCCTGATGTTTGGTTTCTGATGCTGATTTGTATCAGTCTACGTGTGTGCTGTGCTTTGAGGCGCGAGATTGGGTATGTGGGCTTTGGTCTATAGAGAATTAGGATGCTGGTGCTGTGTGTAGCTAGCAAGTGTGTGGTCATTAGCAGAAAGAGCAGTATCAATAACATCGCAATGTAGGGTAGGAGATTTTGAGGCATCATGTTGAGCTATGCAGTTGTTGGCTTACCAAGGAGGAGTTGGCTGGAGTTGTTTCTATGTTCTTTGGATGTTGTTTGGTTAGCTTGGTATGTTTAGCATGCTGGGAGTAGGCTGGCGTGTTTCTTGATGCGATTTTGTAGTTGGTCTGATTACTTGTGTGCTCTTTGGGGTGGCAGAAGAGTGGTGCTGTCTGCTGTCTCTTGCCTGGTTCTATGCCTAAGGGCCACACCAGAATGGAATGCTCATCCTATCAACCTATTTCCTTGCTCAATGTGGATGGTAAAATTTTAGCGAAGGTGTTGGCAATGAGGTTGAGTGGGTGTATGGCCAAACTGATGTATGTAAACCAAGTGGATTTTATACCATAGAGATAAGCTTCCGATATCAGAAAAATACCTGGTTTGACCCAGGTGACAAGGGTGAATGATCAGGGGGCTTTCTTGCTATCGATAGATGCGGAAAAAGCCTGTGATCGGCTGCACAAGGATTCTCTGGAAAAGTATTGTTTAAAGCTGGTCTAGGAGTAAATTTCTGTACACTGGTAGCTAAGGTGTATGAGGGGCCTTCCACATGTATTAGAGTAAATGGTGAGGACTCAAAAATGTTTAGCATGGGGAGGGGCACAGATCAGGGATGCCCCCGTGTCTCCCCTTTTGTTTACCCTGACAATGGAGCCCTTAACTACCGTGTTTCCCCAAAAATAAGACCTACCCTGAAAATAAGACTTAGCACGTTTTTCTGAGATTCCCATAATATAAGCCCTACCCCGAAAATAAGCCCTAGTGCAGATCATGTCTGACAGATTCGGAACCTGAGGGGTCACCGGGGAGGAGTTTTCCTCCTGCTCCACTCCCCGACGCCGATCAGATGTCAGTGCTGTGCTGCGGGCCTCTTCCTTCGCTCCAAGGGTGCTCTCCTTTAAGTTCTTGGTGTTGTTGTGCCTGATTGGCTTTGGCGGGTGGACCGGGGAGGAGTTTTCCTCCTGCTCCACTCCCCGACGCCGATCAGGTGCCGGTGCTGAGCTGCGGGCCGCTTCCTTTGCGCCAAGGGCGCTCTGCTCTTTGGAAGATGGTGCTGTTGTGGCCTGATTGGCTTCGGTGGGAGGACCGGGGAGGAGCTTTCCTCTTGCTCCACTCCCCGACGCCGATTGGGTGCCTGTGCTGTGCTGCGGGCCACTTCCATCATCTGTGCGGGCGGGAGCTGCAGCGCCACTCATTCTGTGCTGTCAAGCTGTATATCAAAAAAAAAAAAAGCCCTACCCCGAAAATAAGCCCTAGTGCATCTTTTGGAGCAAAAATAAATATAAGACCCAGTCTTATTTTCAGGGAAACACGGTATTAAGGTTCCAGCAGACAGGAATATTAGAAGGATACAGGTGGGAACTGAGGAAAACAAAGTGTCATTATTTGCAGATGATGTATTGTTTTCCCCGACTTCTCCTTTGACATTAACAAACTTGCTTAAAGGACTGAAGGAGTACTCTGAGGTGTCAGGTTTTCAATTAGACATGACTAATTCCGAAGCTCTGAATTTTTCGTCGTCTCCTAGCCTGGTAGACAGAATGAGAAATAGCTTTCCGTTTTGGTAGTCCATGGAGAAAGTAAAGTATTTAGGCGTACATCTGAGCCCGGATAGCAAAACTTTATATACAGTTAATTACAGGACCCTGATGAAGGAAATTTAAAAAAAAAAAAAGATTTGTTATGATGAATTAAATTCTCCATTTCTTGGTTTGGTGGAATTATGGCTGTTAAAATTAATATATTGCTGATATTGATCATTTTTCGAGCACTCCCGATTCCAGTCCCTAGGAAGGTGTTAATAGATTTGCAACAAAAAATACTACAATTTATACTGCAGAACAAACCTTCAAGAATAGCATGGGAGATGCTTTGTCATAGATGGAAGAGGGGTGAGATGGGGGGCCCAATTTTATAAATTATCAACGCATCCAGAACACTGCAGCGCGTCTGGTCACCTTTTCTCGTTCTTTCGAACATATTACCCCGATTCTTCTCCGGTTACATTGGATGCCCCTCCGCTACCGCTTTCACTATAAATTTTTGATTTTGGTTCATCGCGCTATCCATACCAGCAACCCCCTCTACTTAGCTGACTGTGTTTCATTACACTCCCCTCACCGACAACTTCGCTCCATCCATACCAATCGTTTATCCCTACCTTCACCTTCCCATGCCCATCTGGAACAGACACGCCATTCAGCTTTTTTCTTTCTCGGACCATTATTATGGAATATGTTACCAACTCACCTCCGGCTAGAACCATCATATCCTCAGTTTAAGTCTTTGCTCAAAACTCATCTTTTCCAGAAAGCATTTGACCTCACCCCTGAGGCTTTTCCCTGAGTATTGTCTGTCCTTGTCTTTTGTCTTGTCTATAGCTGCCTCCCCTTACCCCTGTCTTTGTGATCTGTGTGGCACAGTTTAGGCCACTCTGTACTATGATTTGATATTTGTGTGCAGTGCCTCTGTCTTACTTTGCTCCCCTCTTTCCTGTCTATTTTTTGGCGTTCATTTTCTAGGTTTGCAGTGTGTAACCAGTTTTTATTGTACACCGCTTAATGTTTGTACAACAGCGGTCTATCAAGTGCTAATAAAGATAAAGATAAAGATAAAGAGGCCGGTCTGTTATATGCACTACTGAATGGGCCTAGTTGGCAGATAGCAAGCTATGAGTGCAGTTGGAACAAACTTTGGTGGGTGAGACTCCATTGGTAGTGTTATTATGGTGTATTTTTGCATTGCTGCAATGGAGGGAATATAGAAGAGAAGATGTCCCTGTATATAGATCATACTCAGAGTCTGGGATGCTCAATTCAAGAGTAAAGATGATTACTTTTCTGTAAATACACCAATCCAACATAACTTGATGGTGCTTTGGGGTATGCAGAGAGATACTTATAGGGAGTGGAAAGGGAGAGGGTTGAAGTTTTGGGGCCAGTTTATTTATTTATTTTTTTATTTATTTACATTCTCTTATATACTGCACTATTCTGCATCAGTGCGGTTTACATTGAACAAACTGAAATTACATTGAACAGGGCATTATAACTTGGAGATAACTATTTTACAGGGAACATGGGCTATGGAGGGTTAAGTGGCTTGCCCAAGACCACAAGGAGCACCTGTGGGACTAGAAACCCCAGTCCTTCCGGCCCAAGGTTGCTGTCCTCTAGTGGGATTTGAACCCCCAACCTTCTGGCCTGAAGTACCTTGCTCCAACCACTAGGCCACTCCTCCATGGGAAATGTGTTTGTTTCATAAAGTTATAGCGGCAATATAATATACCTGCAGGTCACTAGATGGCTTACTTGCAGAGAAAGCATATGATGAGTAGCAAAATTATCAAGGGAAAGCTGGAGGATGTGAAAAATGTTTTGTTATGCCTCTACCAGTATAGTGAAATGAACTAAAGGATTGATTATTAAATTAGGCATTTAAGGTGGATTGCAAAGCATTACTTCTCAGTATCAACAAGAGTGGGAACGGGAATTGGAGGTTCAATATATTGTAAAACAATGGGAACAAATGGAGGCAGCTTTGCCTAAATCTTTTGTGACAGTTATTCAAGAAAATAGCTATAAGGTTCTATATGGACAGTATTTGACCCCTGTGCGTTTTCACAACATGTATGCTGGGATCTCATAGATGCTGGAGGGCCTGAGAGAGGGGGAGCAGGCAATGTCAAAAGACAAGGCTTTTTGGCATGATACACTTTAAAATCTAAAACACTGTAAGGGGGGAGGGATCTCCTTTGGGACCCAGGTATTTTTTTGTTGAATAGCAGCAATGTGGGGAGTGGACTATATAAAAAATATTGGATAAACTCTGAATGCAGCCAAGCTGGTAATAGTAGCATCAAGGAAACAAGTGAATGCCCCAGTTAGTCAGAAATAGCTGGCCAGGTTGTGGGACATCAACAATATGGAATGGCTGACTGCCTGTAGGTGGAGGAAAATGGAACGCTATTAGAAGGTGTGGGAGCCATTCTACAAAACTTACCTTGTCCAGGAATTAACTAGGCTATTCTTGATCCTGAGAGGTTGGGAGGGGTTTGGGAAAGTGTGGGGAGGTAGGGTGGGTGGGTTGTTTTGGTATTTTTGTTATACTTGATAAGTGTTTATGAAAAACAAAAAGGGTAAAGATGGATCATGTATGGATGGGCACCAGTGACACTAAATGTAAATATAGCAAGAGTGACTTTGGAATATGTAGCCATATCTGATGGCTTGTTTTGGTATATTGTGCAGGCCCAGATAAGTAAAAGAAAAGGTACAAAGAAGGGCGACCAAAATGATACAGGGGATGGAAGAATACCTCTATGAGGAAAGACTTAAAAGGTTAGGGCACTTCAGCTTGGAAAAGAAACAGCCAAGGGGAGATATAATAAAGAACCACAAAATGATGAGTGGAGTGAGGCAGGTAAACATAGATCGGTTGTTTAATCCTTCAAAAAGTAGAAGACTAGGGGACATACAACGAAGCTACAATGTAGAACTTTTAAGACAAATCAGAGAAAATCTTTTTTCACTCAACATGTAATCAAACTCTGGAATGCGCTGCCAGAGGATGTAGTAAAAGCTGTTAGTGTAGCTGAGTTTAAAAGAGGTTTGAAAAATGCATAATCCATTATTAAAGTGGACTGGGAAATCCACTGCTTACTCCTGCGATATACAGCATAGAATCTGTCTACCTTCTGCGATCCTACCAGGTACTTGTGAACTGGATTGGCCACTGTTGAAAACAGTATATTGGACTTGAGAGACCTTTGATCTTTATTTCTTTACTAGAATTTAGCTCACACCTTTCAAGCAGACATTCAAAGCGAGTTACATTCAGGTAAATAGGTATTTCCCTGTCCTGAAGGGCTTACAATCTAAATTTGTACCTGAGGTAGTGAAGGGTTAAATGTCTTGCCCAAGGCCACAAGCAGTGTCAGTGGGATTTGAACCCTGGTCTTTCAGGTTACAGGCTGATGCTCTAACCAGTAGGCCACTCATTTTATGTTCTAATGAATTACAACTATGTTGAAATCCCAAGACACTGTAGGCAGCAATAGGGGAGATTACAATAGAAGCAAGTTGCTCATAAAGCAAACTTCTAAAGGCTGTAGAGAGATGGAATTTCCTTCCACATGGTGGTGATGAGCACTAACAGCACTGAAGTGGACCCTTATAGAGTTGGTCTTGAGACCAGATTGTGAGAGGACTAGAAGATAATCAAGGAGACTTTGTATAGAACAGGAGAAAGGATCTAGGGGCTACCCCTTACACCAGATGGCAAACCTCCACCATTTTAAACCATAAGACCTCCCCCCCTAGTGGGAGCTCTCCTGGAATCGAGGACATTGGATACTCCAACTGGCAGGTTCAAAAGGTTCAATTCTAGCCCTTCAAGCTATGAGGCAAGGACATTGGCATGCAGATGTTTTCCCTTATCCTGTGAAATCAAGGTTTGCGATTCACCCAGACATATGGGTTTCTGGATTGACAGCCTTGGAGAAAAGGAAATCAAGGCTGTCTGGGCTAATCAGGTGCTATGAAAATCTGAGTGCTTGTTGTTTTTGAGTTTCAGGGCAGTTCTTGCTATTAAAGGAATGAGTGGATATGCTTACAGAAGGGCCATTCCTGCCATGGAGGAGAAAAGCATCCGAGGCTAGTTTTTCACCCAACAACTACTCTGAAGCAAAACCGATGGACTTGCCTGTAGGGGCATGGCAAAGATGTCTATCAAGGAGGTGCCCCACTCTCGAAAGATAGTCCATGCCATCAGAATACATTCATGAGGATGAAGGACTCGGTTCAGCTTGTCTGCCAGTGTTGCTCTCTCCAGCTAGATACAAATGGGAAAGTTCCAGTCTGATGGTTTCTCAACACAGGAGGTATGAGCCCATTCCTTTCTGCTTTCTGACATTGCAACTCGATTGCCCATTTGAATCATGATAATTTGGTTGGCCTTTAGAGAGTCTGAAATAGCTCTCCATTCCAGGAAATTGGAGACTCTCCTGGGTGGACCATAATCCCTTGGTATGAAACCCATCAAAACAAACTCGCCAGCTAAATTTGCATGCATGTATCAACAGTTTTTGGTAAGGTGGCTCCGGAAAGAGAGGTTTGGTGACAGAGATGTCATTGCTGAGCTTGTGAACGGACTGCATCCACTGCATACTCAGGGTCCACCGAGATTGCCTCAAATGCACATGTGCCATGGGAGCTATATCAATTGTGGAAGCCATGTGGCCCACCATTTTCAACACAGTTCTCGCCGATACCTGCTCTTTTCAATTTCCCCTAGTTGCAGCACCAAGCAGGTGAGCCGGTCATGCTGAAGAAAGGCTCTTACCAGAGTCATGTCTAGCAGGGTTCCAATGAACTCCAATCAACGTGAAGGGTTAAATTGGACTTAGGACAGTTTATGACTAATTCTAGTAATTCCAGCACCTGGATGGTAATGCTTATTTTTCTTGAACGCCTTCTTGAGTGGTGCTCTTGATGAGTCAATCATCTAAGTAAGGAAACACATGCACCCACAGTCTGCCTAGATACACTACAATGATAATGAGGCATTTAGTGAAAATCCAAGGAGCAGATATGAGGCTCAAGGGCAGAATGCGAAGTGGTGTTTCCCTAGGACTAATCTAAGATACTGCCTGTGAATGGGATGTATGTGGATGTGGGTATAAGCATCCTGTAGGTCCAGAGAATATAGCCAATTTCCTTTTTGTAGAAAGGCGAGCAGGATACTGAGCAAAAGCATTCTGAACATTTCCTGTATTAGAAATGTGTTCAGATCTCTCAGATCTAGGATAAGAAAGATCTGACCATATTTCTCATATGAGAAACGTTCAGCATGTTTTGCTCAGTATCCTGCTCCCCTTTCTACAAAAAAGATTTTGGCTATGTTCTCTGGACCTACAGTATACCTAAACCCACATCCAGATACATCACAAATCCTGTTTTCTTTAGCACCAGGCAGTACTTGCAGTAAATCCCATGCCCATTCTGCTCCAGCAGCACAAGCTCAATGGCATTTGCCATGTGAAGGGCAGAGGTTTCCTGTAAAAGTGATTCCTAGTGCTGAGGGATGAAGAAATGTCATCTCAGGGAGAATCTGGAGAGAGTTTGAATAGACATAATTGGTACACAAAATAGATTATTTTGAGTACCGAGCTGTTAGAGGTTATGAAGGGCTACTAGGCTGCAAAGATGGCAAGTCTCCGTCCAACAGGGAGGTTGTCCAACGCTGGTACTGGTAGATTGGCTATGTTTGAGGAACAGTCTCAACGCTGTTCCTGGTTTTGGCTGAGGAGCTGGCTGGGCCTTCTGAGGCCTCTGCTGCCTGATACTGGAGCAAGGGGCCTACTTTGAATAGAAAGTGTAGAGTAGAAGGAGAGTACAACTAAGCATGTGTAAACAGTAGGACCTCTTCTGTCCTCTCTCTGGTACATCCTGGAAAAGGAAACTGGGTCGACAGAGGCCTGAAAAGGATTTACAAGGGGTTACTATGTTGCTTCATCATGGTAGCAGCCTCCTGAGCCTCATCTCTGAAGAGATTCTCCCCACTAGGCTGTAAGTCTGAGGCCTAGAGCCATGAGAGCCAATAATCATTGCAGAGATCCTCGATGCCTATTGAAAATATCATAGGTAGCTTGTACCAGACATTTTCACGCACTCCTCCTCTTGTCCCACCAGGGAACGGCACTGCAAGACTTTCTCAGAGGGAAAAACTTTGCAAAAACCTCTAGGCAAACCTTAAGCCTCTGCCCCCCTCCCCCCTTAGCTGTCAGCACCTTTAGCTTAGCTTTGAATGTCTCGCTCTTTGCAGCCCCCAGAAGCTGCCACCATAGGTGGCTGCTTCATTTGTCTGGTGCATGGGCTGGCTCTGGATTGACCTTCTTGCTGATAGGAGGCATGGGGGGGGGGGGGGCAGATCTACCACATTTTCATCTACAGCCTGTGCAGTGCACAGGCACTCTCACTGCATGCTTGGGGGGAGAGGGGGGATTCTGGATGATTTTCAACTCTTCGGCACAGTGTTCCTCTTCTGTGTCCAAATTAAATGGAACAGTATCAACCAATTGTCTACCAAACTCATGAAAGGACATATCCTCAGGAGGAGACTAATTGCTTATGAGATAGAAAGGGGTCTGAAGGGAGGTCCGGAGATCTCTTCCAAGAAGTATTCAGAATTGTAGTCGATCACGCAAGAATGGCTGGACTCAAGACACAGAGAGGTACTCCAAGGATATCTGAGTCACGACCTGAGTCAGTTTTCCCATCTTAATGCTAAACTTAGTATAAGGTGGATCAGTTACTAAAGCCTGGAGCTCACTTGCTCTGTGTGCTAAAGATAGTACCACCAAAAATAAGACCTTCCAGATAAGGTATTTTAGTTTGCATGTACCCAGTGGCTCGAAAGGAGGATTCATCAGCTAGGTTAAGACAACACTGAAGTCCCATGACACTGTGGGAGGCTTGATGGGAGGCTTCAATAGAAGTATGCCTTACATAAATTGAACTAAAGGATGTACATAGACAGTCTTACTTTCTACATGATGGGGATATGCACCAACTACACATAGGTATACCCTAACAGAATTCTTTTCTTTAAGCTTGACTCAGACAAATACAGAAGGTATTCAAGCAGGAAAAGGGATCTAGGGCTTTTCCATCAGAGCAAATGGAAAACCTTATAGGGGAATCTCCCCAGAAAGCATAACTTTTATAACATTGTCAGGTAGATTCAGGGAAGCCAATGTTACCTTTTCAACATCCAAGCTTTGAGGGTAAAGGACTTGATGTTGGGGTGCAACAGAGTTCCTTGAGACCGTTTTCATCAGCAATGGAAGAGACCCACCCCCCATAAACAATTCTTTGGAGCTTCTGTCTCAGTCAAAAGGGGGCTATGAAAATCATTATCCCCTGGTCTCGACTGAATTTCAGGAGAAATTTTGCTACCAAGAGAATCACATGACCAGATGGGATAAATCCCAGGATACTGAAAGAGCTCAGAGACATTCTTGCAGGGCCATTAAAAGATGTTTTTAATAGATCCTTGGAGACAGGAGCAGCTCCTCAGGACTGGAGAAGGGCTGATGTGGTACCTCTTCACAAAAGTGGTAACAGGGAAGAAGTGACAAACTACAGGCCAGTAAGGCTTACCTCTGTGGCGGGAAAAGTAATAGAGGGACTCCTGAAAGAGTGAATAGTGGACTTTCTCAACACCAAGAAGTTGCATGATCTGAGGCAACATGGTTGTACCAAAGGACGATCATGCCAAAAAAATCTAATTGAGTTCTTTGACTGGGTGACCACAGAACTAGATCAAAGGCATGCGATGGATGTCATCTACCTGGATTTCAGCAAACCAGTGATACTGTTCATCATAAAAGGCTTATCAATAAACTCAACAGCTTGGGGATGGGTCCCAAGGTGCTGAACTGGATCAGAAACTGGTTGATTGACAGATGACAGAAGGCGATGATAAATGGTACTCACTCGGATGAAAGGAAGGTGATTAGCGGTGTGCCCCAGAGTTCGGTCCTGGGATCGGTACTGTTCAATGTATTTGAGTGATATTGCCGAAGGACTGAATGGAAAAGTCTGTCTTTTTGCAGATGACACAAAAATTTGCAACAGAGTGGACTCCTCTGAGGGAGTGGAGAACATGAGGAAAGATCTACAAAAGCTGGAAGAATGGTCTAATGCTTGGCAGTTAAGATTTAATGTGAAAAGGTCCAGTGTCATGCACTTGGGAAGCAGAAATCCAAGGGAATTGTATGAAATAGGGGGCAAGAGGTTGGTATGCATGGACCAGGAGAAGGATATCGGAGTGATTGTTTCTGAAGATCTCAAGGTGGTGAAACAGTGCGATAAGGAGGTGGTAAAAGCCAGAAGGATACTGAGTTGCATACAAAGAGGAATTACCAGCAGAAAGGAAGAGGTACTAATGCCACTGTAACAAGTCACTGGTGAGGCCTCACTTGGAATATTGCGTTCAGTTTTGGAGACCATATCTCGCAAAGGATATAAAAAGACAAAACAGTTCAGAGGAAGGCGACCAAAATGTTTTGGAGCCTGCGTCAGAAGACTTAAGAGACTTGAAGACCTAAATATGTGCACTCTGGAGGAGAGGAGGGGAGATACGATTCAAACCTTTAAAAACTTAAAGAGTGTTAATGAACAAACGAACCTCTTCCAAAGATGGAGAAACTGTAAAACAAGAGGGCATAACATGAAGCTGTAAGGTGGCAAATTAAAAGGCAATGTCAGGAAATACTTTTTCACTGAAAGAGTTGGTGGATGCTTGGAATGCCCTCCCAATGGAAGTGGTGGGGGCAAATACAGTGACAGAATTCAAAATGGCATGGGACAGACACAGTCGATCCCTTTATAGCAGTGGTTCTCAAACCCAGTCCTGGGGGCCCACCAGCCAGTCGGGTTTTCAGGATATCCACAATGAATATGCATGAGAGAGATTTGCACGCCTTCTACTTCCAGTATATGCAAATCCCTCTCATGCATATTCATTGTGGATATCCGGAAAAACTGACTGGCTAGTGGGCTCCCAGGACTGGGTTTGAGAACCACTGCTTTATAGCAACAGGATAAAATCTAAATAAACATAACTCTCTCTTATATCTCAACAAATAGGGGTGATCTACACGGAGTGGTGGGTAGACCCCTATACAAAGGCATGGAGAGGGGCAACCTGCACAGAGCGGCAGGTGCACCTACTCTTGCCGCATGCTGGGCAGACTAGATGGACCATGCTGGTCTTTATCTGCCATCATATACTATGTTACATATCTAACATTTTTGTTAGTGATATTGCAGAAGGGTTGTCAGGTGAAGTTTGCCTCTTTGCAAGTGATACCAAAATCTGCAATAGAGTAGATACCCAGAAAGGAGTAGATAACCTGAGGAGGGATCTAGCTAAGCTTGAAGAATAGTTGAGAATTTGGCAGCTGAGATTTAATGCTAAAAAATGTGGGGTCATGCATTTTGGCTGCAAAAATCCAAAGGAGAGGTACAGTAATAAGGGGTGAAGTACTTCTATCCATGAAAGAAGAACGGGACCTGGACATGATCATTTCTGATGATTTTAAAGTGGCTAAACAGGTAGAAAAGGTGACAGCGAAAACCAGAAGGATGCTTGGATGCATAGCAAGAGGAATGGCCAGCAGAAAAAAAGGAGGTGATAATGCCTCTGTATACGTCTTTGGCGAGACCTCATTTGAAGTATTGTGTGCAATTTCTGGAGACCACACCTTCAAAAGGATATAAACAGGATGGCGATGGTGCAGAGGGTGGCTACCAAAATGGTTAGTAGTCTTCATTATAAGCTATATGAGGACAAACTTAAAGATCTCAATATATATACTTTAGAGGAAAGGTGGGATAGACGAGATATGACAGAGACATTTAAATACCGCCACAGCATAAATGCACAGGAAGAGAGCCTCTTTCAATTAAAAGAAGCTCTGCAATGAGGGGACATATGATGAGGGTGAAAGGGGATAGACTTGGAAGTAATATGCGGAACTATTTTTTTTTTACAGAGTGATAGATGCATGGAATAGTCTCCCAGTGGAGACAGTAGAGACTAGGACAGTATCTGAATTCAAGAAAGAGGGGCAGCTGAAAACCATTCAAGGGGATCGTGCAGCTATTGAAGGCCGGCTAGTATCCAGCCAGTCTGGAGAGGCCCCACAGCAACCTTTGGCAGCAGATGTATTGGCGGCAAGCAATACTGGCACCGGCGAAGTGTCATTTCTGGACGTTTCTGAGGTGACTTCCACTCCAGTTTGTTTGCTACAGAGACTGAAGGAAATCACTTTGGAAGTAATTTGGGAAGCTATAATTTCATCGTCTGTGATAGTGAATAGACAAACTTCTGAACTGTCAGTCAGAACGCAGAAGAACACGGAGCAGATAAGTTCTTCTAAGAATGATTTGGATAATATGAAGGTACACGTAGAAAGGCATGGAAACCAACTGGCAAGGTTATCAGACTTGAATGACTGTCTTGTTAAAGATAATGTGATTCTACACTATAAGTTAGAGGGGTTTTTTCCAGCCTAACCACTTAATAGCTTTTATAAGTGCCAGGCTCCTGTTAACATCTTAGTTGCTATGTCTGTATAATTTTAACTCTCACAGGATAAGATAGCTGTAATCATTCATTTAGCCATCTTATTTGTTTAATAGATTTTTTTTCTCTTTTATTTGTTGTTAGGGTTTCCTCTATCACAATTTGCAATTCAAACAAACCACGAGAACTCTTCAATATTGTCAAACAACTGACAAAAGCACCCAACCACTCCGACCAGCTACCAAACATCCCACCTGAACTACTAGCACGACATTACAAGCAGCTTCAACAACCACAGAATCCTCAACCGAATGCAGACACAACAACAAACCACCCCATCACCACAGACAGAAACTAGAACACGTTCGAAACAGTCACAGAAGAGGAAGTATCATCCATCATCTCTCGACTAAATACCACCACCTCACCACTAGACCCCTGTCCTACAGAATGGATAAAGAAAACAAAAGATGACCTGAGCACACCATTAACCCACATTGTTAACGAATCCCTCAGCCAAGGACGCATGCCAGATCTCCTTAAAACCTCAGTCATCCGACCAACCCTAAAAAAACACAACCTGGATCCCCTCGAACCCACCTCCTACAGACCTATAGCAAGCCTCCCGTTTACCGCCAAACTCATTGAGAAGGTAGTCCAGAGACAGCTCCAGGAGCATTTAGACGCTAACAACATATTGGTCCCACAGCAACATGGCTTTCGCCCACTCCACGGAGTTGAGACCCTCATGACGTCGCTAATGAACACCCTTGTCATGGGAACCCAAGCCGAGAACTCTGGATATGCCATGATCTTCCTTGACATATCAGCCGCCTTCGACACCATCTCCCACAACATCCTCATACACAGACTACAAGCAATCGGCATCAAGGATAACGTACTCCAATGGTTCCGTTCCTACCTGACCAATAGACAACAATTGATCCACACAAACATATCAACCTCCCCCCCCCCTTCCAGCAACACCAAGGAGTACCCCAAGGATCCACATTATCTGCCATGCTCTTCAACATCTACCTGCAACCACTCTGCTCAATCATACGCACATACAACATTAACTACCATATCTATGCGGACGACATAATGCTCTATGCTCCAATCACAACATCCAACCCAACCAATAAACAATTATCAGAATGCTTCACCGAGGTATCCAGCTGGCTACAAAAGAACAACCTATCCATCAACATAAAGAAAACCGAAGCCCTCATAGTAACAAAAGACCCAGACTTCACACCACCTACACACCTCGACATTGGAACCACAAAAATACAAGTACAACCACAAATAAGATACCTAGGAATCATCATAGACCAAGCACTCACACTCAATCAACAGATCAAAAAAAACACTGCTACAATCTACCACAAGGCTAAAACAGTACAACGCCTCAGACCACTCCTTGAACCACAGGACTTCAGAACAGTGATGCAAGCCTTGACACTCCCCCACCTGGACTACTGCAATATAATATACCATGGACTTCCAGCCACCCATACCAACCCACTTCGAACTGCATTAAACACCACAGTAAGAATTATCAACAATGCAAAAAAACAAGACCACATCACCCCAATCCTGAGGGAACTACACATACTCCCTCTAGAAGCAAGAATCAAATACAAATCCGCCCTACTCACCCACAAAGCTCTCTACCAAACTCAAACCTCCCAGCTCCGCACCCTACTGCCTCAAACAGCCCACAACAGAACAACCAGACAAACAACCAACAACTCCCTCGTCATCCCACACAAAAGAACGAAATACAACCAACGGACCTGCAACAGAGCCTTCGAAATATATGCACCATCCCTCTGGAACTCTCTACCAAATCACATCAGAAGCAACATAGACCCCTTATCTTTCAGGAAACAACTTAAAACTGCACTATTCCAAGAATTCCTCAGACCAGAAACAAGCACCCAACACTGACTCCCTCCCAACCACCATATTTCATTCCCCTGAACATATGTCCTATGTAACCATAACACAATGTCTATGTCTATGTCCCAATTAATTGTTAAAAATCACTATTGTTGGCCACCTGGTGACGGCCCCAAACCCTTGTTTTATTTATTTATTTAGCTGCATTTATATCCCGCTTTTCACCGGGTCAAAGCGGTTGGGGGATACATTTAACACGAGGGGATATGAGACACATACACTAATACTTACAGGGAACATGGGCAATGGAGGGTTAAGTGGCTTGCCCAAGACCACAAGGAGCACCTGCGGGACTAGAAACCCCAGTCCTTCTGGCCCAAGGTTGCTGTCCTCTAGTGGGATTTGAACCACTGACCTTCCGGCCTGTAGTACCTTGCCCCAACCACTAGGCCACTCCTCCCTCGTAACTGATTATTGTATGTTCTACCGCTTTGACCCGGTGAAAAGTGGAAATAAATACAGCTAAATAAATAAATAACCCTCCCCTATCAAAATATAACGTGAACTACAAGAGACCATTTTGGGTGTATTTTTGAGAAGTTTTTTTGTAATTTTATTCACTGATGTTCTCTTTCTGTACAAGATCTGTCTTGATTGATTATTTTGAAATGCTGATAAACTGATAAACAAACTATATAGGGACAAAGATCTCAATATGTATACTTTAGAGGAAAAGCAGGATAGAGGAGATATGATAGAGACATTTAAATACCTCCGTGGCATAAATGCACAGGAGGAGAGCCTCTTTCAATTAACGGTAAGCTCTGCGATGAGGGGGCATATGATGAGGGTGAAAGTGGACAGACTTGGGAGTAATAGGCGGAACTATTTCTTTACACAAAGAGTGGCAGATGCGTGGAATGCTCTCCCAGTGGAGGTAATAGAGACAAGGACAGTTTATGAATAAAAGAAAGCATGGGACAAACACAAGATCTCTAAAGGGAAAAAGGGACTATAATAGTTGATATGGAAGAGGAGACTAGATAGAAACATGACGGTAGATGTCTTTTATGGCCTATGTTTCTCATAGTAGACCTTTCCCCCAGTCCAGAAGAAAGGTATCTGAGGCTAGTTTGCTCTGTGTCCATATCCCAGAACAGAACTAAGGTACTTGCCCATTTTGAGGGGTGGTGAACAAGTCTATTGAAGGGGTGCCAGGCTCTTGAAAAGTCTTAAGTTACTTCCACATCCAGGGACCACTTGTGTAGTCTACCAAGGCACTGTTCCTCCCATTCCATTAGAGAAGGACCAGTTCCACATTTTGTTTCTAAACTCAGAAGGTAGAAGCATGTTCCTCCCTGCTTGATAGTGCAATGCATTGCAACTTAATTGTCAGTCTGTACCAGTATCAATTTTATTGGCCAACACATTTTTAAAGGTCTTTAGAGCATTTCAGGCATTTCAATTCTAGGAAAATTATTAGATTCAATTTCACCTGGGCAGGCCACGATCCCCAATTACGAAAACCATCTACATGGGCTCCCCAGCCCACTATAGATACATCTGTCATGAGGTTTTTTTTTTTTGGAGAGGTGGGATTTGGAGAGAGATGCTCTTTGACAAATTGGATTATACCATCCACCAGGTTAGAGAGTCCTGAAGAAGTGTGTCGACATGTCCCAGAGCTTGAGAGTGGTTCGCATTCACAATGCGCTCCAGGTCCACTAAGCTTGTCTCATTTTGAGACATGCCAAGGGTGATATATGCACTGTTGAAGCCATGTGGCCCAGCATCAACATGCTCCAAATTGATGGCTGCTGACTCTTGAACTTCTTCCACTATGAGTACTAGAGTGAGGTGATAAAAGAATTATCGGAGTCTTGCCTAGTACAGTTCTTATGAATTCCAATTGAACTGATGGATTTAGCTATGACTTGGGATAGTTTATGATGAATTCTAGTAACTGTGGTGCAAACAGATCCTCGCTCTGTCCTGAGATGTCCTCCTGACCAGCCAATCATCCATAAAAAGAAACATGTGCACTCCTTGTCTGCTGTGTATATGCACCTACTAAGTCAAGACATTTTTTAAAAACCCATGGAGCAGAAGGCAGTACTAGTAGTATTTTTCTATTACAAATCTGAGATACATCCCAGTCACAAGAATTCTCTTATGTGGGTGGAAGCATACTTTATATCCTGAGAACATAATCTCTCTCTTTTCTGGAGAAAAGGAATGAGGCTAACAAAATCATCCTGAACTTTTCTCAAACTAGATGTCTGTTCATGATGGAATCCCCCTGTTTTCTTTATGATCAAGAAATACTTTGAGTAGAATCCCTTCCATCCTTCGATGGTGGAATGTGTTTGACCACATTGGTCTCTAAAAGAGAAGAGGGCCCTTGCTAAGTATTTCCTAATGTGCAGAATTTGGGAAATTTGGTGGAATGCTGAACAGATGAAGATGTTATCCTAGTCAGATCATTTTTAGCACCCAATGATTAGAGGCAGTAGAACCCTCCTCTTCAGAGGATTTCTCAGACTCAATGTTCCTGGGATTTGGATTATGAGCGAAACCATGACAAATACTCCAAAAGAGAAATTTGGGTCTCTGCCTATCTATCTCTGCACGTCGGTGTGAATGGGCCTCAAGTGAGCACATCGAGACATGGAGAATCTCATATGTTTCGGTGAAACTTCCTTCCCTGATGCACTGAAGATAAACAGTGTGGCAGAAACCAAACCCAAGGCCCTTTGAGGTCTGTGTGTCGATGTTTTTCCTGCAGGCAGTGCGTTAATCTTGAAGACAAATTGGATCTCTTGATGTAAATGTTGATGCCACAATATCGCATTGAGCAAAGTAGTATTCCATCCGCTCAAGTTTCCTCAACAGCTGTTCCTCAGAGGCTGCCATTGACAAAGGTGAAAGTACAGTAGGAGTGGCCACATCCTCCTGAGTGACCTGGGAAGAACTGGAGGCCTGGTCTCAAGTTCTTGGAGGCTGCCGTGTCCAATATGGTACTGAACAGAATGAACGGTCTTTATGGCAGGAGCACTTCAAGTACACTGGCAACATTGGTGTCTCAATGCTCTCCACTTCATGCTCCAAGAAGCGTTATGTCAAAGTACCCTGGCCGCTGCCTGGTGTTCGGAACCGCAAACCTTCACCACTGATGAAGATGAGAGTAAATCTCTCCTTCAGGCGGAAATCAAAGGATGACCAATCCCAATGGCCTCTAATCAATGTTGGATATTGAGAGTGATCAATGAACTCTTGAGGTTGATGCTACCCCAGCACCAAAGCAGTTCCTGGACCCATTGAGACTGATGCTATTAATGCCAAAGTTGACAGACTCAACTTATTGGTGCCAAAAATGTATTTGCACTGCTTCATGACCCTGAAAACATCTCTGAGATCTATGAACACAAATTATATCACAAGGATTCATGATTGAGCCCCAGACACTGCAGGCACCAATTTTGAGCCTCTGCCATGGATATGGTCTTGCCACACAAGGGGCACTTTATAAACCCGTTGGAGAGTTACTTCTGGGACATATTGCAAAAAAATATTGCTGCAGTGAAATCAAATGACTATTTTGAAAAGTGAAATCAAATGACTATTTCGAAAAGTGGTATCAATTAGGACAACCAAGGCCTTCCGAGGCCTGAAATGGGTGAACACAAATAATGAAAAGAAAACTTATCAGCCAAAAATCTACCTAAGATGCTTTCAGAAATTGGGAACGGCATGACAGTAAACAGGACTCAAGAAAAATTGAAAATCCTAAAAAGAAATCAGGGTAAAAGATGCTCAGCAAAATCTGACGGGGAAGGGGCTACAGTGATGCATTCAATCAGCTCCGCAGAAAGACAAAGACAGAATTGCTCCCAAGTGATAGCGGCAGGCAGGAAGTGGCATGCATGCACAAAGAGGCTGTTCGAAAACTTCCAGAGTAATCTGAGCTGAAACAGTATTCCCATATCAGACTCCATCAGTGAGGTCACCCATGTTGTGAATACTTACTATCCCACTTGCCCTCGGAGAAATACATTAATAGAATTTGCCAGGTTCTTGTGACCTAGACTAGCCACTGTTGAAGACAGGATGCTAGCTTGATGAGCCTTGCTCTGATTCAGTATGGCTTTTCTTATGGATACAATTTAAGAAGTGCAAGATTTACCCAGTTAAAAACAGATTTTAATTGGGCATCTTTTACTCTTTCAAAATTCCAAGCTTTTTACCTAGCTACATTTAAGCTAGTAGAACCACACTTTAAATTTATCCAGGCAGAAAGAGGGCCGGGTTAGAGAAGTGTTGGCCACAGGCTTCAGACTTTAGCTTGTTACTGCAATATTCAACACCAAGTGGCTAAATCTGGCCAAACATATTTAGAAGCTGCAATACCAGGCTTAAATCTGACTAGCCAATCTCCCTTGGGCCCCATACAACCCCCCCCCCCCCCCAAGGTCCCTGATAGACACCTTCCCTCCAAGTTCTCATGTAACCCCTCCAAAATGTGGCTTCCCACAGCTCTATCCTATTTCCACTGAGCAGATTTTAAAAATTGTGGACAGCCTCCCAAGAAAAAAATATTAGACAATGCCTGCCTGTCACCCAATCCTCCTCCTGGCACCTAAGAAAAAATCCTAGATTGACCTTCTTTCCCACCACACCACACCCACAGCCCAATCCTTATGTTATGTAAGCACAAGAAATATTCAAAAGAGAGAGGGCCAATCTCCCCATGTATAAAAGAGCTCCCCACCTTGCCCAGTCCTATTGATCATAACCTCCCTAAAACCTCAACTAGAGGCAGCTGTCAGGAAAATTGATTTCTCTGTCCCATAGGCTGGGCTTACATTGTTCCCTCTAAGTGTCTGTTAAAATTTATAACACTTTTTGCATAAGGCAAATAAAAACATGGAAATTAAAATGCCGCCTTCTGCATTTCTGTTTAGTGCAAAAGATGGTAGAGAATCTGCTTATTTTGTCATGTACAATGTGAATAGATAAAACTTGTAGGTTATTGTAACTATCAAACCCCTTTTGTTTTCTTACAGCTAACCAAATAAATTAGTGACAACTGTAAAATGAAATCTAAATTTAAAACACTATTCTTTCTAAGGGCTTCAAGGAAAATACAATTGCTCCACCTCTTCCATACCTTCACAAACCCATGAAAATGTGAAAGATCTGCAGTGCTTTTATAAAGAGTTCACAATATTAAGTACTGACTTGAACAGTTTGAAAGTGTGGTTACTCACCTGTAGCAGGAATTCTCTGTAAACAGCAGGAATAAGTCCCCACTTATGGGTGTCGTCCCATGAAGGAGCCCTGCACTGGAACACTCCCCATGCTTTTGGGAGCCTCCATGGCACATGCACACCTGCCTGCCACAGCGCCATCTTATCCTCAGTATAATACAAAAGCTAGTAGCCAAAACAATTCTATGGGGAGGTGGGAGAGTTGTGAGGACTTCCTCTTGTTCACGGAGAACACCTGCTACAGGTGAGTAACTACGTTTTCTCCATGAACAAGCAGGAAGTCGTCCTCATGTATGGGACTCCCAAACAACAGGCTACTGAACATGAAAACAGCCCAACTGTGGCAACAAGAACCATAGAAACAGTATATGTAGACCCTCTGTGGGCTCGACCGATTTAGCATCCACAGCATATATCTACATCAAGATGACTTTAGGTATCCTGGATGGACAGAAGGGCCGATGGGAAGGAGTTGAATCTAAGCCCCAAATAGATGCCAGAGTACAGCTTGGCCGAAGTTACTGTTACGCCAAGAATCCCCATCGAGGTAATAATGAGTTGGAAATATGTGGACAGAGGACCATATAGCAGCCCTGCAAATCTCCTTCATGGAAACTGAGTGCAGATTGGACATGGACACAACCATGGCCCGGACCTTGCGGGCTGTGATATGACACTTGAGACTCAGACCGGCCTGAGCATAGGATATGCTACCATGCATGCGTGGTCCCCTTCCCACCCAAGGGTGCCATCTTGTTCAGTCAGGTAACATAGCTAGGGCGGTAGTAAAAAAAACAACACAAGGTAGGGAGGCAACTCCCAAGGGAAGAGGGAGGGTTGCGAGGACTGATTCCTGCTGTCCCTGGAGAACACCTGTTACAGGTGAGTAACTACGCTTTCACCAGGAACAAGTAGGAAGTCAGTCCTCACATATGGGACTCCCTAGGCTCCAGGCTGCCAAGGACCGAACCACGACAAAACCAATGGCGACCGAGTCGGGTAGCCATGAGTTGCAGAAGGCAAGTCCCCACTGAGAGACTCTTCAAGATGCTAGCATCCAGCAGCACTATCATTCCTGTAGCCTGAACACAGAAGGGTCGGAGGGCAGGAGTTGCCTACACCCCAAGAATATTACAGAGTACTGTCTAAACGAATGCACTATCCCTGTGGGACTCGCTCTCCTGGCAGTAGTGAGCTGCAAACGTGTGAACTGAAGACCATGTGGCAGCCTTGACCACCAATGTGGCCATTGTCCTCACGCAATACACTGTGATCCAGTGCCCAAGGGAGAGACCAGCTCGCTCATAGGGGAGGGCAATACAGTCCGCCACCCAAGTGGACAGAGTTTGCTTAGTCACGGGGAGCCCCAGTCTGCTGGGGTCAAAAGACACGAAAAGCTGAGGGGCTTTGCGATGGGCCTGGGTATGCTGTAAGTAGAAGGACAGGGCTCATTTGCAATCCAGTATATGCAGTACTAGTTCCTCCCTGCCGGCGTGAGACTGCATAAAGAAGAAGGTGGGGGGGGGGGGGATCACCTCTTGACTGAGGTGGAAAGGGGATAACAACTTCGGAAGGAATTTGAGGTATTTGCAGAGCACTACCCTGTTCTTATAGAAGCTTGCATATGGTGGATCCGCCACCAGGGCCTGGAGTTTGCTCACTCTTCGAGCGGATATGAGGGCCACTTTCCAAGACAGGTACAGCAGGTGGCAAGTAGCTAGGGGCTAGAATGGCAGTTTGGTGAACTGGGAGAGCACCAAATTGATGTCCCACTATGTTCATGAAGGACGGAGAGAGGGCTTGGATAACATGAGGCCCCGGAGGAACCTGAAGACCAGGGGCTGGCCCGAGAGGGGTTTCCCCCTTGACAGGGTGATGGTGAGCGGCTATCACACTCAGATGCACCCTCCCTGAGTTAGACTTCAGCCTGTTTTGGGACAGGTGCAGTAGGTACTGGAGTACTAATTGCAGAAGGCAGGAGAAGGGGTTCTCCCTTACTTCTGCACACCAGGCAGAGAACCTTCTCCACTTAAAGGCATATTCCGTCTAGTGGAGGGCTTTCGGGAGGCCAGTAGGATCTCCTTGACTTCTCTCGGAAGATTGAAAGGGGCCAACGCTACCCTTTCAGCAGCCATGCTGTTAGCGTTAGACACCCCAGGTTGGGTTGCAGGAGTGAGCCCCCCTCACCCTCCTAAGACAGGAGGACTGTGGCTCGGCCCAGTGGGAATGGGAGTGCCATCGACAGGGAGAGCAACAGTGGAAACCAGAGCTGCCTCGGCCACCTGAGGTTGATTAGTATGACTGACGCCCTCTCGCTCTAGACCTTGAAGAGTGTCTGGCGACCGGGGGGGGGAGGGAGGGAGGAGGGGTCAGTGGGAACGCATAGAGTAGGCCCTTGGACCAAAAGATCAGGAAGCCATCTGCTGCCATTCTCTCCGGGTGCGGTTGGCATGAGCAGAAGCAAGGCAGCTGTGTGTTGTCTGGAGAGGCAAATAGATCCATCATGGACCTGTCCCAGAGGTGGAAGAACCTCTTGGGCACTCTGGGGTTCAGGCGCTACTCGTGCAGCCAAAGGACTCTGCTCAGCCTGTCCACTAGGAAGTTGTCCTGGCCCAGGAGGTAGACTGCTTGCAAGAGCATGTTGTTGTGAGCTGCAAAGGAGAGGAGGGCCACCACCTCCTGGCAGAGGGAGTACGAGTCTGTACCCCCCTGCTTGTTGATATAAAACATGGTGACTTTATTGTCCATCTGGATCAGTACAGACTGGTGTCGCAGGTGGTGGCAGAACGCTCGTAGGGCTAGGAAGATCGCCCTGAGCTCCAGGAGATAGATCTGAAGGAGCGATGACTCCTGGGACCAGCTGCCTTGTGTGCGGCGGTCCCCACAATGCACCCCCAAACTAGGAGGGAGGCGTCCAAGGTCAGGGTTCTCTGAGGTGCAGGTGCTTGGAAGGGCATTCCTGCCCAGAGGTGGCGGACGTTTTGCCACCAGTTGGCGGGTAACCCTGACCCTGTCCCATAGCCTGCCTGTGGCTTGGGTCCACTGTGAGCAGAGGCACCACTGGGCTGTCCACATGTGCAAGCAGGCTGAGGGGTGTTACATGGACTGTAGAGGCCATATGGCCCAATAGGCAGAGAAGGCGGCGAGCTGGCACTGACCGGCGACATTGAACCTCTTTTACTAGTTGTCTGAAGCATTCTGCCCTGTCTCTGGGGAGGACCGTCTTGACTTACAGCATGTCAAGCTGAGCACCTATGAACTCCAGATTTTGGGCTGCAGAGAGGTGGGATTTGGGGTAGATGATGATGAACCCTAGGTGCTGCAGAAGGAGGGACGCACGTTCTGCCACCTGACTGGCCTCTGAGGCTGTGCCGGCCCTGCCAGTCATCTAGGTAGGGGAAGATGAAGGCCCCTTGCATACGCAGGTGGGCGGCCACCACAGCCAGTCATTTGGTAAACATCCTTGGCGAGGAGGCCAGGCTGAAGGGTAGTACCCTGTACTAATAGTGCCCTCCTCCTACCACAAACCTTAGGTACTATCTGTGGGAGGGGTGGATTAGGATGCGAGTGTATGCATCCTTTAGATCCAAGGAGCACAGCCAATCCCCCTGGTGGAGGTAAGGCAGCAGTGTTCCAAGGGACAGCATCTTGAACTTCTCCCTCACCAGAAACTTGTTTAAGTTTCGCAGGTCTAGTATGGGCCTGATGCCCCCAGTTCTCTTTGTAACAAGGAAGTACCTGGAATAGAAGCCCTTTCCCCACTAGTGTTTGGGTATAGGCTCTACTTCGTTGTCCCTGAACAGGCCTGTGAGTTCTGTAAGCATAAGAGTCTGGTGAAGGACGGGTCGTACCGGCTCTCCTGAGAAGAACCTGGGTGGTATCTGCTGTAAGTGGAGGAAGTATTCTTCTCTTACCATGTGCAGTACCCACTGGTCCGAGGTGATGTTGGCCCATCTGTGGATAAAGAGCACCAGGTGACCCCCTGTGGGTTGGTGAAGGTCTCCTGGGGGAAGGGAGGCCCTGCCCTTGGGAGTCAAAAGCCCCCCCCCTCCGGGGTTGGGTGGAAGCTGAGCCTGAGGCTTCAGTGTTTTCGCCTTTGGAGCCCTGTGGCCTTGCCTCTTAGAGTGAGAACCTTGTTGCTGGCCCGAGAAGGGCTGGAATGGTGACTGTGGAAAAGGGCCCTTTTTCCTCAGGAAAAGGGTTTTTTCCCTCGGGAAAAGGAGTCTTTTCCCCACTGGTTTCCTGTGGGAAAGGGATGAGGTCTTTGAGAGCCTCTGGTGTGTTACCACGTTGGCCTCAATTTCAGCCACCTTATCGGCCATGGGTTTGCTGAATAGGTTCTCCCCAGTGCAGGGGACATCAAGCATCTTGTCTTGGACCCATCGATCAAGGTCGGAAAACTGTAACCAGGCCTGGCATCAGGCACTGATGCCAGCTGCTGCAACCCGAGCCGCTGACTAGAAGTCATCATAGGCTGCTTGGGAGAGGAACTTGGAGCAGTCCTTGATCCCTGAGGTCAGGGACTGAAACCGTTGGAGGGGTTCCCTGCCAAGGCCAGCTAAAAACCCTAATAATAGTGCGGTCACTTTTCCCAGAGTGTAAATTCAGATAATAGTGTTACTCTGTATTATAACATAAGAAGTGTTTGGTATATCGTGTTTAGACTCATGGCTAAAGAGGTCTCAGAAACCATAGGCTGCCGCTGCTTTCAGGAAACTGCAGTGGACTAATGCCTAAATGCATATCAATGACCTCACTCTTAAACTAATAGCCACAGAGAATGTTTTGTGAGAAATATTTTGTATATATCAACACATAATGTCCTTTCCATTGACAAGCCTTATAATTGTATCTTTGAACAATGAACCAGTGAACCAGTGCTTATCTGTATAATGAATTCCCCAGCCAAAAACCCTGACAGCTCCTGGGTAAGTACATATCTATCTATAATTCATAGGCTTGGATCTGGCACCTCAGCATCAAGCCCTGATAACACTTGGCCCAAAGGCATCGAGGGCTCTGGCCTCCCTTCCAGGGGGAAGAGAGGAGTGGATCTTTTGGCTCTTAAGTTTTTGAATGGTTGACTCGACCACCATGGAGTTAGTGGGAGCTGGGGTTTGTGAAACCCCGGGCCATTTCAGACACGGTACATGGCGTTCAGCAATGTTCCCTCTAATTTCCTGTAGGTTGTGTGCGCATAAAATATCAACTGTGCAGCTTTTGAAGGAAGGTTAAATTTTTGTGCGCCACATAACGACACTCAGAGTTATATACTTTAAAATTTGACTACACGTCAGAATACAGTATGTACACCACATTGATTTTAATCAAATTAAATGAAAATAGACGATTACTAAACAATGCGGAAAATTTCTAGTAATTACAATCACAACTTTTAAATTTTAAGACGTCTGTGTTGTTTTCTATCAGAACCATAATTTTTGTGCGCTCTGTTGTAAAGTATGTGCGCTCGCTGTGAGCTGTGTGCGCGTGCACACGCGCATAGCTTAGAGGGAACAGTGGCGTTGAGGCGCCAGCTCAATACCAGTACAGACAGTGGTGTCTCCCACATTCTGAGCAGTAGCTGCTTGAGGATCGGCTGCACAGGCACCGTGAGGGTTTCCTTGGTTGGAGACTCATATTGGAGGATCTCCAACTCTTCAGTGTGCGGGTCCTCCTCCGCCTCTGTCTGCACCGAGAGGGCTTTGGCCATGTCCTTGACAAAGTCATGGAAGGCTACATCCTCTGGAGGGGAGTGGCACCAGGGCATCAGAGGTGATGGGCCCAAGGGGATGTCTTGGTACCGTTTAGTCTCCGGGGATGCCTCATCATCGGTCTCCCACTCGGAATCGAGTGATGACGATGAATCCAATGCCCTGTGAGTCACTGCCTCGAGGCCGGCACTGAGGAGGCAGTGGTCTCCGAAAGACCTGGGATCCGAGTTGCGGAATCTAACTGAGGAGCACCAGATGCCCGAGGAGCAGGACTGGGACCTCGACTGGTGGCGCTTGGAGTTTGGCTCGACAACGAGGGACTCCCCTGCAGTTGAGAGCCCAGTTGTCGGGGCAGATGATGCGGACAAACCAGCCATCATTACCTGGTTTCCAAGCTTATGGAGCAGGTACCAAGGATCTAGAGCCCGGTGCTGGCACTCTGGTGAGTGCATCATCGACGAGGACTACGGTCTTGAGGAACCTAGCACAGTCTCTGCCGGCCGAGGAAAACGTCTTGAGGACATTGGTAGGACGCTTTTCGGAGCCGCCCTCCTGGCAGTTTTACTGGGTTTCTTCAATGGAACCTCGGTGGATTAAGAGGGCTTTTTCTTCTTCTTCTTGAAGTCCAAAGTCTTCTCGGAGGAGCCACCATCAGGGAACTCTGAGGACGCTCGAGCCTCATGGGAAGTGCTAGGCTTGGAGCTTGCGTCAGAGAGGCTGGGGCAATCTCGGACCTGGGGAACAGTTTTTCCTGCAACTTGGACCTCTGTTTATTGGTCTTAGGTGTCATGATCTGGCACAGGTCGCAGGAGGTGCTGTCATGGTCCGGTCCCAGGCAGTGTAGGCAGTAGTCATGGGTGTCAGTCACTGATATCATCTGACTGCAGCAGTCACATTTTTTGAACCCATCAGGGGACTTGGTGTAAAGCACCTGACTGGGGTCAACAACCCCCAGGCGAAAAAAGGCATGAACATCAGTCGAGGCAAGTCCTTGATAAAAAAAAAAAAAGGGAAAAGGAGCAGAGAACAGCGCTGGTTCCAGCGGTGGCTTGAGGTGGGAAGAGGAACTGGTACGCAAACCAGGAACAGCTTACTTTAAGGATATTTAGCAAGAACGTTTTCCGGGGAAACAGGACAGTTGTCCATTGGGTTCCACAGAAAAAAGGAGATTGAGCAAGATGGAACCCTTGGGCGAGAAGGGGACCACACATGAGTGGTAGCATGTCCCAAAGGCTTTCTTTGAAAGCTGGGGAAATGCTCTGCATGGGCTCTGTCGGTGCCGACATCACCCATATATCTGAGGACACATTTCCTGCTTATTCCCGGAGAACATAAGGACCCCATTGTTCTGCAAGCTATCAAACACTCAATTACATGTAGAAGCTATGAGGTCAATATTAAGGAAGTTCACAGCATTTCACTTAAACACCTAAATTTAGGGGAATTTTCAGCCATGCTTATTTTACTGCTGAAAAAGCGTAGTTACTCACCTGTAACAGGTGATTTCCGGGAATAGTAGGAATTGAGTCTTCAGATATGGGTGTCATCGGCTCCGACGGAGCCCGCACGGGAAAGCTCCCCAGCGTCCTATAGGAAAGCCTTTGGGAGCATCCCACTGCGCCTGGGTAGCTGCCTTCCCGCCTTTCCAACTCTCCCTCCTCAGCTGAGTTTGTAGCTGAGATAAAAGGAGAGGAGGAGGAGAAAGAGAAATACAACTCCTAGGGGAGGAGGGTGGGTTGTGAATATTCAATTCCTGCTGTTCCCGGAGATCACCTGTTACAGGTGAGTAACTGCTATTTCCAGGAACAAGCAGGAATGTAGTCTTCACATATGGGACTCCCTCCCTAGCTTGGAGATGCCAGGGAGATGACCACAGAGTGATTTGTGAAACACAGGCCTAAGTAGGTCATGTATCCTCCAAGGATATCTGGTATCGAAACCCAGGCGGGGGGGGGGGGGGAAGGGGGGAGGGGTAGGAGTTGATCTAAGTCTGATAGAGATGCTGGAGAACAGCCTGGCCAAACGAGGCATCCCGGCGGGAGTCGTTGTCTAAGCAATAATGGGCCGCAAAGGTATGGACAGAGGACCAGGTTACTGCTTTGCATATTTCATCAATCGCCACTGAGCATAGATTTGCCATGAAGGCAGCCACTGCTCGCAGATTGTGTGCTGCGACATGACCTTCAAGGGAAAGTCCTGCACCCTCATGTGTAAAAGATATACAGTCTGCAATCCATTTGGAGAGTGCTCTTTTGGAAACTGGTAGACCTAGATGACTGGAATCAAAAGCTGTGAAGCTTTCCTGTGCTGCCTAGTTCTCTGGAGATAAAAAGCCAAGGCACGTTTGCAATCCAGAGTATGAAGGCTTTTTTCTGCACTAGATGAATCAGGTCTAGGGATGAAAACGGGAAGGTAAACCCACTGGTTTAAATGAAAAGGAGAAACTACCTTTGGCATAAAGTGAGGATGAGTCCTAAGGACTACTTTATCATGGTGAAACTGTGTATAAGGAGGGTCAGCCACTAAAGCCTGGAGCTCACTGATGCGTCTTGCTGAAGTGAAGGCAATTAGGAGGGTGACCTTCCAAGAAAGAAACTTCAGAGACATAGTAGCTAGGGGTTCAAAGGGTGGCTTCATTAGCTGTCCTATATTAGTCACCTAAATTCTTTGAAATGAGCACTATATATTTAACTAAGCATAGATGGCCTGGGCCTTAGCTAACAAGATGCGAAGTTCAACCTTTTGAGCTGGGTCTTGAGTTTTACATGAGCAAGTATGAAAGCAATCTAAATTTGACAACATTTTTTTTTACAATTTGATATGTCCTTGATCAGAAAGGCATTATAAATTCCATTAAGAAGCTGCCTCCCTTTAACCAAATTTTTGACACACTCACCTCAAATACTGAAAGGTCATTTTTCCGGTAGATTTCATTGGCTGGAGGATGAAACCAACCACACTTCTTTAAATGTCTTTGTAAGATGTTTTTACTTTTCATATATTTAAGACAGAATTCACACAGGTAAAGCTTTGATAATCTGTTAAAGGTTAAAAATAAAGAGTAGGTACCACTGAATATGGATTTACAAATTCAATAAATCAATATTTACATTGTATTTTTCAATAAGGATACAATACACCTCTATTTATTTAAACATTTTTATATACCATCTGCCATTCAAAATGGTTTACATATCAGAATAGATCAAAGTTTGAGATATGGGAGATTAAAAGACAGATTGAGAGAAACAAAATATCAAAACAGCATCCATTACTTAAAGTCAGTCCAGCTATATAATCAATCAATTTAGTTTTCTACAGGAAACAAAAAGGTTTTTAGCTCCTTTCTAAAACTCAATAAATTTGTTTCCTCTCTTAAATAAACTGGTAAAGCAGTGATTCCCAAACTTGGGGTCAGGACCTCAAATGGGGTTATATTCAGTGGATGGGGACGGCCATTTCCCCATCTTTCTGGGCTTTCATTGTGACCTATGCAAAGTCTACCAGACAGCATGTGGCTTGGGAGCCAGTGAACATTCATAGGCCCTTGCCCCTCCTGTTTAAGTTTCTTGTTAGACTGGAAACCCATGCTGAGTACTGAGGTCTGTAAGCACACACTTCACACTGACACTAGTGACCCTGTGCTGACTACTGCTGTTGTCATGACTTTTGCTGCTGCCTTCTTGCTTTAGATGCGTGAGGGAGGGGAAAGAGGCTGGAGATCTACCAGTTTGATTTCATCATCATCTGGAGTAATGTGAATTTTCAGTTGTTAAAATGGGGTCATATGGGATAAAAGTTTGATAAGCACTGTGGTAAGGAGTTCCATTGCTCAGGATTAATCATGCTAAAGGCTTTAGATCTCCATGTTGCCCTTCAAATGAACTTTACACCAAGGTTTTCCAAGAAATTACCTTGGGAGGAACATAAACGTCTTTTCGGAATACATCCAGGAGTTTTCCATTTCATATGGCCTTAAATGTTAACACTTGTCGTTTAAAACTACATCTCTCCCTTACAGGAAGCCAGTGTAATTTTCTCAGCTACAGTCTAATAAAAACCTAGCTGTTCTATTTTGTGCAACCAGTAACTTTTTTAATCATTTTCCTTTAAATCCTATATATAACACCCTTTATGGAACAACTGTAAAAGGTGAATTAATTTTCAAGAAGCAGGTAAAAATACAATAAACTTGTATTATATAGCAACCTTTTCCAAAGAGGATACAACACATTCTAAAAATTTCCTCTCTCATTTTGGAAACTCATGGCAACCTCTAGGATGGCTAGTGAATGAAGACATTCCTGAAGCTTCTACTCCAGGTAAATTTCCAAAGTAAAGAAAGAACAAGTAAAGCATAGTTACTCACCTGTAGCAGGTATTCTCCATAAACAGCAGGAATAAGTCCTCACGTATGGGTGACGTCACCAACTGAGCTTCCTAAAGGAAGCTTTAGGGAGGCACACCATGCATGCGCACCTGCCTTCCCACAGTGCCATCTTCTCCAGTCTAATAACATAGCAGGAGCCAAAAGGTAACTTCCCGGGGAGGTGGGAGGGTTGCGAGAACTCATTCCTGCTGTTCACGGAGAACACCTGCTGCAGGTGAGTAACTACGCTTTCTCCATGAACAAGCAGGAAATAAGTCCTCATGTATGGGACTCCTAAGCTACCAGAACCTGAGGAGATCAACAGCCCAGCAGAAACAACCAACTGGAGAAACCAGGAAGAACAGCAAGGTAGTCTTCTGAGGGGCTTATCTGATTAAGCATCATCAGCAGACATCGACCTGAGAGGTTTTAAGCAGGTAGCCTGGATGGACAGAAGGGCCGGTGGACAGGAGTGGCCAAAATTGCTGTCCTGTCGGGTAACCCCATCCAGACAGTAATGGGCTGCAAATGTATGGACTAAAGACCACATAGCAGCCTTGCAGATTTCCTCTGCAGAAACAGAGTGGAAGTTGGCCACCGATGCAGCTATAGCTTGGACACTGTGAGCCATGACATGACCTTCAAAGGCTCAACACAGTCTGGGAATAATGCATGAGTGATGCAGTCCACTAGTCAAAGGGATAGTGTGCGCTTTGAGACAATGGCATCCAGCTTACTGGGATTGAAGGAAACAAACAGCTGGGTGGACCGACGGGAGCCTTCATGCACTCCAGATAAAGGTCAGAGCCCGCTTGCAGTCCAAGGTATGCAACGCCACCTCATCCTGGTTAGTATGAGGCTGGGAAAGAAAGTCAGCAAGACTATTGACTGGTTAAGGTGGAACGTGGAGATCACCTTCGGCAGAAAGTGGGGGCATGTGCGGAGAACCACCCTGTTCTGGTGAAACCTGGTGTAAGGCAGATGAGTCACTAAGGCTTTGACCTCACTGATGCATCGGGCTGATGTAACCGCCACCAGAAAGAGGACCTTCCAGGTCAGGAATTTCAAGGGGCATGAGTTCAGTGGCTCAAATCAGCTGGGCGAGTACCATGTTGAGATCCCAAGCCACCATAGGGGGGCTTGAGTGCAGGCTTCGAGAGAAGCAGGCCCTGCATGAAGCGAGGCCCAAGAAGCTGGGCCGAAATGGGCTTCCCCCCAGAGCCATGATGATATGCCCCTATTGTGCTGAGGTTAACGTGCACTGAATTTTGACTTAAGGCTTGAGTCCAAGAAGTGCAGGAGGTACTTCAGTAGCTGGGTCCATGGCACGAGAGAAGGGGGAGGGTCCCAGTGCCCTGCTTGCACACCAGGCGGTAAACCTCCACCACTTTAGAACGTAGGCCTTGAGCATCTAGGTCTTGAGCGGGCTGCCAAACGGACATTTGTAACATCCTTGGAAAGGCTGAGCATTGAGAGGACTACCCGCTCATCATCCATACCATGAGGACCAATGAGTGGACACTGGGATGCAGCAAGATTCTGCCCTCCTGTGAGATGAGGTCCTGGGAGTATGAAAAGGTCCCCTTTATGAGAGCTTCAGCAGTAGTGGGAACCTTATTACCGAGGCCAATAAGGAGCGATGAAGATCATGGAGCCCTTGTTGGACTGGAGCTTCAGGAAGGTTTTCTCCATGAGTGGTATCAGGGGGTATGCATACAGCAAGCCCTCCCCCTCAGTGGAAGAGGAAGGCATCTGAGGGCCAGGCAGTTGCTGGCCGACTTCCAGGAGCAGGACCGGCTTGCCTGGGCATTGGGTGCTGTGGTGAAGAGATCCACCATGGGAGTGCCCCACTCCTGAAAGATCTAGTTCATCACTACCCTGTTGAGGGTCTACTCATGTGGTTGAAGGATTCAGCTGAGCTGGTCCGCTAGGCTGTTGAGCTCACCGAGTAGATAAGTCACTCTCAGGTCCATGTCATGGAGCAGGACGAACCTCCACAACCAAACCATCTCCCAGCAGAGGAGGTACGAGCCTGTGTCCCCCTGCTTGTTCAGGAAGAACATTGCCACTTAATTGTCCCTTTGGATCAAGACCACCTTATTGGTCAGGTGTGCTCAGAAGGCCCAGAGGGCATTGGCTATCGCCCGGGGCTTGAGAAAGTTGATCTGGAGCAGGCCCTTCTGCTCAAACCACAGACCCTGCATATGCAGGCCATCTTGGTGAGCTCCCCAACTGAGCTTGGATGCGTTCGTCATGAGCATCTTGTGGGGGACCAACGCCTGGAATGGAAGGCCTTTGATCAGATTCTTTGGCTCTAGCAGCCAGTCGAGGGACCGTACCAGGGGCATAGTGACTACCACTCTGTCATGAAAGCAGCACATTGCCTGCTTCCACTTGCCTGCTTAACATCCATTGGGCCTGCCGCATGGAGACATGCCTGAGGGGTGACATGCACAGTGTCAACAATACGATCAAGGACCCTCAACATACCTCAAGTCATTGTGTGGCACTGGCACTGCACATCACCCACCACTGCTACCAGCCACTGTATGTAGTCTTCTGACAGAAATGCCTGTGCCCGAGTGGTATCTAGGAGGGCTCTGATGAATTCCAGCTGCTGCATGGGCTGGAGATGGAACTTTTGGTAGTTGATCATAAGATACGCCATACTGGGTCAGACAAAGGTCCATCAAGCCCAGTATCCTGTTTCCAACAGTGGCCAACCTAGCAGTTCCCCCAACCTCTTGAGCACCTGAATGGTGAGGTCGGCAGACTGTTGGACACCAACCGGCGTGGGACCTTTCACGAGCTAGTCATCCAGGTATGGGAAGATGAAGACTCCCACTGTCTGGAGGTAGCAGGCTATGACCACCAGATACTTCGTGAAAACCCATGGAGCTGAGGCCAACCTGAAGGGAAACACTCTGTATTGATAGTGCTGGTTTTCCAGCACAAACCGTAGATATTGTCTGTGATTCAGGTGGATCGGGATGTGTTTGAATGCGTCCTTTGATCCAAGGAGCATAGACAATCATCCTGTAGAAGGTGCAGGAGAAGTGTCCCCAGCGAGACCATTTTGAATTTCTCACTCACCAGGAACCGATTTAGGTTTTGCAGGTCCAGGATGGGCCTGAACCCACCAGTCTTCTTGGGAACCAGTAAGTATCTGCAATAGAAGCCCCATCCGACCTGAGCCGGGGGGGGGGGCAGCTCGATAGTTAGATCAGCTAACAGAGTGGAAACATTTTCCTGTAGCAGGCTCCAGTGCAATGGGTCCATGGGGTACTCCCCTGGGGCAAACGGAGGTGGCAACTAGGCAAGGTGCAGCAAATATTCGCTTTGGATGATCTGCAACACCTAGGCATCTGAAGTGACAAGGGGCCACTTGTGGGCAAAGTGGATGAACCTCCCCCTACCTGAGGGGGTACCCCAGAGGACAGTGGCCGGCTGGCAATACTCTCGAGGTACCCGTCAAAAGCCCGCCCCTAGCTTGGGCTGCATTGCTGGCCGAGCCTTCTTGGCTTTCTCCTTCCACTGCTGGCAGGGGGGCTGTGAGAGCCTAGAGAGGGTCATATGCTCCCTTCTCGAGCTCCTCTGCTTTCTCCTCCACTGGTTTCCTGAAGAGGTTCTCATCCCAGCAGGGGACATTGGCCAATTTGTCCTGGACCCACTGTTACAGGTTGGAAGTGCAGCCATGCCAGCCAACAAGCAACAATGCCCATCGCCGCTACTCTGACGGTGGACTCAAAAGCATCATAGGCGCCACGCACCATGAATTCAGAGCAGTCCTTGCCATAGCCCAACAAGGTCTGAAAGGCCTCAAGGCGGTAATCAGGGACATGGGCGGCAAATTCAGCCAGGTCTAGCATGTCGTCTTTCAGGAATACACAGGTCTGGGTAGACTAGAACCTTGGCCACCAGCATGGAACCCTGAAAGCATTTTCTCACAAAGGAGTCCAGGGTTCGAACCTCCTGACCCAGAGACACCAAAGAATGGGTCTTGGTGCTCTTAATCCACTTCAAGGCCGACTCAACCATGATAGGATTGTGTGGCAGTTGAGGCTTCTCAAAGCCCAGGGCCTTCTGGACCCAGTACATAGGAATCAAGTCTCTGGCTGATGACTGGAACCATGAGAGGGTTTACCCACAGTTGTAATAGCAGCCATCGCAGAATGTGGGGCACGGGTACTGTCACTGCCTCCCTGGGGGCTGAGGGATACTGGAGAAGCTCCAGCTCCTCCACCCTCAGTTCCTCCTCCGATTCCAGGGAGAAGGGGATGGCCTTGGCCATGTCCCTGACAAAGTCCTGATAGGACATGTCCTCCAGAGGCAACTTACACTCGAGGCTCGAGGGGAGATAACTGGTCAGATGGGAGGTCAGGGAACAGGAGGTCTGATGCCGTATATTCCCCATCAGTCTTCCACTCTGATTCAGATTCTGAGAGGAAGTCAAAGTAGTGCCATGTCTCCTCCCTCTGGCGGCTCCATGACAGGGGAGAGGGTGGATGCCAGTGGGCCCCATTCCACACCACATGCAGGAGTTTGTGCCCTTGGGCATTGGATTACAACACGCTGGACAGGGAGATGGCTGTCAGAACTAGTGTTGATTTTGACCTCCCACTTGGCGGGTAGGACATGGGTCTCCAGAAAGGGCTGAACTGAGTATGGTGATGATGATGCCGGCACCACAAAGCCTGGATTCCATAAGGCTAGAACTGCCACCAAGTAAGCTTCAAAGGTTCGAAGGCATTACTCCAGCACCACCTCCTGTGAGGGGGCTGGTGCCGCGGCCGCTGTCATCCAGCATCGATACCTCAGGCGGGGCTCAATGATGACTGGTACATTGGGAGACAACCAGCTGTTCTCCTGGGCAATGGGGGTAAACTCCTCCTACCAGGGATGCTTGGCCAGCTGTTCTCAGCCATCATTCTCCACGTCGTGTTGAGGGGGGCTGTGATGACGATGCAGCCAGACCTTATCCCGGAGCTCACCTTTGACCTCAACGAGGTCTCGCCAGAGAGTCTCCTCTCACTGCTCGGGCCCCCTGGTTCTGATTGGGCACGGATCTCCCTCCTTGTGGACATCTCAGCAGAAGGCATCGACGTCAGGGGTTGGGGCAGAGGATGCTGAATCCTATGAGCTGAAGAGAGACTTCTCCTGTTTTTCGGGACCCTTCAGTTCCCTGTTGCATCATCTTCAGACACAGACTGCAGGCTGTGGGCTGATGATTGAGTCCAAGGCACTGTAAGCACCAATTGTGATATTCAGTGACCAAGATAGCCCTGCCACACTTAGTGCATTTCTTGAAGCTACAAGCTGGCTTACAGATGTCGAAAAATATCACCACGGTTAAGTTAAATTCAATATTTGCCAGTTGGTAAAAAAAAAAAAAAACCCAGAGGGAACAAACACACCTAGAGGTGAGAAAAAAAGACGAGAAAGAAGATAAAAATAACCTAAGTCGGTTGGGACCGACTAAGTCGGCAAGAAAAGCAGAAAAACTGGCTCACGAGGGCCAAGAAAGAAAATTTTTTTCTGGTATGCAGAAACATGTCCTAAGGGCTCCACAGGAAAAAAAAAAAAAAAGACTGGAGATGATGGTGCCGCAGGGGGCAGGAAGGCAGGCATGCATGCATGGTGTGCCTCCCAAAAGCTTCCTTTGAAAGCCGGGGAATGTTCCCGTGCGGGGCTCCGTTGGTGACATCACCCATACATGAGGACTTATTTCCTGCTTGTTCATGGAGAGTGTCTTATACTGGCCCATTATAGTTGTAGGAATGCATTTAAAGGTATCAGTATGTTTTGCCTAACACACAAAGTGCCATGACAAGAATTCTGAATTCATGTCACAGGAATTCTGTGCTCTGATGCACAGCCCACTGGTCCTTCGCAAAGAATACTTTTCATTATTTAACCAGACTATGGCTTATACACTTAGGGATAGATTTACTAAAGGGCTTTAGCTGTTAATGTGGCAATAACATGGGAATAGTTAATAGTGCAGGGAATTTTCTGAGCTATCTGCATACCACGCATTAACAGCGCATGAGCAGTTATGGGCGGAGTGTGAGCATGCTTGCCACAAGTGGTTACTGTGTGCATTGGCATTGCGAGTAACCATACATTTTGCAAATAATGCAGGTGGCAGCTATCATCATCTCAATGGTTGTCATTAGCTGCATCCATGATGCTGCCGTGCTGCAGTCTCTGCCATTTTGCTGCATTATCTGCTGGGGAAATGTTGTGCACCCCCCACCAACAGAACACATGACATTTGCAACCAATGCAGTGCTATTTGCACTAACACCTGGTATTAGCTGCAAACGCATAAAGCCCTTTAGTAGACAGTCCTTAGAAACAATTTTTTGCACACAGACAAGATGGGGGTGAAGTTAAGAGACAAAGAGAACATCGGCTTTCAGGCAAATATAGAATGCCAAAAGACGGATATATCATCTTCTCAGAAAGAGAACTCAAGGATACAGCATACTGAACCATAGACGGGCAGTAAAATTGGGCACTCTCAAAAATTCCACTGAGCTGATTGATTGCAGAGAATCCCAATGCATGAAAAACATAATAGACATTAAAGGATTCCTTTTTTGCATATTCCAACTTTTTTTCTATGGACTCTACCATTTGTATTCACAACAGTAAACCCCCTACTAATAGGCAGATAAAATAGGGACATGTTTTTCTCCTTGTAGTACACATGCTTCACTCCCACCTTGATACATAGCATTTGGTATGAATAAAAAACAAAGTCTGAAAAACTAAATACTTTTTGTTTGCTTTTCCCTGAATTTCTATGTAATTTAAGATTCTTAACTATTGTAATAACTGCTATATTTTAGACTTCAAAAATATTTTTGAGACAGAACCATTACTCAATTATATAACTTATAAAGAAAGAAACTGTGCAGAATAGTGTATAGTCTGGAAATAACAGAAAAGGAATTAAAGTACAACTAAAATTACTATTCTGTTATTTTACCCACTAGCCTGTACCACAGAGATTTAAGAAATGGTGTCTTGATGGGAGGGGTTCCAGGGTTAAGTTGACTAAAAAAAATACTCCTTTCTGCAGGGCCATGCCGAGCCATAATTGCGCCCTGTGTGACTTGCACATCTGGCGTGCCCTGTCATTTGCCCCATGCCCAGCATCTCCCCATCTTACCTACATATCCAGCCGGCTCTCCCATGTGCTGCCTGCCCTTGGAAAGCCGCTGCTGCTTTTTGTGTTGCCTTGGCGACGGCAGTGATGATAGCAGCAGCAGAGCACACATCCAATTAAAACAAACAAACAAAAAAACACGTGTCTTTCCAACTCTGCGCTTGAATACAGGTCTAAACCCTCCTTCTTCTGACGTATGCTCGTATCAGAGGAGGGACCAGACCAGCCATTCAAACGCAGCTCTTTGCAACTTCACGCTTGAATGGCTGGTCTGGTCCTCCCTCCTCTGATGCAAGCATACATCAGAGAGATCAGACTGGCATGCAAGCGCGGAGTCGGAAAGACCCGCTTTTTTTTTTTTAAATTGGATGTCTGCTGTGCTGCTGCCGCCACCAAGGCAAAAGAAAAGCAGCAGTGGTGGATGAAGGGCAGGCAGTGTGGGGGGCAGGGGAGCAGAAGCCGGCAACCCCAAATGTGCCCCAGACTGAGCCTTTTGCCAGATCTCTCATAGCTCAGAGAAGCTTTGTTGCTTTTCTGAGCATGCATGTCTCCTTTCCACCCGCTTGTGACCAGAGAATCAATTTGTACTGTGGTAGGCGAAGGCCTATGATCCATGCTGCTTGAACTAGACAGACAGGCCTAAGCAGCTTGACCTGTAAATGAAGCCTGTGGTTAGGCCCAGAGGAGTGAACCCCCCCCCCTCCCAATACTGCTTCCATAGAATCAAAACTTAACTAAGCATAACCCAGCATAGCTAAGCAGAAACGAAACTTAGAAGAGATAGAAAAACAACTTTAATTGGAACTGATAAGATGTGTAAAGCTTCTGTGAACTAATTAATTCTGCTGAGAGAAAAGTTACAGTGCCCTGCTTTCCCATATGTTTTGGTTGGCTAGTGACCTTGGAGGAGAATTGTATCAAGAGTCTAAGAACTGTCCATTGTAATGGGGGACTGTAGGGGGTAAGCAGGTGCTGAGCCCAGACCAAAGTCCTCATTGGACGACTATGTAGTGGTACCGGGACCAATAGATGGGATAGAAGGGGTTACTGGGACCAATGAAAAGTTTGCCTATGTTCAGAATGGAGAAGAACGGTATAAAAGTTGTTGTTTTGCTAGAAACCATTGCTCAGCCATTTTGAATGTGATTCTGCTTGAGTCTTGTGCACAAATAAATGATTTGGACCTTCTGAACAGACTCCTGGTATTATTGGTTTGTTTGCGCTCTGCCGCTACATATTCTTGGTGCGTTGGCCCGGAACGTGTGATGAGTAGAGGGTATATGAGCTGATATACCACGACTTTCCGCCTCTATAGGTTTGGTCCTGCTGGGCTCGTGCCCTTCCGACGTGGGCTCGGCTCCCAGGCGCCACCGGTCCAGTTGCATCGGAGGGAGCTGGGCCAGGCCTCGGTGGGTGCTGGACCCAGTCGGAGCCAACACCTCGAACCCGTGAGGGGAGTCCGAGGTCCAACTCATGCTCTTGCTTGGGAACGGGGACCGGATCCGGTGAGTATAGTGTTTGATATGTCTAGACAGATGAGTCAGAGCAGAACTGCTGTTTGAATTTTGAAACTTGGAATTTGGTATTTGGTAAGAGAGCTTGATCACCTCTCAAGACGGTCCGACTAACCCTGCATGAGTATGCGCGGGGTGAAACTATCGTCTTTTTGATTTTGACTTTGATTTTGAACTTGGTATAGCCTAGTCAGAAGAGACAGGACTGGGCTTTCTTGGGATACGTTGCTAGCATGTTTGTCATTGGGCGTTTGTCTATGTGTCTTTGTTTTTGTTTTTTTGTTGAAACCACGAGTTTCCCTTCCAGTATAATGTAAGATTATATTCTGTTGGGTAATTTATGACAATTTACCGCTTGACTCACTGTAAAAATCAAGAACATGTCTCACTCATTCAGCCTTCCTACAGTGCAGAGTGAGACTGACAAGGGGTGTGTCTGTGCAGAGGTGCCTTTTTAACCCTATGAAGGCATGTTTCCAACGTTCTGCTGCTGGGCTAATTGGAGCTTATTTTAGGGCAATTATTCACTTTGTTGTTTTAATAGTGATGTTCATTCTACTATGGTCATGTATTATATACCATTCGATAGAAATATTTAGTCAGAATTTTAGTTTTGAAGGTCGTATTAACCTCATCGGAGCTCCGTAAACTGTTTTTAGTTATATTCTCTGCTCTGTCAGTAAAGTTTTAGTGTGCAGGGTGAGATTACTTACTCTGGTCAGATAGGCTGCTAGGTATCATACATTTGTGGGCTTAACTTTGCCCTGTGTTTTATGGTTCGAACAGAAATGATAGAGAAACTAAGCAAACTGTTTTTGGTTTTTTTTTCCTTTGACCTACAAAGTAATTATTAGATCACGACTTGACACTGATTTAAATGATTCTTGCTAGCATGTCTCTGTGTGTCTGTGAAACTAAGTTGTTTCATTTCATTTTCAGTGAACGAAGGGGTGTGGCTTTCACACAGCTTGCTAGGGAAAAAAAAAAATGAGACAGCCGCTCCCGATTGAACAGTCTCTTGCTTGTTAAAATAAAGGACTCATTCAATCAAAGTGTGATAGGAGATGAATTTATAATTAGTTTTCTAGTTATTACTTTACAGCTGTGATAACTACAGTGACTCAGAAGTTCTTTTGTTTTTTGAAGTATATCTGTCATTTCAAAAACTAACTGACACGGACAAGAGAGAGCAAATAAAGTGTTTTTCCTTTGACCCTTAGAGGTTAAGAACCTTGGGGGACGGTGCAGCATTCTGGGTTGGAAGTGTACCAGATTGCAACCTGAGAATGAATGGTTTAAATTCTGCGTGAATAAGAAATTGTGTTAGGATTTTATCTTTGAAATCTGAAAGTTTAAAAAAAAAAAAAAAGAAGAAGAGTTTATCTTGCGGAGTGTTTTTATGAACAAGTATAAGTCATTTGAATGCGTGCTTCCCCATACTGTAAGATTTAAGGTAATTACTTTGAATTGTTAAACTCTGTACTAGTGACTAATGAAGACCTTTACAATTCAAGATAAATTCATTTGTTTTTCTGTATTTGAATTTTGTGTGTCCGTGTCCAGAGGAAAAGGGGGTACTTTGTTTTTTTAAAAAAAGTATTTTAAATTTCAAGACGTTATTTCCTGATATACGGTGGCAAGCACCTGATAGAAGACATATTTATTGTTAAAAAAGAGGGTGTATATGCATTCTAGATATCCACCAACGCTATGGAAAAGTATCCGTTTCATGTCTCTTGAATATCTGCTTTCTGAACTGTAAGATTTAATAAAAATAAAATAATAATTTCTTTTGCAGAGACATGCAGACTACGGCTGGCAGTTAGTTTCCATGCTAAGTAATTTCATTCCAGTTATACGTAACAGATAGCTATAGTTCTCTCTATAAGAATAGATGTTATAACATGTTGCAAAATAATAGTTTTATATTTTAAGAACTGTATCTAAATTGTCCCTGTTTGAAAAAAAAAATTGCAATAAGCTTATGTTTTCTGCATGCCCTATGTTTACAGAATTTCAGTAAGGGATTTACTGAAGATTATGGTAATAAAATGTCTCTGTCCCAATTAGGAATGCTATGTGAAAGGGAGTGGCTTCTGCTAGTTGCTCCATATTTCCTTAGTTCACCATATTTTGCCCCAGAATCTCTAGATACAGTTTCTCTCCCTGTAAGCAGCTCCCTAAGAAGCCCCGGCTCCGTTCAGAGTGCTTAAGGGGGGGGGAGGGGCCCAGTCCACCGATGATGTCACCCCCCGGTAGGCGTGAACTAATGTGCCCACAGCAGAGAAGTAAAAAAAACAACAACAAAAAACCCAAAACCCTCCCGGATAGAGCATTGCTAGGAGAAACAGTGTGGGCCTAGGGCAGGGGGGGGGAACTCCTCCCTGCAGATTCCCAAGTAGTTTGCCAGCCAGTCAGCTGACCAGACTTGTTTAGGTGCCTTTCCCTCTGCCACTGATTTACTGAACTGAAAGCTTTAGGATTTAATTGAACTAATGAACAGTATTATTCAAACCCATCAGTTTTGATAACCCCAAGTGGAATCCAAATAGTGCAGGCAGCCCTCACTATATGCTCCAATGGATCCAGCAGCCCAGGAGAATTTGCATTTTTGTCAGTCAGTCCCAGAGAGATATAAAACAGGAATTACAGAAACTGGATGGATTTGCGGGCATGATAGTTAATGGAAGTTGATCAGAAAGTATGTGAATTGTTGAATGTGACAGAGAAAGTAAGTGTAAAGATGGAGAAGAGAACAGATCTTCTTGCTGATACTTTAGTTGAATGATGTGGAGGAGGTTATCCTGATCGAAGGAGCAGAGGAAGTAAAAATAGGGTGCGAGTCAGTGCGCCCATTGCAGAGAAGGACATTAGAGAAGTGAATGCCCATATCTTGACTCCACCCCAGGGGGGAGGAGGGAGTACTTGATTTAAAAAATAATATTAAACCGAGCAAAGTGTTCTAGCAAGAAAAGGAAGCAGCTATAAAGTAAGTGGCAGCCGGAGAGGGCTACAGCATGAATGAAGACTAGGCCAGACCAGACTCTTAAGTTTTCCTGGGTCCCCAGGAGCCCATGGTCAGTTTGGAAATAGGGGACCAATATATGGACTTTATGGGGGATACAGGAGCAGAATACTAAAGCCAGCAGCCCCTGTGTTTTTCTCGATGCATCACCATTATCAGAGCTACTGGGGCTAAGGCCACAAAGCCTTTTCTGCAGAACCGCATGTGTGAACTAGGGGGACAGAAAATAATGCACCAGTTCCTGTATATGCCTGAGTTTTGGAGCCGAGATCTGCTTGCAAAACTTCAGGCACAGATATCCTTTGCTGAAGAGAGAGAAATGCAAATGACTGTGAACCCAAAGCCTGCTGGATTGATGGTGCTGATTGTTCCCCGAGAAGAGGAGTGGCGGTTCTCTAACACACCTCCAGTCAAGTCAACAAGTTCCTGTATACCCGCCAACCTTATAGCCCCACCTGAAGTATGGGCAGAAGATAACCCACCTGGCCTAGCGAAGAACATAGCCCCTGTCATCGTCACCCTCAAGCCAGAAGCGGAACTAGTGCATGTGAAGCAGTATCCTCTTCCCTGACCAGCCATTGCAGGAATCCACTGCCATTTAATGAAACTGCTGAAGTATGGACTTCTCAAGGAATGTCAGTCACCTTGGAACACTCCCCTTCTCCCAGTGAAGAAGCCTGGGACAGGGGATTATCATCCAGTACAGGACCTGAGCCCAAGACCCCACTACAGGAAGGCGGGGCCAACTCACCTGGACAAGATTACCTCAAGGATTCAAGAACTCGCCTCACTCAGCAAAAGATTTGACAAGTTATCCAGTAATTCCAGGAGAAAGAATTCTACTTCAATATGAGGACAACTTGCTCATAACCACCAACTCAGAAAGTGAATGTCTACAGGCTACCAGTGAACTCTTGCACCTTTTTAATGAGGCTGGATACAAAGTCTCAAGAGCTAAGGTGCAATTATGTCAAACAAGTTAAATACCTAGGATTCCAGTTGTCCAGCGGAATTCGACGCCTGGGACCAGAATGCAAAGAAGCTGTATGCAGTATTCCTACTCCAACCACCAGGAGGCAAGTGAGAGCCTTCTTGGGTGCCACAGAGTATGTTGTATATGGGTCCCCATTTTTGCGCTGCTAGCAAAACCATTGTGTCAAGCTACCAAAGGAATGGAAAAGTCTCCATTGGAATGGGGACTTGAACAGGATGCAGCCTTTTGATCTTTGAAAACCACTCTGATGTTGTCACCAATTCTGGGTCTACCAGATGTCCAGAAAACCTTTCAGTCTCTATGTTCATGAGTCACAAGGAAATGTTCTAGGAGTGTTGACTCAATCTCTTGGACCTTATTTGAGAAGCTATTACAGCTACAGCCTTCCTAGTGAGCAAAACTAACAAGATCACTTTGAGACAGAATCTTCCAGTTACTGTACCACACTCTGTTCTAACCAATATGAAATACAAAGGAAACTACTAGCTAACAAATCTACGAATGTTGAAGTATCAGAGTATGTTGCGTGAAAACCCCCAGATACAACTGAAGGTCAGTCAAGCTTTGAATCCTGCTATGTTGTTACCAGTTGGTCTTGATCCCCTGATCATGACTGTTTAGAAATTATGGACACTGTATTCTCAAGCCGCCTGGATTTGACTGATGTCCCTCTGGAGAACCCTGAACAGACTTTCTTTGTGGCTGAAGGCAGTTTCATCATCAATGGACATTGTTGTGCTAGATATGTAGTGGTGACCCCTGATTTGGTAGTTGAGTCCTCAGCCCTGGCCCCAGAAACTTGACCACAGAAAGCTGAACTGATAGCCCTCACTAGAGCACTAACAATACAAAAAGGGCTCTGTCTAAATGTGTACCCAGATTCCAAGTATGCCCTTACAACCTTGCATGCACATGGGACCCTGTACAAATAATGAGGGTGGATAACCTTAGGAAGCAAGCCCATTAAGTATGGCCCCAAGATATTGACATTATCAGGTGCATACTACCTACAGCTTTCAAAACTCTAGGAAAAGTAGAATGTATGAATAGAACCTTGAAATCTTAGTTGTCCAAACATTGCCAAGAGGTTTACCTGAAGTGGCCCCAGGTTCTTCCTATAGCCCTTCTTAGGATATACTTAGCCCCTGCTAAGTCTTTAGGAGTTCCCCCTTTTTGAGATTCTGAGAATCTGTAGCCTATTTATAGGGAATAAAAGGAGATGTGAGACAGATAGGATCTGAAATTATTAGGCATGAACTATTGGTTTTAAGTTCTGTTTTGCAGAGTCTTCATACCTAGGTACACAATCGATTACCCATCAATTTGCCTGAACCCCTGCATCCTTTCAAGCCTGGAGTCTCGGTGTGGATCAAAGAGTGGAGAAGGATACCGTTAGCCCTGCATGGGAAGGGACCCTATGTTGTCATCCTGTCATCTCCAACTGCAGTAAAAGTCACAGAATTCGAACTTTGGATCCATCATAGTCGAGTAAAGCCAGCAACTGTTTCTGAACCTGATCACTGGGCTACTGTACAGCATCCTGAGACTCCATTGCGCCTCACCCTACGACAACAGCCACGGACCTAAGACTTATTGGTCCCTCGGAAACTGCACTATTTCAAGACTGTCCGTTTATCTAAAGGTAAGCCTCGCATTTGGAGAAAGCTGCAATCATCAGAAATAGACTGTGTTGTGTTAAGAAATTGAGTCTTCTAAGAGACTGTGTTCAAATGCTCTGAGAACAAAATTGTTTTGATCTCCTAAAAAGTGAACTGCTCTAAGGAGGCAATAATAGCCTGAGAGACTGTACTATGATATTTTAAGAACCTGAGACATCCCAGAGGACAGTGATACTTTGGAATCTACAGCCCTACTCCTGCCACAAAGCTGGTAGGTCTACGTACGGCAGAAGCTCGAGGATCTACAATCAACTCTACATCTGTTATCTGTTGTGGATGCCGTCAGTTCCACCAATTTTCCAGAGACTATGCCCATTATGAATTCTTATTATTGCTTTATTTCGGCAGCAGCCTTGGGGTGCTTTGAAATGACTTTTGCTTTACCACCCTGTGCAGCCTGTATAAGTACCACGCGAACTGGGCTGAAGGTTCTTCATGCCTCCCAGAACTTGTTTCTTGAAATTGCCGAAGCAGTAGCATCTAGTCTCCACATTTATGACTGTTTCTTTGTGGAGGAACCAAGATGGGAGATCAGTGGCCTTGGGAGGCTCAAGAACTGAATTATTCCATCCCCTACAATCAGACTGATTTACATAATACTACTAGTGAGTGGGTATTGGCCCACCCCATTGTGGACAGTTTGTGTTTTGTTCGCACCGGACCACAATTTGCTATGAAGATTGGACAGCTGGACTGTCTAAATTAGCAGTTTTACAACAGCACAACAAAGAAGACATCTTGGTGGTCCGGCATAAATGCTCCTGAACCTTCTAATCCTTTAGTTCTTTTTCCCACTCTTGCCAAACTATGGACTCTATCTGCTTGTTGCTCCCTTGTTTCTTGCCACTTTGCTTGTGAATGATAACTTCCGCTATTAATAACACTGGCAGCTACAAAGATACTAGCTATGTGAAACTACTACCCTATCCCACAGAGTGATACCTTTACCTAGTATTATGTGATTTTATTCTCACCCTTTCTCACTTGCAGGTGAGAATAATCAAAGGGGGGAATGTGGTAGGCGAAGGCCTATGATCCATGCTGCTTGAACTAAACAGACAGGCCTAAGCAGCTTGACCTGTAAATGAAGCCTGTGGTTAGGCCCAGAGGAGTGAACCCCCCCCCCCCCCCAATACTGCTTCCATAGAATCGAAACTTAACTAAGCATAACCCAGCATAGCTAAGCAGAAACGAAACTTAGAAGAGATAGAAAAACAACTTTAATTGGAACTGATAAGATGTGTGAAGCTTCTGTGAACTAATTAATTCTGCTGAGAGAAAAGTTACAGTGCCCTGCTTTCCCATATGTTTTGGTTGGCTAGTGACCTTGGAGGAGAATTGTATCAAGAGTCTAAGAACTGTCCATTGTAATGGGGACTGTAGGGGGGTAAGCAGGTGCTGAGCCCAGACCAAAGTCCTCATTGGACGACTACGTAGTGGTACCGGGACCAATAGATGGGATAGAAGGGGTTACTGGGACCAATGAAAAGTTTGCCTATGTTCAGAATGGAGAAGAACGGTATAAAAGAAGTTGTTTTGCTAGAAACCATTGCTCAGCCATTTTGAATGCGATTCTGCTTGAGTCTTGTGCACAAATAAATGATTTGGACCTTCTGAACAGACTCTTGGTATTATTGGTTTGTTTGTGCTCTGCCGCTACAGTACCAGAACAGAAGAGGAGACAGGATGGGAGAATGTGAGAAAAGGTGTCTTGTCAAACCACTGGGAGGCGGGAAGCGATGGTGCTGAAGTTTGTACCTATGCGAATCAGTTGAATCCTTGTATATAATCCCTTCTTTTTTTTGTGGGGAAGGCAGGAGGGAGAATGAGGCTGCATACCCCTGCTGTCTATGGAGAATCTCTGTTACAAGTAAGCAACAATGCTTTCCTCTGGAGACAAGCGAGGGAATGCAGGCACACTCAAAAGTTAGTCCAGAGCTGGGGGCTACCCTGACAGATGTGCTTGGATTTTTTCAGAAGAAGGATAGCCCCAGAGGATCCCGGGTGGAAGACCTCAGTCAGATAGCAAAAAGGTTACGGAGGATCGCTTGGCTAAAGGCAAAGTCCCTCACGGAGGAGCAATCCAAACTGTAGTGCTTATTGAATGTGCAGATGGACAATGACATGGCTGCCTTGCAGATGTCCTGGGTAGAGACAGATGCCAGACTGGTGAGGACCATTTTGTTGTGGAAGAATTGTGTATAAGGGGAGTAATGCACAAGGTGACTGAAGCTCCCCTGGTCATCTGGCAGAAGTGATGGCTACGAGGAAGGCTGCTTTCCAGGTGAGGTGTTTGAGTGAGGCATACATGAGGGGCTCAAACTGCAGTTTCATTAGTTCAGAAAGAACATTGAGGTCCCAGGCTGGCAAAGGCAGCCGGACGGGCAGATTGGTGTTCATAAGGCCTCTCATAACTCTGAATATGACTGGGTGCACAGAGATGGGTTTCCTGTCAACAGGGCCCACCCAAGGGTTTCTGCCACCCTAGGGAGAAACCCCCGCCACCAACAATTCCGTCTTCGGAGGGGGAGGCGGGCAGTCGCAGTATTTCCAAAAGCAGCATTTTTTTGCAACCACTTCTGGAAATACTACTGCTGCCCAACTCCCTCCCACCTAAATGAAATTGGTGGCAGCATGGGGGGCGGCACGGCTGCCCATGTGTGCTGCTGCCGCTACCCACCTGGGCTGGCCGGCCGTCCTTAGGTTGCCGCCTAGCTCGCCAAGTAGACGGGCCGACCCTGCCTGTCAACTGGCTCATGGGACGCAGTGATGGCAGTCAGGTGGTAGCGTACCGAAGTGGTCTGTAGACCGGAGTGGGACAGGTGAAGGTGGTAGGATAGTAGGCTGGCCCATAGAGCACTGGACGGGATCTTAGCCATTTAATGTAGCCCAGTATATGAAATAAGACCACTTACAATGGTAAGAATATTGAGTCGAGGGACTACAAGAGGCAGAGAGGACAGTGAGGATGTCCTGTGGCAGTGAGGAGATTAAGGGACAGTGCCCTGAAGTTGCCATGCTGTGAGGAACAGGCTCTGGAGGTTGGGATGGAGTAGGCAGCCCTGATGCCGAGTAAGCAGGCTGGGCTGAGTCCCCAGTGACATGGGAGGGCTCCTGTAGGAGTGCCAGTAGATGGGGGAACCAGACCTGTCAAGGCCATCGTGGCGCTATCAGTATGATGGAGATTTTGTCTTGCTTGATCTTGAGTAGGACCCAAGTAATGAGTAGGAACGGAGGAAATGCATAAAGGCGGCCTTGAGACCAGTCCAGAGCAAAGGCATCAGGTGCCCATCACTGTGGGCACTGCCGGATGGAGCAGAAAATTGGGCATTTAGCACTATCTGTGGAGGCAAGGAGGTCTACATCTGGCTCCCCCCAAACAGCAAATATGTCCTGAAGGGTTGCAGGATCGAGGGACCAGTTGTGTGGATCTAGCTGGCAGCTTAACTTGTCAGTCAGCTGATTCTGAATTCCGGGAAGATAGGCTGCCCGTAAGGTAGCATCTATGGAAAGGGCAAATGTTCAGAATCATGTGGCTTTGTGACAGAGGCAAAGTTAGTCTGTCCTGCCCTGCTTGTTGCTATAGAACATGGAGGCTTGGTTGTCGTTGCAGATGAGAACAGTTTTGTTGTGACGTACCCAGTTGGTAAAAACCATGAGGGCATAGTGTATTGCTCAAAACTCCAGAACACTGATGTATAGGATGCTGTCCTGAGGGGACCACGTGCCCTGCGTGGAAAGGTGGTATATATGAGCTCCCCAGCCATGCGTAGAAGCACCTGTAGTCATAATGATGTGGTGAGTGGCATCTGGCAGGGACACCACCCCCGAGAGGTTGGCCGGAATCATCCACCAACGGACACTGTCAAGGAGGACCATAGGGGTTGGGTGCATGTCCAGTGATGAGGATGGATGGGAATATGGGTATAGGCATCCTTTAAGTCCAGAGATGCAAGCCAATCACGGTGACTGAATAGGGGGGAGGATGGTGCTCAAGGTCATCTTGAACTTTCCTGCTTGACAAGGAGGTTGAGCTGATGGAGATCCAGGATCGGCTGAAGGCCTCCAGATTTTTTGGGGATCAGAAAGAATCGGGAGTAGAACCCCTGGCCCCTTTTGGGGAGTGGGACGAGTTCTATGGCATCGTTGAGGAGGAGCTGAGATATCTCCTGTGCCAGCTGGGAAACACCCTGTACCTGGAGGCAGTTAGATTTGGGCAGGGGGTTGGGGGGAGCAGTGAGACGTCAAAATGGAATTTGTACCCCAACTGAGCAATGGAGAGAAGTCAGCGGTCTATAGTAATGGATTACCATATGTCTGCAAAATGGTGTATGCGCCCCCCCACCAGCAGGTAGTCAAAAACTGGGGGAGGGTTTGGGTAGGGTAGTTTCAGGAAGTGATTGGGGTTTTCTCTCACGCTGGTGATTACTTTGAGGGTAAGCCTGAGCCTGGGTACCTGGCGGAGGCTGCCGTGAGTAGGGTTGATAGCAAAGCCACGGGTAAAACTATTGGAAGTACTGGTACTGGTAAGGATGTTGGTAAGGCGGCATTTGTAGTGTGGCATGTGGATGACTCCACTGGTTGAGCTGAGAGCTCTGAAAGTGGAAGAGTGATCCTTAACCTCAAACTAGCCCCGGAACCTCGGACCCAAAGAAGCTGTTGCTTTGAGAAGAGACATCTGCCAGGCAGTCATGAAGGTCTTTCTGAAGCCTGGAAATTCTAAGCCATGCTGTCTATCAGGCTGAGATAGCCATAGCAGTGAAATGGGCTACAGAACCATAAGTGTCATAAGTGGCACAGTTGATATGATAGAGAGATTCATGTAAATCCGCAGCCAGCTGTGCTGGTCTGCCGAGGCAGGGTTGTCCGGTTGAAGGAGATCATGGTAGTGCAGCATATTGAGCTGGTGGGCTAGAATGTGCTTGGTGAGAGTACTGCTCTGGTAAGACTGGTGGCCCATGGCATCTAGGGCCCGATGGTCTTTCCAAGAAGGTGTCTAAGACAGCAGTTTGGTACTCTTGGATTTTTTAAGGACAACCTCTGAGACAACTGACTGGTGAGGCAGTCAAGAATGCTAGAACCCAGGCGCCGGCAGAACCTCGTCCTTCAGGTCAACGCAGCGGGACACAGCGCTGACAGAAGATGGGGTCTTCCAGATACAGTATTTAAGATCTTGAAGAAATTGCAGGACTGGGGGTGCAGGGATCTCTTTAGGAGCACTACAAGCTCTTAAAATAGATGAAAATCCTGTTTGTTGGTAGGAGTTTGAGAGTCAATTAGGGCAAGAGCCCGAGAGATTTTCTGGAGGAACTTTGGGTAGAAAAGGTCATCATGCAACTCCTCATGGAGGTCCTGATCAGGGGAGCTGCATAAGACTTGCAGGGCTCTCAAGGGTAAGTTTGGAGTGAACATTGATGGACAATGGCGCTCACCAGTCAGTGAAGAGAGAGGACCCCAGTGTCTCTTGAGCAGAGGGAATTTGTGGGGTTAATGAGCACACAGGGGTAACAGATCAAGGTTTTGGGAGGCTGCTTGCAGTATGGCGGAGCTGTCCTGTATGAGTCTCTGCAGAAGTGAGAGAAGAGAAGATTGAGAGCAGGATGGAGCCTCCAGAAGAGAGGGGGGGGGGGGGACTATCAGGCATTGAGGAAGGGGATTTGTGTTTGGCATGGTGCTTACCTGATATCTCTGAGGATGAGGGAAGCAGGTGCTTGTGCTTGATCTTAGCCCTGATGCTGGCAGTTCCCCCTGTGAGGTAAAGGAAAGGGGTTTGGCATCAGCTCTGGCGAGGAACAGGTGGCTCTCAATCGCAGGAGTAGCAGAGGGTGACCCCACAAGCCCCACAGCCATGACCAAGGATGGTAAAGCCAGTGTTGTGGCTGCCTTATGAGAACTCCATCAAGCCTGTGCTTGGCCCAATGGTGGAAGAGAAGGTGAGGGAGACCGATATGTGGGATGGCCCCACAGAGGTGATTAACCACCAAGCAAGGCCTGTCCCCAGCTGCAAATCATAAAAAAACTATTCCTGCTTTTCGCGGTAGCACTCTCTTTTTTTGTTGTTGTTTCTCTTTGCTCCTAGTTTAGTTTGCTTTCTGCTTCGCCACTGTGTTGAATGGCTGAGGCAGGAAAGAGTGCTCTCATGGGTGAGGAAAAAGTATACATTTGTTTTGCTTTTTTTGTTCCAGTTTTGTCATGGTTGAGAGAGTTTCAAATGGGGAACTTCCCGATGCGAAAGGAGAGTGACAGTGAAGGGATTTCAGAGAAAGGCAGGCTAAAAAGAGACAGAGAGACCGACCTGTGCAGGTCATTGCACTGTAAGAAGGAAAACTGATTTTCTGGCCAAAAAGCAGGTGGTAAGCAGGCATGCATGCTCAAAGAGGCAACAAACGTTTTCTGAGCTATGAGAGATCTGGCACAAGGCTCAGTCTGGGGACTTCACCTCTGGTAGTGTCTGCATCCCCCTGATTGTCTCCAGAGAAAGTCCTTACTCATAAGAGCTTACAATCTAGTCAAGACAGACAACACAACTGGGGACTAGGATACATCTAGGGAAATGGTAAGGAAACACAAAGGAGGTAAACAGGAGACTAGGCAGATAGCGTAGTTACTCACCTGTAACAGATGTTCTCCAGGAGCAGCAGGAATCAGTCCTCACATATGGGTGACGTCGGCGCCGACGGAGCCCCCATGCGGAGCATTTCCCCAGCTTTCAAAGAAAGCCTTTGGGAATGCAGCGCGCATGCGCGGTCCCCTTCCCGCCCAAGGGTGCCATCTTGCTCAGTCTGATGACATAGCTAAAAGACAGCAAAAAAAAAAAAAATATATATATATATATATATGACCGCAACTCCAAGGGGAGGAGGGAGGGTTGTGAGGACTGATTCCTACTGCTCCTGGAGAACACCTGTTAAAGGTGAGTAACTACGCTTTCTCCAGGACCAAGCAGGAAGTCAGTCCTCACATATGGGACTCCCCAGCTTAAGGCTACCGGGGACCCAAAGCTGAAAAATAAGCTCCCTCTAGAGCCTGAGCATGTGTGAAAAGAATCTTCTCTGAGAACGCCCCCAAACAGTAGCCCAACACCAGGGCAGGAGGGTAGGAGTTGCCTATACCTCAAAGAGGTTAGAACAGAACCTCTGATCTCCAGCCATAGCTCAACCCATCGACTCTCAAAGTCAGAGGACAAGTGTATGATTTTTGGCATCCAGGAATTTATTAGAAGAATAGCTACTCCATTCTTCTTGTGCACCACAGGAGAGTAAGCTCAGCAGCTCACCCAACCTTGTTGAAACATAACAACCTTCCACTGCTGACAGATGCGTTTCTAATAAAAGGCAGATATCTGACAGCAAGCGTCTTAGATATTGCAACATCTTATCTTTGTCCTTTTGAAAGGATGCTCCAGCCCCTTCACATTTAACAAAACAATATGCAAACCACTATCGGTAGCCATACACAATCATACCAAAAAAAACATTCTTCCCCCCCCCAAACACACAACTAAATTAAAACAAAGATTTTCAAATGCAATCATACAGCCTCCCAGGAACCAGAACAACCAACGCACAACCAGCCCCGAAACATACAGGCAACAAATATCAAACAAAACGTGAGTTCTCATGACCACAGTTAAGACCACTGAGACTAAAGAAGAGACTGGAACATCAGATATTGAACCTTTTGCGCTACGCAAAATTAAAAAATATAATTCATAAAAGCAGATGAAGACAAGCTTCTAGTGAGTCCAGCATCTAGACATAACAAAAACCTGATGGCAAAAAAAAAGAAACATAGTTGTTCCATAACTCTTGAAGCGATTAATGCAGGGTTTGACAAATCCTGGTTGCCAGATCACCACGGCGCCTAGAAATTGCACCCTGGGGCCCAAGATTTCATGCCCCCGAATTGTTAGGTAGGTACACCTAATCTGCTGGTAGCAGCACATGGAGATAGGAGGAAAAAAAGGGCGGGGCTAAAGAGCACGAAAACCAGAATGTAGTTGGTTTGCAGTACAGGTGAATGGAGCCTAGAGCACTGGGAAGAGCTCTTCTACTTCATCCACCCGTCACGGGTGTATAAACAGCCTCAGAGAGTGCTCACCTGCAGTGGCCGATCAAGCAGAAAGAGTACATGCAACAACATTTTTTTTTCTATGAATCTAGGATGGTTTTTGCTAAATGGACACCACACTACTGATGCTGCCACCAAAGACATGCAATGATCCATGCGGCTTCAGTGGTAGCAGCAGCATCATGTCGTCCGTTTAGCCAAAACAGTCTTGGATTCACAGAAAAAAAAATGCCTGTCAGAGAGCATACTCATTGGCTTAATCTGTCGCTACAGGGTGAGCTCTCTCACAGACTGGGCCATGCACCCTCGGGAATTTGGTGGCATCAGGCAGGAGTGGGGAGCTTCTCTTTCTTCTGTTCCTCCAGATTGCTATCTTCCCCGGCATCGCCTGCGCTACCCAGGAAGTGGATGAAGGCAAGAACAGGGTCCCACCAGCAGCACCAGCCAGAGATGAGGTGAGGGGGGGGGGGGGTTAGGCAGCCTCTCTCCAGCACTGATGTACTGGCAGGGAGGCTCACATTATCCATTTTCTTAAGTACTCCTAGAGAAAATGAGCAAGAGACTGTGTAAATGTAGAAAGCGGGAAGAGGGGGGATGTCTTTCTGAGAGAGAAGGTGGATATAATAGAGAGGGAGGAAAAGAGAAAGAGACTGGTTTGGGAGGCTATGACAGCAAGAGAGATATTGAGTAAAGATTAGTGCAGACTATGAGAGAGACACTGGGTGATGGCTGTGACAGAGAAAGAAACAATGAGTAATGGCTGGTGGGGGGGAGGGCCCTGTGAGAGAGAGAGAGAGAGAGACTGGACGAAGGCAAGGTGCGAGAGTTATGAGACTTTTTTTGCTTCACATATTACCAGGCCATGGGAATACATGAAGCAAAAACAAAAAAAGAAGTTGCATCAGGTGCAGCTATAAAGGGTCACAAAGCTGCTGAGTGTGTTCATTCGGAGTGGTGGGAGGGGCAGGAGGAGATGGGTCACTGCTGTACAATGGCATATTAAGAGCTTGATTAATTAAGCTTTCTTCTCCCACAGAAAATAGGCAAACAGTAAATTAGGCCCTTCCTCACTTGGTTTGCAGCTTGTCATGCTGTGAGGGATTGTGTGCATCTATGATGCTGATGGCTAAGCAATCGGTGGCTTAATTACTGGCAGGGTCTCCCAAGATGGGCAGGTCTCAGCTGAGGTGGCAGACCAAGACAAACCACTCATCTGGACAGCAGCAGAATGGAATGGTGTTGGTGGCAGAGAATCACATTTCTGTGACAACGGCAACAACACTGAAATTAAACTGCCTGTGGAAGAAAGGCCTCGCAATCTACTTCCGTAAGGATAGTCACAACAAAAGAAATTGCACTATAGTGCTGGAAGATGAGACCCCCAGGTCGGAAGGCACTCAACTAGCGACTGGGGAGGAGCTGAACTTTTCAGAGTAAAGTCGGCATTTATGATGTGGTTGGATCAAAGCCCTCGGGATTTCTGACTGCTGATGTAGTTGCACATGAAATAAGAGTCAGAAATTGCAAAGATGTCTTACATATCGGGACATGGAACATACGAAGCATGAACCAAGGGAAGTTGGAGGTGGTCAAGAATGCAACGGAACATGCAAAACTCGAACTGTTGTGTGTCAGCGAATGCAATGGATTGGCATCGGGCACTTTGCAACTGATGATCACATGGTTTACTATGCAGGAAATGAAACGACGAAGAAATGGCATTGCATTCATAATTAAGAAGAAACTTGCAAGAAATGTAATAAAATACAATGCAATCAATGAAAGCTTAATTTATATTTGTCTACAAGGAATGCCTATCAACACAACCATAATTCAAGTATATGCCCCAACAACAGCTGCAGAAGAGGATGAAGTTAATGAGTTCTATGAACAAGTGCAAGCTGAAATTGATAGAACATGCAAACAGGATATCCTGATAGTCATGGTTGACTGGAACGCAAATGTTGGCAACAAAGAAGACAAAGTGGTTGGAACATATGAACATGGCAAAAGAAATGAAGCTGAAGAAAGACTGATAGAATTCTGCAAGACTAATGATCTATTAATCTCAAACACCACCTTCCAGCAACACAAGTAGCCACTGCACACATGAACTTCACCCAAAGTACAGCACAAAAATCAAATTGACTACATCTGTGGAAGTCAACGATGGAAATGCTCTATAACATCAACAAAGACAAAACCTGGACTGACTGCGGTACAGATCACCAACTACTAGCATGCAAACTCAAGCTAAAGTTGAAAAAGAGCAAATCACTCATGAATATAGCAAAGTATGACCTTGAAAATATACCACCAGAATTTAAAGAATGCCTGCAAAATCGATTTGCTGCATTAGATAAAATGACAGAGTTCCAGAAGAGCTATGGGATGACATCAAGATTGTATTGGAAGAAAGTGATAAATCTATACAAAAAGTGAAAAAGCAAAAATGGCCAAAATGGATGACCAAAGAAACTCTGAAAACTGCCCAGAAACACAAAGAAGCTAAAGCCAGAGGAGAAAGAGAGGCAATCGCAGAACTCAAAAGAGATTTCAAACATGCACGTAGCTCACGACCGTGGTGATATCTCGGTGGCGGTAGCCCTTGATCTTTCCGATACCTTCGACCTGGTCGACCACTCCCTCCTCCTGTCCCGACTGCGCGAAGCTGGCCTTCGTAGCACTGTCTTCTGGTGGTTCCACTCCTTTCTTTTCTCTCAATCTGGCGCTGTTCTTCCATCTTCCCCATCCAGCCCCTCTTCTGACTCATTCTCCCTATCCTGCGGAGTTCCCCAAGGTTCTGTCCTGGCCCCTCTCCTCTTTAATCTTTTCTTAACCCCTCTCACATTATTAATACAGCAATTTGGAATTTCAGCTTTTTATTACGCAGACGATATTCTTCTTCTTTACCACACCTCCCCTGTTTGCCCTGACCTTGCTCCACTTAACTCCTGCCTGGCTGCTGTTTCTGACTGGATGACCCAAAATTGCCTACACCTTAACCTCTCAAAGACTACAGCTATCTGGTTTCCACATGGTCACCAATCTCCCTCCCTGGCCCCTTCTTTCCCTGGTACACCCATTTCACTGGTTTCCACTTTTCGTTATCTCGGGGTGCTCTTTGATTCGGATCTTTCTTTCTCTGCCCATGTCTCCCATATCTCCAAGACCTCCTTTTTCTATCTCTGTCAAATCCCTGCAATTCGCCCCTTCCTCTCTCCCTCCGCTCTTGCCACCCTGTTACTAGCTCTTGTCATCTCCCGTGTTGACTTTTCTAACTCCATTCTCTCCGGCATCTCCAAATTGCAGCTGACATGACTACAGAGAATTCAGAACACCGCCGCCCGACATGTATCCTACTCCTCCCCTAGAGACCACGTCACTACCCTTCTTTTCCGTCTTCACTGGCTTCCCATATCCTTCCGTATTCAGTTCAAACTTCTCACACTTGTTCACAAGGCGCTTCATACCACTACCCCACAATATCTGGCCGACTTAATTCACTTTCATAACCCTAGGCATACCCCCCACTCCTTCCATCTCAACCGCCTCGCACTGCCCCCTCCCTCACACGCTCACCTTCAATCCACCCATTCCTCAGCCTTATTTTTCATAGGTCCCACTCTCTGGAACTCCCTCCCCTCCGCTCTCCGCCTTGAGCCTCATCACCCCGCCTTTAAACATGCCCTGAAGACCTACCTCTTTTCCCTTGCTTTCAACCCTCCTCCCTCCTAGCCCCAACCTCTTCCCCGTGTTTGCTGTCCTCTTCTCGCTCTCTTCTCTCTATCCTTTGTTGAATTGTAATTTCTTTTTCATTTTCCGGCCTCGTGCCATCCTGTTCTGAAGACTTTATTGTAAACCGCTCTGCTTATCACTGAAGGGCAGTCAAGCAAATAAACAAACATGTAGCAAGACAAGACAAGGAGAAGTACTACAATGACGCATGAAAGGAAACAGAAGCAGAAACTATTAGAGGAAGAACAAGATCTGCTTTCCTAAAGCTATGAGAGTTAAAGAAAAAAATTCCAGCCTCAAATTGAAATGTTACAAGATGCTCGAGGATCCAAGTTGAATGATGCTGGGAAGATCAAAAAAAGTGGAAAGAATATACAGAGCCATTATATGATAAAGATCAAGTGGACCACCCGCCGTTTCAACCTGTACCTTATGATCTGGAACCATTGGTGATGAAAGAAAAAGTCGAAGTAGCACTGAAAGCTTTATCAAAGAACAACGCACCAGGCATTTATGGCATTCCATCTGAAGTATTACAGTAATCTGATGCAGCTGTTGCCATAATTCCAAAGCTCTGCCAGGAAATTTGGAAGACATCATCATGGCCAACTGACTGGAAAAGATCTGTGCTAATACCAATACTAAAGAAAGGTGATCCAACTGACTGTGGAAATTATCACACAATCATTTTGATCCCACATGCCAGCAAGATTCTACTCAAGATTATTCAACAGAGATTACAACCATACCTGGAACGAGAACTGCCTGAAGTGCAAGCAGTGTTCAGGAAAGGACGAGGAATGAGACATCATCGCAGATGTGAGATGAATCCTTGAAAATACTAAAGAATACCAAAAGGATATCTATTTGTGCTTTACTGACTACAGCAAGGTTTTTGACTGTGTAAACCATGAGAAACTCTGGGCCACATTAAGCAGCATGGATATACCAGAACATTTGATCGGCCTCGTGCACAACCTTTACATTAATCAAGAAGCAACAGTTCCAACAGAACAAGGAGAAACAGAATAGTTTAAAATCAGCAAAGGTGTACAACAAGGCTGCATACATTCCCCTATCTGTTTAATTTCTATGCAGAACAAATCATCAGAGAAGCAGGACTGTATGAAGACAATAGAAGTGTGAAGAGTGGTGGAAGTCTCAACAACCTTCGCTATGCTGATGATACCACATTACTAGCTGGAAGTGAAGGCGATCTGAAACATTTGCTTCTAAAGATCAAGGAACATAGTCTTAAAAAGAGCCTGCACCTTAATGTAAAGAAGACAAAGATCCTGTCAACTGGCAAAATCCATAAGATCATCATTGATGGAGAAGAAATTGAAATAGTGGACAACTTTAACTTACTTGGATCAACTGTCAATAAAGAAAGGACTAGCAGTCAAGAAATCTGATGATGCAGAATGGCTATGAAGGATCTAGACAAGATTCTCAAGAGCAGAGATGTCTCTCTCCATACAAAGGTTCAACTTCTTCAAGCCATGGTATTTTCAATAACACCATATGGATGTGAAAGTTGGACAGTGAAAAAGATAGACAGGAAGAAAACTGATGCCTTTGAATTATGGTGCTGGCGACGAATAACTGTGTATATCATGGACTGCCCAAAGAAAAAACCAGTCAGTACTAGAGATCAAACCTAAGCTTTCTTTAGAAGCTCAGATGACAAGATTTCGACTTTCATACTTTGGACACAGAGAGATCATTAGATAAAGACATCATGCTTGGCAAGGTATAAGGTCAACGCAAGAGAGGAAGGCTAGCAATAAGATGGATCAATACAATAACTGCAGCGTTGGGTGCCACTCTGTCATCAATGAACCGCCTGACTGAAGACCGAACATAGTTTAGCACAACAATCCAGAGGGTCGCCATGAGTCGACACCGACTCGAGGGCACTTAACAACAACAAATTAGGCCCTAAAAAAGGAGCTGTAATACACTTTGGGGGTGCGGGGTGCGGAGGACTGTACTCTAGCTACCGGCAGCCAGCTCCTAATTTTTTAAGCTGTCTCCTAGATTCTGAAAAAATATGTTAAGGCCTGGATTAATGCATCAAAGATTGTCAATGTAATCACCAGCACATTGGGGTCAAAGATTTTTGTAGTGTTGTTGGAGATCCTCATTTGGGCAGGGTAAAACAACCCATACATGGCACCTAAGACTTTCAAGTGCAGGTCCAGAAACTGCTTCCTCTTGTGGTATGTAGCTATTGCAAAATCAGGGACAATAAACAGCCATTTGCCTGCTACTATAATAGAATTTGCAGCACATGTTGATCATCACAGCACCTTTTCCATGACAGACAATGGAGAAGCTCTGTTAGAAGTAGGATAAGATGGAGCGTGATAAGCACATTACAATTCCAGAGGTGGGGAGAAGGAAAGGCCCAGTCAGATCAGTAAGTACTGTCCCAGATATTTGATCATATTGCCCTCCTCTTGTCCTTCGGGCAGTCCAAGTATACAAATACTATTGCAGCAATTTCTGTTGGTAAGGTCCTTCACATCATGCTGTAGTACATCAGGTTTGCCCAAGTGTCTTTCTAAGTACAAAACCCGCACTTCCACAACACTCACCTGGTTCTCGCTGGTTACCAGACACTCCTGGAAGGTTGCCAGTTGCTGCATTATGGTGGCAAACTCAGACCATATTTCATTTGTATTTTCAAGGTTTATTTTAAGCACTGAGTTCAGATTAAGGAGCTCAGCCATTATAGCCACATGCGGTGTGGGTGAGGGTGGGAGCAATGGCATTTTTTCTGGGGAAGCTGGACTATGCTTCACTCTTGTCACCAATGGTAGGATAAAAACAGCCTCTGCTTTCCCACTTTTGTTAGTCGCCATTGGCCATGATGCCTGGATCATGCAATTATATTAAAACAAGTGCCAGCAAAAAAACCCCGCGCAAGTTGATATTTGCATGAAAGCCCTTCGGGAGCTAAGATACATAGAATCATGATGGCAGAAAAAGACCACATGGCCTATCTAGTCTGCCCTTCCATATTAACCACTGCAACATTCCCCTTTTTCCCTTAAGAGATCCTCTGTGTTTGTCCCATGCTTTTTTGAATTCAGATACTGCCTTCATCTCTACCACCTCCACTGGGAGACTATTCCACACATCTACCACTCTTTCTATAAAGAAATATTTCCTCATATTACTCCTGAGTCTATCTTCTTTCACTCTCATCCTATGTCCCCTTGTAGCAGAGCTTGCTTTCAATTGAAAGAGGCTCTCCTGTGCATTTAAGATCTCAAGCAGTCATCCACTGCGAGCTCACAAGCACCCCCTCCCACCCCAGAGCTGATTTCTGATGATGTCTGGGTCTGTCTGGGCTGACTGCCACTCCCCTTGGAGTGCATATTCGCACATAGAGTGTTGGCACAGCAATTAATGTCAATGCCTCAATGTTGGACACTGGCTGGACAGTCAATGGAGTCTAGGCTCTTCGAAGCCTTGACTGCGACACAGACAGTGAGTTTAGAGAATGGGCTTGAGGCTCCAATCCTCTGATCTTGATGGAGTTGAAGTAGCTGCCTTCTGTCAAGCAAAGATGACCTCTATCCATTCTTCCATTCTTAAAAACTCTTGAGGAGACACTCTTCAAAGGCTACCATCAAAAAAGGTGAAGAGGCTGCAGTAGACTTGGTCAGTGTCTGAGGAATTGATTGAGGAGAATCAGTAGGCTGGACCCTGCCCCATGAAGGTTGGCATTGCCCTTCCAGTATCAGGGAAGATGAATGATCCTCATGTCAGAGCCATTTTGAGGTCATCAGCTCCTCTGATTCCTTGATGCCGAGGACAAAGCATTCCAATAAGTGTCAACGCTGAGGCACTTTGACCGCCACCTGATATTCAATTTCTCTGGCCCTCAATGTTGATGATGAAGAGGATGCACCCTTCACCTTCCTCTGATGGGAATCAGAGAATGTCCATTCCTGATGGACTGTCGGTACTTGTCTCCAAGTGAGCTTGATGACCCCTTGATGTTAATGCACCCCTCCCCCACATCTGATCGACCAGACTTACACGTATCTACATCACAAATCTTTTTGCACTGCTTTTCTCAATCTCTGAAACCTCTCACTGACATCTGTCAACACAAAACACTAGAGAGTTCATGGTTGGGATCCAGGCATCACAGGTACCACACTATGGGTGTCTGTGGCAGACATGATCCTGTTGCACCGAATGCACTTTTTAAAACAGCTGGGGCATAAATCTGGAAAAATATAGATGCAACAAATCAAACGAATCAAAGTTGACAAAATTACCTGACCGGGGCACCTGAGACCTAAATGTGGTTTGAAATGGCTGAAAAACATTCCTAAAGAAAAAAAAAATTACTGGGAATAAGTTGCAGCAGTGGCAGGAGGAAAGAGGAAGATATAAAAACTACGATAAAGATACCAAAAGGTACTAACACACAAAAACTGTGAAAAACGCAGACAAAATGTCTTTCAGGCTCCATGGAAATAAGAATACTGAAGAGCTCTAGCACAGTGGCAACAGGTGGAAACAGGCATGGAACAGGCACGCATGTCACCCATATGTGATGACATTATCCTCCTTCTCCATTACAACTTTCTCTAAATCATTTTGGAGGAAATGCATACAAAGTTCTGATTCCTAATGAATGCTCTAAACATTAAATGCTCCTCTGTTTTGACATGGTCTTCCCAGAGCACAATTTTGGGAGTTTGTTGTTTACTTCCAAGCCACAGGAGGTCTATCTGTGGAATTCCACACTGTCAAAATATATCATCATTTGTGAAAGTTTAGGCAACAACCAGTTTACCCATAATAGTATTTTGAATTCTTAGAAGTTACACTGCTAACAGATGTGTTCTTTTTCATAGATTCCGATTCCACATTAAGGCTTTCTTTTCATAGAGCCCTGTTTATGAAATACATCATCATTTGGTTGTTTATTTGATTTAGAATTCTCTTCTCTACAAAGGCCTTAATGACTGTTTTGAAAGCACTGAAAATCACACACAGCTTATTTATTTATTTATAAACATTTATAGACCACTTTCCTGGACAGCCATTCAAAGCAGATCACAACTATCATAAAATATATAAGTAAAAGATATTTAAAAACTCACAAAAAAACCAACAAAATTAAAATACTAAACAGTAAATACAAAATAAATGATTGCTACTGAAATAGCCCTTCACTATCACCTGCACTGAACACTATACATAGCTCAGCACCCCTTCAAAACTGGCAGCTGGTAAACAAATAGATTTTAAGTTTCCATCTAAATGATAGCTCTAGGAAGCTGATTTGGCAGGCTCTCTCTTTTCCTGACCAAGTTCCTTGGGTGCACAGAGAAAGCTTAGGAACGCTTTTGGGAGCATCCCTCAGCACATGCACACTGCCTTCCCGCCTTTCCAACTGTTCCTCTTCAGTTAAGTTTGTAGCTGAGTGAAAGGATAGAGGGAGAGAGGAAAGAGACAAAGAGAGAGAGAGACAACTCCTAGGGGAGGTGGGTGGGTTGTGAGGACTAAATTCCTACTCTTCCCAGAGATCACCTGTTACAGGTGAGTAACTATGCTATCTCCAGGAGCAAGCAGGAATGTAGTCCTCACATATGGGGACTCCCTAGCTGAAGATGCCAGGGAGATAGCCCCAGGAAGGTGCCACCATCGAAGGTGAGAATCCTTCCTCCCATGGATCTCTGGCATCCCACCAGGGTTGGTGGGTAGGAGTTGGTTTAGGTTTGAAAGAGATTTTGAAGAACAGCTTGGCCAAAGAAGGCATCCCGATGGGAGGCTTTATCTAGGCAGTAGTGGGCTGTGAAGGTGTGTACCGAAGCCCAGGTGGCTGCTCGACAAATGTCATCGATAGACACAGAGTTGAGATTAGCCATAGAAGCTGCCATGGCTCTCATATTATGAGCTGTGACATGGTCCTGAAGAGGAAGAACCTTACTCTCATAAGCAAAGGATATGCATTGGGTAATCCATTTAGATAAAGTTCTTTTGGAGACTGGAAGTCCCAAATGACACGGGTCAAAAGCTATAAAAAGTTGTTAATACTTTCTATGTTGCTGTGTTCTCTGTATGTAAAAGGCCAAGGCCCTTTTACAATCTAAAGTATGAAGGTTTCTTTCTGCATTAGAGGTGTGAAGCCTCAGAAAAAATACAGGAAGGTAAATTGATTGATTTAAATGAAAAGGCGAAACCACCTTTGGCATAAAATGTGGATGAGTTCGAAGAACTACCTTATCATGATGAAACCTAGTATAAGAAGGATCAGCTACTAAAGCTTGCAATTCACTAATGCGACAGTCAGAGGTGATTGCAATTAGGAAGATGACCTTCCAGGTCAAAATCATGAGCTGCCCGAGAACTAGATTTAGGTCCCATGCCACCGGTGGTGGCTTGATGGGAGGTTTAGTTAATAAAAGGCCTCTCATAAATCTTGATAGGAGTGGATGAGAGGAAATTAGTTATCCAATTAGAAGCTTATAAGAAGCTGCAATTGCACTAAGATGGACTCTTACCAAATTGGTCTTTAATCCAGAATTCGATAAGTGAAGGAGATACTCTAGTATCGATTCTAAGGGTAAGACTAGGGGGTTTAATCCCCTCTTGGAGCACCATATAGTAAAACGTTTCCACTTGAAGGCATAAGATCTTCTTGTGGAAAATTTCCTAGAAGCCTGAAGGATATATTTTACCTGCTGGGACAGGTTGAAATCCTGGAGGTCTAAGCTTTCAGCAACCAGGCTGTGAGGTGCAGGGACTGGGGATTCGGGTGCCATAGCATCCCGTTCTCCTGGGAAAGGAGATCTGGAGCATGCCCTAACTCCAGAGGTGCCGCTTGCGAGAGATGCAGAAGCAGGGAATACCACGTTTGGCGTGGCCATCGTGGTGCTACAAGAATCATGCGACCCCTGTCTCTCTGAAGCTTGAAGAGTGTTTTGGGGATGAGGGGAATGGGTGGGAAGGCATAAAGGAAGTCCTGACCCCAGTGAAGGAGGAAGGCATCCCTTGCCTGACAGTTGTGCGCCGGAATCCTGGAACAGAAATGGGGAAGTATGGCATTCAGTGGACTTGCAAAGAGGTCTATGTCTGGAGTGCCCCAGAGATGAAATATTTGCGCCACCTGGTCTAGGTGGAGTGACCACTCGTAAGGTAGCAGTACTTGACCGAGTTTGTCTGCCCAAAGGTTTTGAATGCCTGGAAGACATACCACTAGAAGGTGAATTTGATGCTCTCTGGCGAGGGCCCATAGTCGTAAAGCTTCGTTGCATAATGACAGAGAGCCCGTTCCGCCCTGCTTGTTCACATAGAACATGACTACCTGATTGTCCGTCTGGACTAGGACTGTCTTGTAGCTGAGCTGGGCGTGGAACACTCAAAGAGCTAAATAAATTGCTCTTAATTCTAGGAGGTTTATGTGTAAACCCACCTCCTGTGAAGTCCAGGTGCCCTGGGTAGAGAGATGATTCAGGTGTGCTCCCCAACCCACCTGTGATGCATCTGTTAGGATGGCCTGAAAGAGGGGTTGATGGAAAGGAGAACCCACTGTCAGATTTTCTAGTGATTGCCACCATTGGAGGGACAAAATTAGTTGTTGAGAGATTGTAATTTTGTCCGACAAATGACCCGTGGCCTGTGTCCACTGAGCTGCTCGCATGTGGAGGCAAGCATATGGGACTACATGAACTGTGGATGCCATGTGTCCCAGTAACTGCAGTAGCTCCCGAGCCGTGAGGGAGGATTTGCCTGCTGCTTGGGAAGCTAGCTGCATTATGCGAAGACACCAGGCTTGTGGAAGGAAAGCCCTTGCCTGTCTGGTATCCAGACAGGCTCCTATGAATTCTAGGCATTGGGAAGGAACTAGTTGAGATTTCAGGAAGTTTATTACCAGTCTCAAGTATTGGAGGATTTGCATTGTACGGGACAGTGCAGTGCTGGCCTCTGCAACTGTGGAGGCTCGAATGAGCCAGTCATCTAAGTAAGGGAAGACGAAAATCCCCAGGGTTCGTAGAAATGCAGCTACTACTGTCATGCATTTCGTGAATACCGTTGGTGCTGAAGCCAGACCAAAAGGAAGAACCCTGTACTGGAAATGTCTTCCCCTGAATAGGAAACGTAAAAATTTCCTGTGATCTGGATGGATGAGAATGTGAGTGTATGCATCCTTTAAGTCTATAGAGCAAAGCCAGTCCTGGCTTTGAAGATATGACAGAAGCGTTCCTAGAGAAATCATTTTGAATTTCTCTCAAAAAAGATATTTGTTCAATTCTCTGAGGTCTAGAATGGGTCTGTGTCCTCCTGTTTTCTTTGGAATAAGAAAATAGGGGGAGTAGAACCCTGCACCCTGTTGAAGAATGGGTACTTCCTCTATTACCCCTTGGGAAAGAAGTGTGGAGACCTCGTGATCTAGCAGATTGTCTGCAGAGGTTTGTGAATTGAATTGCTATAGAATTGTAGGAGGGGGTATGCTGTGAAAATGAAGTTTGTACCCCTCTCCTACTATGGACAAAGTCCAATCTTCTGCTGTTATCTGATGCCATCTGTTGACAAAGTGGCATAACCTGCCCAGAATATTGGGGGGTTGGGGACCCCCTCAGAGGCAGGAAGGCAAAGCTCTCTAGGAAGGAGTCAAAGCCCTTGAGGGGGCTGAACCTGGAGAGCTAGTTGGGCTCTCGGGCCTTTTGGTTTCTTTTGCTGTCTAGTTTGTCCCTTTTGGGCAACCTGACCTGGAGTCTGACTCTGCTGGGTATAGGAAGGATAAAACTTCCTCTTTTTGCTAAAAGAGGGTTTTTTTATAAGGCTTCCTTTTGGCTGGAGTGGCTGTAGACTTTGACAATCTATCTAAGGTAGAATTGTCAGCATCTATCTAACTAGTTAGCCTTTTCCTGCCAGTTCTTGACGAAGAGATTCTCTCCTGTGCAAGGAATGTTGCCTAACTTGTCCTGTACCCAAGTCTCCAAGTCTGATGCCTGTAGCCAGGCAATCCGTCGTGCGCCAATGGCAATAGCAGAAGTTCTGCTGATGCATTCGAAGAAGTCAAAGGCTGCACGATTGACAAACTTGGAGACATCCTGAGCATGCTTAACTAGAGCAAGAAATTCTTGTCTCTTATCATTTGGGAGAAATGGGCTCATAAGTTCCAAGTTTCCTGTGACTTCTTTGAGGAACATTCCCATATATAGGATATATGAACTGATCCTAGCTCAAAACATGGAAGCTTGAAACGTTCTGCGCCCAAAAGCATCTAGAGTCCTGCATTCACGACCTGGAGGATTGGATGCATGCCTCTTTGCACTTTTCATCCTACGCATGGCTGATTCCACTACCATTGAATGGTGTGTCAACTGAGTTTTCTGAAAACCAGGACATGGTGGAACTCTATACATAGTATCCAGTCTCCTAGAGTGAGGAGAAGTGGTCAGAGGTGTCTCCCACATTCTGAGCATCAAGCTATGCAGAATTTCATGGATAGGCAGAGTGGCTGCCTCCTTAGGAGCTTTAAGATATTGGAGGATTTCCAATTCCTTTGCTCTGGGTTCCTCTTCAGGAGCTACTGTGATTGAAAGACATTTGGCCATATCACGGATGAAATCCTGAAAGGACATGTCCTCTGGAGGTGACATTCTGCATTGGGGCGAAGAGGGATCTTCTAAGAGAAACCCTCTAGTACCAGGAGAATTGTCAGAGTCTTCGGAATCAGAGGAATCGAAGTATTCCTGACCCGGATGCTCTTGCAAAGCATTATCTCGGTTTTTCAAATCCAGCCAGAGATGGCATGAGAAGAATTCCCACTGGGGCCGGAACCATCGGTACCGGCATCGGTGTCGATGTCGGTGCCCTTGGGAGCACCAGTACCGCAACTGAAAGGAGAGCTGCGATACTGCGCTCGATAGCCAGAAACCTATGGTCTATCAACGCTGCCGATGTTTGGGTGTTGGTACCGGTAAGGACGGCCGGGACCCCTGAGCATGGCACAGGTAGTTCTTGCGAGGTTGAGGCCTTGAGAACATCCTGAAGCCCCATCGATGCTTTGGAAGCCGAAGCCTTCCGCCGAGGCTGTTTTGCCAGTGTGGTTCCCTCAAGGGCAATGCCAATGGCCTCTCGATGCTTAGCAGGAGAGCTACCCTTTGAGGACCGGCTTTTATGTTTAGTTACCTGAGATCCATGGGAGGAAGAAGAGGCCCTTGACGATGTTGATGCAATGGATCTGGAATCTGAAGAAAAGAGGGTACCGAGCTTTGTGGCCCGGTTCTGTCTTCCTCTTTTGGTCATCCCCATGCAGGAGAGACATTCAGTTGGAGAATGATCAGGTCCTAAACATTTTAGACACCAGTCATGGGTGTCAGTGACGGAAATGGTACCGCCACACTTAGTACATTTTTTAAAACCACTAGTTGGTTTTTCCATGATTTAGGAAAAATGGGGCCTAATGCCCAAAATGGCACCTAGCACCAAAGGGGAAAGTTTCTGAGAAGAAACAGTCTAAGTTGTTTTTTTGTTTTTTTTAAGAAAAGGAAAGAAAAGAACCGGCGGTACCGGTAAGCATTGTGCGGTAGGCAAACGTGACCACAAGAAAGAAATTTAAAGACAGAATTTTCTGCGGTGACAGGGAATAGATCCTGTCGGCTCCACGGAAAATGAAGAACTGAAGAGGGACAGTTGGAAAGGCGGGAAGGCAGCGCACATGTGCTGAGGGATGCTCCCAAAAGCGTTCCTATTGGAGGCTGGGGAGCGTTCCCGCGCAGGCTCTGTCGGTACCGATGATACCCATGTGTGAGGACTACATTCCTGCTTGTTCCTGGAGATAGGGCAACTTATTTTTGAGGCATGTGTCTTTAGATTTACTTGATGATCTGGTTGTTGAAAGAGTAAACCGTAGATTTCCTTGACTTTTCCACCAATGTACTATTTGTTTTACTATGCTGGTTATTTTAATTTTCCTTAAGGGTTGCATTAATTGGTCCCACTGTTGACTAAGCATCCACTAAAAGCTTCTTTTAAGGAAATGTGCATATGCTGTCACATGAACTGAAGTTGCTATATGCCCTCATAGCTCAACAACAGTGTGCGCAAATGGTCACAATATGTTTGCAAAGATGGACATAATTCTTCTGCCCTCTAAATCAGAAGGAAACTTTCCCTTGACATGTGTCCTGATAGATGCTTAGGAACTGAATTTGCTGCATTGGATGCAGACAATATTTTTTTTAATAATTTATGAAAACTCCCAGAGTTCAGCAAGAAAATAGCTCTGATGAAAGAAGTTGGTTTGCTGGAAATAAGTCATCTTGATTAACAGTCATCTAGATAGGAAAAATGAATTTGCCCCTCCTGAGAAAGTGAGCTGCCAAAACTGCTAGACATTTTGTGAAGGTTCTAGGACTTGCTGACAGTCTGAATGCTAGGACTTCTTACTTGATGAGTATGACTGACTATAACTCTGAGATACATCCTGGAAAACAGAAAATTCAAAATATGAGTGTTGACATCTTTGAGATCTAGGGGTCATTTTGAATTTCTCCTTTACCAAGGATTTGTTGAGGTTTCGTAGACCCAAAATGCATCATTCCTTATGTTTTCTTCAGGATTATAAAGTATCCCAAGTAAAGGTTTTTGTCTATCTTAGACCTTGGAACCAGCTTTATCACTTTGTTCTAACAGAGAAAATTGCTTGGGAGATTAGCTGTTACAATCTTGTACAAGTATAACTAATTGGAAAGTCCAAACCATTGGACGGCAAGCAAGATGAAGGGAAGACAAACATGTCTTATTGTAAGAACCCATTTGTCTCAAATAGCAAACTCTTATAGATGGCTGAATAGACAGTCTTTTGCCCACCTATTAAGAAAGATGTTTAAGAAACTGAGGATCGATAACGTTCAAGGTTCTCAAAAAAACCCTGAATATGATTATGGCCAGGTTATGGACTGCTTTTTCAATTACCTTCTCCGTCTTTCTGGATCCTTGAGGCCGATGAACATACTACTACTACTATTAAGCATTTATAAAGCGCTACCAGGCACACGCAGCGCTGTACAATGAAAACACAAAAAGACAGTCCCTGCTCAAAAGAGCTTACAATCTAAAAAGACAAAGCAAGAAAAGGAGTAGAAAAAAGATAAGAACAAGGGCAAAGAGCAGGAGATACAGGACAAAGGAAAGAGGTAAGAACAAGTGTAAGAGGAAGAAAGAAAGGTGAAATAAAAGAGGGGAAGGAAGGAGAACAGCAAAATCAAGAGCCAAAGGCAGAGGTGAAAAGATGAGCTTTTAACTTGAGTTTGAAGAGGGGCAAAGAAGATGCCTGACGTATAGACAAAGGAAGTTTATTCCAAGCGTAGGGAGCAGCAAGGTGAAAAGAGCGGTATCTGGAGTTGGCAATAGAGGAGAAGGGCATAGCAAGAAGCAACTGGGAAGGAGAATAGAGTACACGAGGAGGGAAATAGGGAGAAATGAGAGAAGAAAGGTACTGAGGAGCCACAAAGTGAATGCACTTATAGGTCAGAAGGAGAAGCTTAAAGTGAATACGGAAACAGATAGGGAGTCAGTGAAGAAATATGAGGAGAGGAGTGATGTGAGCAAAACGAGGCTGATGGAAAATCAAAGGGCAGGGGAGTGCTGAATAGACTGAAGAAGGAAGAGATGAGACTGAGGGAGACCAGCAAGAAGGAAGTTACAATAATCAAGTCGGGATGTGAATAGGGAATGCATGAGGGTTTTAGTAGTGAGCTCAGAGAGAAAGGGGCGGATTTTGCCAATGTTGAAGAGAATGAAGCAACAGGTCTTAGCGATGAGTTGGATATGAGAGGAGAAAGAGAGCGAAGAGTCAAAAATAACACCCAAACTGCGAGCAGATGAAACAGGTTGGATAACAGAGCCATCAACAGAGACTGAAAAAGGAGAAGGAGAAAGGGAAATTTTAGGAGAAAAAACGAGAAGTTCAGTCTTGGCCATGTTCAATTTCAGGCGACGATGAAACATCCAGGCAGCAATGGCAGAGAGACAGCAAGAGATCCGGGACTGGAAAGCAGAAGAAAGATCAGGAGTAGAGAGACAGTTTTGGGAGTCATCAGCATAGAGATGGTACTGAAAACCATGAGAGGAAATAAGCACACCAAGGGATTGGGTATAGAGAGAAAAAAGAAGGGGACCCAAGACAGAACCCCTGGGGGACACCAACCAAGAGCGGGGTAACAGAGGAGGAGCAGCCACCAGAACATACACTAAAGGAGCAATGGGAGAGATATGAGGAGAACCAGGAGAGAACAGAGTCCCTAAAGCCAAGCGAGGACAAAGTGTCAAGGAGAAGATCATGGTCAACAGTGTCAAAGGCAGCAGAAAGGTCAAGGAGGATAAGGACAGAGTAAAGGCCTTTAGATTTAGCCAGGAACAAGTCACTGGAAACTTTGACAAGAGCAAACATAGGAACATAAGAAATGCCATACTGGGTCAGACCAAAGGTCCACAGTATCCCGTTTCTAAACAGTGACCATCCAGATCATAAGTATCTGGCAGGATCCCAGAAAGTAGATAGTTTCCATGCTATTTACTCTCAGGGATAAGCAGTGGTTTTCCCCATGTCTACCTTTAATAAGTATTTATGAACCTTTCCTCCAGGAACCTAGCCAAGCTTTTTCTAAACCCAGTTACACTGTTTTTATCAGAGCTTAGCTATGAGATGAGTGAAGAAATATTTTCTCCTCTGTTTTTTCATGTACTACTTTGTAAATTCATGGCACATCCACTAGTCTTTGTACTTTATAAAAGAATAAAATAAAATAGATTCATGTTTATGTATTCCATTCTGGATTTTATAGACCTCTAATCATATCTTCCCTCAGCTTTCTTTTCACCAAGGTGAAGAGCCCTCACGGAACCTCTTTAGATTTTCCTCATAGGGGAATAATTCCATCTCAATCATTTTGGTTGTCCTTCCTGTAACTTTATTAATTTCACTATATATTTTTTAAGATGCAGTGACCAGAAATGCACACAATACACAAGGTACAAAATATAGAGGCATAAGGATATTCTTTATATTATTTTCTATTCCTTTTGTAATAATTTCTAACACTTCATTTGCATTTTTCCACATTAAATTTCATCTGTCATTTGGATGCCCAGGTTCGCAAGGTTCCTTCTGCAATTTCTTACAATTCACATGGAATTTAACAACATTGAATAGTTTTATGTCATCTTCAAATCTGATCACTTCATTCATTTCCAGATTATTTATAAATATGTTAAAAAGTATTTATTTCCATTTCCAGATTATTTCTAGATTATAAATATATTCAAGATCCCTGTGATACTTCACTATTCACCTTCCAAGAAAAATTGCCCATTTAACCCGAGACTCTGTTTTCCATCCTTTAACCAATTTCCATTACACATCAGGGCACTGCCTCCTATCCCATGGCTTTTTAAATTTCATCAGGAGTCCCTTATGAGGAACTTTCTTAAATGCTTTCTGAAAATCCATACATACTATATCAACATGTTCATACATGCCTTCAAAAAAAAAAAAAAAGCAAACACACTAACAAAAAAAAAAATAAATAAGACACCCAACACTTAAAAAATGTGAAAAGGTGCCATCAGATGTGAGCAGTAATAAATGCCAATTCTCTAATATTTATTAGGGGAATATCATTTACTTAAGTACTTATGCACCAAATCCATATCTTCAGTGTTCTTTAGCACCATAAAACATTAGTCTCACTCTTGTGTTTTATATCAATGTGGCAATAGCATACTTAAAACTCCCACAATATATGTTATCAAAAAACATTAGTGCAGAAAGGTTTTTTCCTTCATTCTGTAGCAAAAAACTACACAGTTCTTATTGTCAGCAATTATTACCATCTGCAGCATTGTAGCTGTGTTATAAGTAGAGCACATAAAAAAAACATTTCTTGCAATAGTAGCACACAAACAGGATAAAAGAAGCAATTTTACCACAGCTTCATTTCATTAGAAGCGTAAACGAAAACTTATCTGCTTCAGGAAAACTCCTTTGAAGAGCCACCACCCTCACCAGTCAGGTTTCACAGAGGCTGCATCAGGAGCTAGAGACGCTATAAAGGATCCAATAGCAGTAATTCTCTCCAGTGCAAGCAGCACAACATGAATTTGCCTGTGCCACACTCGACATGCTAGGCTAAACAGCTATGAGCAATCTTCTGGGCTCAGGGAGATCTCCTGCCAAGAGAGCTGCTGCTCCAAATGGCTCACAAGCAGCTTCTTCAGATGCCAACAGCGCTGATTTAGCATTGCCTACTCAGCGGTAAAGTGTCAAAGCTGGGGGGCGGGGGGGGGGGGACCTGCTATGCTGCAGAGGGCAGCAAATGCAGATTCCCTTTCCTTTTAATGGTATGTCTATTCATATTGAATATGGAAAAAGCCAGTTCGGAGTTCAAAGTGACATGCCTGCTCCCATATGTGCTATTTGGCACCACCCCTCCCCCAATTTCATTCTTTGTAATAGGTTCCACAATTTTGCCTGGAACTGATGTCAGACTCACCTGTTTGTGGTTTTCCAGATCACCTCGTTTTAAAAATTTGGCATGACGTTGGCCACCTCTAATCTTGGGCTTCCTGAGGCAACTGGTTAATGAACCGTCAAGAGGGAAGCTATTTTGGACCTAATCCTTAGTGAAACACAAGATATGGTGCAAGAGATAAAGGTGTTGGGACCACTTGGCAATAGTGATCATAGCATAATTGCATCTGATTTAATAAATGGAGGAAGGACGGCAAGGAAATCCACAGTACTACCTTTTAACTTTCAAAAGGGAGAATATGATAAAATGAGGAAAATAGTTGAGAAAAAATAAAAGGAGCAAAGGTTAAAGATTTACATCAAGCATGAGCGTTTCTTAAAAATACTATCTTGGAAGCCCAGAGAACAGATATTCTACGCTTTAAGAAAAGTGGAAGGAATGCCAAAAACTGCCAGCATGGTTTAAAGGTGAGGTTAGAGTAGCTGTTGTAGCCAAAAGAGCATCTTTCAGGAAATGGATAAAGGAGACAAATAACAAAAACAAGAAACAACATAAAGCACTGGCAAGTTAGATGCAAGGCATTGATAAGGCAGGCAAAAAAAATTTGAAAAAAAGCTTGCTGTGGAAGCAAAAATGCATAATCCACCTCTACTCCATCTGTAAGGTAACAGTAGACCTGAATATACTAGATAGAATTTCACACCTTGCTACTCTGTTACAAACAGATCTCCCTTGAAGTAAGATTTGCTACTGTATCTTGTTAACAGAGTACATTGTTCCTACTGTGGTAGGCGAAGGCCTATGATCCATGGTGTCTGACGTAAGCAGGGAGGCCTAAACAGCTTGACCTGTAAGTGGAGCCTGTGGAGAGGCCCAAAGGAATTACACATTTCGCCAAATGCTGCTATTGTAGAAACGAAACTTAACTGAGCACAATTAGGTATAGCTAAGCAGAATCGAAACTTAGAAAGTAGAGAAAAACAAGTTTAATTGGTACTGATAAGGTGTGCTATGCTTCTGTGAAATTAATTAACTGTGCTGAAAGAAAAGTTACAGTGCCCTGCTTCCCATTTGCTTTAACTAGCTGAGCGACCTTGGAGGAGAGATGTAACAAGTTAGAGACACTGACCATTGTAATTGGGACTAGAAGGGGGGTGAGCAGGTGCTGGGCCCAAACCAGAGTCCCAATTGGATAGCCATATCAGTACTGGGACCAATAGAAGGTGTACGAGGGGTTACCGGGACCAATGAAAGGTTTGCCTATGTCTAGAATGGGAAAGAAAGCTATAAAAGTTGTTGTTTTACTAGAAATCATTGCTCAGCCATTTTGAATTTGATTCTGCTTGAGACTTGTGCACAAATAAATGATTTGGACCTTCTGAACTGACTCCTGGTATCATTGGTTTGTATGTGCTCTGCTGCTACACTACTAGATAGGCCTTGCTATTATACAATTGTTTACCTATTACCACTGCTCTGTACCCTAACCAGATAATCTGCATTTACTGTGTCTACTGACCCATATTACTCTACATTGTATCCTCCCATTGCTGTAACCATGGCTCTCTCTCTACTTGCATTAGTTAGCCTCTATCTGTTAACTAACACCACTCAAAATACAGCAGCATTCCCTCCCACCTCACACAATATCCCCATATTGCATGGACTAGGAAGAAGATATCATTCCTCCTACCATCACTCAGCTCCAACATCCACACCATATTAGGCACTCTCACCTACTATATATCTCCCTTAACACTATTAGTAGCTCCAAACCCAATCCTGTTCCCTCACATACTAACTTAAACTGTGCACTCATCAACGCTCGCTCAGTACGTAAAAAGTGGCCAGCCATTACAGATCTCATCAAAAAAGCTGAAGCTAGACATCCTCCTGGTCACAGAATCATGGCTAGCAGACACAATGTCCTCATAAACCAACTTATTCCCCCAGAATACTCAATACACACATGTCACAGAACAGACCGAAGAGGAGGTGGAGTCCTCATTCTTTCAAGAACTAACCTTCAATTTAGTCTACTTTCCGCTAAAAGTACCACACACATGGACCTAGTCCCTATAGCAAACAAACATATCATCCTAAATCTCATATACAGAGCCCCATCCTCACCACCAGAAGATTTATCTAGTATAATAGAGCTTGCATGCAACCCAGAAAGCCCACACAAATCCAACTGGTTAATGGGTGACTTTAACCTCTCCTCACTTCACCATAGCTGTTCTACCACATTCCTTGATGCCATGGCTGACCTCAACTACTCACAGCTAGTTAGCTCCCCTACACACCTCAAGGGTAACACCCTTGACCTCATTTTTGCGCCTCAGTCTACAGTAATCACCAACTTTAACCTATCCCATACCCCTGTCCCATGGTCTGATCATAATTTGTTATCCTTCCAAGTCCCATATCAGCAAAACAGTATCCCAGCAAGACAGACAAATATGGTCTCATCAGGATCTACAACCCGTTTCAAAACGCTCAACAAGGATGACTTCATCAGCTGTACTCTTCCAACTCTTCGTCTACCAATGACCTTGATGAGCTGATCAACAATTGGTACACCACTCTGAACTCCTCTTCACAGCTACCTTCCTCGAGTAGACCAACAGCATCCAGCACATCACTAAAAAGTAGAAGCCCAAAACCATGGTTCTCCACTGAACTACGACTATCCCTCCAGAATCTAAGAAAACAGGAGAGAAAATGGCGCAGATCACGTTCTCCAGTTGACCAGATGGATTACGAAAATGCCCTAAAGAAACACCGGGAGAAAATAGCTGAAAAGATGAGGGAACACCATACAGAAACCCTTCTCCGATCTCTAAACAAACCACGAGACCTCTTTAACATCGCTAAATCCTTAACCAAGGCACCATCCTCCAACCAAACAATATCAATTCAGCCTCAGTCTTTTGCCGACTACCTTCAATCTAAAACCATTAACACGAAATCCACACCAAGTTGTATACCCAACCCCGTCTCAATTACTCAGCCTCTAAAAAGTTTTGTCGCTCCCACGGTGAAATCCATCACTGACCTTATTGCTACCTTGAATACTACCACAGCCCCAAACGATCCATGCCCTGCCTACTGGATCAGAGCAATGCGTGCTGAACTGAGCCCAACACTTGCCCTTATCATGCAACTTTCCTTCACAACCGGATCATTCCCATCATCCCTCAAGCAAACTTCAATACGCCCTCTCCTGAAAAACAATAAACTCGACCCAGTGAAAACTGATTCATATCGTCCAATTTCAAGTATACCCCTTCTAGCCAAAATCATCGAGAAGGTGGTACAAATCCAATTGCAGCAGCACATAGATATTTCAGCCCCTCTTGATCTCTGCCAACACGGTTTCCGTGAATCCCACGGCATAGAGACCCTACTCACATTACTTATCAACACCTTATCAAGAGGGATTGACAAAATTGAAAATGGGTTCATCCTCATCTTCCTCGACATCTCGGCAGCTTTCGACTCGGTTAACCATGTACAACTTCTTCACCGTCTTCAAGAAAAAGGAGTCCAGGGATCAGCTTGGGAATGGTGTAGATCCTACCTAACTAACCGCTGGCAACAGGTGCGGATAGGATCCTCAACTTCTGATCCCTTCCAGCAACAACAGGGTGTACCCCAAGGATCTTCTTTATCAGCTCTTCTATTTAACATATATATGCAACCAATCTGTGAAATCATCAGAACATTCAACGCCTCCAGCTTGATCTATGCAGATGACGTGCTGATATTCACTCCAATAAAAATCAATGCCCCCGACTTCTCCCCAATAATCGATTGCTTCAACGCGATTACAGACTGGCTCTTAACCCAGAACTTGCGAATAAACTTCAAGAAAACGGAAGTCCTATTCGTAACCAGGAATAAGAAATTTTCCCCCCCTGCAACATTGAAGGTGAGAGACACGGAACTACCATGTAAATCATCAATTCGCTACCTGGGAGTCACCATTGATCAAGAACTGACCTTCAAAGATCACATAAAGCAGACCGTCAAATCCATTTACTACAAATTAAGAACGCTGAAACCCTTAAGACCTCTACTCGCCCCTAATGACTTCCGAACAATCTTCCAAGCCCTTGTAACACTACATTTTGACTACGCTAACGTCATCCTGCATGGTCTACCCAAGAGCACCCTCAACCCACTCCAATTGGCGATGAACTCAGCAGCCCGCATCCTCTGCGGTACCTCCAGTAGAGACATCACCCCCATACTAACAGAGCTTCACTGGCTACCCCTACAAGCCAGAATAACTTACAAAGCACTACTGCTGTCCTTTAAAGCAATCAAATAGCCCCACCCTCCCTCTCCTCACTAAATGTAACCAAGCAACCAGAGACAGGGCCTTTACCTTGTTCGCTCCAACTTGCTGGAACAATCTCCCTCCTCATATCCGATCAATAAAAGACCTCTCTCAATTTAGAAAGGTCCTTAAACACTACCTATTCTGTCATCACCTTTTAGGCACTAACTCTACACCTCCTCCCCCCATTTCGCAAATCACCCACACAGCCTCTGACACTCCAACAACTTAGTCATAACAGAACACGAACCAGATTCTCTGCACACCCAAAGTTATGATCCCAACTTGAACTGTAAATATTCCAGAGATGATATATCTTTCTGTATATAGTTTGTATATAGTTCCCCTGTTATCTCCAAGTTCTGACCCTGTTATAATGTATCTAAAGATATGAGAAATCACTTAATAATTCCCGTGTATGACTATCAAATGTGTTCTGAACAGTAAATATCAACCAAAAATAGAACTTTTTTGTCGGATCGTCTGTCGTGAGGGCGCAATGACACACTCGAATGACAGACCCTCCTTTTAATCAACTTATATTTAAAAGGTCAAGTCGACCCAAATACGCTAGAGACTATAAACAGCCCAAAAGGACAAGTCTCAGCATAACCAACATTGCTAATTTGCGTACAATAAGAAATATTTGAATTCAGAAACAAATCTGAGATAGAAAGGCTTTTACACATAGAGGTACTTAGCTGGGCCCAAGAATGTCCATTAACTGGAATCGTCCAGGAAATGTTGATAGGGAACTCGATAGTATCCTCAATAATATGAATTCTCAAATTCTCCAGTCAGGATGTCACAAAGCTAGTCGGAATTCCCGTTGACTCTTCAAATAAAGCCCGCCAGTTTACCCTCTATGTATGCCATCGCATCAAGGTCGGGTTATCTTGCGACACAATCATTGTGTTTCAAGCAAAACCCTGTATTTGGGTCGACTTGACCTTTTAAATATAAGTTGATTAAAAGGAGGGTCTGTCATTCGAGTGTGTCATTGCGCCCTCACGACAGACGATCCGACAAAAAAGTTCTATTTTTGGTTGATATTTACTGTTCAGAACACATTTGATAGTCATACACGGGAATTATTAAGTGATTTCTCATATCTTTAGATGTAATTTTTGATTCACTTATAGAGGTTTAATTTTTGATATTTACCTGTTATAATGTAAGCAAAGGATTGTTCTAATGCGAAAATTTGTTATCTGTAAACTGCGCTGATACCAAAGAGCGCGGTATATAAAAACTGTAAAATAAATTAAATAAATAAATAATGAAAACTATTTCAATTATATTCTTAGCAAAAAAAACCAACAACTCTGAGGGAGTCAGTAGGACCATTAGATGATAAAGGGGTAAAAGGGGTGCTAAGGGGGGACAAGGCCATAGCAAAGAGACTGAATGAATTCTTTTCTTCGGTCTTTACAGAAGACGATAAAGGGAAGATACCCATGCTTGAAATGGTATTTAAAAGTGAAGTATCAGAAGAACTGCAAGAAATATCGATAAACCAGGAAGATCTATTACAACTATTTGATAAACTGAAGAGTAGCAAAGCATCTGGTGCGGATGGTATACATTCAAGGGTGTTGAAAGAATTGAAATATAACACTGCAGACCCTACTATTAGTAATCTCTGAACTATCATTAAAATCCCCGTACCTGAAGATCAGAGAATGGCCACTGTAATGCCAATTTTAAAAAAGGGCTCCAGGGGTGATTTGGGAAACTACATACAGGCCAGTGAGTCCAACGTCAGTACCAGGCAAAAGGGCAGAAACCATTATAAAGAATAAAATTACCTAACATGTAGATATACATGGTTTAATTGGAGAAAGGCTTTAGCCAAGGAAAGTCTTGTCTTACTTATCTGTTAGATTTTTTTGAAGGTGTGAATAAAAAGGTAGACAAAGGTGAGTGGGTCAATATAGTGTATTTGAATTTTCAGAAAGCCTTTGACAAGGTTCCTTATGAAAGACTCCTGGCAAAATTAAAAATTCATGGGATAGGAGGCAGTGTACTATTGTGGATCAGGAACTGGCTAAAAGATTGAAAGCAGAGTAGGGCTAAATTGCCAATTTTCTCAATGGAGGACGGTGAATAGTGGAGTACCCGAGATGTCTGTGCTGCTCCCGCTAGTTTTTAACATATTCATAAATGACCTGAAAATGGGAATAAGTGAGGTGATCAAATTTGCAGATGACACAAAATTATTCAAAGTTGTTAAAACACAAGAGGATTGTGAAAAATTGCAAGAGGACCTTGATAAATTGGAAGTCTGGATGTCCAAATGACAGATGAAATTTAATGTGGACAAGTGCAAAGTTATGCGCCTAGGAAAGAATACCACAAACTACGGTTACATGATGCAAGTTCCACTATTAGGAACCATTACCCAGGAAAATGATTTAGGCATTATAGTCGATAATATATTGGAACCCTTCGCCCAGTATGCCAAGAAAGCAAATAGAATTCTAGGAATCATAAGGAAAGGCATGGAGAATAAAGCCAAAGGTATTATAATGCCTCTGTACTATTCCATGATATGACCGCACTTGAAATATTATGGCGAACAGAATTGCACACATCTTGAAAAGGATATAGCAGAATTAGAAAAGGTACAGAGAAGCACCACCAAAATGATAAAAGGGATGGAAAGATACCCCTATGAGAAAAGGCTTAAAAGGTTAGGGTTCTTCAACTTGGAAAAGAGATGGCTAAGGGGAAATATGATAGAAGTCTATAAATTAATAAATGGAGTAGAACGGGTAAACGTAGATAAGTTGTTACCCTATCAAAAAGTAGAAAGACTACGGGACATGCAATGAAGCTACAATGTAACCCCATTTAAGAGTAATAAGAGAAAATATTTTTTCACTCATCTTGTATTCAAACTCTGGAATTCATTACCGGAAGAGGTAGTAAAAGCTGTTAGTGTAGCTGGGTTTAAAAAAAGGCGTGGACAAGTTCCTGGAACAAACGTCCATAAACCATTATTAAAGAGGACCTGGGAAATCCACTGCTTATCCCGGGGCAAACATTGTGGAACCTATATAACATTTTGGGAACCTGCCAGGTACTTGTGACCTGGATTGGCCACTGCTGGAAACAGGATACTAAGCTTGATGGACCTTGGTCTGACTCAGTGTGACATTTCTTAGGGGCAGTTTCTCCAAATGGCATTTCTTATGTTCAGGTACAGTAGATGATTTTAATGAAAGGTCACAGATTACTAATAGTCTATCTACAATTAAATTTTTGAGTTCTTTCAGTACTGTGGGGTGCATACTATCTGGTCCAGGTGATTTGCTACTCTTTTGTTTGTCGATTTGGCCTATTATATTTGCCAAGTTCACTGACATTTATTTTCAGTTCCTCCAAATTGCCACCATTAAATACCATTTCCAGGACTGGTAGCTCTTTTACATTTTCCTCAGTAAAGACTGAAACAAAGACTTCATTTACTCTCTCCACTATGGCCTTGTCCTCTCTGAATGCCTTCTTTATGCCATGATCATCTAAAAAGGTCCAACTGACTCCCTCATAGGCTTCCTGCTTTGAATGCACCTGAGTTTTTTCTTCTACCGCATGCTTTCTTTCAAATTTTTTGCCTGCCTTATCAATGCTTTGCATCTAACTTACCAGTGCTTATGGTGTTTCCTGTTTTCATTCGCATCCTCTTTCCATTTTTTAAAAGATGTCCTTTTGGCTGTAACCACCTCTTATATCACCTTTTAATCATGCTAATGGTAATTTGGTCTTCCTTTGTTCCTTTTAGTTTTCTTTTTACCATTTTCCTCATTTTATCATAGTTGTGCTAATATAGTAGATTTCCTTAGTGTCTTCATTCCATAGTAACCCAAATTGGTCTCCCTGCCCTGAAAACTGGCACTTTCTATGTTAAGTGTATTCTGTCTTGTATCGGTAAGATGAATTTCTGGATGAAGACTGTTGAAGATTATTATAGTATATCTCGAATGGTGCAACAGGTCTGTATGAGATCTACCTTTTATCTTACTGTGTCCTCAAGGAGATTTTTTCCAAAACACAGTACATCTACTAAACCCTCTTGGGCAGGGATCTTCCAGCTATACTGGAATACGCAACTCACCTTAAGCATGAATTTGAAAAATGCAAGTGATGAAATCTAAAATTCAAATCAAATTGGTTGTGGACATCTATTCTAAGACTTGATGCCCTTTTAAAAGTACTGCACCTTTGAGGATTACACCAACTTAAGCTTCTGGACAATTGGTATCTGTGCTGAGGTCAATGTTTATGTGCCAAAGATTTCTGCATAAACATCTGAGCCAAATAACGCCAGGTTAGTGTCTGTGCCAAAGAACTCTTCTTAACTCCGAGGACTTGGTGCTAGGTAGGTTTTGATGGAAACTTATTCGTATGTCCCTTGGAGCCTGTATCTTCAGTACAAGAGGCATAACCAGAGATGTATCCCCAGATTATTCTGTGTTGATATATGTAACTTTAAAGGGTCAGGCCTCGTTTTTTCTATAGAGATGCTATGTTCCCTTGGCAGTGGCCTTTAGACATTCTGAAGTGTCTTGGAAAAAGACTCATCTGATGCCTGGTATTTTCTCTGGATCAGGAAGATAGGCTTTTCTGACCCTAAGGTGTTCAGATGCCAGACAGACTGAATATGAGAAAGACAGCTTTTTCTTCTTAAAGCTCCTTTGCTTAGTAACCCTAGGTGATACTCTCATGCTATGTTACCAGCTCTGCATTGTCATGTCGTGAGCTGAGGCATCTGTAGCAGTGTTCATGAATGCCCTCTGGGGCTATTTTCACCTATCACAACAGCACTTAACTCCCAGCATGGGAAAAGCAATCCAGCAAAAATAGCTTTTTTTGTTTTAATATTTTTTAGTATCTAATACTAAATCTGGTTTCGAAAAATCCATAGCAGAATTAAGCATCAGCAGAAAAAAATTAAAACATATTTACTCTATCACTAATGACCAAAGAAAATGACAAAGTAAAAGATATAAGAAAGTCAAAAACCTGTCCAGTGCAAGCACAGAAGAAAAAAAAATACTGAGGGAACAGGCAAACCAGTAGCAACACAGTACATGCACACATGCCAAGAAAAATGATAGGACAGATCAAAGCATCCACTTGCATAGCTAATTCATACTGCTTGTCAATCAACAAATTTTCACAGGAAAGTGACAACTTTCACACCTAAAGGCGGTCCCTTTTTCTTTAATCTGTAAAGAGCATCCTTGGTACATATGCAGAACACTAATATAAGCACACACAAAATGCATGGACATATATTAGATACCTGGTAGCACATGGAGAAAACGGTGAACTAGCTTAAGCAGGAAACATCTGAACATTAATGCTAACAAGATCTCAACTATATCTTTTGATTTTCATGTATTTCCAAGTGTCCAATGCATGTACATTTTTTCCATTAAAACAAAAGATCATTTCTAGAATATTCACCCTCATAAAAAAGGTGTCAAAGACATTTGGGCTCTTTTCTTTGGCTTTTTCAAAGACATTCAGGCTCTCTTTTTTGGCTTCTGTCTTTCTGTGTTTATCTAAACTAGTGTTCTTCGCCATCTAATGACAATAGGATAGACTAGCTCCCTGAGCTCAGGAAGTACTAGGAAAGTTTGAGTATGCACATCCCTTCTTGGACAATGTGTTCCATAGAACAACTTCTTTTTCTTATCTACTCTCTTAAATGGATGCATTTTGTGCTCTTTCTTGGATGGTTTTCTACCCTCTGAGAAAAAAAGGAGAACAGAAACCCCTTACTTTGTCCTATTTTCTTTTTGTTCAGTCAATGAGTTTAACATAGCTGCCCTACTCTTCAGCGTGATGAAGAAAATCTGGGCTTTAAAGACTGTCCCACCTTTAAAAAAACAAAAGGGCCTCAAGGATGGCCACAAGATTTGTTGCCTCTCAGTCTGACACACGATGAAGACAACTGCTACAGCTGTGAAAGAATATCAATGAAGGATCATTGAATTCGTAGGCTTATGCTAGCAGTGCACCTTTCTGTAAATGAATCTCCTTGAGAGAAAAATCAGGTAAAATCTTCAACCCTGAGGCATTAAGCCTGAAGAGAAATGAATGTGTTCCCTGCATGCAGTAGCCCAGAAAGCCCAGTCAGGGTTCAAGGAGTTCAGACCTCTGTCAAAAAATGAGACAAAAACGTGGAAACCTTGACACAACACTTCCAGGTTGACACCATACCCAGTGTCAGAACAAGCATTAATGATCCAAGTCATGAAGTCAATGGATGAATGATCAAGTGGCATAAATATGAATCAAACCAGTATCAAAACTTCCTGAATAACAATGAAGAACCCGGGTACCGAAATCTCCAAAGTCTCAGCAGAGATTCTGTAAAATGCCCAAAATCTCAAGGATGGGATTGTTAGCTTGAAATTCATGGTGTAAGAAAAGCTTCCACACTTAAGGTCTAGGGATTTGAATTATTACGAGTTTCCAGTTTATAAGGGAGCTGTCCACAAGCCTTCCATCTGACCCTTCATCTCCTCCACTCAGGAATACTTCTCTATAAGTGGCTATACAGTGCCTGTACATTGTTCACATTCTTCTGTCTTAAATGAAATGAGAGTCAAAAGCTGCAAAGATGTCTTACATATTGGGACATGCTGCAAAGATGTCTTACATATTGGGACATGTAACGCACGAAGCATGAACCAAGGGAGGTTGAAGGTGGTCAAGAATGAAATGGAACGCATACAACTTAATCTGTTGGGTGTCAATGAACTGAATAGACTGGCATCAGGCACTTTCTATCAGATGATCACATGGTACTATGCTGGAAATGAAAGACAAAGAAGAAATGGTGTTGCATTCATAATTAATAAGAAACTTGCAAGAACTGCACAAGGAGCGCCAGTAGGCACACAGGACTTGCCCCGATCGGCATCAGGACTGAGAGAGGGAAGCACAAACCCCTCCAGCTCTCCATCTTAAGGCCAATCAGGGCCCCCTCTTCAATTTAAAAACAGGAGCGCCAGCAGGCAGGCCCATGCCTGAGGGCCTCACCAGAGGGCCCTTTGGTGTGGCCATTAGGCCTGGACTGAGGGTGTGGACAGAAACAAACCATCAGAAAACTCCAAAAAGATGCAACTTAGTCAACCCTGGAGAAACCAACACCACTAAGACTATATGGCAACAAACAGAAAAGAAGAGCTACAAGCAGACATATGAACAACGCCAACGCAAGCAGAAAACAGCCAGCCAGCTAGGCAAGGTAAAGCAGAACTAATGCCTCCTCTTCCAGCAACCCCATACATATTACTAAGATCTTTCCCTGCGCAACCATATGCAACCAACCATGCCCACAAACCAATAGGCCCTCTAAATAGAACAACACAGGAACATCCAGTATCATACTCCCACAGCAAAACACACCCGCAACAAAGGCCTATCCCCATTCCACTAATACCACAGCACCCAATACCACCTGCGCCCACAAGACCACTGCAAATCACACTCATGCATGCACGCTCCGTGAGGAACAAACTACCCATACTCCAAGACCTCATCATAGATCAAAAAATTGATATCCTCTGCATAACGGAAACATGGCTGTCAGAATAAGACACTATACTCATGAACCAGATCACACCCCAAGGATACGATAATTATAATTGCTCCCGCACACACTCCAGAGGAGGAGGAGTAATCATAATTGTAAAAGCTAACCTGCACCTCCGGAACCTTGAGACAGAAAGCTCGGAAGAAGCTGACACTCTCACAATCACCAACAAACACCTACTGATCTGCCTGATATACAGAACACCTGCAGCAAATTCGTACCTATCAGATATCCTCAAACAAGTATCAGAGAGCTATAACAGCACAAAACAACAGATAATGCTTGGAGATTTCAACCTTCCCTCCGTACAAGAGAAATATTTTATTTATTTATTTATTTGGACAGATTTGTATGCCACCTTCTCCTTCAATCAAAATGGTCACGTCACATCACAATTGGAGGGTTACATTTAACATTAGGTTACGTGTAAACGTTTAGACAGCACAGTTACGTAACAGTATTTGGACAGTACAGTTGAAGTAACAGTTAACATAAAGGTATTTACTAACGTGTGATGAATTTGTGTGTGTGGATGAGATGGGTGTGTGTTTAGTTGGTGAAGGTAGTAGTGTTGCTGTTTGGGTAAGAGATGTTACTTGGGTGCTCATAGGTTTCTATAAATAACCATGTTTTGAGGTCTTTGCGGAATTCTGTGAGGTCATCTACGGCTCTCAGGCTCATTGGGAGGGAGTTCCATATTGAGGATTCCAGTAGTGATGGTGCTCTTTTTGAGGTTGGTTGTTTGGTTTTGTGATAGCATGCAGGTGTGCCAATGATGTTATTAGTTCTTCTTGGTCTATTACTGATGTCTCTTGCTATAACGGTTTGGAGTATATCTGCTGAGAGATGGTGAATGACTTTGAAGATTATTATGATTGTTTTGTATTTAGCTCTTGCCACCATTGGGAGCCAGTGTAGTTGTTTTAGGATGGGAGTGATGTGCTTGGTCCTTGGGGTGCCTGTGATGATGCGTGCTGTGGCGTTTTGTACCATCTGTAGTGGGTGTAGTGTATGATGAGGAAGGCCTTGATATAGTGAGTTTCCATAATCAAGCAATGGTGCAATGAGTGCTTGACACACTGTGCGGAAGTGGTCTTGACGGAGCATTGGTTTGATTTGTCTGACCGCTTTCAATCGACGATATGCCTTGTTTGCAGTTTTGGTGATGTGGGATTTTAGGTTCAGAGCTCTGTCTAGTGTTATGCCCAAATACTTAACTTCTTCTTTGACTACTATATGTTTGTCTAGGATGCTGATAGTTTGTGGAGGTATGAAGGTGGGGGTTCCTGGTGACAAACATTGCCTCAGTTTTGTCGTAGTTGACCGCTAAGTTGTTAGCTACGAGCCAGTCATTCATGTCTTCTAGGCATTTTGTTATTGTTGTAGTGTTTAGTGCTAGTAAGTTGACTGGAGCGTACACCATGATGTCATCAGCATAGATGTGATAGTGTAGTTTGTGGTGCTTGATGATGTTACATATGGGCTGTATGTAGATGTTGAAGAGCATTGATGATAGGGCTGAGCCTTGAGGTATTCCCTGCGTGACGGGAAATTGTATGGATTTCTTTTGATCGCATTTGACTTGTTGTGTTTGTCCATCCAGGTATGATGTGAACCACTTCAGGGTATTCTTGCATAGTCCTATCTGTTGTAAGCATTGCAATAGCTTAGAGTGTGACACGGTATCGAAGGCCGCTGAGATGTCCATGAACACTAGCAGGAAGACGTTTTTTATGTTGTCTATGCCTCTTAGGAGACTGTCAAAGAAGGAGGTGAGTAGTGTTTCTACGCCGTGTTGGGGCTTGAATCCATGTTGATGTATGTCCAGTGGGGCATTGATATCTATATGGTCCTGAAGTTGTCTTTGGACTGCTTTTTCCACGATTTTGGCAAGGAATGGCAGGCTGGAGATAGGACGGTATGACTTTGGTTCGGATGGGCTCAGATTGCTACTTTTAAGTATTGGTCGTATCATTGCGTGCTTTAGGGGTTGTGGCATGTATCCTTGTTGGAGTGAATCTTTGACGATTTTTTCAATGTGATGAGAGAGCTGGCTTTTTTTGGCTTTGATCCAAGACACTGGGCATGGGTCTGATGGTGATGTTGTGTTTAGTCCAGATATAATGTCTTCTTTTGCTGTTTTGTTGGTATATTGAAGCTTTCCCATGCTTGACGTTACTTTTTTATTGTGTGATTATTTGTTTGTGGAGAAGCAGAGTATGTTTGGTTAGTGTTTTTTGACTTAATGTAGTCTGCATATTTTTGTGGGTCAAGATGGTGGGTGCATTGTTGCGTGTCATCCTTGGTGAGCTTTTGGACAATGCTAAAAAGTTCTCTTGGTCTATTGGTAGAATTCATGTTTAGGTTGGTATGGTGTTGCTGTTTATGCTCATTTATTAGATTGTTATATTCCCGTTGTTTGTCTCTGTATTGCGTTAGTAGGATGTGTGATTTGTCCCGTCTCCATTTTCTTTCTAGTCTTCTTAGTGTGCACTTTGCAACTCTGATTTCGTGTGAATACCATGGGGCATTAGATCTTTTGTGATTTTGTGGTTCTATAATGGCTGGGGCAGATGCTGCATTGGATATTATTGTGTTCCATTCTTCTATATTTAGGTCCAAGGTGTTGTGATCCTGCTGAAGTTGTGGGGTGATGTCATTTATGAATGAGTCTCTGTTAAATGTTTTAAACCGCCTGATTATTCTTTCATCTTCTTTGCGTTGGGTGGGGTTATTAAGGGTCATGGTGAATTCAATTACATGGTGGTCTGACCAAGGGACAGGGGTGATTGTTGGTTTTGTGGTTTTGTTCTGTTCCACTAGTTGTGTTGGCATGAATACCATGTCCGGAGTTGTACCATGTTGGTGCGTTGGGGTGTTAATTGTCTGGCAGTATTTTAGTGACTCCATGGCTTTTAGGAATGTTGCAGATTCTCTGGTGGGTGCGGATGTTAGGTTGTAGTCTCCTAGTGTAACGAGGGGTTTGTGTTTTCTGTTATGAGCGCATATCGTTTCAATTACTGTGGATAGATATTCAGTTGTGGTTCCAGGTGGTCTGTATGTGAGGGAGATGGTTAGATACTTGTTGGTTATAGTGAGTGTGTTGGATTCACTTGTGTTGGTGTGGCATTCATGGAAGCAATGGAGGCTATGGAGATGACCCAAATTGTTTGCACCCCAACAAATGAGAAAGACAACATCCTGGATCTCATATTCCTCAATTCCAAATCCAATAATGTGAGAAATCAACCAAAGATTACAGCTGTACCATGGTCTGACCACTTTCTTATTACCTTCATCGCATCCTACCGACCCTCTCCCACCAAGGAGGAACCATGCCCAACAAGAAGGTTCAAACCATTTAACAAAGAGAACTTTCTCAGCCAAATCTTATCAAATATACAACCAGGACATGCAGATCTTCCTCAGTTAACAACTGGAACACCACCTTAGCTGCAGCAGCACGTACAATGACAACAAACAGAAGAAACTAAGTGAGACCAGCAAAATCACGTTGGTCCACACCAGCCCTACGGAAACTAAAAACACAACTGAGAAGAGTTGAGAGAAGATGAGAAAGACAAAAAATGAAGCTGATAGGACAAGCTACATGGATGCTCTTAATAACTACCGCACCAAAATAGACGACACACGAAAAGCTTACCACTCAAAGATCATAAATGCATCACTTAACAGACCATGTGAGCTTTTCAACATTGTCAAACAGCTAACCAAGACAGCTAACTTCTCGGACCAACTACCAAACTTACCACCACAGCAACTCGCAGCACAATACAAGCAGCTCCAACAGATGGTCAACACACAGTCCATAACAGTCACACTGCTGTCCTTGGATCCATGTGGGACACCTTTGAATCAATCCCCAAAAAAAGGATTGAAACCACAATATCAGGGACTCAATACCACCACCTCCCCTCTTGACCTCTACCAGGTTGACTGGATTAAGAAGACAAGGCAAGAGCTAAGCCCACACTCGCCAGCATTGTGAATATATCTCTCGAACAGGGTCAGATGCCCATTAGCCTCAAAACATCTATCATACACCCAACTGGATCTTGATCCATTAGATCCTACTTCATTTAGACCAGTAGCAAGCCTCCCGTTCACAACAAAAATCATCATGAAGATAGTACAACAACAACTGCAAGACCACTTGGACAAAAACAACACGCTTGACCCACAACAACATGGATTCCTTTTCATGGTGTCAAAACCCTCATGGTCCCATTAATAAACACCCTAACCAAGGGAGTCCAAACCAAACACACCGGATATGCATTGATCTTCCTGGATATATCTGCAGCTTTCGACACCGTTTTCCACAACATCCTCCTCCACAGACCGAAGGAAATCGGCATCCAAGGCAAAGTACTGCAATGGTTCCAGTCATACCTAATATCAACAAATCTTATCCAGTACCACCACTTCCTCACCATATCAACAAACCCAAGGGATTCCGCAAAGGTCTGCACTATCATCCATGCTATTCAACATTTACTTGCAGCTGCTCTGCTCCATAATACAATCACACAATGTCAACTTTCACATATATACAGATGACATTATGATTTATGGACCCATTATCACCTCAAATCCAAAAAACCCACAGTTAATAACTTGCTTCAATGATGAGTCAAGACGGCTTCAAGAGAATAACCTTACAATAAGCCTGAAAAAGACAGAAGCTTTATTTATTACAAAACATCAAGGATTCACCCCGCCAACGCACCTCGCACTAGGAACAATCCAAATTAGAGTTTAACCACAAATTAAGTATCTGAGAATTATTCTGGATCAGGCGCTGTTTTTCAAACAGATTGCAAAACCTGCAAGGACAGTATTTTTCAAAGCCAGATTGATACAACATCTAAGACCACTCTTAGACGCTCATGACTTCAGATCTGTCATGCAGGCTATGACACTCCCGCATCTGGATTATTTTAACTCCATATATCATGGTCTCCCAACTGCCGCTCTCAACTCACTTCAAACCGCCCTCAATACAACAGCCAGAATCATCCAAAGAGTGAGAAAATTTGACCACATCACCCAGTCCTGAAAGATCTCCACATCCTCCCAGTAGAGGCTCGGATCAAATACAAAACACTGGTACTGATCCACAGAGCATTTCTTCAACAACAGCAGCCATCACATCTACATACACTTCTGACAAAACCGCATTCAGGAAAAAAATACCCAGCAGATCACAAACAATACAGTAATTGTGCCACATGAAAGAACTAAATTCAACCAGCAAGCCTGCAACCACACATTTAATCTATATGCACCTTCCTTATGGCATTCTCTCCCAACTAAAATCTGATGCATCAAGGAGCTTTCAACATTTAGAAGACAGCTAAAAACCCACTTATTCAGAGAACATCTGGGATCCGAGTGGATCATCACCCATTGATACTCCTCCCAAAAGAAACACCAAAAACTGAGCCTGGGAATAAAAACTGAGAAATACTGGACAAACAGGATTGTAAATATGTTAGATAGGTAAACCAATGCAAAACTATCGATTGTAACTACCACACCCTTCCCGGTGATGAGTTCCCCCTACCCCAAATTATGTCACACTTTATCTATATGTTTCAAACTGCTTTGACCAGGTGAAAAGCGGTATATAAGCACAGCTAAATAAATAAATAAACAAACTGTAATGAAATACAATGCAGTCAGTGAACGCTTAATTTCTATTTGTTTATGAGGAATGCCTATCAACACAACTATAATTCAAGTATATGCTCCAAACAACAGCAGCAGAGGAGGATGAAGTTGATGAGTTCTATGAACAAGTACAAGCTAAAATTGACAGAACATGCAAACAGGATATCCTGATAGTCATGGGTGACTGGAATGCAAAAGTAGACAACAAAGGCGGCGGCAAAATGGTTGGAAAATATGAACTTGGCAATAGAAATGAAGCTGGAGAAAGACTGATAGAATTCCGCAAGACCAATGATCTATTAATCTCAAACACCACCTTCCAGCAACACAAGTGGCAACTGTACACATGGACATCACCCAGTGGATTGAACAAAAATCAAATTGACTACATCTGTGGAAGTCAACGATGGAAAAGCTCTATAACATCAACAAAGACAAAATCAGGAGCCGACTGTGGTACAGATCACCAACTATGAGTATGCAAACTCAAGCTAAAGTTGAAAAAGAGCAAGTCACTCACGAATGTAGCAAAATACCACTGGAATTTAAAGCCTGCCTGCAAAATCAATTTGCTGCTTTAGATACATATGACAGAGCTCCAGAAGAATTATGGGATGACATTAAGAAGATTGTGTTGGAAGAAAACGAGAAGTCTCTACAAAATCTGGAAAAGCAAAAACAGCCTAAGAACTCTGAAAATTGTCAAAAAATGTAGAGAAGCTAAAGCCAGAGGAGAAAGAGAGGCAATCACAGAGCTCAACAGAGATTTCCAACGTGCAGCAAAATAAGACAAGGAGAAGTACTACAATGATGAATACAAGGAAACAGAAGCAGAAACGATTAGAGGAAGAACAAGATTGGCTTCCCTAAAGCTACAAGAGTAATGAAAAAGTTCCAGCCCTGAATTGGAATATTACAAGATGCTCAAGGACCTATGTTGAATGATGCTGAGAAGATCAAGAAAAGGTGGAAAGAATGTATAGAGTTTTTATATGATATAGATCAAGTGGACCAACAGTCATTTCAACCTGTACCTTATGATCTGGAACCATTGGTGATGGAAGAAGTCAAAGCAGCATTGAAAGCTTTATCAAGGAACAAAGCACCAGGCATTGATGGCATTCCCACTGAAGTATTACAGCAATCTGATGCAGCTCTTACCATACTTAAAAGGCTCTGCCAGGGAATTTGGAAGACAACATCATGGCCAACTGACTGAAAAAGATCTGTTTATATACCAATACCAAAGAAAGGTGAGCCAACTGACTGTGGAAATTATCGAACAATCTATTTGATCCCACATGCCAGCAAAATTCTACTGAAGATTATTCAATACAGACTACAATCATACCTGGAATGAGAACTGCATGAAATGCGCAGGGTTCAGGAAAGTTCAAGGAACGAAAGACAACATCGCAGATGTGAGATGAATCCTTGAAAAGACTAAAGAATGCTAAAAGGATATCTATTTGTGCTTTACTGACTACAGCAAAGCTTCTGACTGTGTAAACCATGAGAAACTGGACCACATTAAGCAGCATGGGTATACCAGAGCATCTGATAGTTCTCTTGCACAACCTTTACATTGATCAAGAAGCAACAGTTCGAACGAACAATGAGAAACAGAATGGTTTAAAAAAAGCAAATATGTACAAGGCTGCATACTTTCACCCTACCTGTTTAATTTATATGCAGAAGAAATCATCAGAGAAGCAGAATTGTATGAAGACAACAGAGGTGTGAAGATTGGTGGAAGACTCATCAACAACCTTCGCTATGCTGATACCACATTACTGGCTGAAAGTGAAGACTATCTGAAACATTTGCTTCTCATAATCAAGGAACATAGTCTTAAAATGGGCCTGCACCTTAATGTAAAGGAGACAAAGATCATGACAAGTGGCAAAATCAATAAGTTCATTGTTGATGGAGAAGAAACTGAAATAGTCGACAACTTTAACCTACTTGGATCAACTATCAATAAAGAAGCAACAAGCAGTCAAGAAATCTGACGATGCATTGCTCTTGGCAGAATGGCTATGAAGGACTTAAAGATTCTCAAGAGCAGAGATGTCTCTCTCCATACAAAGATTTGACTTGTCCAAGCCATGGCATTTGCAATAACATCATATGGATGAGAAATGTGGACAGTGAAAAAGATAGACAGGAAGAAAACTGATGTTTTTGAATTATGGTGCTGGCGACAAATACTGTGTATACTATGGACTGCCCGAAGAACAAACCAGTTAGTACTAGAGACCGAACCTAAGCTTTCTTTTAGAAGCTCAGATGACAAGACTTCAACTTTCATACTTTGGACATATCATGCAAAGAGAGAGATCATTAGAGAGAGAGATCATGCTTGGCAAGGTAGAAAGTCAGCGCAAAAGGGAAAAGGCCAGCAATGAGATAGAGCAATACAATAACAGCAGCTATGGGTGGCAGTCTGTCAACAAAGAACCACCTGACTGAAGACAGAACACAATTTAGGACATCTATCCAGAGGGTGGCCATGAGTCAACATAGACTCGACGGCACTTACCAACAACTAAAAATGAGGAGTTCACCTTGAATTTCTCTATCTGCAACAAGGAGATAATGTATCATATTGTATTCATTCATCTAATAAATCACCTGTCGCTCTCAAAGTACTAGACAAGGGTATAATATAAAAAATAAATAAATAAATAAAAACACAAGCTTAATACATTAAAATAAAATTATCCCATAAAATAATGCCAGCTGCATTCCTACCACCATTTCATCTGGTACTTAATAATCTGCTGCTCCTTGCTGGTGCGTAAAGCCCTCTTCTCTGAAGATGTTTATAAATCACATAGGAAAGTTGGTGCAGCATTTTCAAGTAACCCCATTCTCTCTAGAAAGTTCTAGATACACTTTTGCACTATATTTTCTGTATTTAGCTATCTCCAAATAAAATACATTTTCAAAAGGGATCCATATAAATGTGTGTGTAAAGTAAAATTAGACCTTACCTGCTAATTTGCTTTCCTTGATTCCCTCCAGTCCAGTTCAGTCGCATGTATTATTTCCCATTACCAGCAAATGGAGATTGAGCATGACAGGTTTTGATGATGTCACAGTATAAGGGCTCTGTGCACCACATCTCAGATCAGTATTCAAACAACAAAGCAGACGCCACCAAGAGCAATGTTAAATAACTTTCTTTTTTTGTTGTTTTTGGCAAGTAAGATTAGTGAACTATATACAGCATTATAGAGAAAATGGAGAAATAGAGTTACTACTCCTGAGAGAACCAAAACTGTAGAAGCTTCCCCGGAGTGCACTGTGTGCTCTCTTCACAGTTGAAAAAGACAAAGACAAAAGGACGAAAAACTAAATCCCTGTCACCCGAACGGGCTACATGCACTTTTAGAAATCTGGGCTCGTGCAAGAAAACTGAAGATGGGCGGATGCTCGACTGGACTGGAGGGACTCAAGGAAAGCAAATTAGCAGGTAAGGTTTAATTTCACTTTCTATATCATCCCTCTAGTCCAGTCCAGATGCATGGGATGTACCATAGCAGTACTCAAGTTTATGCAGGACCTGCAAGCCCGGCCCTGCAGCTCCCTGGCCCCATCTGCACATCCTTCCAGGCTTGGACATCTGGCCGACAGTGACGCATAAAGGTATGAAGGGACAACCATACTGCTGCTTTACAGATATCGATTAGTGGAACGAGACCGAACTCTGCCCATGAAGCCGCCTGAGCCCTGGTAGAATGAGCGCACAAACCCCCTGGAAGAGTTTCGTGCTTTACCAAATAGAGGCAATAGCTTCTTTCAACCATCATGCCACAGAAACTTTTGATGCCACTTCATCTTTGCAAGGTTCCCCAAAAAGGACAAAAAGGTGGCTTTTCGAAAAGGCTTGGTACGCTTAAGATAATGAGAAAAGAACTCTACGAATGTCCAGCAGATGCAGCTGCCTATCTTCTGAGCTCTCTCCCGTTAAAGAGAGCCTGGAAGTGACACAGGCTGATTAAGATGGAACTCCAAAACAACCTTTGGTAAGAAGGAAGGAACTGCAGCAAGACTACTTTCTCTCTTTGAAATCACAAGGAAAGGCTCCCTACACGACAAAGCTTAAATCTTTGAGATTCTCCAAGCCAAGCATATAGCCACTAAAAACACCATTTTCAATGTAATATCTTCAGCATAGCTTCATGCACAGGTTTGAAGGGGGTCTGGTAAGGGCCAACTAGATCAAATTGAGATCCCATGGCAGCCCCAGCAGATACACCATTGGACAAACCTGCTTGATAGCCCTGAGAAAATGCATTACATCTGGATGGGGAGGCTAGAGAAACTCCTTGCACCCGACCACAATAACAGATTAAGGTGGCCACCTGGACTCAAGACCTTTATCTAACCCTGTTTGCAGAAAAGCAAGCACCTCAAGCACTGAAGCCAACAGTGCTCAGTGGTAGTTATCCGAACACCAGGCTTCAAAAATCTGCCAAATCCTACTATAGGACAAAGATGTGGAACACTTACAAGCTCGCAACAAGGTAGAAATAACCTGCGCTAAGTAGCCCTTCTTTCTTAACCTACCCCTTCAAGATCCAAGCCATAAGCAAGAATTGATCCACTTGTGGCATTAAAATCTGACCCTGCGAAAGTAGATTGTCCCTCACCAGAAGGTGACACGGCCCGTCCACTGTTAATTGTACCACATCCACATACTAAGGCCTTTGAGGTCAATCTGGCACTACCAGATTCACTAGACTATGATCATTGGCCATGATTGCGTTAACGTGTCCAGTCCATCAGATATCCTTTCTTTCCAGCGGCTGAAGCAGTCCACTTTGCACTGGAGGGGGATGCCATCAGATCCATGATCGGCTTGCCCCAGCAGCGGACTATGCTGTGAAACACCTAAGTCTCCAGAGATCACTCTCCTGGGTCCAAATAACGATGACTGAGGAAGTCGGCCTGCATGTTCTCTTTTCCAGAAATGTGTGTTACCAATAGCGCTAGGAGATGTGTCTCGGCAGGAGCAGAGCTATTTCTTCTGCCACAGCCACGTTTCCTGTGCCTCCTTGACGATTTATGTAACCTACTATGATGGCGCTGTCTGAGCCGATCCTCACCGCTTTGCTGTGTTTGAAAACAGAGAAAGAACTGTAGGGCTAGATATACCACTCACATCTCCAAGTGGTTTATGGACCAAGTGCTCTCTTCCTGAGACCAACGACCTTGAGGTACCTGAGACTGACAATGTGGCTCCCCACCCGGAAAGACCAGCATTGGTGGTCACGATCATCCAATCAGGAGGTTCCAATGGCATTCCTGTCAACAGATTTGCGGATACTAGCCACCAGCCTAGACTCACCCTTGTGCCCTGGGGACATGACAACCATCTCGAGAGAGCATGTTTCTGTGGAGACCAACAGGACAGTAGAGCCTTTTGCAGAGGCCATATATGGGCTTTGGCTCATGGCACCAGATTTATAGTCGCTGCCATGGAATCCAATTGCTGTAGGTAGTGCCACGTCAAAGGTACATGCATCTGCAAAAACTGTCGAACCTTGGTCTGCACTTTTCTTGCTCATTCCATCAGAAGAGATACTAGACCTCTCTCCGTGCTGAAATGTGTGCCGAGATAGACAAGATAGTGGGATGGTTCCAACTTGCTTTTGGTGAAGTTGATCACCCAATTGAGCTTCTAGAGAACATCTATCACTTGCTAAGTCGTCTTGTGACTTTCCTCCAATGATTTTGCTTTGATAAACCAATCATCCTGTTAGGGGTGCACAAGTACAGTGGTGTGCAAAAGTCTGGAATCACTTGTAAATTTGACGTTTTTTCAACTTCGTTTCCTTATATCTTAATTTCTTTTTCCTCCCAGTGGCTTTTTCTGTGTATCTCATGATAAGTGATAGATTTAGCTATTAGGGCCAACTTTTAGTATTGGTTTGGCCCTTATTTTCTGAGTTTGTTCCCCATAGTTGTCTTGTTGATAGATTTTCTGTGAAAATCAAGTAACGTACATCGTTGGCCAACGATATTTTATTGTAAGTATGCTTTAAAATATTATGGACGCATGCCAGGTTTCCTTCAAATTAATGTATGTGGCCTTGAAAAAGGCCGTTTTGTGTGTGTCAGTGATGGCTCAGTATTTGATGGACCACCCTTTGTTTTTTATCACCTGACTGCACCTTGTCGGCATTGAATGAACCAGTCTGACAAGGTGATCGTTGGTGACAATGCAGTTCCAAGCTGCAATGAGTGACTCAATCAGCTCACGCTTTGATGTCAGATGCCTCTTGGATATTTTCAAGGCCACCTTGTGCCACAGGTTCTCGATTGGATTCAGGATGTGGAGACTGGGCAGGCCAGTCCATTGACTTGATGTTGTTCCGCTTCTTCTAGCTGATCACCTGTCTGGAGCGATGGCAGGGTGCATTGTCATCTTGGAACAGGAACTGGCCAGGAAACAGCTGGTGTGCTGATGGCACTTTGCACTTTTGCAGTATGGTGATGTACTTGGCTCCGTTGACCATTCCATCGACGATGTGAAGACGTCCAACGCCACTGGCAGCCATGCAGCCCCAGACCATGACCTTCAAAGGATGCTTCACAGTGAGGTTGAGTTTTTCATTTTAGCTTCTGTATTGGTCCCGATTTTATTTTCATTTTCATTTTTATTTTTATAATATATTCTTTATCCTTTTCGTGGGTTCATTCACAGTTTTGAAGGTAGTGTTGGTTTTTTTCAGTGGCTGGCCTATTTGGTATGCAATTATTAGTTTCCTTTTTCCCGCCGAAGAGATTTGTTTTTAAGCCATTTGCGCATGCGCGGGCAGCTGCGATGTAAAGCGTTCTCTAGTTTTGCTTGCTGACGGCGTCTTCATTGACTGTAGATTCAGGTTTGGTTTTATAGTGTTAGGTTTTATATGCGGACAATGGGGCAACAAGATAATTTATATAAGGATATGTTTTACGTTCTTCAGTTTTGGCTTCGGTTTTTTGACAGATCGTGCAAAGTGCCTTCACTACATTATCCGCTTTTGCCCGCCGGCATAGTTATGCTGCATTTTTTCACGCACGTGTAGGGTTTGGCCCTGGTAGTTCTTTTTAAGTTTTAATTATTTATTCTTTCTTTTTTAAATTCACAATGTTGTGTTTGATACCTCCCTTTTGGTAATTTATGATATATAATTTTCCTTTGAAACCTGCCGCTTCTGGTTGGCGTTTGTTAGGCATTGTTAACCCCCCCCCCCCCCCCTACATCGCATGTGTGGGGCAGGTTGTTCCCACGGCCCTGCAATTAAAGAGATTTGCAATTTACATTGGCTGCTACAGTGGTAGGTTTTTAATTGTATTTTTTAATGTGCATTTTGTATTGTCTGTTGGTCGATACTCATAAGATGGTCCTGTCTTTTAGATTAGCTCATATGTATCCCACTTATTCACTACTAACTTCCTCAGTTTTCTTTATTATGTTTTTTACTCTCTAGGTGTTTATGAAGCAATGTTTTTTGTTATCAGTTTATTTATTTTTTATACAATATATAATATGCATTGTTTATTGCATGTCTTTTTAGTCCTCCTCTCTCTCCTATTTATCCTGGTTTGAGTTTATTTGGTTTTATAGTGCACGCATTTTATGTTTTATATTGATGCATTATATATCGCTATATGTTATTTATTATTTAATGCAATATACCGTATTTTCCGGCGTATAAGACGACTTTCTAAGCCCTGAAAATATGCTCAAAAGTCGGGGGTCGGCTTATACGCCGGTACACGTTCTGCGACGTGGCTCTGTCTCGTTTCCAGGGCTGCGGGTGAGCAGTGATCTGACCGGGGGTGAGAGCAGGAGCTCCCCCTTCCTCCACAAGCCGCCAATCAACCAAACAGCTGTTATGCTGAATGGCAGAAAAACCGCCGTTTCCAGGGCTGCGGGTGAGCAGTGATCTGACCGGGGGTGAGAGCAGGAGCTCCCCCTTCCTCCACAAGCCGCCAATCAACCAATCAGCTGTTATGCTGAACGGCAGAAAAAAGCGTAGTTACTCACCTGTAACAGGTGTTCTCCAGGAGCAGCAGGAATCAGTCCTCACTTATGGGTGACGTCGGCGCCGACGGAGCCCTCGCGGAGCAATTTTCCCCAGCTTTCAAAGAAAGCCTTTGGGAATTGCAGCGCGCATGCGCGGTCGTCTTCCCGCCCGAGGGTGCCATCTTAGCCAGTCAGATGACATAGCTAAAAAAGACAGCATAAAAATATTTGCAAAACATAAGCAGACGATTGCAACTCCAAGGGGAGGAGGGAGGGTAGTGAGGACTGATTCCTGCTGCTCCTGGAGAACACCTGTTACAGGTGAGTAACTACGCTTTCTCCAGGACCAAGCAGGAAGTCAGTCCTCACTTATGGGACTCCCAAGCTCAAGGCTACCGGAGACCCTAAGCACAAAAATGAGCTCCCTCTAGCTCAGCAGCACAGAAGGATAGAATCTTCGCTGAATTATCACCCACCGGTAGCCCACATCCGGGATGGAGGGTAGGAGTTGCTCAGACCTCAAAGAGATTACGGAGGACTGCCTGTCCGAAAGCACTGTCCCTACGGGACTCCCTCTCGAGACAGTAATGGACCGCAAAAGTCTGGCTCGAAGACCAAGTAGCGGCCCGGCAGATGTCTGCCAGCGGAACAGAGCGGAGGTAAGCCACTGACGTGGCCTTTGCCCGAACGCAATGAGCCGTGACTCGACTTTCTAAGGAGAGTCCGGCTGCCCCATAAGCCCAAGAGATACAGTCCGCAACCCAGATGGACAGAGTACGCTTGGAGACCGGGAGCCCCAATTTAATGGGGTCAAAAGACACAAAAAGCTGAGCAGCTTTACGGTGCTCCCGCGTACGGTCAAGGTAGAAGTTCAATGCCCTTCTACAGTCCAGGGTATGGAGGACCGTCTCAGCTCGGCTGGAGTGTGGTCTGGGAAAGAAGGTTGGAAGTACCACCTCCTGATTGATGTGAAAAGGGGAGACCACTTTAGGCAGAAATTTTGGGTGAGTCCGTAGGACTACCCTATTCTTGTAGAACCTAGTGTAAGGGGGATCAGACACGAGGGCCTGCAATTCACTTACGCGTCTAGCGGAAGTGAGGGCTATCAAGAACAGTGTTTTCCAAGACAGAAAACGGAGAGAACAGGTAGCCATAGGTTCAAAAGGCGGACAGGTGATCCGCTGCAAAACCACATTCAGGTCCCAGTCAGGCGCTGGCGGGCGCAGAGGTGGTTTAAGTAGAAGGAGACCTCGGAGAAACCTCGCTACGAGAGGGTCATTGGAGAGAGGTCTGCCGTCCACCGGCACATGATGTGCTGAAAGAGCACTGAGGTGAACTTTGACGGAGTTGGACTTAAGTCCCAGATTAGAGAGGTGGAGCAAGTACTGCAAGATCACCGACACCGGGCAGGAGAAGGGATCCTGAGACTGTTGGGTACACCAGACTGCAAAGCGACGCCATTTAAGGGCGTAGCATTTGCGGGTAGAAGGCCGTCGCGAAGCCAAGACGACCTCCTCCACCTCCGCCGGCAGGAGAAGGGGAGCAAGGACTACCCTCTCAGCAGCCAGGCCATGAGATTGAGAGACCTGAGGTTGGGGTGCAGGAGGGACCCCTGATCCTGAGTGAGGAGATCCGGTTGCACCCCCAGAGGGATTGGATCCTCCACCGCCAGTTGCAGCAGGAGCGGAAACCACGGCTGCCTGGGCCAGCGAGGGGCCACCAGGATCATGAAGGCTTTGTCTCGGAGAACTTTGAAAAGAGTCCGAGAGACCAGCGGGATGGGAGGGAAAGCGTACAGAAGGCTCCCCGACCACGAGATCAGAAAGGCGTCCGCCGCCACCCGAAGGGGGTGTGGCCGACGAGAGCAGAAGCGAGGAAGCTGCCGGTTGTGAGGACTGGCAAAGAGATCCACCGTGGGGAGACCCCACTTGAGGAAGAGCTTCTGAACTACCAAGGGATCCAGACGCCACTCGTGCGGCTGGAGGACCCTGCTGAGTTTGTCCGCAAGGCAATTTTCTTGGCCCGGGAGATAAACTGCCTTGAGGAGAATGCCGTGACTGACGGCCCAAGAGCAGAGCCTCTGTGCCTCCCGGCAGAGGAGGAAGGAGCCCGTGCCCCCCTGCTTGTTCACGTAGAACATGGCAACTTGATTGTCCGTCTGGACAAGGACGGACTGTTGGGAAGTCAGGTGGGAGAAGGCCTTGAGAGCCAGGCGGATCGCCCTGAGCTCCAGGAAGTTGATCTGCTGAGCAGACTCCCACGTGGTCCAGAGGCCCTGAGTACGTGCCTCTTGGCAATGTGCTCCCCAGCCCAGGAGGGATGCATCGGTGGTCAGCACCCGGGTCGGCTGAGGTGACTGGAAAGGCATTCCGAATATCAGGTTCGGCTGCCGGAGCCACCACCGGAGAGACGAGACCAGCGGCTCGGAAACGCGCACTAGGTCTGCTAGGCCGCCCGTGGCTTGTCGCCACTGCTGGCGGAGACACCATTGAGCAGACCGCATATTTAGGCGGGCATTGGGGGTCACATGGACGGTGGAAGCCATATGGCCGAGCAGTCTCAGGAAGCGCCTGGCGGAGACCAGGGGCTGGCTGCGAAAGCGGTCGGCTAGGTCCATGAGCCGCTGAGCCCTGTCGAGCGGTAGGAATGCTCGCGCCTGAGGAGTGTGCAGCCTTGCGCCGATGAACTCGAGATCCTGTGAGGGGAGCAAAGTGGACTTTGCGAAGTTTATGACAAAGCCCAAGTGCTGCAGCAGAGTCACCGTGCGGCACGTGGCGTTGGTGACCTCCTGAGCGGACGCTGCTCTGATGAGCCAGTCGTCGAGGTACGGAAAGACATAGAGGCCGTGAAGCCGGAGATAGGCCGCCACGACCGCGAGACATTTTGTGAAGACTCGCGGTGCGGAGGACAGGCCAAAGGGCAGTACTCGGTACTGGTAATGATTTCCTGCCACCACAAACCTTAGGTATTGGCGGTGGCTTGGGTGGATGAGGATGTGCGTGTAGGCATCCTTTAGATCCAAGGAGCATAGCCAATCTCCCTGCTGGAGGTAGGGCAGAAGGATTCCAAGGGTAAGCATTTTGAACTTCTCCCGCACAAGGAACTTGTTGAGGTTGCGCAAGTCCAGGATGGGTCTGAGGCCCCCTGTTCTCTTTGGTATCAGAAAATACCTTGAATAAAAGCCTTGACCTCTCAGGTGGTGTGGCACCGGTTCCACCGCCTGTTCCTGCAGAAGACCTGCTAACTCCTGAAGGAGCAACTCCCTGTGCAGAGGGGGGCGCGGAGGTTCTCCCGGAAAATAGGAGGGAGGGACCTGATGGAAGTGGAGAAGATAGCCTTCTCGCACGACCTGAAGCACCCAGGCATCTGCGGTGATGCTGGACCACCTGTGGGCGAAGTGAACCAGCCGGCCTCCGGTGCTGGGAGGAACCAGCGGGGGGGGAGAGGCTATGCTTAGCGAGTCAAAAGCCCCCACCCTGCTGAGCAGGGGCTGGTGGTGCAGGCTTGGGGGCTTGCTGCCTACGGGACCCGTTACCCCGTCCCTTGGCCTGCTGGCCCTGTTGGGGAGCTGCAGGGGCCTGATAATGGGGGTATTGTTTGTAGGCAGCCGCCTTCCTCGGGTAAAAGGACTTTTTCCCCGAGCCCTTCTTTTTCTGGGAAGGGGCGGAGGTCTTCCTAGAAAGCCTGGTCCGGGTGAGAGTCTCAGTCTCAATTTGCGCAGCCTTTTCCGCCATGGGCTTGCCAAAGAGGTTTTCGCCTCGGCAGGGGACATTGACCAACTTGTCCTGCACCCAGGGCTCAAGGTCTGACGACTGAAGCCAAGCCTGTCGGCGGGCACCGATGCCGGCTGCGGCCACTCGAGCCGAGGCTTCAAAGCCATCATAGGCTGCTCGGGACATGAACTTGGAGCATTCCCGAATGCCAGTGGACAAGGCTAGGAACCTCCGCAAGGGCTCCTCGGAGAGACCAGCGGAGAATCCGGCTAGCTCTTTAGCCAGATCCCGGAGATACATGCCCATGTATAGCTGGTAAGTCTGGACACGACATGCGAGCATAGAGCCCTGGAAGCACTTCTTGCCAAGGCCATCCAGGTTACGGGCCTCCCTGCCAGGAGGCACCGAGGAGTGCATCTTCTGGCTCTTAAGACGATGCATGGCCGATTCCACTACCATGGAATGGTGTGGCAGCTGTGCCTTTTGAAAGCCAGGGCTCTTGCGGACTCGATAGATAGAATCGACCCGCTTGCTCAGGACCGGCGAGGAGGCCGGACTCTCCCACATGCGGAAGAGTAGTCGTTCCAGCATAGGAGGAACCGGCACAGTAAAGTGTTCCCTCGCGGGGGAGTCATACTGGAGGGCGTCGAGCTCTTCGGCTCGAGGCTCCTCCTCGGGATCCGCAGGGAAGGCCAAAGCCTTGGCCATATCCCTAACGAAGTCCGAGAACCGGGCATCCTCCGGGGGGGACTGCTTCCGAGGCTCGGACTCCGGTGAGTCCGATGGGACACACCGAGTCCAGAAAGAATCAGGTGACTCTTCCTCCTCAGACTCCCAGACCGACTCCGACGAGGACTCGGTGGGGTCGGCCCGGGCAGGGTGCGGCGCCAGCCGCCCCGACGCCGAGGGAGTCGGCGTCGGCGACCTCGGTCCCGAACGGGAGGCCGAGGGCGACCTCGACCGAGGATCGACTCGAGTTCTCATCGACTCGAGGATCGGCTCGGTCTCCGGGGTCGACTTGGACGTCGACGTCCCGGCGGTCGGGGCAGCGACGCCAGCGAAGCCAGCGAGCAGTGCCCTCTGCTGGTCCATGAAGGCAGACAGTCTGCTCTCCAAGGCCGTCAACCTGAGTCCGAGCTCAGGTGACCCAGCAGCCCCCGACTCGGGCCCCGACGGCGTCGGGCCCGACGTCGGCTGTCGCGGAGGCGAGTCCAGAAGGACCACAGGACTTACCCGGGCAGGCATCTCCGACTCCAGGCGAGGTCGCTTCGGGACGTGTTCCTTCTCCAAGGACCCGGGGCGGCTGTCGGGGCTATGCGACCTGGCCCTCGCGGAACCAGGAGCGTCCACCGACGCCGCCCTCGCGGGTTTTTCCTTCCGACGATGGTCCCCGGAGGGAGAACCCCGGTCTGAGGAGCTCCGGCGACGGTCCGAGCTGGAGCCTTTCGACACGGAGGCCTCCGACGAGGTCCGGGTACGGCTGGGGTCAGCGAAGATTCTCTCACGCTGATGCCGCCGACTTCTCAACGCCTTTGAGGACAGTTTGCTGCAGGGCCCACAGATCAGCTCCTCATGATCCGGGCCCAGGCAGCGGAGGCAAAAGTCGTGTGTGTCGGTTAGTGACATATTTCGGTCACACCGACCACACCGCTTAAACCCACTGGCAGCCATCGGGGGAAAAAGGGCCCCTGCGAGGTCAAAGGACCGGGCTGCCAGGGAAAACGAAAACGAAAGCTGACTAAGTCAGAAAAACCGAAAAAAGTGAGAGGACTCGAGACCGGCGTCGCGAGTCCGGGCGGGAAAACGATCGGCGTCGAACCGAAAGAAAAAAGGATAAAATAAAGAAGAAAATCAACTTTTTCGCGGGGACAAGACGGGGACGTCTGTAGGGCTCCGCGGAAAAAGAAGACTGGCTAAGATGGCACCCTCGGGCGGGAAGATGACCGCGCATGCGCGCTGCAATTCCCAAAGGCTTTCTTTGAAAGCTGGGGAAAATTGCTCCGCGAGGGCTCCGTCGGCGCCGACGTCACCCATAAGTGAGGACTGACTTCCTGCTTGGTCCTGGAGAACCGCCGTTTCCAGGGCTGCGGGTGAGCAGTGATCTGACCGGGGGTGAGAGCAGGAGCTCCCCCTTCCTCCACAAGCCGCCAATCAACCAATCAGCTGTGATGCTGAACGGCAGAAAAACCGCCGTTTCCAGGGCTGCGGGTGAGCAGTGATCTGACCGGGGGTGAGAGCAGGAGCTCCCCCTTCCTCCACAAGCCGCCAATCAACCAATCAGCTGTGATGCTGAACGGCAGAAAAACCGTCGTTTCCAGGGCTGCGGGTGAGCAGTGATCTGACCGGGGGTGAGAGCAGGAGCTCCCCCTTCCTCCACAAGCCGCCAATCAACCAATCAGCTGTTATGCTGAATGGCAGAAAAACCACCGTTTCCAGGGCTGCGGGTGAGCAGTGATTCTTTTTATTACCGGTATTTGCTTTTATTTCTCACGAGCTAGAGCAGTAGGGCCAGTACCTGTGGTGGGGCCAATGGATTCCTATCGTGTGGTATCCTGTTCTGCCCCGCTGGAGAAGCTGTGGAAAGCAGGTGAACCTGTTGGATCTCCTGGGCATAACCTCTCACTAAATCCAGATCTGAGAACACCCCCATCACAGCTGCCCTTGCAAAGCTCTCCAATTGCCTCAGCTCAGTTTGACGACAGAGAAATGGCAGTACAAGGGGGGGGGGGGGGAGAGCAGGGTTTAAGAGCTGTCTCCCTGCACGATGAATCAAATGCCCACAGTGTGAGAGACATCAGGCAGTTTTCTGTGGATGAAGGGGAACTGCAGGATTCATTACAGACAATTTGTGTGAATGACTCTGTTTTGGAGACCTGCGTCGCTGGAACACTAGGTTTGCATTTGCCTTTGTCTCAGTTTATGCTAACAAGCCTTGATTTCATATAGAAAACCATAGCAGACCTTGGGAAAACTTTGGTGCCACAAGTCAGTCTTGTGGCCCAAAATATCTAGCAGCTTGAAGCAAATCTGATGTTTTTTTATTTTTTTTTGGAGTGCGCTGGAAGGCTGGAAGAGGGGTAGTCTTATACGGCGAGTATAGGCTAAACCCTATATTTTAACAGGAAAAGTAGGGGGTCGTCTTATACGCCGGAAAATACGGTAGTTATTTTATCAATGGTTTATCACACAATTTATTTATGTATTTATTGTTTTAATTTATTTATGATGATTTGCATTTTATCAACTTTTTTATGCTTATTGTATTAATATATTTGTTTTATTTGTTGTGGTTTTTATTCAATTTGTATATGTATGTCTTTTAGTGAGCCGTTAACCACTGAGGAAGTGGTGAACGAAACACGGCCTGTGTTGGGTTTTAGGCACACTTGATCCGTGGAACAATAAAGGCAATTTTGGAACTCCCTGCCACGTTTCTTGACTGGTTCTTGGTTGCCCACGTGGCAGCTTGCTGTTCTTTGGTGGACTCAGTATTTGATGGGCCACCCTTTGTTTTTTATCACCTGACTGCACCTTGACTGCATTGAATGAACCAGTCTGACAAGGTGATCGTTGGTGACAACGCAGTTCCAAGCTGCAATGAGTGACTCAATCAGCTCACGCTTTGATGTCAGATGCCTCTTGGATATTTTCAAGGCCACCCTTGTGCCACAGGTTCTCGATTGGATTCAGGATCTGGAGACTGGGCAGGCCAGTCCATTGACTTGTTGTTGTTCCGCTTCTTCCAGCTGATCACCTGTCTGGAGCGATGGCAGGGTGCATTGTCATCTTGGAACAGGAACTGGCCAGGAAACAGCTGGTGTGCTGATGGCACCATGCACTTTTGCAGTATGGTGATGTACTTGGCTCCGTTGACCATTCCATCGACAATGTGAAGACGTCCAACGCCACTGGCAGCCATGCAGCCCCAGACCATGACCTTCAAAGGATGCTACACAGTGAGGTTGAGACACTCAGGCTTGAATTCTTCTCCAGGAAATCTCCTCACATAGGTGTGGGCCTGGTTACCAAACAGGCAGAAGGTGCTTTCATCACTGTATAGCACCATTTCCCACATTTCAGTTGACCAGGTTGAGTGCTTTCTCGCCCACACGATCCGGTTGCACCTTTGTATGTCAGTCATCAGTGGCTTATTCCATGCTTTACAGCCCCGGAGACCAAACTGCAGGCACCGGCGACAAACTGTTGATGAGCTGACACTGACCTCACTCATCTGACCACTCTCGAAGTAACTGAGGAGAGATCAACTTGCGATTAGTCAGTGAAATGCATCATAGTGCGCGGTCCTGGCATGTTGATGATGCACGTGGATGACCTGAACGAGGCTTGTCCACCACTGAACCCGTTTCTTTCTTCTTCTGTACAATCTTAACAGCGCTCTGACTGCAGCCAACTTTCCTGGCTATCTGACGGCTTGAAATTCCTTCCTCGCTCATAAAGGACACGCGAACACGCTCCTCCAACGTCAGGGTCCAAGTCATCTTCATGGTTGATCTAGAAAGCATATGAAATTCAGAAGTTCTGCATGTTTTTATAGCTGCACTGTTGGCTAGATATCTGCATTGTGATTGGTCAGAAATAATGTGTGCATATTGGATAATCTTGATCCAGTTTTGACACAGGATCCACAAAAATCGCAGTAGCTATCCCCCGGTGTCTGTAAAGTATTTAAATTGGATGCAAGGAAAGCAAAAAAGTCAACTCTAATAGCCAAATGTATCCCTTTTAACGTGGTAGAAAGATGAATATGCTGGGCTAACGCAAAATTAAAAAAAAAACATGTTAGAAAGTACAAAAAACGCAAAACTCACAAGTGATTCCAGATTTTTGCACACCACTGTACACCTTTGCGCCGAAGAGCAGCTGCTACAACCACCATGACGTTTGTAAAAGTCCAAGGAGCTGTTGCTAGATGAAACGGCAAAATCCAAAACTGAAAGTGACCTATTGGTATTGCGAAGCACAGGAACTGCTGATGCTCTGGGTGAATAGGAATATGTAAACATGCCTCTGTAAGGTCAACAGCAGTTAAAAACTCATTCTTTCATACTGCGACTATCATCGGCCGCAGAGTTTCCATGTGAAAAAGAGGAGTGGAGGAGTGGCCTAGTGGTTGGGGCAAGTTACTTCAGGCCGGAAGGTCGGGGGTTCAAATCCCACTAGAGGACAGCAACCTTGGGCCGGAAGGACTGGGGTTTCTAGTCCCACAGGTGCTCCTTGTGGTCTTGGGCAAGCCACTTAACCCTCCATAGCCCATGTTCCCTGTAAAATAGTTATCTCCAAGTTATAATGCCCTGTTCAATGTAATTTCAGTTTGTTCAATGTAAACCGCACTGATGCAGAATAGCACGGTATATAAGAGAATGTAAATAAATAAATAGTTATTCACCCATAACAGGTTTTCTCTGGGGACAGCAGGAATCAGTCCTCACATATGGGTAACATCGGCGCCGAAGGAGTACGCACGAAAGCATTTCCCCAGCTTTAAAGGAAAGCCTTTGGGAGATGCACCACACATGTGTGGTCCACTTCCCACCCAAGGGTGCCATCTTGCTTCAGTCTAATGATATAGCTAAGATGGCAAAAATAAAAGATGGTAAAGAAGCAACTCCAAGAGGAAGAGGGAGGGTTATGAAGACTGGTGAGTAACTATGCTTTCTCCGGGAACAAGCAGGAAGTCAGTCCTCACAAATGGGATTCCCCAACTACAAGCTATCGAGAACCTGTAACCAAAAGAAAAATGCCATAGCAACCTGCAAAGGGAGAGCCATGACCAGCAGCACTAGAGTCCCGCGGGAGAGACTCTCACAAGACCCAAGCGTCCAGTGACTCCTGAAGCCTGAACACAGAAGGGTCGGAGGGCAGGAGTTGCCTACACCCTGCTGAAGGCTCTGTCCTGTTGGGACTCCCTTTCCAGGCAGTAGTGAGCTGTGAAGGTATGGCCCAAAGACCAGGTAGCGGCCTGGCAAATTTCCACCATAGGGACAGAATGAAGATTGGCCACGGAAGTAGCTATGGCTCTGACATAGTATGCCATGATTCTCTGGTCCAGTGGGATCCCTGCTTGCTCATAGGCAAGGGTAATGCTGTCTGCCACCCAGGTGGACGGAGTTCGCTTAGTCACTGGGAGCCCCAGACAGCTGGGGTCATAGGATACAAAAAGCTGTTAAGCTTTGCGGTGGCCCTGGATCCATTGCAGATAGAAGAACAGGACTCTCTTGCAATCCAGAGTATGGACAATGGTCTCCACCCTGCCGGCATGAGGCCTGGAAAAGAAGGTGGGGGGAGCACTACCTCCTGGATGATGTGGAATGAGGACACCACTTTTGGCAGAAACTTAAGTTGTGTGCTGAGCACCACCCTGTTCTTGTAGAACCTCGTGTAAGAAGGTTCGGCCTGGAGCTTGCTAACTCTACGAGCTGATGTGAGTACAACCAGGAAGGTGACCTTCCAGGAGAGGTACCGCAGGTGGTGGGTAGCTAAAGGCTCAAAAGGAGGCTAAGTGAGTTGTGAGAGCACCACATTAAGGCCCCATTCCACCGCTGGAGGGCAGACAGGGGATTTGGACAACATGAGGTCCCATAGAAACTGAGACACAAGGGGCTGAGCTAAGAGAGGCTTCCCCTTGATGGAGTGGTAATGCACCGCAATGGCACTTAGGTGTACTGTGAGATGGACTTCAGTCCTGCCTGCGATAGGTGGAACAAGTATTGGAGTACCACATGCGCTGAGCAGGAGAACAGGTTTATCTGTTTCTCTGTACAACACAGTGAGAAACGTTTCCACTTGAAGGTGTACGTCTTTCTCGTGGAGGCCTTCTGAGAGGCCAGGAGGATGTCTTCCACATCCCGCGGAAGGCTGAAGGGGGCTAGTGCTAATCCCTTCAGCAGCAAAGCCATGAGCAAGAGGGACTCAAGGTTGGGGTACATGAGAGTGCCCTGCTCCTGCGAGAGTAGTCTGGGGGCTCGACCCAGAGGAATCGACGGTACCATCAACAAGGAGTGGAGCAGTGGGAACCAGGGCTGTCTGGGCCACCGAGGGGCTATCAGCACTAGAGACACTATGCTGCCTTGAGCCTTGAATAGGGTCTTAGCTATCAGCTGTGTTGGGGGGAAGACATACAGGTGGTCTTCCAACCACAGGATGCGGAATGCATATGCCGCTACCCGAGAGGGGTGCAGTCAGCGGGAGCAGAAACAGGGCAACTGTGCATTGTCCAGGCTGGCGAACAGGTCCATCACTGGGATGCCCCAGAGCTGAAACAGCCGTGGGGTCCAGGCACCACTTGTGCGGCTGGAGTACCCTGCTGAGCTTGTCTGCCAAGATATTGTCCTGGCCCAGGAGGTAGGCTGCCCTCAGGAGCATCCCTCTGCATGCAGCATAAGAGCAGAGGGTTACTGCCTCTTGGCAGAGGGGGTACAACCCTGTTCCCCCCTGTTTGTTCACATAGAACATCGCAACCTGATTGTCAGTCTGGATCAGCACCACATGGTGCTGTAGCTGGTGACTGAAGGCTTTGAGGGCCAGGAACATGGCCCTGATTTCCAGAAGGTTGATGTGCCTTTCGTATTCCCTCTGGGACCAGCAGTTTTTTGTCTGGAGGCTCCCGCAATGCACTCCCCAGTCCAGAGAGGCATTCGTGGTGAGGACTTTCTGGGGGGTGGGTGCCTGGAAGGGCATCCTGGCCTGAAGGTGAATTGGATTCTACGACCAGCTGGCGGATCAAATGCACCCTATCCCTGACCCTGCCTGTAGCTTGGGTCCACTGAGAGCAGAGGCACCACTGGACTGCTCTCATGAGTAAGCGGGCATCTGGGGTCATGTGGACCATGGAGGCCATATGTCCCAGCAGGCAGAGATGATGGGTGGGTAGTGTCCTGCACCATTGCACCTCTGCGGCTAGTTCCCTGAGGCATACTGACCTCTCCTGAGGGAGGAAGGCTTTTGCCTGAAGGATGTCCAGCTGCGCCCCTATGAACTCTAGGCTCGGAGCGGGAGTGAGGTAAGACGGGGGGTAGTTTATGACAAACCCTAGGTGCTGCAGGGTATTTATGGCACATCCGGTGGTGCATTGTGCCTCTGCAGTTGTGTCCCTCTTTATGAGCCAGTCATCCAGGTAGGGGAAAACAAAGGCCCCTTGAAGCCTGAGGTGGGCTGTGACCACTGTGAGGCACTTTGTAAAGACCCCTGGAGAAGAGGCCAGCCCGAAGGGCAGTACCCTATATTGATAGTACTGTCCCCCCACCACGAATCAGAGATATTTTCTGTGGCTGGGGTGAATTAAGATGTGAGTGTAGGCATCCTTTAGGTCCAAGGAGCAAAGCCAATCTCCCTGCTGGAGGAATGGCAGCAGTGTTCCAAGGGAGCGCATCTTGAACTTCAACCTGACCAGAAACCTGTTGAGCTCTCACAGGTTCAGCATGGGCCTGAGGCCCCCAGCCCTCTTGGGGACGGGGAAGTACCTGGAGTAGAAGCTGGTGCCGAAAAGGTGTTTTGGGACTGGCTCCACTGCTTTGTCTCGGAATAGTCCTGCTAGCTCAGTGAGAGGCAAGGTCTGGTGAAGGAGAGGCCTGATGGGCTTTCCAGGGAAAAACGGGGTGGTGCCTTATGTAGGCAGAAGAGGTAACCCTCCTTGATCATCTGAAACACCCAGGTGTCAGTGGTGATGGCTGCCCATCTGTGGGAAAATAGGGCTAGGCGCCCCACTGTGGGCAGCAGAGGACCCCCTGGGGGTGTGAGGGTCATGCCCAGGGAGTCAAAAGCCTCCCCCGGGCTGGGCCTGAGCTGGTGCCTGGGGCTTCAGAGCATTTTGATTTCTGGGACCAAGTCCCTGGCCTTTTTGTTGCTGGGTCTGCTGAGGGTTCGAGAAGACTTGAAGTGTGGAGTAGTACTGAAGCCCCCTTTCTTCCTCAGGAAGAAGGGCTTTTTCTTCTGGGTTTTCTTTCGGGGTTCACAGAGGTCTTTTTCGGGAGCCTGGTCCTCATCACATACTTGGTCTCTATCTCCGCTGCTATCTCCGCCATGGGTTTCCCCGAACAGGTTCTCACCTGTGCAGGGGACATCAATCAGTTTGTCCTGTAGCCATTGTGCAGACATGCTTGGCATCTTGTACCGATGCCTGCAGTGGCCACCCTAGCAGATGACTCGAAGCCATCATAAGCTGCTTGGGAAAGGAACTTCGAATATTCCTTTACTGCCGAGGTTAGGGTCTTGAACCTCTGTAGGGGTTCTCCGTCGAGACCTGCCGAGAATCCCCTGAGCTCCCTCGATAGTTCCTTCAGGTACATGCCAATGTAGATCTGGTATGAGTGGATTTGGCATGCCAGCATCTAGCCCTGAAAAGCCTTCCAGCTGAAGGCATTGAGGTTTCGGGCTTACCTGTCGGGCAGTACCGACAAGTGTGGTTTTTGGCTCTTAAGTCGGCGCATGGCCGACTCCACAACCATTGAGTTGTAGGGGAGCTGGGCCTTGTGGCACCCAAGGCTCCAGCGTACCCAGTACATGGCATTGAGGCACCTGCTGACAATTGATACCAATGCTGGTGTTTCCCACATCTGGAGGAGGTGGCGGTTGAGGATTGAGGGCACTGGAACTGTAAGGGTTTCCTTCGGGGATGCCTTGTATTGGAGTATCTCCAATTCCTCATTTCAAGGGTCCTCCTCGGCCTCGGTCCAAATCGAGAGCGCCTTGGCCATATCCTTCACTAAATCGAGGAACACAATGTCCTTGGGTGGGGAGTAGTGTTAGGTCGCCGGGGGAGATGGGTCTGAGGGCATGTCATGGTATCGCCTTGTGTCCAGGGACTCTTCATCCTTGGTCTCCCATTCATATTCGGGGATGGGTGAAGAAAGCCCCCAGGTAAGTGAAACAGCCTGACCAAACAAGGCATCCCGGCGGGAGTCCTTGTCCAAACAGTAATGGGCTGTGAAGGTATGAACCGAGGCCCAGGTGGCTGCTCGACAGATCTGATCGATGGACACAGAATGAAGATGAGCCATAGAGGTGGCCATGGCCCTCACATTGTGAGCTGTGACATGGCCTTCCAGAGAAAGGTTCTTACTCTGGTAAGCAAAAGAGATACACTGAGCAATCCAATTGGACAGTGTTCTTTTAGAGACTAGAAGTCCTAGATGAGAAGGATCAAAAGCAACAAAGAGCTGGGAAGACTTTCTATGTTGCTGTGTCCTATGTAAGTAAAAAGCAAGAGCTCTTTTACTATCTAGAGTATGAAGGTTCCTCTCTGCAGTGGATGCATGAGGAGCTGGAAAAAAGACAGGTAAATATACCTCTTGATTAAGATGAAAAGGTGAGACCACTTTAGGCATAAAGTGAGGATTTGTCCTAAGGACTACCTTATCATGATGGAACCTTGTATAAGGTGGATTAGCCACTAAGGCCTGCAGCTCACTAATGCGGCGAGCAGAAGTGATTGCAATAAGGAAAATAACCTTCCAGGAAAGAAATTTCAAGGAGGTAGTGGCTAAGGGTTCAAAAGGTGGCTTCATAAGCTGACCAAGAACCAAGTTTAAGTCCCATGCCACCGGAGGAGGTCGAATGGGAGGTTTAGTTAAAGTTAGACCTATCATGAATCTTGCAATAAGAGGATGAGAGGAAACACGTTGTCCATTGATAGGCTTAAGGGATGCTGCAATAGCACTTAAATGGACCCTTACGGAATTCGTCTTAAGGCCTGCATTGGAGAGATGCAGGAGATATTCTAAGAGAGAATTCAGAGGAAGTGCTAGAGGGTCAAGACCCTTTTGAGCACACCAAATGGAAAATCTCTTCCATTTAAAAGCATAGGAACGCCTAGTGGAATATTTCCTGGAAGCATGAAGGATATCCTGCACTTGTTGCGAAAGATTGAAGTCTTGAAGGTCTAGGCCTTCAGTAACCAAGCTCTGAGGTGAAGGGACTTGGGGTTTGGATGCCACAATGTCCCCTCCTCCTGAGACAGAAGGTCTGGAGCAGCTCCCAAGTCCAGGGAGGGGGCTTGGGAGAGATGCAGAAGTGGAGGGTACCACACTTGGCGTGGCCAGCGTGGAGCTATGAGGATCATAGATCCTTGATCCCTCTGAAGTTTGAACAGAGACTTGGGGATCAAAGGAATGGGTGGAAAGGCATACAGGAAGTCCTGACCCCAGTGGAGGAGGAAGGCATCCTTGGCCTGAACTCCCCGACACGGAATTCTGGAACAGAACCGGGGAAGTTTGGCATTCCACGGACTTGCAAATAGGTCTATGTCCGGGGTACCCCATTCCTGAAAGATTCTGAGTACCTGATCCATGTGCAGGGACCATTCGTGTGGAAGCAGAACTCGACTTAGTCTGTCCGCCCAAGAGTTTTGAATTCCTGGGAGGTATACTGCCAGGAGATGGATTTGATGCTCTCTGGTGAAGGCCCATAATCTGAGAGCTTCGTTGCAAAGCGACAGAGAGCCGGTTCCTCCTTGCTTGTTTATGTAAAACATGGCTACCTGATTGTCCGTTTGAATGAGGACTGTCTGGTAGCTGAGGAGGGTATGAAAGACCTTGAGAGCTAAGAACACTGCTCGAAGCTCCAAGTGATTGATATGAAGAGAGGTCTCCTGTGGAGACCAAGTACCTTGGGTGGAGAGGTCCTGCAGATGAGCTCCCCAACCTGTTTGGGAGGCATCTGTTGTGAGGATTGCTTGGGGCAACAAAGGTTGGAAGGGGGACCCCAGCAACAGATTTTGAGTGGACATCCACCATTGGAGAGACCAAAGGAGACGTTTGGAGTTTGCTATTTGGTCTGAGAGAGCTCCTGAGGCTTGAGTCCACTGGGTGGACAAAGTCCATTGAGCTGCTCTCATGTGTAGGCGAGCATAGGGGACCACATGTACTGTGGAAGCCATGTGGCCTAGCAGTTGTAGCATCTCCCTGGCAGTTAAGTGGCTCTTTGACTGAATCTGGGAGGCTAGCTGCACTAGACGTTGGCAACGGGCCTGAGGAAGGTAGGCCCTTGCAGTGGTGGTATCCAACCAGGCCCCTATGAATTCCAGGGACTGAGTAGGGATGAGCTGGCGACTTTGGGAGGTTTACCACCAGTCCCAGATACTGCAGAATGCGCCTTGTGCGGTCCAGGGAAATCTGGGCTTCTGACTGAGATGGAGCTCTGATGAGCCAGTCGTCCAGATATGGGAAGACAAAGACTCCCAGAGTGCGCAGAAATGCAGCAACTATTGCCATGTATTTGGTGAACACTCTTGGAGCAGAGGCCAGACCGAAAGGAAGGACTCTGTATTGGTAATGTTTTCCCTGGAACAGAAAACGTACGAATTTTCTGTGGGATGGATGGATGAGTATATGGGTGTACGCATCCTTGAGATCTAGAGAACAAAGCCAATCCTGACTCTGTAGGTATGGAAGGAGAGTGCCTAAAGAGAGCATCTTGAACTTCTCCTTGTACAGAAATTTGTTCAATTCTCGGAGATCTAGAATAGGTCTGTATCCCCCTGTTTTCTTTGGGATGAGAAAGTAGGGGGAGTAAAAACCTGACCCCTGTTGAAGAGGAGGAACTTCTTCTATGGCCCTCTGGGCCAGAAGGGAGGTTACCTCCTGATCCAGAAGGTCGAGGAGAGATGTGGGAGAATTGAAATGTCTCACCATGGTGTAGGGAGGAAGGTCTGAGAAATGAAGTTTGTAGCCCTCCCTGATGATGGAGAGGGTCCACTGCTCTGATGTGATTTGCTCCCATCTGGGAGCAAAATGAGCCAACCTTCCTGGAATGGTGAGAGGTTCTGGCTGTTGTAGAGCCAGAAAGGTTAAGTTCTCTAGCACTAAGTCAAAACCCCTGAGGGGCTTGGGACTGCTGGGTCGCTGCAGCCCCTGCAGGTTTAGGCCTGGCCTGCTTGGGTTGCTGACGCTTAGTAGCAAAGCGACCTGCAGAAGACTGTTGACCAGAAGTGGAAGGAAATCTGCCCTTCTTGTAAAAAGACTTTTTAAAAGACTTTTTCTTGGCTGGAGTGGAGGTAGACTTAGAAAGTCTATCAAGAGCAGCATTTTCTGCATCCATTTGAGTGGCTTTAATCTGCCACTCTTTGCCAAATAGGTTTTCACCTGTACAGGGTAGATTTCCTAAACCATCTTGAACCCAGGGTTCTAGATCAGAAGCCTGGAGCCAAGCAATTCTACGAGCAGCTATAGCAATGCCTGAGGCTCTGCTGGCAACCTCAAAGGAATCAAAGGCTGCTCTGTTGGAAAACTTTGAGATGTCTTGCGTATGCTTAAGCCAAAGAAGGAATTCCTCCCTTTTATCCTCTGGAATAAAAGGGAGAAAGTTGTGCAGCTTTTCTGCCACCTCCTTCAGAAACATACCCATATAAAGGCTGTATGAATTGATCCTGGCAGTAAGCATGCTAGCTTGGAAGATCATTCTACCAAAAGCATCCAAGGTCCTGCATTCTCTTCCTGGAGGAGTAGAAGTGTGTCTTTTGGTACTCTTTATTCTCTTCACAGCTGACTGCACCACAATAGAATGGTGAGGAAGCTGAGTTTTTTGAAAACCAGGAGAAGGAGGGACACGGTACATAGTGTCCAATCTACGAGAATGATTAGAAAGGGTGAGAGGAGTCTCCCACAATTCAAGCAAATGTTCTTGGAGAATTTCATGAATTGGCAAGGTGACTGCCTCTCTGGGAACCTTAGAGTATCCCAAAATATCTAATTTTTTTGCTCTAGGTTCTTTTTCAGAGGTTACTGAAATAGAGAGTCCTTTAGCTACTTCCATGATGAAGTCTTGAAAGGACAAATCCTCTGGAGGAGACATTCTCCTCTTTGGAGAAGAGGGCTCCTCAGGAAGAGCAAGAGATACTTCAGGAGAGTCATCCGATGAATCGGAATCATCAGAAGACTGGAAGTACCTTCTGTTGGCTTCCAGGGATCGATACGCGTATCGACCGGTATCGACATCGGGCGTACCCGGAACTGGATCGGTATCGGGAAAAGCCCTGGAACCGGGAACCGGAACCGGTATCCTGGTCGATGTGGATGCCCTGGATACCGGTATCGATTGTGGTACCGGTACTGTGGGCATCGCAGCCTTAATGAAAGCTATTATGGCCTGCTGCATGGATTGAACTGTATGATCCATGGACGCCACGACTGCCTGGATGTCGGTACCGGAAGAGTGTGCCGGTACCCCAGAGCAGTCTAACAGGTGATCGGTCGAGGCCGTGCCATCGATGTCAACCTGTAACCCCATAGGAGCAGCTTTGGAAGCCAGAGCTTCCCGCCGGGGTTGTTTGGCTGGGGCAGGGTCCTCAGGGTCAAGCCCAGGGGCATCTCGATACTTAGAGGGAAATTTGCCCTTTGAGGACCTGCCAGAGGAATGTTTGGTTACCTGAGATCCATCAGGAGAGGAAGACCTGGAAGATGTCGATGCTGGAGTATCTGTGGAAAACAGCATATGAAACTTGGCTGCTCGGTTCTGTAAGCCACATTTAGACATCAGGGAACAGGACTGGCAATCCAGAATGGAGTGGTCAGGCCCCAAACATTTAAGACACCATTCATGTGTGTCGGTAACAGAGATGGTACCGCTACACTTGGTGCATTTTTTAAAACCAGAAGCTGGTTTTTCCATGAGGGAAAATTGTTCTCTAGGCCTAGGGGCCTAAAGAGAGAAAACTTCACCAAGTAGTGAAAAGAAAATTTTTTTTTTTTTGAAAAGTAAAAAGAAAAAAGACCGGTGGTACCGGTCCGGTAGTCGGGGAAGGCAGACACGCGGCCAAAGAAACAAATTAAAATAAGAACTTCTTCAGCGGTGACAGGAACACGACCTGCTGGCTCCGCGGAAAAGAAGAACTGAGGAGAGTTGGTGAGAAAGGCAGGAAGGCAGCGCGCATGCGCTGTGGGAGGCTCCCAAAAGCTTTCTTTTGGGAAGCTGGGGAGCTTTCCCGCGTAGGCTCCGTCGTTACCGACGTACCCATATGTGAGGACTTATTCCTGTTTGTTCCTGGAGATCAGGCTTTACTTTATTCAGAAAGGACAGG